>OY743182.1:24219589-24946255 GCA_963555705.1 Ligustrum vulgare
AATGAATCTCAGTCATGGAAAATAAATCAGGTTTCCTCGTAATTTGAATGATTCACTGATGTGCGTTAAGTTTTCATTTATGATACTAGAGAATCATGAGAGAAAATTTTTGGATGAAATTGATGAAAGAAACTTTATCAGGTCCTAGAATTGTACAAGTATTGATGAAGTAATGCATTTGCTCAGAGAAAGGCTTATGATTTATCATATCTTGAAATTTTGGAGATTGTTAATGATGGTATCTTGTTTAGAAAATAAGAAATGAAATTTTATGTAATTGTTCTTGTGGAAAGAATTTGTGGAAAATAGAGATGAGACTTCACAGTGATGACTTATTTTGGAATGGTGTGCAGAGAAGTGACAACGGTAGAATCCAAGATTTATTAGTCTGAGTGATTGATATATAATGTTAGTGAGCGGATTGACGTATAAGGTTCACGTGATAGGTATGATGGTCATTATATTGGAATCTTAGAGAGATTGATATGAATATTTGAGGTCATATGATACGATGATAAGTGACAGGTTACATGATTACTACAAGATATGGTGACTAGACGGTAAATAGATGTTATGGTTATCCCGTGAAGAATCGTGTGAATATTGAGTTAATTGATCTTATTTTGATGGTCTATTACATTATGGTGAAATATTACATACGATTGGGAATTTTCATTTTGAGTCATAATATATGGATTTATTTAAGATTTTGGTGATGCAGTTTCGATTAATTCAAACCGGCCAATCACCACCCAAACCACAGCAGCACCACCAAGCACACTTCTCCCCTGCCTCTACCAGCCATCACCACCTACAGCACGCCACCACTGTTTCATCACTGCCAAACCAACCTCACTGCAACCACCGTCTGCATCAAACAAGGGCCACCACCCAACCAACCTAGCAGCTGCCAGCGCCACCACCACGCTGCCAAGTCACCACCTAAATCACAATTACTACCAAACCAAACATCACCACCGTTATCAACACTACATCGAACACCACCACTGCCCCTATTCTAATCAAACTTAGACATCAATTTAATCATCTTCATCATCACCACACCCACAGCCTGCACCCAAGCACCACAGCCATTGACGGCCAAACCACCACGCAGCCAACTCCAAGGTCAGCCCAAAACTCAAAATCAAAACCCAAATTAAAACCAAAACTGATAAGAATCGAAGCCCAGAACCTTACCTCGACCTCGACCCATCTCTGGCCTGATTTTCGCCGGTTGTACCGCCGGTTCTTCGCAGCCCAAATCGCCACTTCCAGGCTCGATTTAACCATCGATCTCGCACCAAAACCTAGTCTACAACAACCCCGCAGCTCACTGCACCCTGCGCCGGTCGAACCTCCCTCTTCCGTTTCTGGGTCGTGAGATGAGAGAGTGAGAGTGAGAATCTTTGTTTTTAATATTCTTATTTTGATTTTCGAAAATTGCACTTTGGTACCTGGGTTCCAAAGTTATTTAAATCAGTCCCTATAGTTTTAAAACTTATATTTCAGTCCTTAAGTTCTTGAATGATCTTGTAACCCTTTCATTTTTTTTTAAATTTCGTATCTCAATCCCCACAATTTAATATTCGTTTTGAGCTCCGACCCAACTTTTGAAAATTACACATTTTAGTCCCTCAACTTTCAAAGTATTCAATTTAGACCATCAACTTTCAAAGTATCCATTTTAGTCCCTCAACTTTCAAAAGTATTCATTTTAGACCCTCAACTTTCAAATTGCACATTTTAGTCCATCAACTTTCAAAGTATTCAATTTAGACCATCAACTGTCAAGGCATTCATTTTAGAACTTCAACTTTCAAATAATCAATTTCAGTCCCCAAATTGTAAATTATCATTTTTAAACTATAAATTTCAAAAGACTAATGTAACTTATTGGCTAGACGAGGCGTACGGAGATTTGAAAGATTGAAGTCATTCCCGCTCAACCACACTCGTTAAGTTTAAGGTAGACTCGCCCCCACTAATTGATTTATATTATAATTGCATGTGTTATGTGGATTTGTGTGATTTTATGCTTAATTGCATGAGAAAAGAATATCTCTTTTGGGATAAAGAATTTATGTTATGCTGGGCATAACTTATCTGCTAATCAAGAAAAGAAAAGAATGTGTTCATTTGCGTTCACTATGTGATGCCTATGAATAAGAAAAGAATGTCACTACATTATTTGCATAATTTCTTGTCCAATTGTCTTGTAGATTAATTATTGGCGATGAGTCTACTGAGTATTTCATTTTGAAATGCTCAACCCGTTATTTTAAACAATTTTGCAGATTTTGGAGACGGTGGCGAGTGATGGGCAATGACGGCAAATTACAAATGGGTATTTTTTTTAAAGTCGTGAATTTTGAAATAATTATTTCATTTTATCAAGAATTTTCAATTCTTATAAATTTGTACGAATTTACTTATTCCATCTGAATTATTGAATTATCGCTAAACTTTTATTCAATAAATGCGATAATTAATATTTAGTCATTTTCCGCAACAAAGTTTATTCAAGAATTTAGAAAAGTGACGTTCCCGCGCTCCTCGGAGTTCGGGGTGTTACAGTTGACATTGGTCCACATACATCAGTATGTATGAGGCTCAAAATGTCTGTAGCTCTTTCTCCCTTTCCAGTAAAGGGTAATTTGGTCATTTTGCCTAAAAGGCATGATTCACATTGATCAAATGATTCAAAATCATTTGTATCCAGGTATCCATCTTCATGCAACATGGCGTTTTTCATTTATATGAAGACCAAGTCAACAATGCCAAATGTAGGAATTATTAATGTCATCTTTCTTAGGCCTTTGGACTATACTCATTATAGTATTTTGCATGTCTCGAATGTAGATGCCATTGATCAGTTTTCCACTGTAACGCCTCGAGATCCGAAGAACCCGTGTCGCCATTTCATCTCTTTAAAACTTTAACGAAAAATATTGCGGAAATAAACTAAATTTTTCAACATCACATTCATTTGGAAAATTTGCGATGATAGCTCAAATTTAAATACATCTACTTGAAAACATTCCATAAAATTCCAAATCTCAACAATTTAACTTAACAAAGTTCAATAAACTAGACTTTCAAAATAACTTAAATAAATGTTGCCAAATTGCCCATCATTCATCCCCGCCTCCGAACTCTGCAAATGTTGTTAAAAACGGAGTGAAACTCATCGTCAATAATTAATTTACAAGATAATTGAACAAGTAATCATGCAAATATTATAGTGACATTCTCTTCTTAGTCATAAGCATCATGAAATGAGTGCAATATGAACATACTCTCGTCTTGTCTTATGCAAATAAAGCATATAAGTTATGACATGCATAACATAAATTTCTCTTCTTATCTCATAAGAGATTCTCTTTTCTTGTCTCATGCAATTAAGCATATAAATCACATAAATCCACATAACACATACAATTATAATATAAATAAATTAGTGGGGGCGAGTCTACCTTAAATTCAACGAGTGCAAAATCGAACGGGAAATGACTTCAATTCTTTAAATCTCCGTACGCCTCGTCTAGCCAATTAGAAAATAAGTTAAATTAGTCTTTTGAAATTTATAGTTTAAAAATGATAATTTACAACTTGGGGACTAAAATTGATGATTTGAAAGTTGGGGGACTAAAATGAATACTTTGAAAGTTGAGGGACTAAAATGAATACTTTGAAAGTTGAGTTGAAACTCAAAACAAATATTAAACTATAGGGCAGAAATAATAGATTTTAAAAATGAAAGGGACTGTTTAAAATCATTTAAAAACTAAAGGGGCTGAATGATTGACTTTTAAAACTTGGGGCTAAATAATAATTTTTGAAAACTTTTAAAAATACATATACATATAACATATCTCTCTCTCTCTAAAACCGGTATAGAGAGAGAGTAAAGAACAGAGAGTAGAGACGGGGGAGGAACGCCCCTTCTCCGATTTCAGACTGCAGGTGGCGCCACCACACTGAAGTGGCGTCGATGTAGGCGTGCAGTAGTCTCTGGGTGCGTTTGCGTGTGAAACATGAGGCCAAACAGAGGCTTGAATCGCTATGTTTTTCGGCGATTTTTAGCGGCGAACTGGGCGGCGACCGAGGTAAGTGTTTGGGTTAAGTCTTATTATGGGTTTGGGTTTGATTCTTGAGTTGGGCAGTTAGTGGTTCGGTTTTGGTTTGCTGTTGCGTGGTTGGGTTCGCCGGTTGTGGTGGTGCTGCGGGAAGTGTGCTCTAGAATTGGTGGTGGTGGTGCTCAATCGTAGAGGTGGTGGTGGCTGCTTGAGCCACGGTGGTTGTTGGTTGCAGCTTTGGTGGTCGTTCTTTGGAGAATGGACAGTGCTGGTTGTTGAAGATTTTGCAGAGGTGTTGGGTGGTAAAACTCGTGGTGGTTGGGGTGGTTTGAGGTGGGGCCGGTTGTGGTAACACTGCAGTGGTGGTGGTCTATTGGAGGTGGCGGTTGGCAGTGGTGGTGTTGATTTGGTGCTTGAAGCTAAGTGTGTGAAAATGGAGCTCAACAAAGGAGGTGGAGAGGAGGACTCTTACCTAGGCTGCATGAACTGGGAGTGCTAAGGAAGGAGAAATGGAGTGAATGAACAGTAATGTGCTAGGGCACAAATTTCTTGGTTGGTTAGTGGGCCAAAAATTGTGCTACAAAATTTATAATTGGACTGAAAAATATTCAAAATTGGATTACATAATTTTTGACCCAAAATGACAAAATATTGGGCTAATTAAATTGGACTCAAAATTATCACCAATTTGGATTTTAAAATAATAAGGAAAATCATTAATTTAAAATATTTGAGAATGAGCTCGACTTGGAATAGGTTTAAATTTTAATTTTAAAATGGCTAGACGAACACGCTTCACATTTAAAAGTAAAAATTCGGGGTTAAATCTTAGCGACACGTTTTTCGAGAAAAACGATTTTTTACGTTATTTAAAATTTCTCGGTCTCTACAATCTTACCCCCTTAAAATAATTTCGTCCTCGAAATTAAACTTACTTGATCTATTATTTCTGGATACTTGGCTAGGATCTCCTTTCTTTTTCCCAAGTAGCTTCATCACTATTGTGTTTACCTTACTGGACTTTGATTAAAGGAATCTCTTTATTTCTTAAGACATGGACTTTTCTCTCTACTATGCACATAGGTGCTTCTTCATAAGACCAATCTTTCTGAACTGCAAGAGGCTGATAATTCACTACATGATATGGATCATGAACATACTTTCTCAATAGGGAAACATGAAAACATTGTGAACAGCTGTAAGTTCTGTGGCAAAGCCAAACGATAAGCCACATTATCCACTTCTCTAGTGTTTCAAATGGTCCAATGAGAAATCAAGATACGGGCAATTCAACAATATTCTACATAGAAAAATGAACAAGTTTCGTGTTGGGCTCAAGTCGAGATTCAAATCACGTCAACGGATCAGAAAATCAGAAAATTGGGCAGAAGATGCGTTACGGCCGTAACATTGTTTCTCACGGCCGTAACTTATGGATTTCACGGCCGTAAATGAAAATTGGTATTTTTGTTCAGAAGGAGATTTACGGTCGTAACATCAATCTTCACAGCCGTAACTAATATGGTGACATTTTGATCAGAGAAGGACTTACGGTCGTAAGTCCGACTTTTACGGCCGTAAGAGGTGCAAATCAGATTTTTCGGGATTTTAGTATTTCAGTTGATTTGTATTTCCTTTATTGGTTTTTAATTCTTTTTCTAATTTTGGTTATTTTTGTTATTTTAGTTATTTTAACTATTTTAGCCTAATTAGAATTCTATTAAGAGTCAGTTAGCGATTAGGTTTTATTTTGCCTATTTATATGCTTTTTCATTCAATGTAAAAACAAAATACTTTTGATGAATAAAATTATATTGAGTGTTTTCTCAACATTGTTCTGGAATTGAACAAACTTCGAACTTGTCAAATATTGTGGGATATTTGTGGTGTTCAACAAATCGAACTTATCAAAGGCGTGGACATCCTTTGTGGCATTCAAACCATTACGGTTCTTGTTTCCGCATCGTAACGAGTCTTGAGTTTAATATACCCATGGTTCTTGCGTCGTGAGGCTCGGGTTGTAGTGTTACCGTCCGTTCCAACCTGGATTCGAAACTTTCCAAGCGTTATTCCGCGAGCTACGACGAGGACCCCCTCCCGGGTTCTCTTCATATGGTATCAGAGCTGGACTCTGAATTCAGGTTCTTGTGTTTTTCTATCCAGTTTGATTTTTATGTTTATCATCGAGTCCCATAAAAATCATCCATATCCTATTTTTGTTATTTGAGTCTTTGTTTTCAATTTTTCTTGTTCTTCTTGCCAGTAAATTTTTTTTCCAGTTTAATCCATAAGTGTCAGTCCCAAAAAAATCAAAAGTGTTTTTCTTGTTCATTTTTCATCCAAATCCAGTATCATTTGTTTTGTTGCGTTCGTGTCAAATTTTTGGATTTTATTAAAAAAAAAAAAATAATTTTTTTATTTTTTATTAATTCCGAAAATTCATCATAATTCAAAAAAAAAGTTACTCCGAAATTCAAGAACCACTTTCTTGAATTTCCTTAAATTCTTGATAATTCCTTGCCTTGCAAGTCAAATTAAAATTCTTGATATTCTTTCCTTTCTAGTCAAAATTCAAGAACCACTTTCTTGAATTTCTTTAAAATTCTTGATATTGTTTTCCTTTTCGTGTCAACATTAAATTCCTTCTTGATATTTGTCAATATCTAGATCCTCTTATTTTGAATCTCTCAAATTTTTGAAAGCTACATAAAGGGATGAATTATGAGTTCGATCCTACCTTCCAGACTAGGTGTCATGTGGGCAGTAAAGTGTGCAATATTATTGTTGATAAGGAGTATTATTGCGATCTGAATAGTATCACCATGGTTGAGGAGTTGGGCTTACCTTTACTACCACATCCCAATCTTTATAGGCTGACGTGGCTAAAGGAGTGTGGGCAGGTAAATGTAACCCATGGGGTTATGGTGTAATTGACACTTGGAAGATATAGCGATGAACTGTGGTGTGATGTGGTGCCTCTAGAATCGTGTGACATCTTGTTGAGTAGATCGTGGAAGCATGAGAGAAAAGCAGTCTATGAATGGAGTATTAAGAATTTTGAAGAGAGTATCGCGAGAAAAGAGGGATGAGCAAAGAAAATTCGGAGATGATGAATGGAGTATGAATGATGAATTCATGAAGATGGCCAAGAAATTAACACAGTTAAATGAAGAGATAAAGGCACAAGAGGCTAGAAAAAAGTTAGCCGAGTTGCAAGAGAGAGAAAGGGGAAGAGAGGAAGTAGTTAAATTACAAGAAAAGCCTTTGGATATGATTGTTAAGAAGAAGGAGGGAGACTTGAAACATGAATTAAAAGTAGTTGAAGAAACCCCGAATTTTGTGGTAGGAGATGAAAAGGTGGAGTTAGGTGATCAAACTCCAATAATTGATGAGGAAAAATTGGAAGTTGGGTATGAAGAATTAGAAGAGGTGGTAGAGTCCAAAATTTTGGAAGAGGAGGTTAGGCGTGAGAATGTGGAGTTAGAAGAATTGGTTGAGTTTGGAATTAAAAACATAGAAGAGGTTGAGCAAGAAATTGCAAAGAAGGAAGGAGGTGAAGAGCGGAATTTTGTTCTTGGGAAAAATGAATTGGAAATAATTCATCATGAGTACAAGGATCCATACCTTGTACCTCGTGAAACTAACATTTCCCTCCCCATTTTTTTAAAATATTTCTTGCAGGTTTATTGTGAATTGAATTTTGATTTACTTCAACCTTGGTCAATTCCCCTCGTATTTTAATACCTTCTTGTCTACAAATTGGAGGAGCATCATTTATTGTATACATGTCAGGGAATCGACAATTTTCCGTTTGATCCAGGAGGTACAGTTTGATTTTTCAAGAACAACACCATGATTCGGGACGAATCATCCTAAAGAAGGAGGGAATTGTACGAATCAGGGTGGGCTTGACGGGAAAATCTATAATTCAAGCCAAAACAAGAAGTCAAGCAGGTTCGGAGAACGTCAAAGATCAAACATTGCTTGTACGAAGAAGGTTCGAGGCTAAACTAAGTGAGCAAGCCAAGAACAGCTTTATGATTCGGGACGAATCATTTTAAAGGAAGAGGGCATGATGTGATCCGGAAAAGAAGCCAAGGACAATGTTACGATTCGGGACGAATCATCTTAAAGGAAGAGGGGATGATGTGATCCGAAAAAGGCGTCAAAAATGAGAAATCAAGATACGGGCAATTCAACAATATTCTACACGGAAAAATGAACAAGTTTCGTGTTGGGCTCGAGTCGAGATTCAAATCACGTCAACGGATCAGAAAATCAGAAAATTGGGCAGACGATGCGTTACGGCCGTAACATTGTTTCTCACGGCCGTAACTTATGGATTTCACGGCCGTAAATGAAAATTGGTATTTTTGTTCAGAAGGAGATTTACGGCCGTAACATCAATCTTCACGGCCGTAACTAATATGGTGACATTTTGATCAGAGAAGGACTTACGGCCGTAAGCGGTGCAAATCAGATTTTTCGGGATTTTAGTATTTCAGTTGATTTGTATTTCCTTTATTGGTTTTTAATTCTTTTTCTAATTTTGGTAATTTTGGTTATTTTGGTTATTTTAGCTATTTTAGCCTAATTAGAATTCTATTAAGAGTCAGTTAGCGATTATGTTTTATTTTGCCTATTTATATGCTTTTTCATTCAATGTAAAAACAAAATACTTTTGATGAATAAAATTATATTGAGTGTTTTCTCAACATTGTTCTGGAATTGAACAAACTTCGAACTTGTCAAATATTGTGGGATATTTGTGGTGTTCAACAAATCGAACTTATCAAAGGCGTGGACATCCTTTGTGGCATTCAAACCATTACGGTTCTTGTTTCCGCATCGTAACGAGTCTTGAGTTTAATATACCCATGGTTCTTGCGTCGTGAGGCTAGGGTTGTAGTGTTACCGTCCGTTCCAACCTGGATTCGGAAATTTCCAAGCGTTATTCCGCGAACTACGACGAGGACCCCCTCCCGGGTTCTCATCAGGTAGCCCGAAAACTGTTATTGTAGGCAAATTCCACCAATGGTAGAAGATTCTCCGGACTACCACTCAAGTCTAGAACACGGGCTCTAAGAATATCCTCCAGCGTCTGAATAGTGCGTTCAGACCGCTCGTCTGTCACGGGATGGTAGGCAGTACTAAAATTTAATTTAGTACCCATTGCCACATGTAAACTTTTCCAAAATCTCGAAGTAAATCTCGAATCTCTATCCGAAAAATGGACACTATCAATACATGAAATCGGACAACCTCTCTAACCTATATTTGTACCTCATACAAAGCTATGCGAAAAGACGCTTGATAGGTATTGAGTAGAACTCAATCAATCATCCAACATTATCCAACTTATTAACTCCTTCATTAACCTTCTATTTCCGACCTTTCATAGGATCTATACTAATATCGAATCCACGATATAAATATCAATTATTCCAATGCTTAAACTATAAATCAAGAAAATTGATCAAGAATAAAACCTTATGATCCAAAATATAGAAACGCAATATCAATTCCAAAATATTGAGCACAAACCCAAACTTGGCAGAATCTTTCTGAAAAGATTTACAAACGTAATCATTTCTAAACTCGACTGAAATTTCCTTTTCAAAATTGAAGAAATTCAAACTTAAATCCTTTAGTCCATACTTCTAAATCATGCATCAAGTACTTGGTATCACATACTCATTCTAGCTGAGGACTAGTGTACTAATTTAAAGTATCATCATAAGGATCAGATATGATATTCTCAAACTTAAGAAACCTCACTAACTTCCCAATCTGAAGTTCAAGGTACAATTTTCCCTGTTCTCCCAAAACTTCAATTTATGTCACGCTTTGAACAATACTTTGATTAAGTCCATCACCAATGAATAAGACTTTTGTGAATCATATAGGATTTCTCATAAAGTTTACTTAACCCAAAGATACAATCCCAATATAAGTAAAAGTCACACAACTGACCTTCTCAGGTTTTCCATTATCGTAGCAAATACTTTGCTCACATCTGAAGTACAACTGATAATAAGAAATCAAAACTACATTACCACAACTTTAAATAAATCCATATATCTTATGAATAAAAATAAAGATTCCCAATCGTAGCTAATATTCCATCATAATTCAACAAATGATCAAGATGAGATCAATTAACTCATATATATATTCGCACAATTCTTTCACAGGATAACCATGACATCCATTAACCGTCTACTCACCATATCTTGCAGTAATCGTGTAACATGTCACTTATCATCATATCATATGACCTCAAATAATCATATCAATATCTCTCTCAGATCACAATATAATAACCATCATATTTATCACATGAACCTTTATACGTCAGTACACTCACTAAGGTTATATACCGATCTCTCAAACTCAATAAATCTTGAATTCTATCACTTGTCACTCTTTCTTTTAGCAACACACTACTCCATAATAAGTAATCATTGTGAAGTTTTATCCTTATTTTCCTCACAATTCCTATCCACAAAGGACATTGCATAAAAGTTCATTTCTTATTTTCTAAACAAGATACCATCAATAACAATCTCCAAAATTTCAAGGTATGATCAATAAGCCTTTCTCCGATCAAATACAATTACTTTATCAATACTTGTACAAATTTAGGACCCGATAAAATTTATTTCATCAATTTCATCCAACAATTTCTCTCATGATCTTCTAGTATCATAAATGAAAACTTAATGTACATCAGTGAATCATTCATTGATCATGAGGAAACCCTGATTCATTTTCCATGACTAAGTTCCATCTTTCTTTGAATTCCACTTAGAACCAAATATAGCATGACTTATTCATGGAAAGTCAACTTATTTCACAATCTCAATACCTCATCACTTTCAGTTCTCATCATCACATTATTCCTTATAATAATCTATTGTACCTTTTATATACAAATGACCTTATGACAATCATCATTATCTCACATAATCTCAAACATTCAATCATATGTCCCCAAATTCTCACTTCGAATAAATGGTTACTCCTTTAAGGCATCTCACTATAAAATATTTTCAATATCTCTCATTCATGACAACTGACTTTTCCAAATAATCATATTACATGTAAATAACCAAATTTTTAACACACCATCTACCAATCAACTTCCAAAATAAATCAACGGTATTATCACATACCTTTATAATATTCTCCAATATAAGTTATCGTTTCATACTAATAATCAATTCGTTCCCAAGCGTAATTAAGATTTTTTTTCCAATAACGCCATAATATTTATCTTCACTCATCTTTCAAAATATGACTTGACATTTCCCAATGTATGCATCAAGTCATCACATAACTTCATGTATACCTTGAAATAATATTTATCTTGTTTTTGAAATTGTGAAACAAGGAGAGCATTTCAATGTAACTATATCCATTACAAAAATGATTATACTTCGAAGAAGTCAAAAATATCTCAAGAGTCATTATCCCTTTTTATCATTTACTAAATCTTGCTTGTGGTGTAAATGAACTTGCAAGTCAATCCTCAATTCCCTTAGTGGGTTGTTTACCATACCATGCTCTTAACTCAAAATGATAAAATTCTAGGCAGAGTCTCCCTTGTAATTTGGACTTATCCAACCTGTAGGTATACTTCATAAACAACTTTACACTCCACATTTGACCACAACGATTTAACCATTGACAACAATTCCAACAAACTTCAATATCATAAAAAAAATATCCTATAAAATCAATTCATAATTCCTCAACCAATTTCAAATCATAGTTTCCAATATCAAAATCTCACTTCCTTCAATACATTAATTGGCTCAAATGACCACTCATTAGTCATACTTATAAAATATATGCCACGATTCGTAGTCCCAAAAATCTTTAATTACAAGATCAAACAACATTATAAATTTCTCTCAAAATTGAGGAATAATTCACTTACTCAAACACAATATCAAGTCCTTAATTCCCAATAATTAAGAACCAAATCTTTAAATCTCTAATTTCATAATTCTTCTCATAAAAGTCTCCATAAAATCACATCACTTATAAACTCAACATCTCATCACAACTTCATAAAGCTGGCTTGTCATTTCTCGTTGATTCACTGAAAACGTTAACAACAAGTGATTAATGAATTTTCGCAACAGTTGCTCTAAAATCACTAGCCATGGCCTCATAATGCGCGGCACAATAGTCGATAGTGTGGTCATATATCTTTACATGAGGTGTTGTCTAAACGATAAATATTTCGAAAATATTGTCTAATCCTTTCTAATGACTTCTCGTAAATGGTGCCATGTCTAAAATCAATTACGCAAAGTCCAGGTAGGGTTCATCATTTCTAAGTTCGAGGACAAAATTTATTATAAAATCATTCTTAAATCATATTATTCCCATTATGCTCAACACTCGTTCTCTTTCTTTTCTTTTCTTTCTTTCTTTCTTATTCGGATATTAATGGAGTAAAATTTCATGCGTGCACTCATTGCATGAATGTAATTTTTTTTTTTGCCCTTTTCTTTTTTCAAAACTTATAATTGGCCCTTGAAAACTTGGGAACTTTGACAGGTTCACCTTTTTCAATGCTGTTTTATGATTTGATGGTTTAAAAGGCTAACAGGCCAGTCTTTGGAACCAGTTCCCGGTTTTACAGTTCTAACTGGCAGGGCCTGACCTCATAATATTGGTTATAGCCAATGATATTGTAATTGTAATTTGCTTTATATGGGAATATGTAAGTTTTCACGATTAGCTATCAAATTGCACTTTTTCTTATCTTACAGCTATATGCAAACATCTCTGTGAACACCAGACTGAAACTTTCATTTATTAATTTCATAACGCAGAAAAAGGCATGGGAAGTCTTTGCCAGAACAGAGGCCGGGGAAGGTAGCCGCATAAAATTCTGGTCAAAAGGTAAAATATAGTTCTGATGCATCACAGTTATTATTTTTAATTGTAGTTTTCCTTCTAGCATGTTTGGGTGGCTTATCTTAAAGTTGAGCTCCAAATTTTTGTATATTTTGGTTTTGTTTTGAAGTTAGATGCGTCCACATTAAAAATAAGCTGCACATTTGTTGCTTTGATAAGCCACCCCATACATTCTCTCATTTGTTTTTGTTTTTGAATTATCTAATTTAGGGAAACTTATTTAAGAACCCTGTAAAATTAACTATTATTGGACATTGAAACTAAAATATTAGTGAAATATTTGGAAACCACGATTCATTTAATGTTGCTTTGGTTTAATTCATTACTATTTTAGAGTACCACTAGTTGAAAAAACAATTGACGATGTCTATTTGCTCTAAGTATAGCTAACGAGTTCTATCTGGACAATTCAAATACGTAGAATACATACCTGCATTTTAAAGTGCATGCTAAATGCTTAGTTAATTTTATTTGTGGAATTTTCAGCAATTCAATCCTGAAAAGAGATGCTGTAATTGTCATATTGAGTGGTACATCACAATATTCTTCCTAATCAACTTATATCTGCTTCATATAGAAAATACCTGCTTCAGAAGATTGAATTACTATTACAATTGTAAGTGGTTAGGAGTACCATAACAAAAGTGGCTGTGTCGGACAAGCAAACACGCGATTTTTCGTAAAACAGTCGACATGATACGTTACACACATTGATTAAAATTTTATTTATTTATTTTTTTAAAATATTGCATAATAATAGTTTTATAACAAAAAATCATGTGCCCAAAAAGATTACGGCTGTGTCATTTTTGTAAGTGATATTTTATTGGAGGTAAAATGGTAATATTTGCCCACAAATAGGTGCCTATAAAATACTTGGGAGTGCCACTGTTTAAGGGCATAAAAAGAAACACCTTTATGAAGAATTGATTTTGAAAATCAGGGAAAAGTTAGCTGGATGGGGCAAGCTATATTGTAACCAGGGGAGAGTAAAGCTTCCGGACATATAGTGGGCTGCCTGAGAAAAAGTTATGTTATCCAACAGATCGGACTTGGGTGGGTGAGTTGTAGGTTCACATTCAGAAGGCTAGAGGGAATGACTTGTTTATTTACTAGGAAGTCTTGGAGATTCAGTAAAAGTTTATTTTGTGCTTGGGTTATGAAGGCTAAATATTGCCCAGGTAGGCAATCATTTGGAGGTCCCAATTGAATTACATGACTCTTTTCTATTGGAAAATATCCAAGTCTGAGGCCAAAATTCACAAAAGGAGTGCAAATTATGCTGAAATTGGAAGTTTGGGGGACCATTTTGTCACTTCCGGGAAGTTCTAGACGAGATGCGCAAATTTTAGAGGGACCAAATTACAAGATTCCAAAAGTTGAAGGACCTAAAGTGCAATTTTAGAAGGACCTATTTGAAAGAAATCTAAAAATTTGGGGATTAAATTAATTAACATTGAAAGATGAAGGACCTAATGGCAATTACAGAAGGTAAAGAACCATGGCTCGAAACACAGCAGAACCCAAAGCTAGGCGCGAATTCATCACCGTGCGATCACGCAGCATTAAAATTCAAAAAAAAAAAAAATCTGGGCCAGACCGGGTCAACCCGATCGACTCGGTTAGGCCCACTTCGCTATTTTATGTGGATTTTTCCCTTTTTTGGGTCAATTTGGAGTACTTATAAATAGAAATCATCCTCATTCAACAAGGGTTCAAGTAAGTCTTGCCTCTTTTTTACCTTTTTCTTGTATTTTTACACTTTTAATGCAATGTTAAGTTAAATTTTTATGTTTTAGTAAAGTTCTTCTACATCTAAGTTTCTTATTGTTATTTAAGCATTTGATTATTGTTATTTTCTCACATTTCCACCAAGAATTCCACTTACTTTTAGTGCATTTAATGTTTTATTATGCTTGAATTGTTGAAGACATTAATGGTTGATGGAGAAACTTGATTCAAAGTGAAGGAATCTTGGAATTTTCACTTCAAGAACTTAACAAAAAGGGAAGTTTTATTTATTATTTTGTTTTTAATCTTCTATTTAGCTTGTGGTTGAAATTATTTTGTTAGTTGTTAAATGTTGTTGTTATTTTATTATGGGTAATTTTATTTTATTGGAATGAAATTAGTTTAAGTTCATTTAATCACTTGTGATGTTTATGGTTCATGAGTTATTTATGTTTATGTTGTTATGATTAGGAATGTTATTTTATGTTTATGTAATTTCCAAATGTTGTTAATTTGTTGGATTGTTATTTCAAGTATTATACATGTTAGGTCAACTTAGAATTTTCCAAGTAATTTGGTCAAGTTATTAACTAACACTAATTGATTTTTTAAAGAAGAAATTAGTGTAGTTAAGAAAACTAAATTTACCTTATTTCATGTTTTGTAATTTAGTTTAATCACCATGTTTTTATTGTCATTATTTTACTTTGGTTAAATAGTTTTTATTCTAATTTTTACATTGTTATCTATTTGCTTTAGTTAACTAGTTTTCCTATTGTAATGTATTTATGCCACTTAGTTAGTGATTCACCGCCAAACCAAACGTTTTTTGTTACTTGACTTTTCTTTTAGAATGAAATCAACAAATTTAGCTATGAATCAATCAATCCTCGTGGGTACGATAACCCGGACTTTTCGAGTTCACTTTACTACTTGAACGAGAATCGTGAACTTGCGATATACGATTTTAGCGAACAATAAGCACTCATCATGTGAACGATATACCGGACTTGTTTGTCCACTTCATAACTTTCACGATCCGTACACTTGCGGGTATATTTTGCATCGCAAAATAAAGTGAACAGTTATAACATTTGAAAATGAAGCAATTAGAGCGACAACTTCCTTGTTAATTTTTTGTTTATGCTAACTTGTTTGATTTATATTTTGTAGGAAGCTATGTTTATATATTTTATTGCATTGGTTTCTGTTGATGGATCAACACGTTAACAAAGATGTGCGGCCAATAGTTTATTGGACTTAATTCAGTTGATTGAGTTTGTTTTTAATCTACATCTCATGAGAAACAACTTAGACATATATGAATTATCTAAGGCATTACAATGAAAATATTAGGATTTTGTAAATGTCATGAGTTTAGTACATAATTGTAAAAAGAAATAAATAAATAAATTCATTTTGAATATTATTGTTGTCTTATTTTAAATTATTTTCACGTAATTCTATCCCGTCCCCACTAAATTATAATCCCAAGCCTACCCCTGATTACAAATTACTATGGTTTTACTTCGATTTTCTCTTCATTATTTTTTATTATGTTAATGTCCATCCGGAAATTTTCTTGTTTAATTGAATATGTGGATGTTTTCTTAATAGACATGGAAAACGTGATTGCTCCCTTTTTATTTTGAACTATTGGGGTTTATATTTTGTTCCTTTTTATTTCATCCTGTAACCAAATATTAAACCGTGACTTTGCATTTGTACCTTAAACACTAGAAGTTTTCTTATTCACACAGCATAGCGCCATAAGGTAATCAATAAGTCTACTTTCACAATGCCCTTGACAATGAGCTTAACAAAAGTGGCTCTTCAGATGAAACATAAGAGTAGAATGACTTTGATGGAAGGTGGCTCTTCATATGATTTCTTGGGTGGTGGAGGTGGTGCTGTTGGAGGACCGGTGGTGGTGATATTGAGATTGATTAAAACTACAGTTGTAACTAATTACAAATTAAAATAATGTTACAATTGTATTTTCGACGGTGGTCCAACGACGACAGTTGTGGCAATGACGGATTACAAATTGCAATAATGTGATTAATTACAAATTACGAATTACACTAATGTTTTACTAATTTATAAGTTACAATTGTACTTAATTACAAAATTGAAATAAAGTTAAATTTTAATTAATTACAAAACCTGATTCTGACAATTTTTTTGATACTTGTGTAATTAGCTACAAATCACCTGATTACAAAATTCTTATAACCATGAACAAAACCCAACCTTTAACCCTATAACCCAAATACATTATGATTTTAGAATGCAAATTTGCTTTAGATTATTGGACTTAGGCTTTGATTTTGCTTTAGAATTTAGATTTTAAAATTTATGAAGTTCGAGTCATGCCCCGAAAATCACAAGACCAGCATTGTCACCCCCTACAATTTTTAAAATCCAGCTCCGACCCAAATGAAATAAGCTTTTGTAACAAGTGAAATAATTAAAAAGGAAATAAGCTTTTGTTACAAATGAAATAATTAATTTATGTTTTAATATCTTAAAGATATGATAAAATTAGTCATGCAAATTATGAATAAAATTGATTTTCAAAGTGTATTAATTAATGTGAATTTTTGAGTTTTAAAAAATGGGGAGCTAGGCGTTTGTGAGGTGCACGCTTCGTAATTAACGGAGTGTGTGCCTTGAGGTGTAAGTTTCACTCAATTATTAAAAAATACCGATTTTCTGGCACGATTTTCAGGCTCGGACTTGAGCAGAGGCCCAAGAGGCCTCTTCCTTTGGCCCCACAGTCAAGGAGCCCATTTTTCTGCTTATAAAAGACTGTGTTTCTAAAATCTGCCCTACTAAATCCTTGGCCCAAACTTTTAATCACCGACCGTAGCCCCAGTGAGGTAAAATGGAATGGTTGCCCACATCTCCTCTCTCTTAACTTAATCTCATCTCCATCTTCGTCCAAATCGATTCACTCGGCACGGGGCATAACAAGGAACAAAGAAAGTTGCTACGATTTCTGGTAGGATTGCAGTGAGTCAATATCCCGAGTGCTTAGTGAAGACTGCTCTGCTCTGTGAAGACTATTTTCAGAGCCTTCACCACTTCAAAGAGGTTTGTTCTTTATATACACTCCCCAAACCCCCAGTTTTGATTTTGGAAATCTCAAGAACCTTTGAATGTTGATTCAAGAACTAACCACGGGGTGAAGTGAAAGTGTGTTTCTGCTATGATGCCGATGTGCTGATATTCAATATTGGACACTGATGGACTCATGAAAAGACCTCTAGAGAGTTTAGTTACTTTGTTGATGAATGCTTACAGGCTCCAAATTTTTGAACTGTCAACTATAACTGCCAACTATATGTAGTAACTGGTGAAATTGATGGAATAAATTGTAACCAGTTCCTACGGACGGATTCCACCGCGGGAAAGCTGTATACTAGTTACTATAACCATTAAAAACCATTAGACCAAGCCCAAACCTTTGATTACTTAACCCATTAGTCATTACCTTCTTCAGAATTTCATTGCCTTCTACATTAGTTCTACGATTCTCCTTCAGGCTTCAACGACACCTTCCAGACTCCAGTTTCCGGCTTCTTCAGTAACCAAGTTCCTGTTATTCTTCCATCAACAATTCATCGTAATTTTCTAACTGAGCAACTGAAATTTTCTTCTTCAGCGAGGTTTTCCCAATTTCAAAAGCCAAACCCTAAAATTATGCTGTTTTCAAATTCCCTCGTCTTTTGTTTGTTTATTATTTAATTTATTTATTCAATTAGTATCTAATCTTTTTAAATTTGGGTATTTTTGTTAATTTTATGATAATCTAGAATTAGATTTATAGATTATAGTTTATGTTATGGTGAGGAACTGAGGATGGTTTGCTTTTTGAATGATTTATGAATGAATGATTTGATTTTAGAACTTTGATAGTCCAACTAATCGACCAAGACACGAAGTGCCATTTGAATTTTGAAATCACACCTTACGCGGTTATGAGTTAACTTTTAACCTCAATGGATTATGTATACATATAGAAATATAGAATTTGACTGGAGACCAGTCCACTACATCCATCTTTTATGCAATTATTAAGAGTCGAGTGGTGAATTTTTTCCTCCAATAATAATATAATAATAATATGCATCCTACTAATAATTTGTTGAACATGATAATAGACGCTTCTTAAATTAAAAAATATAATTTGAGCTCCTTATTATCTTTCTTTCTTGAACTAATTTTAGCATATTTTTTATACTCAAATTTCAGTTAGATTTTGCTGTTGAGTCAAATGAATAATAGATATGGATAAGTACTTTAACAATTTTAGTTTCATAAAACTCTTGTAAATTAAAAATAAAAATTATTGCTTGCTACAATTTAGGAGCCCAAATTTTGAAATTTTTCTCTGGCCCATCAAACTACAGGTACGATGATTTCAATGCCTCAACCTAAGGCGGGTCTCGAGGCGCTAAGGCGCTGCCATAGGTTCTGATTAAAGAGTCATACTAATGTGTTATAACTCCAAGATGGAAAATGTTCCACATTTTTAATCTCGTTTTCTAGAAGTATTTATGCAGTTCTGCCGTGTTTTTAACTATACATGCACATTATTACCATGGATTGTGTGGGTCATTTGTCCACAGACCGTAATGTTACTTATGATGTTATGCTGGTATCTTGAGCATAGAGTGAGTGAAGTCTAGATTTATATTACAGTAAGAAATGTTTATATCTTAGGTGGGAAATGATTTGCATAACAACATAAGTGATTTTTTTTTTTTTTTTGCTGCATAAAATCATCCATTGAGACCTGTGGAGAGTGTTGGCTATATATATATATATATCTGTGTGTGTGTGTGTGTGTGTGTGTGTGTGTGTGTGTGTGTGTGTGTGTGTGTGTGTGTGTCCTGTCTTTTGCAATGAAGTTAATTTAGCCTGTTGTAAGTGTAAATATTTTCATGCTTGTTATTAAAAAAATAATAATCCCTCCATTTTTAATACAACATTTCATATTAATTTTGATCATATGCAATTTTAAATAATGAAGATAAGGATGTTACTCCAGCCCATTTATTGATTTTTCTACTGGTTTTCTTTGTACAGTTTTTGTGATATAAGAGAATTGGCGTCAGCTTCGGTTCACAATTTTTTCGGTTGATGTGCATACAAGATTATTAAAATTTATCAAAATTTTTTTTTTACTATCCGTGGCATTTTAATTTACATTAATGCTACATTGCTACTTGTACATGAAGCTTAACCAAGAGGTTGACATAAAATGAGGTGGCATTCTTATGTGTGTTGATTTCTGACTTGATTTGATGGATATAGTGATATGATTGTGCCATTCATGCATTATGTCAACCTTCTGATTAAGCTCCTAGTACAAGTATCATAGATCTTGAATTTATTTATTCTTTATTGTAATCTTCAATAATTAAGATATTTTCAATGGACATATGAATTACCAGTAATATCCGTGGAAATAAATATGCATTCAACATGTCAAAGTTTTAGTTTTCGTTAGTTTCTTTTCTGGCATTAATTTGATGGTTATGTTTAAGGTACATGGTCGAATAACAAATTTGTATTCCTCCAAGAACAAATTTTCTAGGGTTACAAGTTTTATTAATTCCAATCAATTCCTCCATTATTTACATTCGTTTGAATCCAGATCTTACTCTTCCCCTCATTCTCAAATTACGAACTCTACCCAATTCAAGCCGTCTTGCTTGACCCAATTTCCATATCTTAACACTTTTCCATACTTTCGCGTGCACACATTTTGCACACTTTCAGAAAATGTGAAAATGAATCCCACTTCAAATTTATCAGGAAAAATAGAAACTGATCCCGAATCTGAGTGCAGTTGATGAGAACCCGGGAGGGGGTCCTCGTCGTAGCTCGAGGAATAACGCTTGGAAAGTTCCGAATTCAGGTTGGAACGGACGATAACACTACAACTCGAGCCTGACGACGTAAGAACCATGGGTATATTAAACCCAAGACCCGTTACGATGAGGAAACAAGAACCGTAATGGTTTGAACACCACAAAGGATGCCCACGCCTTTGATAAGTTCGATTTGTTGAACACCACAAATATCCCACAATATTTGATAAGTTCGAAGTTTGCTCAATTCCAGAACAATGTTGAGAAAACACTCAATATAATTTTTATTCATCCAAAATATTCTGTTTTTTACATTGAATGGAAAAGAATATAAATAGTCAAAATAAACCCTAATCGCTAACTGACTCTGAATAGAATTCTAATTAGGCTAAAATACCTAAAATAACCAAAATAATCAAAATTACCAAAAATCTGAAAAGAATTAAAAACCAATAAAGGAAATACAAATCAACTGAAATACTAAAATCCCGAAAAATCTGATTTGCACCGTTTACGGCCGTAAAAGTCGGACTTACGGCCGTAAGTCCTTCTCTGATCAAAACGTCACAATATTAGTTACGGTCGTGAAGATTGATGTTACGGCTGTAAATCTCCTTCTGAACAAAAATACCAATTTTCATTTACGGACGTGAGGAATGTGATGCGGCCGTGAAATCCATAAGTAAGTTACGGCCGTGAGAAACAATGTTACGGCTGTAACGCATCTTCGGCCCAATTTTTTTTGATATTCTGATCCGTTGACGTGATTTGAATCTCGACTCGAGTCCAACACGAAACTTGTTCATTTTTCCATGTAGAATATTGTTGAATTGCCTGTATCTTGATTTCTCATTTTTGATGCCTTTTCTGGATCACATCATCCCCTCTTCCTTTAGCAACGAACCTTCTTCGTACAAGCAATGTTTGATCTTTGACGTTCTCCGAACCTACTTGACTTCTTGTTTTGGCTTGAATTATAGATTTTCCCGTCAAGCCCACCCTGATTCGTACCATTCCCTCCTTCTTTAGGATGATTCCTCCCGAATCATGGTGTTGTTCTTGAAAAATCAAACTGTACCTCCTGGATCAAACGGAAAATTGTCGATTCCCTGACATGTATACAATAAATGATGCTCCTCCAATTTGTAGACAAGAAGGTATTGAAACACGAGGGGAATTGTAGCGATCGAGATTTTCATGACTTATTTAAATGAATATTTTAGTTTAAATCGCGTCGCTATGATTTTCTCCATTTATATATTTATTTTAAAACAATTAGGCGTATAGCCAATGGAGTGAAATTAAATTAAATTTATTCAAAATCTTCGTCAAATTTCATCTTTATCAAAAGTATTTCAAATGTCACAATTTATTTGAAATCCAAGTATTAATTATATTAAGACCCAATTTTAAATATTTTAATTCAATCCAACATCTCGAGCCCAAATGTTTTACCGATCGTTCAAGCCCTTTTAAAAATCCAGTAAGTCATTTCTTGGCCCAACCAATTCAATGGCTTCTTCCTCCCTAAGTCATTCCTTACACAATCGATACTATTTCCAAAATCCTTGCAAGTTTTCCATAAACCAAGATTTTAACCTAAGTTACTATGTTTAACACCTAAATCAACTATTAATTGGATCCCTATCCCTTGCATTCACGACAGACCAAACTTTACAGCTTCGGGGTATGTCTCTATTCCCTCAAACGTTCACCAAATCACAACAATATCCCACCAGTTCACTGCAACACACACCACAACCGAGCCTCCACCACCTGTAACATCACAGCCTGCCACCTCCATTACTCCAAACCGAACCTGCATCCAACAAGAAACTAAACCACCACTAACCGCCGCCTATCAACCATCGGAATCCATCGCAGCCTCCAACTCGCAATTTCATCACCCCCGCACCGACTGCATCACCTGCTGCCCACTTCCATTTTCGACATCCAATCAAAACCCAAAACCAAGAAATTAGAGTAACCAAAAACCTTACCTTAATCGCCGGCCAGTTTCGCCGAGGTATTCGCCGGGGAAAACACCAAAACCACGACCCCAAGCCACGGTTTTATACCCAAAATCGCCCCAAAAACCCTTTTCTCTCAAACCCTCCCGCTCGCCTTTCCCATCGCCGCCACGTGACGGCATTGACATAGCCGGCAGTAGCCCAGACCGGAGCAAGCTCCGATCGCCAGATTTCCTCTTCTTCTCTGTTGGAACCAAACAAGTTTAGAGAGAGAGAATAGTGAGAAAGAGAGAATTGGATCTGATAATATACTTTTATTTTCGAAAATTTCAGCCTAGTTCCCCCAACTAAAGTTATTCAACTCAGTCCCTAGTCTTATTTTGTTTTAAAGATCAGTCCCTATAGTTTTAAATATTTTAAATCTTACTTTAAATTTCAAAAGTTATTATTTTCAACCCTATTGTTTTGATTTTCCGACCCAACTTTTGAAAATTTACATTTTAGTACCTCAAGTTTGAAAAGTATTCATTTTAGTCCCTCAACTTTCAAAACATCAATTTCAGTCCTCAAATGGTAATTTATCATTTTTAAAATATAAATTTCTAAAGACTAAGATAACTTATGGGCTAGACGAAGCGTACGGAGATTTTAAAGGATTTAAGTCATTCCCGCTCAACCACACTCGTTAAGGTAGACTCTAATCTACAAATTTATGTTTTTCAAAAGTTCGCATCAATAATTATTTGGATTATAAGTTCAGCATGTATGATTGTGTTCATGAGAATTACTTGCTTTCTGAGCATGAGACTATGTTACGAGAATTTACTTGCTTAAATGCATGAGACTTGAACTTGTATGTTATTTACTTGTTCATGAGAATACTGGAGATCGTTAGACACCTGAGACTTGAATATCATGATTATGTGTTTTCCAAAATAAAATTTTGCAGATGATGGAGTTGGCGGCGGGGCGTGCGATTGTGGCCATTATTGAGATTTTAGAAATGTTTTATTTGAAATTATAAACTTATTTTTATTATGTTACGTTCAAGTTATTTTTCCATGTTTAAACTATTTTGACCGTTTAAGTCAATTTTTATAAAGTTATGTGAAATGGAATTTCACTTAAATTTATTTTCCGCTAAATTATTATCTTCAATGTCAATTTTGAGACGAAGAAGTGGCGCACCCGAGTGTTCAGAACCCGGGGCGTTACAGGAATTGACCAAGGTTGATGTAATCAAAATTCCATGCACAATAAACCTGCAAAAAAGATTTTAAAAAAATGGGGAGGGAAATGTTAGGGTCTTCATGCACAAGGTATGGATCCTTGTACTCATGATAAAAAACCTCCACAACTTTTTTTCCCACCACAAGGCCCTTCTCGTCGCCTCCAAAAGTCAATATACTTTCTTGCTCATTCTCTTCTTTTTTCGCAACCACTTCTTCTAATTTTTCACATTATACCACCTCTTCAATATTTTTATTGAAAAATTCAACATTCAAATGAAAGATTTGTCCCGAATCATAACATTGTTCCTAGCTTCTTTTTCGGATCACATCAGCAATGGTGATGGATTTACGGAGAGGATAAATGGACTGGGAAATGAGGATACTGGGTCAGAATATGAAAGATTGAATTTTGTCCAAATAGCTAACCGTGATCCAGTGGAAATTTATAAAGGTATTAGAGATGCTGTAAAGTCTGAAAAGCAAATCCAGGCTGATTGGGATACTTTAACTGAGATTTTTAGGTCATTTTCCAAGTCCGGTTGGGCATCGAACCAGGCCCTAGCTGTTTATATTGGTGCCACATTTTTTCCCACTGCTGTTCATGAGTTTCGTAAGTTTTTCTTCAAAAAGTGTAAGACTGATTTAGTTAAGTATTTGGTATCGCTTGGCCCTGGTGACGAGGTCGATATGTTTTTGTTCCCCATTTTTGTTGAGTTTTGTATTGAAGAATTTCCAGATGAGATTAAGATGTTTAGGACAATGGTGGACTCAGCTGACTGACTAAGCCACATACTTGGTTCCCTTTTACTAGGGCAATGAAGAGGAAAATTATTTATCACTGCGGACCAACCAACAGCGGCAAAACATATAACGCGTTGCAGAGATTTATGGAAGCAAAGAAGGGAGTTTACTGTAGTCCTCTCAGGTTGTTGGCAATGGAGGTCTTCGATAAGGTGAACACATTGGGAGTTTATTGTAGTCTTCTTACGGGGCAAGAGAAGAAGGATTTTCCGTTCTCAAACCATGTTGCTTGTACTTTGAGATGGTGTCAACAGATGAGCTGTATGATGTGGCCGTTATTGATGAGATTCAAATGATGGCCGACTCTAGTAGAGGTTATGCTTGGACTAGAGCTTTGCTTGGGCTGAAAGCTGATGAGATACATTTATGCGGCGATCCAAGTGTTCTGAATATTGTTAGGAAGATATGTTCTGATACTGGGGATGAATTAGTAGAGCAACATTATGAGAGGTTTAAGCCTCTAGTGAATCAGTGATTGAGGCGAAGACCCTTTTGGGAGATCTTAAAAATGTAAGGTCTGGGGATTGTGTTGTGGCATTCTCAAGGAGAGAAATTTTTGAAGTGAAATTGGCAATTGAGAAGTATACTAATCACCGTTGTTGCGTCATATATGGTGCTTTACCACCAGAGACTCGTCGACAACAACCATTTTGTTTAATGATCAGGATAATGAGTTTGATGTCTTAGTTGCAAGTGATGCTGTAGGAATGGGTTTGAATTTAAATATCAGAAGGGTTGTTTTTTATAACCTTTCAAAGTACAATGGTGATAAAATGGTTCCAGTGCCAGCATCGCAGGTGAAACAGATTGCTGGAAGAGCTGGGGGTAGAGGAAGTCGCTATCCTGATGGACTAACTACTACTTTGCATCTTGATGATTTGGAGTACTTAATAGAGTGCTTAAAGAAACCTTTTGACGATGTTAAGAAAGTAGGACTTTTTCCTATTTTTGAGCAAGTCGAGCTATTTGGAGCGCAACTTCCAAATATAACATTTTCCCAACTCCTAATGGAATTTGGTGAGAATTTCCGATTGGATGAGTCTTACTTTTTGTGCCACCACCAGTGTTCGCTACAAACACACCGCAAGTGCACGAGTCGCATACAAGTGATAGTGGACTAATTGAGTCCGGTTTATCGATTCCACAAGGATTGTCTATTTCAACTACACTCTAGTCTAATTAATTTTAACAAGAAACACACACAATAAAAGTTTGTTTTGGGAAAGTTTTAGTACTAGAATTAAAGTTGCAATTATAAATAAATAACTAGAAAAATGGTGATGAATAGATGATAAAGGAGTGTTGGGATTCTTGATTCCACTTGACCATTACCTAATTGAATTATCAACAAGCAAATAGAAATGCAATTCATTAATCATGTTAGACCCGATTTTCCAAGCTTAGCCAATTACCTCTCTCGAGTGAAATCAACCCTAATTAGTGGCATTAACCTACTATATCTCTATGTCGATTAAAAACACACCAATTGCATTAAACCTTTGTGAAAATAGCTCAATGGGTCATCTAGGGTTTTAGGTATATCTCTATCCTAAATAAGAACCTAGAGCAAATATTGTATTGATCTAGAATACACAACAATTTCTCAATAATTGCACATTCCATGAAACCTAAGCATAAATGTGGCCACAATAAATGCTAGTCAATAAATACAACAATAAATGCACAAGATAATAAAAAGCTTAAATTCTTAATACAAACATTCAAATCAAGGTCAAGCTTCATCAACATCCCAACACAAAATAATTTAGTCCATGATGAAATAACAATGAAATCCAAGAATTAAATACATTATTTCAACAATGGATTAAAGTAAATAGAGAAATATGAAGATTAAGCAATAAATACTTCCCTCAACCAATGACTCAAGCTTCAAAATATCAATATTCTTCCACAATGACTTTGGTATTTCTCCCCTTAATCAATATTCATCAACTACACTATACAAAATCAAGAGAAATTACAAGATGAAAATGGGATAAAAATAGAGAAAAAGAGAGCCTAGGGTTTCTTTGGTTCAAAAGTGGGAAAAGTGATGTGATCCGATACAGGGATCACCAAGAACACGCGGAATTAAACGTCGGAAAGCTCTAAAATCCAAGATAATAGACGGTAACAATGCAAACCCGACCTCACGACGCAAGAACTATGGGTATATTAAACCCAAAACCCGTTACGATGCGGAGATAAGAACCACAAAGGGGGAACGCCACAAAGGTTGTCAAATCCTTTGATAAGTTTAATTTGTTCGACGAGAACACGAAGAAAATATAAGGGAATTTCTAACCTTCAATATCATTAATCTCAAGATAAAAAGTTGTCTTTTACAATGCTGAATAAAGCCATATATATAGGCAAAGAAAATAAAGCAACTAAAAATAAACTAGAATTCAACCTAAACTAAAAAGCTAAAAATGCCTAACATTAACTTAAAATTCGGAACCTAAGTTACGGCCGTGACTTATAAGTTTACGGCCCTAAGCAAGCTACGGACTCAAAATTAAAAACATTTGTTACGGCCGTGACAATCCACTTTACGGCCGTAATCAACCTCCTGAAAAAATATAAGTTATAAAATCTTGGGTTACGGCCGTGAGACATTTATTACGGCCGTAAGTCCTCTATTTCAGTTACGGCCGTAAGCAGACACATTACGGCCGTGAAGGCCTTTCTGTCAAAATCCGCCAATAGCATTTTACGGCCGTGAAAAGGGAGTTACGGCCGTGATCCTTCTTCTGCCTTATTTTCTTGTTCTTCCTTGATCCAAATGCATTGTAATAACTTTGGCTCCTCTTCCACTTTGTTATGGAATGTAAATGAAGTCTTTGCACTCGAGCACTCGTCCATCCATGCTTGCATGAATCCTTGCATTGCCCGCTTGATTCTTTTGGCTCCTTGTCTCGTTATTGGTCCTACGGGCACGTGCAACGGGTCAACGCTTGTCGAGTCACTCCGGAACTCATCAAAAAGTGTTTCAAAATAATACAAAAACCACCTCAAAATCCCCCAAAATTCGTAAGATCCGCGTGTTTCAGCAATTGGGCCTAATCGGGTAGCACCGGGTCGGCCCAGAATTTGTTCCAAAATTTTTGCCACGCGATCACGTGGCATAGCACCTCGCGATCGCGTGGTTCAGGTGAAAACTATCTGATGTGATCCCGGGAGGGGGTCACGACGAACACGCTGAATGAACGCCGGGAAAGTTCCGAATTCAGGTTGGAACGGACGGTAACACTACGACCCGAGCCTCACGACGCAAGAACCTGAGGCATATTAAACCCGAGACCCATTACGATGCGGAAACAAGAACCGTAATGGTTTGAACGCCACAAGGAATGTCCAGATCCTTGATAAGTTCAATTTGGTGAACGCCACAAATATCTCACAATATTTGATAAGTTCGAATTAAAGGGAATTCTCACCTTTAGAGAGTAAAAAAACACTCAATATATTTCATTTCATTAATCAAAGTCTTATTTTTGTATTACAATGCAGACGCCTTTATATAGGCAACCAAAATAAAGATCCTAGTCTACTTTGGAAACTAAATAAAATCTAATCTAATTAGGGAATAGATAAAATCTATCAAAATAGAGTCCTAATTTAATTGGAAACAATAATAAAAATAAAGTAAATCTAATCTTATAATTAAGGAAATAAAAATCCGTATGATTTGCGTTATTTTGGAATTACGGCCGTGACATCATCATTTACGGCCGTAACTGTGCTTCTGCTTAAAGATTACGGTCGTGACCATAAACTTACGGCCGTAACTTTGTAAACCTGAAATTCTTCATTTTGATCCGAGAGTGACTCACGGCTGTGAGAATATTTGGTTACGGCCGTAACTTTGCTTCTGCATAATTTTTGATTTTCTTGGTTTCCAACTCGATTCTCGGCTTGTCTCTTGGCTTGCTCACTTGGTTTAGCCTCGAACCTTGTTCACTATCGCAATGTTTGATCTGTGAAGCTCTTCGAACATGCTGGAAGCTTTGTTTGCTTTGATTTATAGTTCTTTCCGTCAAGCCCGCCATGATTCTCATCATTCTCCCCTTCTTTAGGATGATTCGTCCCGAATCATAGCTTGGTTCGTGATTTACAGATGCCCCACTAGGATCAAATGGGAAATTATGGACTCCATGACATGAATTCATTAGGCGGAAATCCTCCAATTGGTGAACACGAATGTATTGAATCATGAGGTTAATTTTCCAAGGTGAATTTGACTCAAGCTTCCATGTGTAATCAACCTGCAAAAAGGAGTCAAATAAAATGGGGAGGGAAATGTTAGTTTCATGAGGTACAAGGTATGGATTCTTGTATTCATGAATCATCACCGCCAATTCCACTCTTTTAACCACGAGGCCCCTTCTCTTCACCCCGTTCTCCCTTTGAAACTTCTTTCTCACCTTTCGTACTTTCAAGCCCAACAACCTCTTCTAACTCCACATTTTCATCAACAATTTCTTGCACTCCCTCATTGCTACCCAAAATTTTATCTTCTAATTCCTCACTTCCTAGCTCAAAATTCGGAGCTCGTTCAAATACTTCGATTTTTAACTCTTCAAATTCAATCTCAACATGAGGCTCTACTATAATCTCACACTCACTCCCCCTTTGTAATTCAGGCTCAGCCTCCCTTTCACTTTTCCATTGCAACTTGCCTAATTTTTCCCTTGCTCCATTTGCAATCATCTCCTCCTTTAACTGCCTTAATATCATTCTCACCTCATCAAATTCATCCCTCATTTTCGAAACACCATCAGCTATTTTTGAAGCACCATCTTCCAATACTTTCAGCTCATCCCCAATTCCAACTCTAGGTTTATGATCATTCCTATTCTCCCTCCTAACTCTAGTAACTGTTTGAGGTTTTTCCCTGAATTTAGATATTGTGGGTTGGATGTGGACGGGAATGGAAAAATTCGATAACAAGGAGCAAAGAAACTCAAGGAAATGGTCTTTGAATTTTGGAATTGACTCTTTTTTTTTTTTTGAATAATGAATTTTCGGAATTAAATAAAAAAAAATTAAAAAAAATTTAATTAATTTTTTTTTAATAAATCCGAAAATCTGACACGAACGCGACAAAACAAACGAGACTGGATTTGGACAAGAATAGAATAAAATAAACAAGATTGAATTTTCTTTGAATATTTTCTGGATTAAAGACTCACAAATATGAAGAACGTGAAGAACAAGAAACAAAGACTCGACAAGCAAAATAAAAATAGGATATGAACGATTCTGTGCAGACTCGATGATAAAAACGCAGAATCAAACTGATAGAATAAAAAAAAACAAAAAACCTGAATTCAGATCCAAGCTCTGATAAAATAAAAAAACAAAACCTGAATTCAGAGTCCATCTCTGATACCAGATAATGTGATCCCGGGAGGGGGTCACGACGAACACGCTAAATGAACACCGGGAAAGTTCCGAATTCAGGTTGGAACGGACGGTAAAACTACGACCCGAGTCTCACGACGCAAGAACCAGAGGCATATTAAACCCGAGACCCATTACGATGCGGAAACAAGAACCGTAATGGTTTGAACGCCACAAGGAATGTCCAGATCCTTGATAAGTTCAGTTTGGTGAACGCCACAAATATCTCACAACATTTGATAAGTTCGAATTAAAAGGAATCCTCACCTTTAGAGAGTAAAAAAACACTCAATATATTTCATTTCATTAATCAAAGTCTTATTTTTGTATTACAATGCAGACGCCTTTATATAGGCAACCAAAATAAAGATCCTAGTCTACTTTGGAAACTAAATAAAATCTAATCTAATTAGGGAATAGATAAAATCTATCAAAATAGAGTCCTAATTTAATTGGAAACAATAATAAAAATAAAGTAAATCTAATCGTATAATTAAGGAAATAAAAATCCGTATGATTTGCGTTATTTTGGAATTACGGCCGTGACATCATCATTTAGGGCCGTAACTGTGCTTCTGCTTAAAGATTACGGTCGTGACCATAAACTTACGGCCGTAACTTTGTAAACCTGAAATTCTTCATTTTGATCCGAGAGTGACTCACGGCCGTGAGAATATTTGGTTACGGCCGTAACTTTGCCTCTGCATAATTTTTGATTTTCTTGGTTTCCAACTCGATTCTCGGCTTGTCTCTTGGCTTGCTCACTTGGTTTAGCCTCGAACCTTGTTCACTCTCGCAATGTTTGATCTGTGAAGCTCTTCGAACATGCTGGAAGCTTTGTTTGCTTTGATTTGTAGTTCTTTCCGTCAAGCCCGCCATGATTCTCATCACTCTCGGGTTGAGTTTACGCCTGAACTCGCGAGCGCGACAGACTAATAACCACGCGATCGCGTGGTTGACTGGAGTGATGATTTTGCAGCCTGATCTTCTTTTGGTGATTTGCAATTAGGTCCTCCATCTTTCAATATAGATCATCTAGGTCCTCATACTTTGACTCTTTGATGGATTTGACTCTTTTCTCCTCAATTTGTTCAAGTGTTTATCCATTTAGCTTCTTTCTTGTGCTTTCTCCAAGAAGTTGATGGTTAAACCTATTTAACCATAAAATATGCACAATTAAGTAGGTATTTGTCCAAATTAATCCAAAAGTATTACTAAAAATATATGAAATATGCATGCAAAATGCACTCAACAAATACCCCCAAACTTAAATTCTTGCTCGTCCCGAGCAAGAGTATTCACAAGCATCAAAAAAAAATAATGACAATATGATCAACAATGCTACATAGCTCGCAATTTTCCATGAGTGTGAAATTGCCTAATTAATTCACAATTATGTTCTCAAATAATGCTACAAAAATGAGTTTGGCTTATCCGATGTTCAATCGGTGTTTGTGTGCATAGCCACTGTCAATCGTCAATAAGATTCAAAAATGTTGATGAGTAAAGAGGTTTCAAGTCAAAACAAACCCACCATTAGTGGTCAATTCTTTCCTTTCTCACTCGTGACATTCATCCCCCAATGAATAATTTTCTTTCCACTCCCGGGATGCAATTCTAGAGGGTACTCTCAAATCATTCTTTCTTTTTTTTCACTAAAGCACGGGTGTGTTTTACCGACAAGCTCAACAACCTAGAAATGCAGTGACTCTCCACTAATGAGTGCTTCGACATTCAAGTTTATACCAAGTAATTCAAACCCACTATTCATCTAAGCCCTTATGCAAGTACAAATGCATGATTTCTAACAACTAACATGATGTTTGCTCGTGACTTCCCCACTCCCTTAAGCTTTCTAATTGACCCATTGATGTGATCCGGAAAAGAAGCTAACAATGTTATGATTCGGGACGAATCATCTTAAAGGAAGAGGGGATGATGTGATCCGGAAAAGGCGTCAAAAATGAGAAATCAAGATACGGGCAATTCAACAATATTCTACATGGGAAAATGAACAAGTTTCATGTTGGGCTCGAGTCAAGATTCAATTCACGTCAAGGGATCAGAAATCAAGGCAGAAGGGCTTTTACGGCCGCAACTTCCATAATTACGGCCGTAACATTATCAGCGCACAATTTGGGCAGAACAGCGTTTACGGTCGTAACCTGGGTTCTCACGGCCGTAACTAATCCATGTAATTTCACGACCGTAAGGAATGATTTCACGGCCGTAACTGAAGTTTGGTAATTTTGTTATTCAGCAAGTATCTCACGGCCGTAAGGACAAATGTTACTGCCGTAACAAACTAAACCACATTTTGATCCGAGAGGCTATTACGGCCGTAAAGACAATTGTTACGGCCGTAATTCAAGTTACGCGTTTTTTGGCTTTTGTTTTGCGGCTAGGGTTTAGTTGGTTATTTTAGTTTTAATTATTTTTGGTAATTTTGTTTATTTTAGTTATTTTAGCTGTTTAGCCTAATTAGAATTCTATTCAGAGTCAGTTAGCGATTAGGTTTTATTTTGCCTATTTATATGCTTTTCCATTCAATGTAAAAAACAGAATATTTTGATGAATAAAAATTATATTGAGTGTTCTCTCAACATTGTTCTGGAATTGAACAAATTTCGAACTTATCAAATATTGTGGGATATTTGTGGCGTTCAACAAATCGAACTTATCAAAGGCGTGGACATCCTTTGTGGCGTTCAAACCATTACGGTTCTTGTTTCAGCATCGTAACGGGTCTTGGGTTTAATATACCCATGGTTCTTATGTCGTGAGGCTCGGGTTGTAGTGTTACCGTCCGTTCCAACCTGGATTCGGAACTTTCCAAGCGTTATTCCGCGAGCTACGACGAGGACCCCCCCCTCCCGGGTTCTCATCATATGGTATCAGAGCTGGACTCTGAATTCAGGTTCTTGTATTTTTCTATCCAGTTTGATTTTTATATTTATCATCGAGTCTCATAAAAATCATCCATATCCTATTTTTGTTATTTAAGTCTTTGTTTTCAATTTTTCTTGTTCTTCTTGCCAGTAAATTTTTTCCCAATTTGATCCATAAGAGTCGTCCTAAAAAAATCAAAAGTATTTTTCTTATTCGATTGTTTTCCAAATCCTGTCCCGTTTGTTTTGTTGCGTTCGTGTCGAATTTTAGGATTTTATTAAAAAAAAAAAATATTTTTTTTTATTTTTATTAATTCCGAAAATTCATCATAATTCAAAAAAAAAAAAAAAAAAAAAAAAAAGTCACTCTAAAATTCAAGAACCACTTTCTTGAATTTCCTTAAATTCTTGATAATTTCTTGCCTTCCAAGTCAAATTAAAATTCTTGATATTCTTTCCTTTCTAGTCAAAATTCAAGAACCTTTTTCTTGAATTTCCTTAATTGATATTCCATGTCTTCCAAGTCAAAATTAAAATTCATTATTAGTCCTTGTGTCAAACTATTATTCCATTCCTTTCCACAATGTCCAAATTTCACGAAATTTCATCATCTGGGAAAGATAACCATCAATCTTCTCTGCTTGTCATGATGGAGAAACGGTTTGAGGAGTTAGCTGCAAAATTGGAAGCGAATTTTGAAGCGAAATTAGATGCGAAGTTTAGGAAAGTTAAGAACTCAGTAGATATGCGTAGTGTAGAACTTGCTCAACGGCGTGAAAGGGAATATAGGCGTAACCATAAACCTAGGGTTGGGATTGGAGTTGATTGGGATGAAGAGATTAATGCGAGGGCGCTTTTGAAGAGTCGAACAGAAATTTTTGAGGAAAGGATGATGTATGAATGGAAGGCTAGAAAAGAAGCTAAGTTAAGAAAGAGGGAGAGTGAAAGGGAGGATGAAGCTAAATTACAACAGGGTGAAAGTGAGATTGGAGGGGATTTAAAATTGGAGTCTCATGATATGGATGTTGAAAAGAAGGAGGGAGACTTGAAACGTGAAGTAGTTGAAGAGACCCCAAATTTTGTAGTAGGAGATGAAAAGGTGGAGTTAGGAGATCAAACTGCAATATTTGATGAGGAAAAATTGGAAGTTGGGCATGAAGAATTAGAAGAGGTGGTAGATTCCAAAAATTTGGAAGAGGAGGTTGCGCGTGAGAATGTGGAGTTAGAAGAATTGGTTGAGTTTGGGAGTAAAAAGATAGAAGAGGTTGAGTAAGAAATTGCAAAGAAGGAAGGAGGTGAAGAGCGGAATTTCGTTGTTGGGAAAAATGAATTGGAAATAATTCATCATGAGTACAAGGATCCATACCTTGTACCTCGTGAAACTAACATTTCCCTCCCCATTTTTTAAAATCTTTCTTGCAGGTTTATTGTGCATGGAAGTTTGATTTACATCAACCTTGGTCAATTCCCCTCGTATTGCAATACCTTCTTGTCTACAAATGGAAGGAGCATCATTTATTGAATGCATGTCAGGGAATAGACAATTTTCCGTTTGATCCAGGAGGTACAGTTTGATTTTTCAAGAACAACACCATGATTCGGGACGAATCATCCTAAAGAAGGAGGGAATGGTACGAATCAGGGTGGGCTTGACGGGAAAATCTATAATTCAAGCCAAAACAATAATTCAAGCAGGTTCGGAGAACATCAAAGATCAAACATTGCTTGTACGAAGAAGGTTCGTGGCTAAACCAAGTGACCAAGCCAAGGACAGCTTTATGATTCGGGACGAATCATCTTAAAGGAAGAAGGGATCATGTGATCCGGAAAAGAAGCTAACAATGTTATGATTCGGGACGAATCATCTTAAAGGAAGAGGGGATGATGTGATCCGGAAAAGGCGTCAAAAATGAGAAATCAAGATACGGGCAATTCAACAATATTCTACATGGGAAAATGAACAAGTTTCATGTTGGGCTCGAGTCAAGATTCAATTCACGTCAAAGGATCAGAAATCAAGGCAGAAGGGCTTTTACGGCCGCAACTTCCATAATTACGGCCGTAACATTATCAGCGCACAATTTAGGCAGAACAGCGTTTACGGCCGTAACCTGGGTTCTCACGGCCGTAACTAATCCATGTAATTTCACGGCCGTAAGGAATGATTTCACGGCTGTAACTGAATATTGGTAATTTTGTTATTCAGCAAGTATCTCACGGCCGTAAGGACAAATGTTACTGCCTAAACTAAACTACATTTTGATCCGAGAGGCTATTATGGCCGTAAAGACAATTGTTACGGCCGTAATTCAAGTTACGCGTTTTTTGGCTTTTGTTTTGCGGCTAGGGTTTAGTTGGTTATTTTAGTTTTAATTATTTTTGGTAATTTTGGTAATTTTGTTTATTTTAGTTATTTTAGCTGTTTAGCCTAATTAGAATTCTATTCAGAGTCAGTTAGCGATTAGGTTTTATTTTGCCTATTTATATGATTTTCCATTCAATGTAAAAAACAGAATATTTTGATGAATAAAAATTATATTGAGTGTTCTCTCAACATTGTTCTGGAATTGAACAAACTTCGAACTTATCAAATATTGTGGGATATTTGTGGCGTTCAACAAATCGAACTTATCAAAGGCGTGGACATCCTTTGTGGCGTTCAAACCATTACAGTTCTTGTTTCAGCATCGTAACGGGTCTTGGGTTTAATATACCCATGGTTCTTATGTCGTGAGGCTCGGGTTGTAGTGTTACCGTCCGTTCCAACCTATATTCGGAACTTTCCAAGCGTTATTCCGCGAGCTACGATGAGGACCCCCCCCCCTCCCGGGTTCTCATCACCCATGTAGCGAGCTTTAGGTCAGTAGCTCCCTGATTTTTTAGATCAAAGGGTACCAGGTTTCAAAATACCCCTACGGACTTATTAACTCGAGTCAAAAAGGCTACGAAGTGGGGTAGACTTATTAAGCGAATGCAATGATAATGTGCTTTTTTTTTTTTTTTTTTCAAGTGTGTGTGTGAGTATCCTACTCATTAAGCTTTCTAATTGACCCATGTAGCGAGATTTCGGCCGGTGACTCCCAAGTTTAAAACTTAAGGCACCAAGTTTCAAGATACTCCTACGAGCTTAATAACTCGAGTCAAAAAGGCTTCGAGATAGGGCAATGCAATGCAAAAATTTAAAATGGGCTTAGAACTCTAGCATATGGTCATTACTTGGCTTATACATGGCGTAAGATACTCCACACAATAATTTACTTCCATATGCATGGAATCACCACACGTCTAGGCCGTCTCCTTTACCGGGTCGACCACCCCCAAACTTGTCTTACATTAGGGTCAAGAGGTTTAGAGCATTAGGAAATATTTGATAGGTTGATACAAATAAACAATACAAGCTCACAACCTAGTTTATCTACTCCATTAACCTCTTCGCCCTTCAACAATTCCCAAACTCACCGACAATTGAACATGACTATTGTGCTCAATGTACATGTGATCTTACATGGATAAGCATTTAAAGAAAGTAGCACAATTGGTCATAACTCATGAATTAACAACAATTTAAAACATCAAAGTCTTATAAGCCTGCAAGGCTATCTAGCATGTCAATATTCTCAACAAAATAAACAATTTCAACCATCAAGACATCAAGGGCCGGCAAGGCAATGTAAAATGTTCATAAAGCACATAATCCCAATACCCCCAAACTTCAATCAAACATTGTCCTCAATGTTGACAATGGCATAATAACAAGAAAGGAATGGTTGATGGAACTTCCCCGGATTGATGCGTGTATGATGTTCCAAATTGACCTAAGCTTTGATTCTCTTGATACGCCAATCTCCCCCAAATTTGTTGAGGACAAGGTTGCTTAGGATTTCAAAAAGAATTTCGAACCTACAAAAGTTGGTGATTAACCAAGTTAGACATAATAAAAATGCAATAAGTAAATATCAACAAGTAATTAAAAGAGTAGAAATTTGGGTTGCCTCCCAAAAAGCGCTTGGTTAATGTCGTAAGCTCGACTTTTTGATACAATTACTCCGGGTTTGCAAGAGGGATGGATGACTTCTCCTTTTCATAATTGCCCCCCAAGTATGGCTTCAAACGTTGCCCATTTACTTTGAAGTTCCCTTTACTTCCATGATAAAGTTCAACCGCTCCATGTGGGAAGATTTGAGCAATGGTGAATGGTCCCGACCATCTAGAGCGGAGTTTACCGGGGAACAATCGAAGTCTTGAGTTGTAGAGAAGTACTTGTTCCCCAACTTGGAAGTCCTGCTTCACAAGGTTCTTGTCATGCCACCTCTTTGTCTTTTCTTTGTAAATCCGAGCATTTTCATATGATTCAAGGAGGAATTCATCAAGCTCATTGAGTTGAAGTAGTCTTTTCTCACCGGCCAACTCCATATCAAAATTCAAGACTTTTGTTGCCCAATATGCTCGGTGCTCAAGCTCAACAGGGAGATGACATGCTTTTCCAAATAAAAGTCAAAATGGAGACATACCAATGGGGGTCTTGAAAGCGGTGCGGTATGCCCATAATGCATCATCTAATTTCTTGGACCAATCTTTCCTCGAGGCATTCACCGTCACTTCAAGGATCTTTTTCAATTCTCTATTTGAAATTTCAACCTGCCCACTTGTTTGCGGATGATAAGCTGTGGATATTCGATGTTTGACCCCATACTTGGTCAAAAGTGAGTCGAAGAGGCTGTTACAAAAGTGTTTTCCTCCATCACTAATGATAGCTCGAGGGGTGCCATAACGAGTAAAAATATTTTTCTTCAAAAATTTCACCACCACTCGAGCATCATTTGTGGGGAGTGCCACCGCTTCTACCCACTTGGACACATAGTCTACTGCAACTAGAATGTATTGATTAGAAAATGACGATGGAAAAGGTCCCATAAAATCAATACCCCAAACATCGAATATCTCCACCTCTAAAATAGAATTTAAGGGCATTTCATTTCAGTTAGAGATATTACCCAATCGTTGGCATCTGTCACATTTGGACACAAGTGTGTGAGCATCCTTGAATAAAGTGGGCCAATAAAATCCCGATTGAAGAACCTTTGATGCAGTTTTCACAGCACCAAAATGGCCTCCATAAGGCAATGAGTGACATTGTTCAAGAATCTTCTCCATCTCCTCCTCGGGCACACACCTTCTCAAGATTTGATCCGGACCCCTTTTGAACAACAACGGGTCATCCCAAAAATAATGCTTGATATCCGTAAAGAACTTCTTCCGTTGTTGATAAGAGCGGTCCGGGGGAGTGATGCCACTTGCAAGAAAATTCCCATGGTCCGCATACCATGGCACACTATCAGCTTGTAGAAGATCCATGATTTGGAAAATTTGCTCATCCGGAAATTCCTCACTTATCTCTTCATCCAAAATTTCCTCAGTTTGCTCAAGTCTAGATAAGTGATCGGCTACAAGATTCTCCGTCCCCTTCTTGTCACGAATCTCCAAATCAAACTCTTGGAGGAGAAGAACCCATCTAATTAACAGCGGCTTGGCATCCTTCTTTGCCAACAAATACTTGAGAGCCGAGTGGTCGGTCACCTTAGAGCCAATAAGATATGACCGAAACTTATCAAAGGCAAAGACCACCACTAGCATTTCCTTTTCGGTAGTAGCATAATTCAATTGTGCATCGGTCAAGGTTCTACTAGCGTAGTAGATGACATGCAAGAGTTTGTCCTTTCTTTGCCCCAAAACCGCCCCCACGGCGTAATCACTTGCATCACAAATAAGCTCGAAGGGCAAACTCCAATCCGGAGCCATAATAATAGGTGCCGTGATGAGTTTCTCTTTAAGAGTGTTAAAAGCTTGAAGACACTCTGATGTGATCCGATACGGGGATCACCAAGAACACGCGGAATTAAATGCCGGAAAGCTCTAAAATCCAAGATAATAGACGGTAACAATGCAACCCCGACCTCACGACACAAGAACTATGGGTATATTAAACCCAAAACCCGTTACGATGCGGAGATAAGAACCACAAAGGGGGAACGCCACAAAGGTTGTCAAATCCTTTGATAAGTTCAATTTGTTCGACGAGAACACGAAGAAAATATAAGGGAATATCTCACCTTCAATATCATTAATCTCAAGATAAAAAGTTGTATTTTACAATGCTGAATAAAGCCATATATATAGGCAAAGAAAATAAAGCAACTAAAAATAAACTAGAATTCAACCTAAACTAAAAAGCCCAAAATTAGGTTTTAATTACGGCGCAAAGTTACTGCCGTAACTTATACTCTTACAGCCATAAGCAAGCTACGGATAAAAATTGAAAACATATGTTACGGCCGTGAGACTTTGGTTACGGCCGTAAGTCTTCTATTTTACTTTTACGGCCGTAAGAAGATATGTTACGGCCGTGAAGGCCTTTCTGTCAAAAATCCGCCAACATGGTTTTACGGCCGTAAAAGTAGGGTTACGGCCGTGAGAATGCTTCTGCCTTAATTTCTTGTTGTTCTTTATTCCAAATGCGTAGTAACAACTTTGGTTCTTCTTCCACTTTGTTATGCAACGTAAATGAAGTCTTTGCACTCGAGCACTCGTCCATCCACGCTTGCATGAATCCTTACATTGCGTGCTTGATTCTTTTGGCTCTTTGTCTCGTTATTGGTCCTACGGGTACGTGCAACGGGTCAAGGCTCGTTGAGCCACTCCGGAACTCATCATCCCCTCCCTGTTGAAAAGGATTCGTCCTCGAATCATCACCTGCATCAAACAGAGAAAGATCAGCAACATTAAAAGAAGCAGACACGTTATACTCACCTGGAAGATCGAGTTTATATGCATTCTCATTTATCTTTTCAAGGATCTGAAAAGGTCCATCGCCTCTTGGCTGCAACTTAGACTTTCTTTGGATTGGAAATCGCTCCTTTCGCAAGTGCACCCACACCCAATCACCGGGCTCGAACGTCACTTGCCTCCTACCTTTGTTGGCATGAGTCGCATAACGCTCATTTTTCTTTTCAATTTGCCCTTTCACCTTCTCATGAAGCTCTCTCACAAGCTTAGCTTTTTTCGCCCCGTCCAAACTGCTCCGTTCATCTGCAGGTAAAGGAATTAAATCAAGAGGAGTTAGCGGGTTGAAACCATAAACAACTTCAAAAGGTGAACATGAAGTAGTAGAATGTACTGATTGATTATAAGCAAATTCCACAAATGGCAAACATTCCTCCCAACTTTTTAAATTCTTATTTATTACGGTGCGCAAACGTTGGATTAATGTCCTATTAACTACCTCCGTTTGGCCATCAGTTTGCGGGTGACATGTAGTAGAAAATAATAATTTAGTACCCATCTTCCCCCACAAGACTTTCCAAAAATAGCTTAGGAACTTAACATCCCTATCAGACACAATACTCCTAGGTACCCCATGGAGTCTCACAACCTCCCTAAAGAATAGGTCAGCTATGTTTGTTGCGTCATCAGTTTTATTACAAGGAATAAAATGCGCCATTTTGCTAAACCTGTCTACCACCACAAATATCGAGTCTCTACCTTTTTTTGTCCTAGGCAGACCAAACACAAAATCCACGGATATATCTACCCAAGGTTCATGAGGTACGGGCAAAGGTGTATACAAACCTTGTGGTAAGACTCTAGACTTAGATTGCTTACAAGTTATGCACCTTTCACAAATATGGTGAACATCCTTTTTCATTTTAGGCCAATAAAAGTGCTCCTGTAAAGTTTCTAATGTCTTAGTAACACCAAAGTTTCCCATTAACCCCCCACCATGAGCCTCACGCACTAGCAATTAACGCATAGAACAATTAGGTACACAAAGTTTACTTTCCCTAAACAAATAGCCATCATGCCTATAAAATTTATCAATTGCACCTTTTTCATATGAAGCGTAAATGATAGAAAAATCAGGGTCATTGGCATACATACCTCTTATATATTCAAACCCAAGCAACTTCGCATTTAAAGAGTTTAGAAGTACGTACCTGCGAGAAAGGGCATCGGCTACCACATTCTCCTTACCTTGCTTATAGCGAATGACGTATGGAAAAGTCTCAACGAATTCCATCCAACGGGCGTGTCTTTTGTTTAGCTTACCTTGTCCCTTGAGCTGTTTCAGTGACTCGTGGTCAGTGTGTATGACGAATTCCTTTGGCCACAAATAGTGCTGCCATGTCTCCAAGGCACGAACAAGAGCATAAAGCTCCTTGTCGTAGGTAGGATAATTCAAAACTTTCCCACTCAGCTTTTCACTGAAAAATGCAAGCGGCCTTTTTTCCTGCATAAGAACGGCTCCAATACCTATTCCTGATGCATCACATTCAATCTCAAAGGTTTGGTCAAAGTTAGGTAAAGCCAAAACCGGTGCGGAACATAACCTATCCTTAAGCATTTTAAAAGCATTTTCTTGTGCTACCCCCCAATGGAATCCTACTATTTTCTTGACTATTTCTGTGAGTGGTGCTGCAAGTGTGCTAAAATCTTTAACAAATCTCCTATAAAACCCAGCCAACCCGTGGAAGCTCCTAACCTCCGTAATAGTTTTGGGAGTTGGCCATTCTTTAATAGCACGAATAACCTCATCTACCTCAACACAATTTGCACTAACGACAAAACCAAGAAAAATTACCTTTTCCATGCAAAAAGTACACTTTTTAAAATTAGCATATAGTTTTTAAGTTTTCAAAACTTCCAAAACAGATCTTAAATGTTCAATGTGATCACCTAAGTTCTTACTATATACCAAAATGTCATCAAAGTATACCACAACGAATTTACCAATGTAAGCACGCAAGACATGATTCATTAATCTCATAAAAGTGCTAGGTGCATTTGAGAGGTCGAACGGCATAACCATCCATTCATATAAACCATATTTGGTTTTGAAGGCGGTTTTCCATTCATCACCTTCTTTCATACGAATTTGGTGATAACCACTCTTAAGGTCTATTTTGCTAAAAATACAAGCACCATATAGTTCATCAAGCATGTCATCAAGTCTACGTATGGGATGGCGATACTTTACCGTAATATTGTTGACTGCTCTACAATCCACGCACATCCTCCAAGTCCCATCCTTTTTTGGCACCAACAAAACTGATACTGCACATGGGCTCATGCTTTCCCGAACATAGCCCTTTTTCAACAGCTCTTCAACCTGCTTTTGTAGCTCTTTGGTCTCTTCGGGATTGCTCCTATAAGCTGGCCTGTTTGGAATGACTGCTCCTGGCACGAAGTCAATCTGGTGTTCAATCCCTTGAATTGGCGGCAGCCCACTAGGAATCTCCTCGGGAAATAAATCTGCAAATTCCTGCAAAAGAGACACAGCTTAACTGGGGAGGGAGTGGTTAGCTTCATCAAGTACAAGGAGAGATTCCTTGTACAATAGTAAAATCACTGGCTTATTTGTAGAAATAGCTTTGGTGATATCACTCTGTTTTGTGTAGAAGCTCACTTTTGTTTTCTCTCTTTTACTGGCACTCTTCACACCCTCTCCTTTTTCTGGGATCGTGGTCTCAACTCTCGGTTTTTCACACAACTCTCCTTTTTCCGGGATCGTGGTCCCGACCCTCTTTCTCTCTTCCTCACTTTTTAATTTCAATTGTTGGAAAATATTGGAATTAGGAAATTTAAGAAAGAAATTATGGAAACAAGAATTCTATTGCAAGAAGAAGTTTTATGGAAACAAGAATAAGGAGTTTTATGGAAACAAGGATTTGTTGGAAAGATTTGCCCAAGATTATTTTCTTGATTTCTTGTTCAAATCAACAACTATCTCTTTTCTTTTTTTCTTTTTTTTTTTTGTAATCTCCGGATTTTTTTTTTTTTTATATCCTATCCAACAAGAATAATCAAGAACAAGAAAACAGAAATTGGCAAATCTTGAATTTTCTGGAGAAATTTCAAGAAACAAGAATTGGAATGAATTTTTTTTTTTTTTGAATGATTAATAACTGGAAATAAAAGAAAAAGAACTGGAATACTAAATAATTGGATTTAGAGACAGGCTTTGATACCAGATGATGTGATCCGATACGGGGATCACCAAGAACACGCGGAATTAAACGCCGGAAAGCTCTAAAATCCAAGATAATAGACGGTAACAATGCAACCCCGACCTCACAACGCAAGAACTATGGGTATATTAAACCCAAAACCCATTACGATACGGAGATAAGAACCACAAAGGGGGAACGCCACAAAGGTTGTCAAATCCTTTGATAAGTTCAATTTGTTCGACGAGAACACGAAGAAAATATAAGGGAATATCTCACCTTCAATATCATTAATCTCAAGATAAAAAGTTGTATTTTACAATGCTGAATAAAGCCATATATATAGGCAAAGAAAATAAAGCAACTAAAAATAAACTAGAATTCAACCTAAACTAAAAAGCCCAAAATTAGGTTTTAATTACGGCGCAAAGTTACGGCCGTAACTTATACTCTTACGGCCATAAGCAAGCTACGGATAAAAATTGAAAACATATGTTACGGCCGTGAGACTTTGGTTACGGCCGTAAGTCTTCTATTTTACTTTTACGACCGTAAGAAGATATGTTACGGCCGTGAAGGCCTTTCTGTCAAAAATCCGCCAACATGGTTTTACGGCCGTAAAAGTAGGGTTACGGCCGTGAGAATGCTTCTGCCTTAATTTCTTGTTGTTCTTTATTCCAAATGCGTAGTAACAACTTTGGTTCTTCTTCCACTTTGTTATGCAACGTAAATGAAGTCTTTGCACTCGAGCACTCGTCCATCCACACTTGCATGAATCCTTGCATTGCGTGCTTGATTCTTTTGGCTCTTTATCTCGTTATTGGTCCTACGGGTACGTGCAACGGGTCAACGCTCGTTGAGCCACTCCGGAACTCATCATCCCCTCCCTGTTGAAAAGGATTCGTCCTAGAATCATCACCTGCATCAAACAGAGAAAGATCAGCAACATTAAAAGAAGCAGACACGTTATACTCACCTGGAAGATCGAGTTTATATGCATTCTCATTTATCTTTTCAAGGATCTGAAAAGGTCCATCGCCTCTTCGCTGACACTTAGACTTTCTTTGGATTGGAAATCGCTCCTTTCGCAAGTGCACCCACACCCAATCACCGGGCTCGAACGTCACTTGCCTCCTACCTTTGTTGGCATGAGTCGCATAACGCTCATTTTTCTTTTCAATTTGCCCTTTCACCTTCTCATGAAGCTCTCTCACAAGCTTAGCTTTTTTCGCCCCGTCCAAACTGCTCCGTTCATCTGCAGGTAAAGGAATTAAATCAAGAGGAGTTAGCGGGTTGAGATAATGAGAGTGACCCGCCAATCGCTCAAGCATTTGATCGATGAATGGAAAGGGGAAATGATCCTTCCTAGTAGCATTGTTGAGCTTGCGATAATCAATGCAAACTCTCCACCCCGTCACTGGCCTCGTTGGAATAAGCTCATTATTCTCATTCTCTACAACCGTGATTGCACCGGGCTATGCACTATACGAGATTGGATAGATAATACCTGCATCAAGCCACTTCACCACTTCGGCTCCTACAACTTCCTTCATGTTCGGATTTAACCGACGTTGATGCTCCACCGAAGGTTTAAAATCATCTTCCATAAGAATTTTGTGCATGCATAATGAAGGGAAAATACCTCGAATATCCGAGATGGTCCATCCAATAGCCTCCTTGTGTTCCCTCAATACCCGAAGCAATTTATCTTCCTCCACTTCTCTCAATAAATTCGAAATAATAACCGGAAGGGTAGAAGATTCCCCCAAGTAAGCATACCTCAAATAAGAAGGAAGAGGCTTTTGCTCGAGGGTAGGTGCCTTCTCGAAAGATGGTAGGGGTGGTGAAGAACTCTTTTTCAACTCCTCAAATTAGGGGGCTCTCTTGTGTTGATATTGTGGTGATGCCTCCAAATAATGAGCCATTTGTTCAACTTCATGGTCATCATCCTCAATAGTTAAAGAGTGGGCAATGTAAGATTCCAATGGATCTTTAGAAATCCCACGGTTGAAGGAATTTACCACTAGATGATCAATCACATCCACCCGAAAGCATGAATTTGATTCCGAAGGATATTTAATGGCCTTCAACACATTGAAGTTGACTTGCTCATCTTGCACCTTCAAAATCAATTGCCCTTCTTTCAATCAATAAGAGCTCTCCCGGTTGCTAGAAATGGCCTTCCTAAAATAATTGGAATGTCGTGGTCTTCCTCCATGTCTAGAATAATGAAGTCCGCCGGAAAGATGAATTTATCCACCTTCACAAGAACATCCTCAATGATCCCCCGAGGATATTTGATAGACCTATCCGCCAACTGTAGACACGGTGGTTGCTTTAGCTTCTCCCAATTCCAATTTCCTGAAAATGGACAAAGGCATCAAATTCATGCACCAAGATCACATAAAGCTTTACTAAAATTAACATCACCAATAGTGCATGGAATGGTAAAACTCCCTGGATCTTTAATTTTTGGAGGAATCTTGTCTTGAATGATAGCACTACACTCCTCGGTTAGCATCACGTCTCATTCTCTTCAAGCCTTCTTTTATTGGATAAAATATCCTTCATGAACTTGGCATAGCTTGGCATTTGAGCCAATGCATCGGCGAAAGGAATGTTGATGTGTAGCTTCTTGAACACTTCCAAAAATTTGCCAAATTGACTATCAAGCTTTTGCTTTTGCAACCTTTGAGGAAATGGAATAGGAGGCCCAATTGCTTCTCCAAATTTTTCAAAGAGGCATCATGATGAGTTCCGGAGTGGCTCAACGAGCGTTGACCCGTTGCACGTGCCCGTAGGACCAATAACGAGACAAAGAGCCAAAAGAATCAAGCAGGCAATGCAAGGATTCATGCAAGCGTGGATGGATGAGTGCTCAAGTGCAAAGACCTCATTTATGTTGCATAAAAAAGTGGAAGAGGAGCCAACGTTATTACAATGCATTTGTATCGAAGAACAACAAGAAATTGAGGCTGAATCGAATTCACGGCCGTAACCCTACTTTTACGGCCGTAAAATCATGTTGGCAAAATTTGGACAGAATGGCAATCACGGCCGTAAACAATGTTCTCACGGCCGTAACATCATCAAGACAAATAATGCAGAAGAGGACTTACGGCCGTAATACCAATCCTCAAGGCCGTAAATAAAGTTTGGTAGTTTTTATATTTTTATTCAGAAAGTCGATTACGGCCGTATATAAATTTGTCACGGCCGTAACATATGTTTTTAATTTTAATCCGTAGCATTCTTACGGCCGTAAACTCATAAGTCACAGCCGTAACATAGGATCCGCAATTTAGGATAATGTTAGGCGATTGGTTTATTGTTTTGTTTATTTACAATTCTAGTTTATTTAGGTTGTTTTATTTTGTTAGCCTATTTATAGGGCTTCATTCAGCATTGTAATACAGACAACTTTTATTCTTGAGATTAATGATATTGAAGGTGAGATATTCTGATGTGATCAGTTATGGGGATCACCAAGAACACGCGGAATTAAACGCCGGAAAGCTCTAAAATCCAAGATAGTAGACGGTAACAATGCAACCCCGACCTCACGACGCAAGAACTATGGGTATATTAAACCCAAAACCCGTTACGATGCGGAGATAAGAACCACAAAGGGGGAACGCCACAAAGGTTGTCAAATCCTTTGATAAGTTTAATTTGTTCGACGAGAACACGAAGAAAATATAAGGGAATATCTCACCTTCAATATCATTAATCTCAAGAATAAAAGTTGTATCTTACAATGCTGAATAAAGCCATATATATAGGTAAAGAAAATAAAGCAACTAAAAATAAACTAGAATTCAACCTAAACTAAAAAGCTAAAAACGCTTAACATTAACTTAAAATCCGGAACTTAAGTTACGGCCGTGAAAATGACCTTTACGGCCGTAAACAAGTTATTGATTAAAAATTGACAACATATGTTACGGCCGTGAAAATGACCTTTACGGCCGTAATCAATATTCTGAATTAAAACTACTAAACTTTTTACGGCCGTGAAATAGAAGATTACGGCCGTAAGTCCTCTTCTGCATAATTTCGCCATTGTAGTGTTACGACCGTAATTTTGGCTTTACGGCCGTGAATACGTTACGGCCGTAATATCAGGCTTGACGGCCGTGATTCAATTGCTGCCCAATTTCTCGTTCTTCCTTGATCCCAATGTATTGCAATAACTTTGGCTCCTCTTCCACATTGTTATGCAACGTAAATGAAGTCTTTGCACTAGAGCACTCGTCCATCCACGCTTGCATGAATCCTTGCATTGCCTGCTTGATTCTTTTGGCTCTTTGTCTCGTTGTTGGTCCTACGGGCACGTGCAACGGGTCAACGTTCTTCGAGCCACTCCGGAACACATCATATTCCCTTAATTTTCTTCGTGTTCTCGTCGAACAAATTGAACTTATCAAAGGATTTGACAACCTTTGTGGCGTTCCCCCTTTGTGGTTCTTATATGTTTTTATTTCTTTGTTTATGAACTATTAATTTCTTAGTTGGGACAATCGAGTAGCCTGGTTTTACGCTTTTAATTCTATGATTCCACTTTTTGTTTATGATTGCATGTGTTGATTTTATTTTGTGTTTAATGCGTAAATGAATTGATCTCTTATTTATGATATCATGAGTGTTTTCATAGTATGAAGAGATGATTGAAATTGACATATTGAAGTTCGAATTGAGTGGAGATGTCAACATATATGACATGGGCAAGGTAAAATTTTGGAATCTAAATGCAATTTGGAGCAAGTTCAACCGACACAACAAAGAAGGTCATCAAAAGCCTTATTTAGAGCTCCTTGAACAATCACGGTAAAAAGTCGGGCTTAAGACTATAAACAGAGCGCTTGCTGGGAGACAACCAAATTTTTAATCCCTTTTATTTATTACGATTCATTTATTTCTTTAAAAGTAGTTTTAGGATTTATATTTATTTTTACTTTAGTTTTTGCATGGTTGAGTTATCACGATTATCATGACATTCATTACACCACATTAAGTTAATTGTGCATAGTCCTTGGTAAAGTTTGAGCATCATTATCATCAGTAAAACCTGGGCTAATACATGCATTCTAAGGTAGATTCATTTTGAGCTTTCGTCGTGACATTATAACACATTCATTCCCACTGAAATATTAATCCTTGTTCCATGCTTGATTTTTAAGTTTTGTACATTAACACAAGCATGACACATTGGTCTCAAACACGATAACATAGTTTGGGGGTTAGTTGCATGCATCACGAGAAAGTTGGGAACAAAAACGAAGTTTGGAAACTAAACAAGAAAATTTGGGCTTTCTACCCAAAATTTGCTTCCACGGCCGTGTAGGTGATGCGCGATACACCAAATTTAATTTAAAATAGTGTTAATGTCAATTAGAATCAATAAGGGGGTTTAAGTTCAAATGTTTGTAAATGACTTGAATAATTAAGCAGAGCAATTAAAGTTTGTTGGAATGAAAATCAAATATTAAGGAATCCTAGTTCTCAGGTTTGGTTGTATTCTATCACAATGTTCTCACTTCTCAAGTAATGTGTATCTATCCTATCTATTGATTTATTACCCGTAAGTAGTTAACAAGCTCTAACTACTCTGATTCTTCCTTAATGGTATTTAGTTAGAAAAGGCTCTCTAACCATACCTTAGCTATTGGATAACCTAAAATAGGCTTTTTAGGTTTAATACAATAACTAGATGAATTTTAGAAGAGGTAGGGTAAACTAGTTCATCAATCACACAAGCTCTCGTATTGATTAACCTAGTGATGAGAACCCGAGAGGGGGTCCTCGTCGTAGCTCGCGGAATAACGCTTGGGAAGTTCCGAATCCAGGTTGGAACGGACGATAACAATGCAACCCCGATCTCACGACGCAAGAACCAGGGGTATATTAAACCCGAGACCCGTTACGATGCGGAGATAAGAACCACAAAGGGGGAACGCCACAAGGAATGTCCAGATCCTTGATAAGTTCAATTGTTTTGAACGCCACAAGATTTGAATCTTGATAAGTTCGACTGTTTAAAGGGAAAATCCTCACCTTTAGAGAGAGTAAAAACACTCAATAATTTTATTCATCAAAAGTATTCTGTTTTTACATTGAATGGAAAAGCATACAAATAGGCAAAATAAACCCTAGCCGCTAACTGACTCTGAATAGAATTCAAATTAAACTAGAATACTAAATTAGGAAAATAACCTAAAAACAAAAAGGAAACAAAATAATTAAAAATCCTATAACTATGGAAATATAATAAATTTCCGTCTGCATCATTGATTTGCCAATTTGAAGCCCCAAACGATGGAATTTGTCCCTAAAATCAATGGGCTCAAGGTATCTTGCCCATGATTCTTGCTCAGTGACCTGTTTCTACTCGAAAAACATATATTATCCATCCAATTCCGACATGGTTGACTGGATTATTGCGCTTTTATTTGGCTTGAATATTTAACTTTTTCCGTCAAGCCTGCTATGACTTCGATTGTCGAGGGTCCGGAACACATCAATAAGGCCGTAAGTCCCTCTCGGATCAAAATGTCTCAATATTAGTTACGGTCGTGAAGATTGATGTTACGACCATGAAATTCCATGTAGAATATTGTTGAATTGCCCGTGTCTTGATTTCTCTTTTTTTGTCACCTTTTCCCGATCACATCATCCCCTCTTCCTTTAAGATGATTCGTCCCGAATCATAACATTGTTCTTTGCTTCTTTTCCGGATCACATCATCCCCTCTTCCTTTAAGATGATTCGTCCCGAATCATAAAGCTGTTCTTGGCTTGCTCATTTGGTTTAGCCTCGAACCTTCTTCGTATAAGCAATGTTTGATCTTTGACGTTCTCCGAACCTGCTTGACTTCTTGTTTTGGCTTGAATTATAGATTTTCCCGTCAAGCTCACCCTAATTCGTACCATTCCCTCCTTCTTTAGGATGATTCGTCCCGAATCATGGTGTTATTCTTGAAAAATCAAACTGTACCTCCTAGATCAAAAGGAAAATTGTCGATTCCCTGACATGTATACAACAAATGATGCTCCTCCAATTTGTAGACAAGAAGGTATTGAAACACGAGGGGAATTGACAACATATAAAACAAAATTCCATGCACAATAAACCTGCAAGAAATATTTAAAAAACATGGGGAGGGAAATGTTAGCGTCTTCATGCACAAGGTATGGATCCTTGTACTCATGATAAAAAACCTCCACTACTTTTTTTCCCACCACAAGGCCCTTCTCGTCGCCTCCAAAAGTCAATATACTTTCTTGCTCATTCTCTTCTTTTTTCTCAACCACTTCTTCTAATTTTTCACATTCAACCACCTCTTCAATATTTTTATTGAAAAATTCAACATTCAAATGTTGAACTTCTACCCCAACTTCCAATTCATTCCTATCATTGTCAATAATGTTATTTTCAATCTCCTCTTCCACAATTTTATTCTGTACTTCAAGACTCGGAGTTTGATCAACTACTTCAATTTCTTTTTTCGCACACTCAACCTCCACTTCTAAATTTATGGGCTCAATCACCTCTCCTAATTTCTCATGCTTTTGCTCATGCACCTCCTCATAAATAATTTTATCTTCTAACTCGTTCCTCAAGTCTCCCTCCTTCTTTTTAACAATCATATCCAAAGGCTTTTCTTGTAATTTAACTACTTCCTCTCTTCCCCTTTCTCTCTCTTGCAACTCGGCTAAATTTTTTCTAGCCTCTTGTGACGTGAACCCGGGAGGGGGTCCTCGTCGTAGCTCGCGGAATAACGCTTGGAAAGTTCCGAATTCAGGTTGGAACGGACGATAACAATGCAACCCCGACCTCACGACGCAAGAACTATGGGTATATTAAACCCAAAACCCGTTACGATGCGGAGATAAGAACCACAGAGGGGGAACGCCACAAGGAATGTCCAGATCCTTGATAAGTTCAATTGATTTGAACGCCACAAGATTTGAATCTTGATAAGTTCGATGTTTTAAAGGGAAAATCCTCACATTTAGAGAGAGTAAAAACACTCAATAATTTCATTCATCAAAAATATTCTGTTTTTTACATTGAATGGAAAAGCATATAAATAGGCAAAATAAACCCTAATCGCTAACTGACTCTGAATAGAATTCTAATTAGGCTAAAATACCTAAACTAACTAAAATAACCAAAATAACCAAAATTACCAAAATTAGAAAAAGAATTAAAAACAATTAAAGGAAATATAAATCAACTGGAATACTAAAATCCCGAAAAATCTGATTTGCACCGCTTACGGCCGTAAAAGTCGGACTTACGGCCGTAAGTCCTTCTCTGTTCAAAATGTCACCATATTAGTTACGGCCGTGAGGATCGATGTTACGGCCGTAAATCTCCTTCTGAACAAAAATACCAATTTTCATTTACGGCCGTGAGGAATGTGATGCGGCCGTGAAATCCATAGGTTACGGCCGTGAGAAACAATGTTACGGCCGTAACGCATCTTCTGCCCAATTTTCTGATTTTCTGATCCGTTGACGTGATTTGAATCTCGACTCGAGTCCAACACAAAACTTGTTCATTTTTCCACGTAGAATTTTGTTGAATTGCCCGTATCTTGATTTCTCATTTTTGACACCTTTTCCGGATCACATCATCTTGTGCCTTTATCTCTTCATTTAACTGTATTAATTTCTTGGCCATCTCCCTGAATTCATCCTTCATACTCCATTCATCATCTCCGAAGTTTCTTTGCTCATTCCTCTTTTCTCGCAATACTTTCTTTTCAAGTATTTGTTCCGGGGTTAACGGCATAAGCTTAATACTTTTCCCATCCTTAACAAATTTATATATATTCCTGCGCTTATCATAGACTGCTTTCCTCTCATGCTTCCACGATCTACTCAACAAGATGTCACACGATTCTAGAGGCACCACATCACACCACAGTTCATCGCTATATCTTCCAAGTGTCAATTTCACCATAACCCCATGGGTTACATTTACCTGCCCACACTCCTTTAACCACGTCAGCCTAGAAGGATTGGGATGTGGTAGTAAAGGTAAGCCCAACTCCTCAACCATGGTGGTACTAGCCAGATCGCAATAATACTCCTTATCAATAATAATATTGCACACTTTACTGCCCACATGACACCTAGTCTAGGATCGAACTCATAAATCATCCCTTTATGTAGCTTTCAAAATTTTGAGAGATTCAAAATGGATCTAGATATTGACAAATATCAAGAAGGAATTTAATGTTGACTCGAAAAGGAAAACAATATCAAGAATTTTAAAGAAATTCAAGAAAGTGGTTCTTGAATTTGACTCGAAAGAAAGAATATCAAGAATATTGTAGAAATTCAAGAAAGTGGTTCTTGAATTTTGACTAGAAAGGAAAGAATATCAAGAATTTTAATTTGACTTGCAAGGCAAGGAATTATCAAGAATTTAAGGAAATTCAAGAAAGTGGTTCTTGAATTTCGGAGTGACCTTTTTTTTTTTTTTTTGAATTATGATGAATTTTCCGAATTAATAAACATAAAAAAAAAAATTAATTTTTTTTTTAATAAAATCTGAAAATTCGACACGAACGCAACGAAACAAACGGTACTGGATTTGGATGAAAAAAGAACAAGAAAAACACTTTTGATTTTTTTGGGACTGACTCTTATGGATCAAACTGGAAAAAAATTTACTGGCAAGAAGAATAAGAAAAATTGAAAACAAAGACTCAAATAACAAAAATAGGATATGGATGATTTTTATGGGACTCGATGATAAACATAAAAATCAAACTGGATAGAAAAAACACAAGAACCTGAATCTAGAGTTCAGCTCTGATACCATATGATGAGAACCCGGGAGGGGGTCCTCGTCGTAGCTCGCGGAATAACGCTTGGAAAGTTTCGAATTCAGGTTGGAACGGACGATAACAATACAACCCCGACCTCACGACGCAAGAACCAGGGGTATATTAAATTCGAGACCCGTTACGATGCGGAGATAAGAACCACAAAGGGGGAACGCCACAAGGAATGTCCAGATCCTTGATAAGTTCAATTGTTTTGAACGCCACAAGATTTGAATCTTGATAACTTCGATTGTTTAAAGGGAAAATCCTCACCTTTAGAGAGAGTAAAAACACTCAATAATTTTATTCATCAAAAGTATTCTGTTTTTACATTGAATGGAAAAGTATATAAATAGGCAAAATAAACCCTAGCCGCTAACTGACTCTGAATAGAATTCTAATTAAACTAGAATACTAAATTAGGAAAATAACCTAAAAACAAAAAGGAAACAAAATAATTAAAAATCCTATAACTATGGAAATATAATAAATTTCCGTCTGCATTATTGATTTGCCAATTTGAAGCCTCAAACGATGGAATTTGTCCCTAAAATCAATGGGCTCAAGGGCTGTTGCCCATGAGTCTTGCTCAGTGACATGTTTCTACTCGAAAAACATATATTATCCATCCAATTCCGACATGGTTGACTGGATTGCACTTTTATTTGGCTTGAATATTTAACTTTTTCCTTGCTATGACTCTGATTGTCGAGGGTCTGGAACACATCAATAAGGCTGTAAGTCCCTCTCGGATCAAAATGTCTCAATATTAGTTACGGTCGTGAAGATTGATGTTACGACCATGAAATTCCATGTAGAATATTGTTGAATTGCCCGTGTCTTGATTTCTCCTTTTTTGTCACCTTTTCCGGATCACATCATCCCCTCTTCCTTTAAGATGATTCGTCCCGAATCATAACATTGTTCTTTGCTTCTTTTCCGGATCACATCACCTAGGTTGGATTTCCAATAGAAATATAAAATTTCCAATTGCTACTATGATTTAAACAACAAGACAATTACGGATCCAATCATTCAAATTAGCACGCATCAACACAACAAGATATGACATAAGGCCTTAATCAAATAAATCATTGTATTGATTGAATTGAAGGTTCATAAAAATCCAACAATCAAGAACATAGAATTTAACACTAAGTTACTAGTTTGGAAAAAGTAATAACATAATGAAATGAAACACAACGTCCTCTTCGAACTAGGTAGAGAAGCTTAGCCGAGCACAGTCATGGAGAAAACCCAGAAATTTTGTTCTTGTTTCACCTTCTTGTTGGAATTGTTCTTCTCTTGCTAAGCTCCAAAAATTGCCGCTACTAAACTATATTTTTCAACCCTTGTTTTGTGGTGAACTTCTCCTTTTATAACTCTCAAAAAACGTGCCCTAACAATCCCAAGAATATATGTCACAGATAGATATTGAAACCGGCATGGAAACTTTTGCGTGAAAGTTACGGTCGTAACTCTAGACGTTACGGCCATAAGTTGGCTCTGGACATTTTTGGTTTTGGAAGTTACAGTCGTAACTCTGGACATTACGGTCGTAAGTGTAATTCTACCTTTTTTCATGTTTTGCGCCTGGTAATGACTTACGACCGTGACTGTAGATGTTACGGTTGTAAGATATTTGCATCCTCGGTTCCCAAACTTCATTTTTAAGTGCTTTTTAGTCCTTTTTCCTCTTTTCTCGTTCTTTGTGATCCTACACAAGGATCAAACCAAAATAAAATATGACAACAAATTAACTAAATAAGTGCTAATAAAGCACTTATCAGTAGGCACACCATGCGGACCTCACAGCACGAAACTGGACAGAAGCCCAGCCTTTCATGTCATGAAAATTTTTAACTTCACAATTCACACATGTTTTCTCCTCAATTTTTCACCCAACTTCAATCCCCAATCCATGCCCCAAGGTCTTTACATGACTTCGAGTTAAATTCATTCCCCTCATTGCATCTATTCCATACCAAGGTATGATTTTTCTCCTCACTTGAGAGATTATTCCAAATTTTGAGGTTTACAAAGATTTTATGGAATGTTTATGTTATGAATTGATTAATGTGGGGATTAGAAAAGTTATTTGTGTATGTGAATTATGCATTGCTAGGGGAAACATTTTGGACAGATCCAAGGTTCTAAATCTATGTTTCTCATTGATTTTCAACATTGCACACAAAGTGTCCGATAAAAGGCCACAATGAGTTTTTCTTTGAGATTTTATAAATCTTTTTGAATGATTGCCTTAAATACATGTTTTACATCATATTTGTACCACTCATTCATATGCATCACAATTTACTCACTGTACTGTCATTGCTGGTCACTACACCTAAAAATAGCTTTAGGGTCCCTTCATTATCATCCCTTTTCACGATCCTATTGAACTCTAAATGCTCTAAATTTTTGACATGTTAAAGACCATATTATGTACTTTCATGTGTCCTAAGATGGCTTGGGAAAATTTCAATTTTTCAAGGCCTGAATATGGGTGGTCGACCATGTTTGAAAATTTAAATTTATGCTTTATTCTTAGTTTGGCGGTGTTAGTGTTGATCTATTTTTGTTTATTAATGGTGTTTATGCTCTTAAAAATGTTTATTTCTTATTTACGAGGAAAACACTACTTCAAACATATCGAACCAAACTTGAAAACGCAAGATAAAAGGTTGAAACATCCAAGTGACTTCAAAGGAAAAGCTTCAAGTGATTGTAATGCATCTCCAAACCCGAGAAGTACTTGAACCACTCTCTTATATGTTTGTTTATTTATTTATTATATCTTTTTGACATTGAGGGCAATGTATGTTTCTAGTTTTGGGTGAAAATCTCATTCTTTGCATGCATTCGATTATTTGAGATACAAAAAAAATGCAAAAACATTAAAATAAATAAATAAATTGAAAATTTTTGATTTTTTTTTTTTGTTAATATGTTTAATGCTTAGGAAATAATTTGGATTAACTGTGTGCTTTAGCTAGAGTAATGGACAACATAAAAACTTGAATATTATTGACTTGTTATTCATGTTAGATTTTCATACTCCTGCACACATAGCAATTGCTAAATTATTATTTGTGTAGAAATATGTTTAACATATGTGGAGTGTATTTATGCAACTTGAACATAAGAATGACTTAATAATCCCAAAACTTTGGTCTTTAAAATCCTGACCTTAAATTTGAACCAAAGCACTCAAGAAGTAGTTTGGGAGTGGAAAGGTTAGTGTATGCATGTATTGATGGGTTGAGGGTATGCGATTCTTAATTTTGCACCTTAGGTTGAACGGGTTTGGTCAATGGGTATAAGCCAGTACTAGCATAAAAACGGAAGAATCACAAATGTCTTATTCCACTATTCGTAGCCTTGGCGAGTCGAGCAAGTAAGTTTTTAAGGGTCTTTAAAATCTGGCACCCTAAGTTCATTTGAGCTGGGAGTTGTCAGCCCAAAGCTTGTTACATGGGTAACTTAGAAGTTTAAGGGAGAGAGGACTTGTACATAAGATGCATAAACATCTTTAAATTTTTTTTGTCGCATTTGTGACTTGGGTAATTAAGTCTGAGAGGTTCTCAGAACCTGGTTCCCTAAAGTCGTCTGAATTGGGAGTCATTGACCTAAAGCTCTCTAAAGGAGTCACATAGAAAGCAAATAAGATAAGTATTGCACAAAGATGGTAAAAGACACGGACAATAAAATAAAAAGTCGTCCATATAAAAATAAAGCACATGGTATAAGCTTTGTTGACTTGAACTTTGGAAAATTGAAGGCTATAGTTCGGGATTGCTTACCAGCAGCTTGATATGCATGCATATTTCTAATCCTAACTATCTTGTATGGAAAAATGCAATGTTAAAATGTTCAGAAACCACTATAGAGGAAAACATGGGATTTGAGAGAAAAGTAGACAGTTGTGATCATCCATGAACGTTGTAGGGTAACTCTTTAAAATATCATAAGTTGACCACATGGGATTTTAGCTTAATTTTTTATAACAAGCCACAAAATGTTAAGTATATTTTTGCATAATTATGAGCTTGACTTTGGCTATTCATACACACACTTGAAAGTCTAACATGGGATAACTAGAACTATTTGATTGTGTTGTTCGAAGTTCTGTGCTAAAGTATAATGTGATCTGAATTTTTGAGGCATATGGTAAACAATTTGACATGAAAAGGTTCATTAGCACACTTGCAGCACCACTTACAGAAATAGTCAAGAAAAGCGTAGGATTCCATTGGGGGGTAGCACAAGAAAATGCTTTTAAAATGCTTAAGGATAGGTTATGTTCCCCACCGGTTTTGGCTTTACCTAACTTTAACCAAACATTTGAGATTGAGTGTGATGCATCAGGAATAGGTATTGGAGCCGTTCTTATGCAGGAAAAAAGGCCGCTTGCGATTTTCAGTGAAAAGCTGAGTGGGGCAGTTTTGAATTATCCTACCTACGACAAGGAGCTTTATGCTCTTGTTCGTGCCTTGGAGACATGGCAGCACTATCTGTGGCCAAAGGAATTCGTCATACACACTGACCACGAGTCACTGAAACACCTCAAGGGACAAGGTAAGCTAAACAAAAGACACGCCCGTTGGATGGAATTCATTGAGACTTTTCCATACGTCATTCGCTATAAGCAAGGTAAGGAGAATGTGGTAGCAGATGCCCTTTCTCGCAGGTACGTACTTCTAAACTCTTTAAATGCGAAGTTGCTTGGGTTTGAATATATAAGAGGTATGTATGCTAATGACCCTGATTTTTCTATCATTTACGCTTCATGTGAAAAAGGTGCAATTGATAAATTTTATAGGCATGATGGCTATTTGTTTAGGGAAAGTAAACTTTGTGTGCCTAATTGTTCTATGCGTGAATTGCTAGTGCGTGAGGCTCATGGTGGGGGGTTAATGGGACACTTTGGTGTTACTAAGACATTAGAAACTTTACAAGAGCACTTTTATTGGCCTAAAATGAAAAAGGATGTTCACCATATTTGTGAAAGGTGCATAACTTGTAAGCAATCTAAGTCTAGAGTCTTACCACAAGGTTTGTATACACCTTTGCCCGTACCTAATGAACCTTGGGTAGATATATCCATGGAATTTGTGTTAGGTCTGCCTAGGACAAAAAAAGGTAGAGACTCGATATTTGTGGTGGTAGACAGGTTTAGAAAAATGGCGCATTTTATTCCTTGTAATAAAACTGATGACGCAACTAACGTAGCGGACCTATTCTTTAGGGAAGTTGTCAGACTCCATGGGGTACCTAGGAGTATTGTGTCTGATAGGGATGTTAAGTTCCTAAGCTACTTTTGGAAAGTCTTGTGGGGGAAAATGGGTACTAAATTGTTATTTTCTACTACATGTAACCCACAAACTGATGGTCAAACGGAGGTAGTTAATAGGACATTAATCCAACTTTTGCGCACTGTAATAAATAAGAATTTAAAAAGTTGGGAGGAATGTTTGCCATTTGTGGAATTTGCTTATAATCGATCAGTACATTCTACTATTTCATGTTCACCTTTTGAAGTTGTTTATGGTTTCAACCCGCTAACTCCTCTTGATTTAATTCCTTTACCTGTAGATGAACAGAGCAGTTTGGACGGAGCGAAAAAGGCTAAACTTGTGAAGGGACTTCATGAAAAGGTGAAAGAACAAATTGAAAAGAAAAATGAGCGTTATGCAACTCATGCCAACAAAGGTAGGAGGCAAGTGACGTTCGAGCCAAGTTATTGGGCACAGGTGCACTTGCGAAAGGAGCGATTCCCAACCCTAAGAAAGTCTAAGTTGCAGCCAAGAGGCGATGGACCTTTTCAGATCCTTGAAAAGATAAATGAGAATGCATATAAGCTCGATCTTCCAGGTGAGTATAATGTGTCTGCTTCATTTAATGTTGCTGATCTTTCTCTGTTTGATGCAGGTGATGATTCGAGGACGAATCCTTTTCAACAGGGAGGGGATGATGAGTTCCGGAGTGGCTCGAAGAACGTTGACCCGTTGCACGTGCCCGTAGGACCAATAACGAGACAAAGAGCCAAAAGAATCAAGCAGGCAATGCAAGGATTCATGCAAGGGTGGATGGACGAGTGCTCTAGTGCAAAGACTTCATTTACGTTGCATAACAAAGTGGAAGAGGAGCCAAAGTTATTACAATGCATTTGGATCAAGGAAGAACAAGAAAATAAGGCAGAAGAAGGATCACGGCCGTAACTCTCTTTTCACGGCCGTAAAATGCTATTGGCGGATTTTGACAGAAAGGCCTTCACGGCCGTAACATATCTTCTTACGGCCGTAACTGAAATAGAGGACTTACGGCCGTAATAAATGTCTCACGGCCGTAACCCAAGATTTTATAACTTATATTTTTTCAGGAGGTTGATTACGGCCGTAAAGTGGATTGTCACGGCCGTAACAAATGTTTTTAATTTTGAGTCCGTAGCTTTCTTACGGCCGTAAACTCATAAGTCATGGCCGTAACTTAGGTTCCGAATTTTTAGTTAATGTTAGGCGTTTTTAGCTTTTTAGTTTAGGTTGAATTCTAGTTTATTTTTAGCTGCTTTATTTTCTTTTCCTATATATATGGCTTTATTCAGCATTGTAAAATACAACTTTTTATCTTGAAATTAATGATATTGAAGGTGAGATATTCCCTTATATTTTCTTCGTGTTCTCGTCGAACAAATTAAACTTATCAAAGGATTTGACAACCTTTGTAACGGGTTTTGGGTTTAATATACCCATAGTTCTTGCGTCGTGAGGTCGGGGTTGCATTGTTACCGTCTACTATCTTGGATTTTAGAGCTTTCCGGCGTTTAATTCCGCGTGTTCTTGGTGATCCCCGTATCGGATCACATCATCAGGTTTCTTCTACAACTATATATACAACTTCTGATGCACGAAATTGAGGACCTATGTCAGACCTTTGCACAACCTCTAAAACACATAATTCATTGTTCTATCATTCAAATCTTGGATGCGAAAATCAAAGCCAAATTAGGGGGAATAGAAGATTATCATCAGGGAGTGAATACTTGGTGCAAGAATTCATTTTATTTGTTAATTTGATAAAGTCTACATGCGTAGTAATTTATATTTCTTTATTGATGAACAATTAATTTCTTAGTTGGGATAATCGAGTAGCTTGGTTTTACGCTTTTAATTATATAATCTAGTTTTGCATTTATGATTGCATGTGTTGATTTTATTTTATGTTTAATGTGTGAATGAATTGATCACTTATTCATCATATCATAGGGTTTTCATAGTTCGAGAGATGAACTAACAACCCAGATCCAAGAATAAAATCCGGTAATTAGATAAAAGATAGATATATACTTTTATTATTATGATTATTACTACGATCGTTAAATGAATTCTTGTGTTCTATACACCTAATTATTATGACCCACTGTAGAGATACATGGTTGACTGAATTAGGTAGAGTTGATTTAAACTTGAGAGAAGAATTTTATATGCATAAGTAAATTTGATCTAGCCCATTAATTTGAATAAAACTAGATAAATGAAATTAAAAGTATTGACTAATGTAAAATCGAATGTCTCAACACTTACAAATATCAATTTACAAAATCTAAATGTGTAATCTTTTCTTTTATTTTATTTAGATTATTCAGTTTAGGTAAAAACCTAATATTTTAATTGTTCAAATAGAGTTAAGAACTAACACATTTCGGTAATTAATTACAATCTTTATTGGAACGATAACTCGAACTAAAAAAAAAATCCACTTTATTACTTGGGTGTCATATAGTACACTTGCAATTTATCACATCAGAGACATACTTATATCTTTTATATATGAGATGTTTTGTTGTTATCCTAGGTAAGGATTGGTTGGGAAGGAGTCATGCATCAATCCGATGTCATGAGAAAGGTTTTACTCCAAAGGCCATGGGAACAAGAATTTCATTTTGTCAAAAGAGATTTTAATCCATTACCTCGTATTATATTTGTACATATTACTGGGTCCCAGTCATCAGAATTGACTATTCAAGATGTACCGATCGTAAGAGATTTTATTGATGTATTTTCGGAAGACCTACCGGGTATTCCACAAGATAGGCAAGTGAAGTTTGCAATTGACTTGATCCTTATAGCAATGCCAATATCGAATGCCTCATATAAGATGGCACCGGAATAGCTTCAAGAATTGAAGTTTTACAGGAGTTACTAGATAAGGGCTTCATACGACCTAGTATATCTCCGTGGGGAGCTCTAGTGCTTTTTGACAAAAAGAAAAATAGGACCATAAGGATGTGCATTGATTACCGAGAGCCGAATCACTTGATTGTAAAGAATAAGTATCTACTTCCTAGAATCGATGACCTGTTTGAACACCGAAAGGGTGGTTCAAAGGTATTCTCGAAAATTGACATAAGATCAAGGTATCACCAAAATAAAAGATATGAGCAACTAATATAACAAAAATCACTTTTCGAACTCATTACAGGGATTACGAGTTCATTGTCATGCATTTTGGCTTAACTAGTGCCCAACTGTATTAATAGATCTAATGAATAGAGTATTTCACTCGTATTTAGACCAGTTTATCATATTGTTCATTGATGGTATACTCATGTATTCAAAGGATAAGGAACAACAGGAGGAACAACTAAGGATTGTGTTAAAGACGCTAAGGCGTGAAAAATTATATGACAAATTTAAGAAGTGAGAGTGTTGGTTGGATTGAGTGGGTTTCCTAGGTCATGTCGTTACAACTCAAGGGATTGAAGTAGACCTAACTGAAGTGGAGGCGGTGACACAGTGGTCCAGACCATCTAACATGGGTGAAGTTCGGAGTTTCTTGGGATTAGCAGCTATTATCAGAGATTTATTAAAGGTTTCTCTAAAATAGCAGGGCCACTGACCCAATTGATCACATGAAATGGTGTAAATTTTGAATGGAAAGGAAAGGAAAGCTTGAGAAGATTTTCTAGAACGTATGGGAACAAAAGTGAAGTTTATCACTATTTGTCATCCCAAATCTACCGAACAATCAGAACGGAGACTATCAAGATTCTAGAAGATGCGCTAAGAGCATCTGTATTAGACCTTGGGGATAGTTGGAAATCACATTTGAGTTGAGTTCGCCTTCAATAATAGCTTCCAGGTCACCATAGGAATGACCTTGTATGAAGCTCTCTCTATGGCAGGAAGTGCAGATCACCCATCCATTGGGATGAGATTGAAGTGAAAAGAGTTTTAGGTCCCGAATTCATTGAGTGGACAATTGTAGCTGTTTATAGGATTAGAGGTAAAATAAAGAATGCACAAGATCGACAAAAACTCATGCTGAAAAGAGAAGAAGGAATCTAAAATTTCAGGTGGGTGATAGGGTATTTTTGTGAGTCGCACCAACAAAAGGAGTGCTCAGATTCAGTTAGAAAGGAAAATTAAGGCGACGATTTATTGGACCCTTTGAAATTCTTGAAAGAATTGGAAATGTAGCTTATAGACTTGCTTTGCTGCCAGAACTCTCAATAGTGCATGATATATTCCATGTATCTATGCTAAGAAAGTATATGTGTGATCCTAATCATGTAGTGAACTACCAGTTGTTAGAAGTATAGAAGGACTTAACCTATGAAGAAGGTCCAACAATGATTTTGGACGAAAGAATTCACATCAATGTACATTAACCCTTTTGCTAGACAAATGCGAGGTTTGGGCTCATCCAGTCTTGCCTCTTTCACAGGCACTTTCTCCTTTCCAATGGTACTCGATATTGCATTGCATCGATGGGAAAATGCACCAACCACCTCCTTGTCCTCTTCAAAATCGGTCTCGCCATTATTACTAGCAGGAGGAGCATCTTGCTTAGACGTTGATACCCCACTGGCTAATTGGCAATAGGCATTCACCATTCGCTTCTGTGGACATTCCGACACTCTATGAGGTCCTTCGCACAAGAAGCACGAAATCTTAGGAGCGGTATCAGATCTACCCTCCATAGCCTTTCCTTTACTCCAATTGCCTTGGTTACTACCCTGATAGTTTCCTTGACGACTACCTTGATGATAACCCTGGAAGTTGTTCTGACGAGAACCTTAATAGCCACCTCCTCTCTGGGTGGAATTCCGTTCTCCCCCATTAGAACTTGAGCCAATCCGGAACTGTTTATTTCCTCCAGCATTCGATTGACCACCAGTGTGTGGTCGATCCTTCTAAGACTCAGTTTGATAGTCCATCAAGCATTTGGCAGCTCCCATTGCCGTGCTCAAATCCGTAACCTTCTGCCTCTGAAGTTCATTGCGGGTCCACTGTTTTAAGCCTTCCATGAAGGTGAAGAGCTTGTCCTTTTTCGACATATCTCGAATATTCAGCATATGTCCAAAAAAGGCTTTCACGTATTCTCTGATGGAGCCCGTATGTTTCAGTTCCCACAATGCCCGACTGCCTTCATATTCCACGTTCTCTGGGAAGAACTGGTTTCGAATTGCTTCCTTCAGAAGCTCCCAAGAATCTATCTTGACCCTGTTTGCCTGAATATCAACATATTTCGACCTCCACCATAACTTTGCATCCCCAGCCAGATACATGGTAGCTGTAGTCACCTTTCTTGCTTCATCTCTGATGCCAGCAGCAAGAAAGTATTGTTCCATGTCAAACAGGAAGTTGTCAACTTCCTTTACATCGTGTGTCCCACCAAAGGTGCACGGTTCAGGGATTCTGACCTAGGTGCATACTCTTCTTGTGCGGGAGCTTTCCCATTGCCCACCGCACGTTGGAGAATTCGTAGCTGAACTCTCATTGTTTCCATCTCTTCCTGCAGACCAAGAATGATCGCAACAGCTTCAGTCATTGCTGTGCAAGCTGCTCGGCTTTCATCCAGTTGGATGTGTATATCTCGAATATACGATTTCGCCATTTCAACCTTTTTCTCCAGGTTTTCACAGCATAGCATAACCTTGTGGTTTTCCAATCAAGCGCATCCACGAGCTGTTTAGTACTCTTCTTAGCATCAGTCCTATCGGTGATCTATGATGCACTCGGGTCCAAAGCCTTCGGATCCATTGCTTTCTTATCGAGGGACGAGAGCCAAGGCTCTGATACCAACTTTCACGGGGCGCCTTTCCTCTTAGCCCAGAAAGGGGCACCGTGCGGCAGTAGTCTGCTCCGCTAGACTACCTTCCGTCTTTTCTCACTTGCTTCGGGACGAAAGTTGAATTTGATTACAAATGAAAGAAAACTTTACAAGAGAAGACTTGAATGCATTGAAACATGATTGTTCATTGATTGTTGAAAGCAGTAAATTACATCAATTGCTGAAAGCAGTAAATTACAAATGTTGGTGCAGGGGGAAACACCAGAAAAGCTTGAAAGTTTTAAAATCTTATACCCCCATAATAGACTTCGGAGAAAAAACCTAAGTTACATCAGTAGACGTTAAAAAGCTGAAGAATCATAATAAACTTTTACAATTAAAATGGAATTACAATAATTTACATAATATTTACAGAGTGCGGCCGAAGTTGGGCAAACTGCAGGCCGCGAGTGGGTCAAGGGGCTAAGTGATAGCTGCGGTCCTTGACACCTGGACTTGAAGCTGCTTGAAGAGGAAATACCCAGTCCAACTCCCGTACGATCCCTCCTCGAAGGCCTATCAAGGGAGGCTCCTGCCAAAAACTGACTGCTACCAGTTTTGTGCCTCATAGGTTCTATATTACTCTGACGCTCAGAAAGGCTCTTCTCCACTCTCAAAGCTGCTTCTACCAGTTTACCAAAATTTTGATACTCGGTAGCTGTCACAACTAATCTAATTTCCTCCTTTAAACCATATTCAAACCTTTTACATTTATCAGCTTCCTCAGCTTCAAGAACTTTAGCATACTTTGATAACTCCACAAACTTCTTCTGGTATTCAGCCACAGTAGACGTCTGTACTAATTTCAAAAATTCATTCTGCTTGCCATCTCTATAAGAACGAGGGTAGTAATATTCATTAAATTCATCCTTAAAATTATCCCATGTAATAACAGATTGATCAGTATATCTACTCTGAATTGATCTCCACCAGTCATATGCACCTCCTTCAAGCAAGAAGGTAGCAAGGCGTAGTTTCATATCATTAGGACAACCCATAACCTCAAAAACCCTTTCAATTTTCTCTATCCATGATTCAACTATGGCTAGATCAGCTTTGCCAGTAAATACTTTAGCCCCCAATTTAGTTGCTCGTTCAATACTATATTCTTTATCAGTGCTTCGTAGAGCAGAAGCAACAGCTGTAGCAATCCTATCCGCCAGAGGATCAGTCTGAGTAACATTCTCTTGTTCTCGCTACTCATTAGTCTGAGGAACTGATGCCTCGACTCTGTTAACTTCTCTAACATTTCCCCTATCAGGAGCAACATTTGGATGAGGTGCAACCTCCTGGAGCGTGCGAGTCTTACCACCACGAGCCATAACCTATGCCAAATATGTATGACATGCTCAGAATAAAATAAAATTGAATGTAACACAAGACTACAGACTTGATGACCATGACTTTAATCAATAACCTGTCTCTGATACCAATTGACATGACCGGTCCCAAATCACCCTAATAGACTCAAGACGTGCCGTGCGCCGGTGGAAGATGCCAGCTAGATACTGGACCTACCACCAAGGCTACATTGACTAATTGTCTATGAAAAATATCTTAAATTTTTTTTGACAGAGTGTCCTTTAGAAAATGGACTAAAAACCACCTGAAAAACAACAATTTTCTCAAACATAAAAATTTGATTTCAAATGGGCACCCATATCCCTATAATAACCAACTAGTCAAAAAAAAATTACTTGCGAATCGACCTTTCTGTGTTTCAGAATTTAAAAACCCCAAAAATATACTGACTATGCAAAATGCAGCGAGCCCAACTTTTATATACAAACTCAAAATGGCTTATCTAACATGATAAGCATACTCCAAAAGAAATATAAATTATACAAAATGACAAAATGAGTTATACAACTAGTAACAAAATGCGGCTCGACTCGGTGGATCAACAGGCTCCCATGTTGCTCAACTCAGCTACTATCTGATAAGAGAAATAGAGAAGGATTTCGTGAGTTTGTAACTCAGTGAGTGGATAGCTCGAAAATAAATATACTTTACCCGTTTTTGCATATATACTGGAAAAGCTGTAATTATTCTTTAATTCTTATACATACCTTATCTTGAAACATAATTGAAACATAAAGCACTTCCCTGTTTATTCTAGATGAGAAACTGTAAATCATGTGAGTATAAATAACCTTATATCAATGAAAACAAGAGTAAAATATCATTTCCAGATACTATAAGCTGAAATCTATATTCTGTAAATTAAATAACTGCATTCTAAAATTCTTGAATTCTGGTAAACTATAATAATACTGAAAAATCACACCAAAGGTACCCATAATTTGATAATTCTGAAATTCTGTAATTCTGTGATTCTGAAATTCGTTAATTCTGGTAATACGCGCACAGAGCTGCCCGAAGGCTATAATCAGGTCATACACTATGGAAACAAATTCACAATAGTGCAGAGCGGGTAAAATAATCATATCAGGTCAAACATTGTGGAAACGAATTCACATCAGTGTAGACTGGAGTAAAATCACCTGGGTACTTTTGATGGTTTAAAATAATAAATCTCTAAATATTCTAATATATATAATATTGATATTTTGTCAACTTAAAATGTTTAGACTGAACTGATTAAAACTCTTAAGAATAAATACTCATTTATAAAAATTCGCTTCATTCTGAAAATCATAACCACATGTGAAAAATAGAAATATTCAACTTCTACAATAGATATGAATTTCAATATGTACTTTTTAATATAAACATTTCATAAAAAGCTTGGGATTGAAATAATTTAAATAAGTGCTTATTTTCTTAAAATAATTATTCCACTCACTGGGTATGAGTCATAATTAGGAAGGTCGATATGTTTTCCCAACCTCCTCTTCACCGCCTGAAATATAATATAAATAATCACATAAACGACTACTTCAACCCCCCAAATATATATGACCATAATGACTTAGAATCTCCATACTTAACAAAATTCTTAAATTCTTATAGTCAATATAAGATTACTCTATTTTCTTATCTCTTTAATAATCTATAATCATCAAATTACCATCAAACTAGATAATATGGTAATATTCCCTTTTTCTATTCTAACAAAACCATGAACCATAATGCTCCAATTATATTCTTAGTTTAACCCTACAACAATTACTTCAAATAATCATCTCACTAAAACACATTGATTTCCCCAACATTTCATACATTCAAGAACCCAAATAAAATTCTAGGGTTTGCCATAATTTCAATTTCTTACCTTGCTGAAAATAGAGATGAAAATTAAGGTGTTTAGCTTGTAATGGAGCTTTCCTTCTCAGAATGAAAAATAATGAAAGTAGTAAGTTAAATCCCTAATTAATTACCACAAATATCTCATAATTCTATGATTTCTTATCTCTTGAAGAACGAAAATTGAAGCCTAATTTCGAGGTGGCAACCAAGATCACTTCCTCATTTTCTTTCCCTTTTTCTTCTTCTTTTTCTCATCTTTTTCCTTCCCCTTTTTCTTCCTTTTTCTCACGTTTTTCTAGCTTCAAGTTCGCTGCCCAGCTTCTGGTCATTCCAAAAAGGTAAGAAAATGGGTTTAATTGATTAGTTAGTGGACCACTAACTCTAATTTTGCACTCTAAGTCCCCCCATTTCTTTTTACACCATACTTTGGTCCATAACTTGTTACAACAATAAAATAAATTCTCCAACTTTTATATAATCCATTTTAAACCCCCTTAAGTATATTTAATTGCAAAATATACCCAAAATAAATATTTTGTCCATTTTAGTCCTTATTGAACTATGACTTTGACTAAATAAAATTGGGTTGTGACAATATGATTATGATACAATAAATGGTATGATCGTTGCTCATTTACATTAATTTATTTTTGATTAATGGAAATGCATAAATCCATATTGTCCTACTGAATATTTTCTTATACTCACTCCCCATTTTATATTCTTTACAGATTGATATGTTTCTATTGCATGGAAGCTGGTGTGGTGACGTCGACGTGCCAGCATCCTTGATATTAAAAGAATCAAATAAACTTTAAGTAATGTAAACAAGCTCTTAAACTTTTGTAGGCCCTGTTTTGCAATATTTTTGTGGATTTACATGTTTTTGGGTTGCATGTTAATGATTCCACCAGGAATCCTTTTGTCAATTGCATGTTCTCCAAGTTGCAATTTTTGGTACCCAACTCAAAAGCTTACTGCACTTTATTTATTGAGAACTTTTAAGTGATTCAAATTTAAAAAGTTTGCTCTATGAGTTATCTAACTCTTGGCTTTGGTTTCATGTTAAATAATTCAAGTTATGGATAGTTTTGTAACCAGTAGTCACATGAATTCAGGAACTGCCTAGATTGTTTCAGGGAGCATGTTAGCATGTGGAAACATGCTGTAACGCCCCGAGTTCCGAGAAAACGTGGGAACGTCACTTTTCTAAAATTTCAAATAAACTTTATTGCGGAAAATGAATTTAATATTAAATATCACATTTATTGGATATAAGTTTAGCGATAACTCAGATTAAATAAAGTAATTCTTGCAAACTTATTAAAAATAAAAATTCTTGATAAAATGAAATGTTTATTTCGAAGATCCACGACTTAAAAATAATATCCAAATTATATTCTTCGCCATTGCCCATCACTCGCCTCCGTCACCGAAATCTGCAAATATGTTAAAACAACGGGGTGAGCATTTCAAAATGAAATACTCAGTAGACTCAACTCCAATAATTAATCTACAAGATAATTGGACAAGTAATTATGCAAATAATGAAGTGACATTCTTTTCTTATTCATAGGCATCACATAGTGAACGCAAATGAACCATTCTTTTCTTATATCATGCTAGCAGATAAGATGTCCGGCATAACATAAATTCTCAATTTTATCTCATACGAGATATTCTTTTCTTTTCTCATGAAATTAAGCATATAAATCACACAAATCCACATAACACATGCAATTATAATATAAATCAATTAGTGGGGGCGAGTCTACCTCAAACTTTACGAGGTTTCAAAAATCGGAGCGGGAATAGTACGTCAGCTTCTCAATTATAATATTCTAGGACTGAAATAGTTATTTTTACGAAAATAAGGGCTAATTTGTAAATTATATTTTGAAACTTGGGACTGAAAGGTTAAATCTGAAACTTGATAAAATAAAATCCTCATTTTCTCTCATTTCTCAAAACCGGACATTAGAGAGAGAGCAGGAAGCCGCGAGAGGGAGACGACGGCGAGGATGGGAGGGGCTGCTCCTCTCCGTTCCGGCGCTGGGGCCGCCGTGCAGTGGCGGTGGTGTGGGCGTGAGAAGGGAAAGGTTTTTGGGTGGTTTGATGTGCGAAAACCGAGACTAAAACGAGGCTGTGGAGTTCGGTTTTTGTGGCTCTCCGGCGATGGGACTCCGGTAAGTGTTAAGTCATGGGTAATGTTATTAAATTCGGTTTTGGGTTTGATTTTGGGGATTTGGCTTGGATTGAGGTTGGGTAGTGGTTGGTGGTGATGCAATCGTGCGTGTAGGGGTTGCGGTCTTGATGGTGGTTGCGGTATTGGGGTTGGAAGTGGAAATGGCTGCTGTTTTGGGTTGGTAGGTGATGGTGGTTGGCTGTAACTGTTTGAAATCCGGTCGGCAGTGGGGGTGCTGGCTGCTCGATGGTGGTGGTGGCGGTTGATTTGAGGGTTGAAGGTTGTCGGGTGGTGATGGGGATTTTGAAATTTTGCCCTGCTCAAGGTGTTTGGAGTCCTGCAATGGAATCGAGATTGGGGGTTCGTGATGGTGGTTTCGTTTGTGACATGGGTCTTGCAGAGAATTGGTGATGGCTGTGAGATGCTGAAGTAATGCAGTAGAAAATTACCAGAAGGATCGTCTGGCCAGGGTGAGCTCGTGTAGAATGAAAAATGGGATATAAGTCATGGTTTGTGTGCTGAATTTGGTAGATTGCTTGTGTTCATCTGATTGGGATGAATTGCAGGATTGTAAATGTCATCTTAGGGAGTATGAGGGAGAGAATCAGGGAGTTTGAAATCTGAAAATTGAAGATTGCTTGTTGAAGTTGGTAATATGCTGATTTAGGATGGATTGCAGGAACTGAAATCACTGAATGCAGAATTGAGGGAGAGATTTGATAATTGGCAGTGCAGGCTGGTGGATGTGATCAAAACGTGTGTGAATTTGAAATAGGAACATGTGAGATTTAGGGGAAAGAGTGAGAGGATCAGAGAGTGTGAAAAAATGGAAATGGGAGGTGGAATTATTGGAAATGTGGGGGAAATGGATCTTTACTAATTGGGATTGTGCTAAAAAAAACATATTTGGGAATTAAAGCAATTTAAATTGGACAAGGTTAAAAATGTGGAAATACATGAATTGGGACTTTAAAATCGTTAAAATTTGAATTAAGATTTAAAAATGGTGACATTGGAATATTTTGAATAAAATTCTGAAATTTTAAATATGCTGAAAATTAATTAAATTTCATTTATAATTTGGCTAGACGAACACTTCTGTAACTTAAATGGAAAAAGTCGTAGCGACGCGCATTTAAAGTTCTAAAATTATTTTATTTAGAAAGAATTGAAAATTCCCGACACATGCAATCGGACTTCCAATTTTTTATAGAGTTTTATATTCTATGTTCCCTAAAAATTTTGCATTGTTGGGTGGTCATTCTCTATATCAAAGAAATATTTGTTAATCCCTATCCAGTTAAGAAATAAGAATTGAGCCTACTGAAGTTTTAAGTACACTGCCCTTATTTGGAGAATTTACTGCCACTGTATGCAATGAATTTTAAGGTGATTCCAACTGAAAATTTGTTACATTCTAAATCCTCTATCATGAGAAGTTGGAATTTCCTTGTTTGGAGATTTCTGAAATTTTATATGATTTTTATTCAGAAACTCATCAAATAGATCTAGGGCAACTATTGAAAAGAATAGCCTTACATTTATTGTCCCGAATGTAACCAACTGGAAGCAAGATTGAAATATAGTCTTTTTTAATGAGTGTTCTACCAAATATTTAAGCTTTCAACAAGTTTTGGTTAGGTTTCATCCCTCAATTTTATTTTTTCAAAATCAGTCCCGTCAAAAGAAATCATGTTAAAAGCTTTGATTTACCTTTCGTGTCTCTTCCTTGGCATTTCTTTTGCGTTGAGGTTTTAATTATCAAAGTTACTAATGAGTACCTGAGTGGCCCAACGAGCAAGGATCCGTTGCATGTACCGGTGGGACCAATAACGAGGCAGAGGGCTAAGAAGATCGAGCAAGCAATGCAGGGGTTTATGCAAGCTTGGGTGGATGAATACTCGAATGCATGGTCAAAGACTCCAATTTCAATGCATGACAATATGGGAGATGTGCCAAAACCGTTACAAGGCATTTGGGTATAAGAACAAGGAGAAAACAATTCAGAGGACCTTTTACGGCCGTAAGGTCTGGAGTTACGGCCGTAACTTTGTTATCACACGGCCGTAACCATCATTTTCACGGCCATAATGAAGTTATGCAATTTTAGTCAGTAGGTGACTTACGGCCATAAGAACCATGTCACGGCCGTAAGAGATAAAGACAGTTTTAGACCCGAGGGTCAATTACGGCCGTAAACACATATGTTACGGCCGTAAAAGGGCGCCGCGTTTTATTTCGTGGATTTTGCGGCTAGGTTTATTTTGACGGGTTTTTTGGACTATAATTAGGTTTTCTTTATCATTGTAAACACACAACTTTGATGATTAATGAGGTTGCTTGAATTAGGTGAGTTTATCCATATTCTTCTTCGTTCTTGATTGAACCCCTTGAACTTATCAAAGGATTTGACAACCTTTGTGGCGTTCATCCTTTTATGGTTCTTCATTCCGCATCTTAACGGGTCTTGGATTTGATACATCCTTGGTTCTTGAGTCGTGAGTGTCAGGTCGTATTGTTATCGTCAATTAATCTGGATTTGGAACTTTCCAAGTGTTTAATTCAATTTCCGCGAGATCCCGTGATTCCCCAACAAGAATCACATCATTTGGTATCAGAGCTTGGCTCTAAATCCTGGTTTTGATATAATCCTTGTTTTGTTTAATTTTTTTTTTCTTTTTTCTTCTTCATTAGATTTCGTTGTCCATGAAAATTCTGCACGGTTACAAATTGGTCTTGGTATCAATTCTTGTTGTTATTGATTGTTCTTGAATAAAAAAAAAGTACGAAATTCAGAGAAAAAAAAAGTGATAATTATTGAAGAGCGAGATCAAGAACATCATTCCATAGTCAAGAAGACCTTTCTTGATACCTTTTAATTTTTCCACATTCATAGTAGTTTTCGTCATCCATCACTACTTTCAAATTCGTTCATTCCAGTTACATCAGTTTCTTGAGTCCAATATTATATCAAATCTTCTTTTCATCTGTTTGTGTCTTGCACCTTGGGTTAATTCCACAAGGACCAAGTCCGTGACTAGTTTGGTGGGTTCGTTGAGAACTTGAGAAAAGGGATAGAGAGGAAAAAGGCAGAGTGGTGAGATCAATAGAGGGAAAAAGCCGAATAGAGTGATACACGAGTGCTAAACACGTGAGGATATATTTTCTTGAAATTTATTCATTTTTTTTTCTTTTGACCACTAACCATGTCACAGAAAGACGCATCATCGACAGGGGAGGATAACCAACAGTTCCACTTTCTTGCAATGTTGGAAAAACAAGTCGAGAAGTTGGATGGGAGGTTGGGGGAAATTAAAAATTCTGTGAACACGCATAGTGCAGAAATTGCCCAACTACATAGAGAGCAGCCGCGCACGGCTCCTATTATCCGGAGGCCACAAAGGTATGACCATAATCCAAGAAATGGAGTTCGGGATGATGATGATGTTGAGATAGGAGATAGTGTTGACGATGATAGTGAAAGTGTATCAGTGGCTTGCTTGGGTAGGAGAAGAGGTCGTGGTGGTCGGCGTGGAAGAGGAAATAGGCGTGAAAATAGGGATGATGATGGGATGGATAGAAGCTTAGGAAACATTAAAATGTCCATACCAGCTTTCCAAGGGAAAAGTGATCCGGATGTGTACTTTGAGTGGGAGAAGAAGGTAGAACTAATTTTTGAATGCCATAACTACTCAGAGGAAAAAGAGGTGAAGTTAGCTATTATAGAATTCGCAGATTATGCACTTGTGTGGTGGGATCAATTAGTGACGAGTAGGAGGAGGAACCGTGAAAGACCTATAGTGACCTGGAACGAGTTGAAGGGTTTGATGAGAAAAATGTTTGTGCCCAACCATTACTATAGGGACTTGTACCAGAAACTCCAAACTTTGTCTCAGGGTTCGAAGAGTGTAGAGGAATACCATAAAGAGATGGTGATGTGATCCGATACGGGGATCACCAAGAACACGCGGAATTAAACGACGGAAAGCTCTAAAATCCAAGATAGTAGACGGTAACAATGCAACCCCGACCTCACGACGCAAGAACTATGGGTATATTAAACCCAAAACCCGTTACAAAGGTTGTCAAATCCTTTGATAAGTTTAATTTGTTCGACGAGAACACGAAGAAAATATAAGGGAATATCTCACCTTCAATATCATTCATTTCAAGATAAAAAGTTGTATTTTACAATGCTGAATAAAGCCATATATATATATATAGGCAAAGAAAATAAAGCAACTAAAAATAAACTAGAATTCAACCTGAACTAAAAAGCTAAAAACGCCTAACATTAACTTAAAATTCGGAACCTAAGTTACGGCCGTGACTTATGAGTTTACGGCCGTAAGAAAGCTACGGACTCAAAATTAAAAACATTTGTCACAGCCGTGACAATCCACTTTACGGCCGTAATCAACCAACTGAAAAAATATAAGTTATAAAATCTTGGGTTACGGCCGTGAGACATTTATTACGGACGTAAGTCCTCTATTTCAGTCACGGCCGTAAGAAGATTTGTTACGGCCGTGAAGGCCTTTCTGTCAAAATCCGCCAATTGCTTTACGGCCGTGAAAAGAGAGTTACGGCCGTGATCCTTCTTCTGCCTTATTTTCTTGTTCTTCCTTGATCCAAATGCATTGTAATAACTTTGGCTCCTCTTCCACTTTGTTATGCAACGTAAATGATGTCTTTGCACTAGATCACTCGTCCATCCACCCTTGCATGAATCCTTGCATTGTCTGCTTGATTCTTTTGGCTCTTTGTCTCGTTATTGGTCCTACGGGCACGTACAACGGGTCAACGTTCTTCGAGCCACTCCGGAACTCATCATCCCCTCCCTGTTGAAAAGGATTCGTCCTCGAATCATCACCTGCATCAAACAGAGAAAGATCAGCAACATTAAATGAAGCAGACACATTATACTCACCTGGAAGATCGAGTTTATATGCATTCTCATTTATCTTTTCAAGGATCTGAAAAAGTTCATCGCCTCTTGGCTGCAACTTAGACTTTCTTAGGGTTGGGAATCGCTCCTTTCGCAAGTGCACCCACACCCAATCACCTGGCTCGAACGTCACTTGCCTCCTACCTTTGTTGGCATGAGTCGCATAACGCTCATTTTTCTTTTCAATTTGTTCTTTCACCTTTTCATGAAGTTCTTTCACAAGCTTAGCTTTTTTCGCCCCGTCCAAACTGCTCAGTTCATCTGCAGGTAAAGGAATTAAATCAAGAGGAGTTAGCGGGTTGAAACCATAAACAACTTCAAAAGGCGAACATGAAGTAGTAGAATGTACTGATCGATTATAAGCAAATTCCACAAATGGCAAACATTCTTCCCAACCTTTTAAATTCTTATTTATTACAGTGCGCAACAGTTGGATTAATGTCCAATTAACTACCTCCGTTTGACCATCAGTTTTTGGGTGACATGTAGTAGAAAATAACAATTTAGTACCCATTTTCCCCCACAAGACTTTCCAAAAGTAGCTTAGGAACTTAACATCCCTATCAGACACAATACTCCTAGGTACCCCATGGAGTCTTACAACTTCCCTAAAGAATAGGTCCGCTACGTTAGTTGCGTCATCAGTTTTATTACAAGGAATAAAATGCGCCATTTTGTTAAACCTGTCTACCACCACAAATATCGAGTCTCTACCTTTTTTTGTCCTAGGCAGACCTAACACAAAATCCATGGATATATCTACCCAAGGTTCATTAGGTACGGGCAAAGGTGTATACAAACCTTGTGGTAAGACTCTAGACTTAGATTGCTTACAAGTTATGCACCTTTCACAAATATGGTGAACATCCTTTTTCATTTTAGGCCAATAAAAGTGCTCTTGTAAAGTTTCTAATGTCTTAGTAACACCAAAGTGTCCCATTAACCCCCCACCATGAGCCTCACGCACTAGCAATTCACGCATAGAACAATTAGGCACACAAAGTTTACTTTCCCTAAACAAATAGCCATCATGCCTATAAAATTTATCAATTGCACCTTTTTCACATGAAGCGTAAATGATAGAAAAATCAGGGTCATTAGCATACATACCTCTTATATATTCAAACCCAAGCAACTTCGCATTTAAAGAGTTTAGAAGTACGTACCTGCGAGAAAGGGCATCTCCTACCACATTCTCCTTACCTTGCTTATAGCGAATGACGTATGGAAAAGTCTCAATGAATTCCATCCAACGGGCGTGTCTTTTGTTTAGCTTACCTTGTCCCTTGAGGTGTTTCAGTGACTCGTGGTCAGTGTGTATGACGAATTCCTTTGGCCACAGATAGTGCTGCCATGTCTCCAAGGCACGAACAAGAGCATAAAGCTCCTTGTCGTAGGTAGGATAATTCAAAACTGCCCCACTCAGCTTTTCACTGAAAAATGCAAGCGGCCTTTTTTCCTGCATAAGAACGGCTCCAATACCTATTCCTGATGCATCACACTCAATCTCAAAGGTTTGGTTAAAGTTAGATAAAGCCAAAACCGGTGCGGAACATAACCTATCCTTAAGCATTTTAAAAGCATTTTCTTGTGCTACCCCCCAATGGAATCCTACACTTTTCTTGACTATTTCTGTGAGTGGTGCTGCAAGTGTGCTAAAATCTTTAACAAATCTCCTATAAAACCCAGCCAACCCGTGGAAGCTCCTAACCTCCGTAATACTTTTGGGAGTTGGCCATTCTTTAATAGCACGAATTTTCTCCTCATCTACCTCAACACCATTAGAACTAACGACAAAACCAAGAAAAATTACCTTTTCCATGCAAAAAGTACACTTTTTAAAATTAGCATATAGTTTCTCAGTTTTCAAAACTTCCAAAACAGATCTTAAATGTTCAATGTGATCACCTAAGTTCTTACTATATACCAGAATGTCATCAAAGTATACCACGACAAATTTACCAATGTAAGCACGCAAGACATGATTCATTAATCTCATAAAAGTGCTAGGTGCATTTGAGAGGCCGAACGGCATAACCATCCATTCATATAAACCATATTTGGTTTTGAAGGCGATTTTCCATTCATCACCTTCTTTCATACGAATTTGGTGATAACCACTCTTAAGGTCTATTTTACTAAAAATACTAGCTCCATAAAGTTCATCAAGCATGTCATCAAGCCTAGGTATGGGATGGCGATACTTTACCGTAATATTGTTGACTGCCCTACAGTCCACACACATCCTCCAAGTCCCATCCTTTTTGGGTACCAACAGAACTGGGACTGCACATGGGCTCATGCTTTCCCGAACATAGCCCTTTTTCAGCAGCTCTTAAACCTGCTTTTGTAGCTCCTTGGTCACTTCTGGATTGCTCCTATAAGCTGGCCTGTTTGGAATGACCGCTCCTGGCACGAAGTCAATCTGGTGTTCAATCCCTCGAATTGGCGGCAGCCCACTAGGAATCTCCTCGGGAAATAAATCTGCAAATTCCTGCAAAAGAGACACAGCTAAACTGGGGAGGGAGTGGTTAGCTTCATCAAGTACAAGGAGAGATTCCTTGTACATTAGTAAAATCACTGGCTTATTTGTAGAAATAGCTTTGGTGATATCACTCTGTTTTGCGTAGAAGCTCACTTTTGTTTTCTCTCTTTTACTGGCACTCTTCACACCCTCTCCTTTTTCTGGGATCGTGGTCCCAACTCTCGGTTTTTCACACAACTCTCCTTTTTCCGGGATCGTGGTCCCGACCCTCTTCTGTTCACTCAACTCTCCTTTTTTCGAGATCGTGGTCCCGACCCTCTTTCTCTCTTCCTCACTTTTAATTTCAGTTGGTCTTCATAGACCTATTGAGGTGACAAAGGCATTAGTTTGACATTTTTCCCATCCTTAGTGAAGGTATACCTATTTTTAAATCCATCATGAGTAACCTTCCTATCGAATTGCCATGGCCTGCCCAACAAGATGTGCCCCGCATGCATGGGTACCACATCACAAACCACGCTATCTTCATACTTCCCAATCGCCAAATCAACTACCACCTGTTTATTTACCTTAATCTCGCCCGATTCATTTAACCACTGTAGCTTATATGGCCTAGGGTGTTTTAGCATAGGTAGGCACAATTTCTCTACTAGAGTAGTGCTAGCAACGTTCGCACAACTACCCCCATCTATTATCAAACTACACACCTTGTTATTCACAAAGCACCTAGTATGAAATATATTTTCTCGCTGCTCACCCGACTCTTCCACCTTAACTTGAGTACTAAGGGCTCTCCTAGTGACAAGTGATTTAGCTACTGCATAGTCCGCATCATCATTTTCACTAACATCCTCTAGAGCTGGCATATCCTTATACTCATCCTCCACTTCTCCCCCTTTCTCATCCTCCGAACTTAATACCCCATCACGCAAAATTAATATTCGTTTATTCGGACATTGTGAAGAAATATGTCCTAAACCCGAACATTTAAAACAACGAATATCCCTAGTCCTAGGAGTTTGAGAATCAGAAGCAATTTTACCTTTGTTGGGTGGCTCTACTTTTCCCTTCGGTGCCTCAAATTTATTTTTCTGCACAATCCCTTCATTTTTAGAAGTCCCACTCCATGTAGACCTTCCAAAAGAATTGGAACTGGTAGAGAATTTGGAAGTTCCCTTCCTTTTTAATTGTCGCTCCACTTTCATGGCCATGTGAAGCATCTCCTCCAAATCGATATAATGCTGCAATTCAATAACATTAGCAATATCTCGATTTAAACCATTTAAAAATCTAGCCATGGTAGCCTCGGGGTCTTCCTCTATATTTGCCCTAATCATGGCAACCTCCATCTCCCTATGGTAATCCTCCACTCTTACTACCTTGGGAAAGGGTTTGTAATTTTTGGTAGAGATCCCTATAGTAATGTCCAGGCACGAATCGTTTTCTCATAAGGGCCTTCAACTCATCCCAAGTTTCAATAGGCCTCTCCCCATTTCTCCTTTTACTAGTTACCAATTGATCCCACCATACTATAGCATAATCAGTAAATTCTACGACTGCCAATTTAACCTTTTTAGATTCAGAATAATTATGACAATCGAAAATCAATTCTACCCTCTTTTCCCATTCAAAATAAACGTCCGGATTACTTTTACCTTGAAACGAGGGAATGGATATTTTTATATTACCAATATGTCCATCTACATCATCCCTACGATCACGCCTATATCCCCTATCACGTCTTTCTCCCCGATCTCTTCTCCTACCAACACTAGTAACAGATAATTCACCACTATCTTCATCACTATCAACAACCTCAACACGTTCATTCCTAGCTCTAAATTGTGGGTTGAAGTCATACCTTAGTGGTCTCCGTAAATTAGGAAAATTGCGTTGTTGTTCCTGACGTGGTTGAATATTTTCCGCACCTCGTGTCTCCCCCGGATTATTAGCCCTTTCCACATTCACGCCGGATTGTGGACCAAATTTTGCTTCCAACTTGGCATCCAACCTCGCATCAAATTTTGCAAAACGTTCCTCCACCATTGCAAGCATTTTGAAATCTTGAAGATCCCTTTTCCGTTGACGAAACTTCCTTCTGTGACATGGTTAGTAATAAAGAAAAGAGAAAAAAATTAAATAAAGATCCTCACGTGTTTTATCGCTCGTGTATCACTCAATTTGGCTTTTTCCCTCTATTATTCTCACCACTCTGCCTTTTTCCTCTCTATTCCCTTTTTTCCACGTTCTCAAAAAACCCACTAAACTAGTCACGAATTTGGTCATTGTGGATTAAACCCCAAAGTGCAAATAAGGAATGTTGATGGAAAATATTGGAATTAGGAAATTTAAGAAAGAAATTATGAAAACAACAATTCTATTGCAAGAAGAAGTTTTATGGAAGCAAGAATAGAATTTTATGGAAACAAGGATTTGTTGGAAAGATTTGCCCAAGATTATTTTCTTGATTTCTTGTTCAAATCAACAACTATCTCTTCTTTTTTTTTTTTTTGTAATTTTCGGAATTTTTTTTTTTTTTTTTTTGAATGATTAATAACTGGAAATAAAAGAAAAAGAACTGGAATACTAAATAATTGGATTTAGAGACATTCTCTGATACCAGATGATGTGATCCGATACGGGGATCACCAAGAACACGCGGAATTAAACGCCGGAAAGCTCTAAAATCCAAGATAGTAGACGGTAACAATGCAACCCCGACCTCACGACGCAAGAACTATGGGTATATTAAACCCAAAACCCGTTACGATGCGGAGATAAGAACCACAAAGGGGGAACGCCACAAAGGTTGTCAAATCCTTTGATAAGTTTAATTTGTTCGACGAGAACACGAAGAAAATATAAGGGAATATCTCACCTTCAATATCATTAATCTCAAGATAAAAAGTTGTATTTTACAATGCTGAATAAAGCCATATATATAGGCAAAGAAAATAAAGCAACTAAAAATAAACTAGAATTCAACCTAAACTAAAAAGCTAAAAACGCCTAACATTAACTTAAAATTCGGAACCTAAGTTACGGCCGTGACTTATGAGTTTACGGCCGTAAGAAAGCTACGGACTCAAAATTAAAAACATTTGTTACGGCCGTGACAATCCACTTTAAGGCCGTAATCAACCTCCTGAAAAAATATAAGTTATAAAATCTTGGGTTACGGCCGTGAGACATTTATTACGGCCGTAAGTCCTCTATTTCAGTCACGGCCGTAAGAAGATTTGTTACGGCCGTGAAGGCCTTTCTGTCAAAATCCTCCAATAGCATTTTACGGCCGTGAAAAGAGAGTTACGGCCGTGATCCTTCTTCTGCCTTATTTTCTTGTTCTTCCTTAATCCAAATGCATTGTAATAACTTTGGCTCCTCTTCCACTTTGTTATGCAACGTAAATGAAGTCTTTGCACTAGAGCACTCGTCCATCCACCCTTGCATGAATCCTTGCATTGTCTGCTTGATTCTTTTGGCTCTTTGTCTCGTTATTGGTCCTACGGGCACGTGCAACGGGTCAACGTTCTTCGAGCCACTTCGGAACTCATCAGATGGAGATTGCTATGATCCGAGCAAATATTGAGGAGGATCCGGAGGCCACAATGGCCAGGTTTTTGAGTGGATTGAACAGGGACATTGCAAATGTAATAGAACTGTAACATTATATTGAACTGGAGGAGATGTTGCACATGGCGATGAAAGTGGAGAGGCAGCTGAAGAGGAAAGGAACTGCGAAATACTCTTCGGGTTCCACTCCTTGGAAACCTACGTGGAGTGGAAATAACATAAATGAAGGAGCTGCTCCAAAGTTAAAGCCAGAACCACCAAAGGCTCGAGAGGAATCTGCCAATAAAGGTAACCCCGCTTCTAACTCTCAACCTCCTAGAAGTAGGGACATCAAGTGTTTTAGGTGTATGGGAATCGGACACATTGCATCACAATGCCCGAACAAAAAAATAATGCTTGTGCGAAATGGGGTGGTGGTGTCGGAGGATGAGGTTGAGGATGATGATGAGTTTAAGGATATGCCTGCCTTAGAAGAAGCTAGTGATTGTGATGATGGAGATTATGCGGTAGCTCAATCCCTTATTACTAGGCGTGCCCTTAGTACCCAAATTAAGGTGGAGGAATCGGGTGAGCAAAGGGAAAACATATTCCATACTAGATGCTTTGTTAATAATAAAGTGTGTAGTTTGATCATTGATGGGGGGAGTTGTACCAACGTTGTTAGTACCACTCTTGTTGAGAAATTGTGTTTACCTATTATCAAACACCCTAGGCCTTATAAATTACAATGGCTGAATGAGTCCGGTGAGATAAAAGTAAATAAGCAGGTGTTAATCAACCTTTCTATCGGGAAATACGACGATGAGTTAATTTGAGATGTGGTTCCAATGCATGCTAGACACATCCTGTTGGGTCGACCATGACAATATGACAGGAGGGTGGTACATGATGGGTACAAAAATAGATACAGTTTTACGAAGGATGGGAAAAGCATTAGACTTATGCCTTTAACTCCACAGCAAGTTTATGAGGATCAGCTGAAACTAAAAAGTGAGGAAGAGAAGACAAAGAGAGTTGGGACCCCGATCCCAGAAAAAGGAGAGCTGAGTGTTCAAAAGAGAGTTGGGACCACGATCCCAGAAAAAGGGGAGCTGAGAGAAAAATAGAGAGTTGAGGGTTCCACCTCAGAAAAAAGAGAGGGATTGACGAGTGCCAGAAAAGAAAGAGGAGAGAAAACCAAAGTGAGCTTCCTTGCCAAAAAGAGTGAGATCAAAAGAGCTGCCCTAGACCAACAACCAATGGTCTTACTACTGTACAAGGACTCCTTCCTTGCACTAGGTGACACTAACTCTTCCCTCCCCCATTTAGCTGTATCTCTTTTACAGGAATTTGATGATGTATTCCCGGAAGACATACCCAGTGGGCTGCCACCAATTCGGGGTATCGAGCACCAGATTGATCTTGTTCCAGGTGCTGTTATTCCAAATAGACCTGCATATAGGAGCAATCCGGAAGAAACAAGGAAGCTTCAAAGGCAAGTCGAGGAGTTGTTGAGCAAGGGCTATGTTCGAGAAAGCATGAGCCCGTGTGCTGTGCCGGTCTTATTGGTGCCCAAGAAAGATGGAACCTGGAGGATGTGCGTGGATTGTAGAGCTATCAACAATATCACGGTAAAGTATCACCATCCTATACCCAGGTTAGACGACATGCTTGATGAATTATATGGTTCATGTGTCTTTAGTAAAATTGACCTCAAGAGTGGGTATCACCAAATACGCATGAAAGAGGGGGACGAATGGAAAACTGCATTCAAGACCAAATACGGGCTTTATGAATGGTTAGTTATGCCGTTTGGTCTCACCAATGCACCTAGTACATTCATGAGGTTGATGAACCATGTTTTACGAGCTTTCATTGGTAAATTTGTGGTCGTGTATTTTGATGACATTTTAATTTATAGTAAGAATGTAGATGAGCATGTTAGACATTTGAGGTTTGTACTTGAGATTTTACGCACTGAAAAATTGTTTGCTAATTTTAAAAAGTGTACGTTTTGCATAGATAAGATCATATTCCTTGGTTATGTTGTTAGTAAGGATGGTATTGAGGTTGACGAGGAAAAAATCCGAGCCATTAGAGAATGGCCAACACCTAAGACTGTAACTGAGGTAAGGAGTTTTCATGGGTTAGCAAGTTTTTATATGAGGTTTGTGAAGGATTACCTAGGACCAAGAAGGGTCGGGATTCCATTTTTGTGGTGGTGGACAGGTTTAGTAAAATGGCACACTTCATTCCTTGTCATAAAACTGATGATGCCGTGAACATAGCAGACTTATTCTTTAGGGAAGTTGTCAGACTACATGGGGTGCCTAGGAGTATAGTGTCTGACAGAGATGTCAAATTCCTTAGTTACTTCTGGAAGGTTCTGTGGGGGAAAATAGGTACTAAACTATTGTTTTCCACTACATGTCATCCTCAAACAGATGGTCAGACAGAAGTAGTCAACAGGACGTTAACACAACTCTTGCGTGTTGTCATAAATAAAAATTTGAAGAGTTGGGAGGAATGTTTACCATTTGTGGAATTTGCGTATAACAGGGCTACACATTCTACTACTGCTTACTCTCCTTTTGAAATTGTGTATGGTTTCAACCCGCTAACCCCTATGGATCTAATTCCTTGACCTGTAAATGACAGGAACAGTTTGGATGGCAAGAAGAAAGCCGAGCTTGCGAAGTCGCTCCATGAAAAGGTCTGGCTACAAATAGAAAAGAAGAATGAGCACTATGCGTCCCATGCGAATAAGGGCAGAAAGCAGGTGATTTTTGTACCAGGCGATCGGGTGTGGGTTCACATGCGAAAGGAACGATTTCCAGCACAACGGAAGTCTAAGCTGCAGCCTAGAGGAGATGGGCTGTTTCAAGTCATTGAGAGAATCAATGACAATGCTTATAAGTTGGACCTCCCAGGTGAGTATAATATATCTGCTACATTCAACATTGCTGATCTCTCTTTGTTTGATGCAGGTGATGATTCGAGGACGAATCCTTTTCAACAGGGAGGGAATGATGAGTACCTGAGTGGCCCAACGAGCAAGGATCCGTTGCATGTACCGGTGGGACCAATAACGAGGCAGAGGGCTAAGAAGATCGAGCAAGCAATGCAGGGGTTTATGCAAGCTTGGGTGGATGAATACTCGAATGCATGGTCAAAGACTCCAATTTCAATGCATGACAATATGGGAGACGCGCCAAAACCGTTACAAGGCATTTGGGTCAAAGAACAAGGAGAAAACAATTCAGAGGACCTTTTACGGCCGTAAGGTCTGGAGTTACGGCCGTATCTTTGTTATCACACGGCCGTAACCATCATTTTCACGGCCGTAACGAAGTTATGCAATTTTAGTCAGTAGGTGACTTACGGCCGTAAGAACCATGTCACGGCCGTAAGAGATAAAGACAGTTTTAGACCCGAGGGTCAATTACTGCCGTAAACACATATGTTACGGCCGTAAAAGGGCGCCGCGTTTTATTTCGTGGATTTTGCGGCTAGGTTTATTTTGACGCGTTTTTTGGACTATAATTAGGTTTTCTTTATCATTGTAAACACACAACTTTGATGATTAATGAGATTGCTTGAATTAGGTGAGTTTATCCCTATTCTTCTTCGTTCTTAATTGAACCCCTTGAACTTATCAAAGGATTTGACAACCTTTGTGGCGTTCACCCTTTTATGGTTCTTCATTCCGCATCTTAACGGGTCTTGGATTTGATACATCCTTGGTTCTTGAGTCGTGAGTGTCAGGTCGTATTGTTATCGTCAATTAATCTGGATTTGGAACTTTCCAAGTGTTTAATTCAATTTTCGCGAGATCCCGTGATTCCCCAATAAGAATCACATCAGTTACTCCTTCCTTTGTGTTTGAATGTGTTAAAGTAATAAAATTACAATAATAAATGGAAAATGGTACGAATGTTTTTGTAATGTGTCAATAGAAACTTGGGGCATTATACCTTCCTTAAGAGTAAGTATTCATAGAGCGCTCATCATAAAAATATGGTACCATTCCGATACTAAGATCACCTATAATGTAATCTTGTCATGACATAAAAAACATGGCGATGTAAACATCTCATTTGTGGTAATCTTAAAGAATGTAGTGTACTTTTAACTGTAGATAGCTATTGGAAGCATTGAATCAAACCTTGACTCACTTCCATGATCTTAAACTGTGGGAACGATTCTCATGGACATTTAGAATCCCAAACTGGTGCATACTTAACTCTTAGAGTTCTTCTTTTTATCACGCACATTTTCAGGTACACTTGTTAAACCTAACTGCATGCTTAGAGAGTAAATCATGTATCTTGAATGAACGCATACATCTAAGATTTTGTAGGAGTGTTACATATGAGAACTCATGAGTCATAACAATGTCAATATTTGACACACATGAGTCAAAACTTCTAAATATTTTATTTGTTTGCCATGAATGAACATAATCTTGTTTCATGCTCTAACATGCACATTGATCACAAAATTTTTTTGACATTTCAAATGTTGATGGCTTAGAAGTCACTGGATTAAAACATAAAAACCAATGTTTAGAAAGTCAGACTGGACCGGCCAGTTCAACCTAAAACAGTTTTTTTGGCGACTACCCGCACCCAGTCAACTCGGTCCAAGTTTTAACTAGTTCAAACAATTTTAAATTAACTTCCAACTTTTATAACTTAATTAATTATTATTAGTTAATTAAATTAAAACATGCAAAAAAATCCAACAACAAGTTCGGGGACGTCATTGTAAAATACACATTGCCCCCACCCATTTGGATTTGAAGGAAACCACGAACAACCCTTTTAAAATGCCGTTAAGCTCCTCATCCCACATCAGACTTTTTTTATGGTTTCATTTGAGTTTTTCACTTTTCTCCATTATTTTTTGCTTAAAACGCATTCGGTTTTTTCTTTTTAATTACTTTGTTATATTTTTTTTTGTCAAAATCTCATTTTTCAAATAGATCATTTAAATATTATCTTTATCTTACTTCTATGGGGTAAATATTTTTAAACATTTTAAAATCTTGAAATAAATTATAGTATTTTAAATAAAATAAAATTAATTAATAACCATATATCTATCGTTACTTTGAATTAGTAATTCTAAGTGAATAAGTGTTGATTTATTTATAAAATAACTTATTTTTTTAGAAAATTTTGTGATTTTTGGAATAATAATTTAATTTTTTAATTAAAACTGGTTCGACTCAATTCGACCTTTTGACCCTTGACTTGTTACTTTTTCGATTTGAACTGATTTTTAATTTTCTAAACACTGATAAAAAAATGGTTGCAAGAGGCTCTAGAAGCTTGCTACAGAAATTTGAACATGATCATTTTGATTTCCTAGAAGAATAGTAATAAAAGTTTTCTTGACATGTGCATTGAAAGAGGGTTGTTTAAACTAAAATTGCATCATACTTAGCTTAACTGAGACATGCAATTCAATCACAATTGATGGACTAATTAAGAATGTTCAACATTTAAAAATTCATAGAATAAATGTCACATTTAACATAAAGCATTCACTCAAAGAGGCAAGTCAATTCTCATGCATGTCATTGAATCTCATTCTAGTATATTATCAAGAGTTATGATTTTTTTTTCTTATGTATTCTCATTCTAGTATATTATCAAGAGTTATGATTTTTTTTTTCTTATGTATCATTCTCTTGGTATGGCACAAATATTATTTGAACCATCCAAATGCTCAATAATTCCCCACCTAATTGACATTCCTAAAAATCATCATTTGGACATAGAAGCATTTTATGTATATAAGATCTTCATGCATGATGGGTAAAAGATAGATGAACACATAGAGATGTCTTCTATTTTATCATTAGCACTTTTTATTCATACTACACATATAAGGGATTTTATAAATGAAATAAAATGTCTAAATCTTGAACGACAATTCATGAACATGTTTTAGCTCAATAATTAAGGCATGCAATTTCACATTTGAAATTGATAAGAAACCTTCATAAAGGCTGTTTGAGAACATTACCAAATGTTAATCTTGCTCCTTTATAACTCATATCCAACATAATCAACACATAATTCCAAATTTTCTTCTCAAGAAACTTAGGATTCTTAATTTATACCAGACCTTAGAAGTATATATATTCCACACGCGTGACAAAATATATCATTTAATCATGCATTTATAAACTTATAAAACTATAAAAGAGCTTATAGATTCATTAGAAACTAGTCATCGACAATAGGGAGGTTTTCTCTCCTACAGAGACGAGACAAAAAGGCATTGTATGTCTGTATTCCAAAAACAAATATCCTCTTCAAATTCTTCAAAATTCACCAAAAATTATCCCATATGCAACATTTCTTCAATTTCAACCATCTTTTCGACGACCTTGAACCCTTAGCCAGAGATAATCTCAAAGTCCTCGAAGTTGCAACTCTTTTGCATGTACATCTAGGACCAAGGGCTAAAATTATGTGGAATGATATGTGATTTTGCTTCAATTTAGGTAAAAGAACCGTCATTTCTATCTAATATGAATTGTTAGTTGATAAGTGTGTTTTACACACTTATTTTGCTTTTAAATCAATAATTTAATTGACAAATAAAGCGAATTTCTACTTTTAAATTGTGTTTATCTTGTATAATTAGGTACAATCTCAATTGAAAAGAAAATGGACAAGATTGGAGACCAATTGAGTGAAAAGAGGAGATTTTGATGTCCAAGGACCTAATTGAAAGAAATCAAAAGTTTGGGGACTTAATCGCAACATCTCAGAAAGTTGGAGGACTAGAGATGCAAGTATTTCAGGGATATATTTGTAATAAAAGTCAAAATTCGAAAAATTCGAGGACTAAATTGAATAAGACCAAAAGACGAGAGACTTGACTTGCAATTATTCAAAAGAAAAAAAATGAAAAAAGACAAAAGACAAAAGTAGAAAACGACAAAAAAAAAATAATATATATATATGTATATAACAAAGGGCATGGGAATGGGCTCTCGCCTAAGCGCCCATATTTTTCAACAGATTTTTAATCTTTTGCCCACGCGATCGCGTGGGTCATTTTCGGCTCAATTTCGATTTTAATTTTCTGTTTTTATTATTTTAATTTAAGGCTGCATTTGGCTCGAATTGGACGCGTTTTTTGGACCATTTTAGGTCTAGTTTTTGGGAGTATTTATACTCCCATTTCTTCACTTCAAGGGATCCCAGTTTTTCACTCTCAAACCCTAGCCCCTTTTTCTCTCTTTTCTTTCTTTTCTTTTCTTCTTCTTCTTTTCTTCTTCTTTCTTTGTTTCATTTAGTTTTAGTTTAGTTGTTAGTTTTTAATTTAAAAGTGCTAGTCTCCATTGAAGTTATGAAGTAAAAAGTGAGGTGAAGATTCAAAGTTGTTGAAGAAATTTTGGGGCAAAAATCAAGGGAAGTGATTTATTTTATTATCTTGTATTTTTAATATTTGATTTCTATACTTTGTGATGTATTTTTGTAAACCTCAACTTTTATGCAATATTTATACAATGGGCTAGTTATTTTATGTTGGGATGATTGATGTAGCTTAACTTAGTTTAAATAATTTTAATGTTTGTTTATTAATTTTGAGCTTATTTCATGTGTATTTGTTATTGAGATTATTCCATATGTTTGATTGATCGTCAAATATATGTTTTGTGAAGTGTATAATAATAGAGAGATATTTTGCATTTTAGACCAAATAACAAATGCTCTACGTTCTTGTTAAGGATAGAGATATATCTTAAACCCTAGATGATCCATTGAGCTATTTTCACAAAGAGTTAATGCAATTGATTGGGCTTTAGTCGACATAGACATATAGTAGGTTAAACCAATTGATTAGAGTTAATTTCACTCGAGAGAGGTAATTAGCTAAACTTGAAAAATCGGGTTTAACATTGTAAATGATTAATTTATTAATTTCAATGTTTTGAGAAATTACTTAAGCGAGAGTTAAGTGAAATCATGAATCCTAACTATTTTATATTCCATTTTCCTTATTTTAATTTAGTTTCAAATTAGTTTCTTTAATTTAGAATTTTCCAAAACCAACTTTTAATTGTGTGTTTCTTTTTGTTGTTAGAATTAAATTAATTAAAGTTGTATTAGCTAAAGTAAACATTCCCCGTGAGATGGACAATTCGGACTCAAAAGGTCCACTTTGTTACTTGTACACGACCCGTGCGCTTGCGGTACACACTATTTTGGGCAAACAAGTTTTTGGCGCTGTTGCCGGGGAATGTTTTTACTTTGATTATTACTTTCGTTAATTTTAGTTTTAACAATTCGTAATTATTTTTGTTTTATGTTTTATTTTGTTATCTTTGGTTAACCACCACAATTCTAATCTTTCTTGTGTTTGGTTTTCTTTCTATGCATACTTGAGTTTAACATTGAAAAATTAGGAAAGCAATTGCAACGAACAATCTCAACATGGGTGATGAATACATGCTTGAAGAATATTCAAGTTGTGAAATTTGTTACAAGATGCATTGTAATGGACAATATTTGGTTTCGGGCAATAGTTTGATTATGTCGAAGCTTATTAAGTTTAGACAGTATTTGAAATGTCGAAAACAAGCAAGTGACACATTGAATGTAAGTTACATGCTTTTGGGAGATTGTATGTCTGATGATTGGGATGAGGACATCACTCTTGTAGGAGATGGTCCTCGACTATTAAATAAGAAGGTACTTGCAAAGTATTACAATAAACTTGTCGAATTGGACGAAGATGATATGCTTATGGGGGATGCCATGTATTGGGAAGGATTTTAAATGTGGGGCTATAATCCACTTCTGGGGATTAATAGGAAAAACTTGTCATTGCCCATATACTCAAATTTTGGATCGGTCATTCAATCCGAGGAGAAATCAACTAAAGAAGATGAGTTTGAAGAGAATGACAATTTAATCACACAAGAATCACATGAGGAAGTGACAATTAATGAGGAAGAGATCAAATCAAATTTTCTCAACTTCATTAATTGTCCAATAATTGATTTTGTGATTAAGCCATTTGAGGAGGTGCAAGTCTACATAGTTGAGTTTGAATTTGATAGAATAAGAAAGTCCCATGGCATTAGAAAGGGAAAGGTGCAAGTTTTTCGAATCAATGAAGAGTGGGGCAAAGTCAAAAGAAGCTAAATGAGCAAGGCATCAAAATCTATGTTTAGGGTGCCACGAAGTTATGCGGAGAGTCGAGCTAGTGACTTCAAAATAAGCGCTTAATGGAAGGCAACCCATTCTCTATCTTTTACTTACTTTATGTCTATTTAATTTTTGCATCTTATTTACTTTCTTGCAAATAAGTTGGTTAGGCCTAAGTTTTTATCTTCCACATTTATTTTCCTCAAGCTTGGTAGTGTGAAATAGCTCCAATGCATTCTCATTTAATTCTAGCATATACTCATATCAAACTTTCAAAGTCAAAATTTGCTTAAAACTCATTTTTAAATCACTTGGTTCGTATTGTCTTTTATCTTCAAGTGTGATTTAATATTGATGTGGATGGGAAAATTGTATTGGATTTATGAGTTAGAATTGAGATGTTGAATGTGATTTAAATTTTTAGGTCATTCACCACTTAATATCTACTCTTTTCTTGTGTTTTCATAGGATGCTCACAAGGTGTTCGGTGAAATGCCTCATTGGAGAAAATTGTGCTCAATCGATTGGAGGCTTCAACACAAGTTTGGGGGTGGGTTATTGGTGTCTGCTATGAGACGTTCACTTGCCCAAGACTACTTATGAGTGCCCCACCACTTCTTGAGATGTCTAGTAACTTCTTTCCTCTTATTTTGATTTTATTTTACACATTGAGGACAATGTGCATTTCAAGTTTGGGGGTGATTTCTTATTGTGTATTGACATGTTAGATAGTCTTGCCGGTCAGGATTACTTGATGTTTAAAATTGTTATTGATTCATGATTTATGACCAATATGCTACTTGTGTCTATTTTTACCAAACGCTTGTCCATGCAAGATCCTAATTATCTTGAGCACAATAGTCATGATTGATTGTTGGTGAAGTTTGACAATTGTTGAAGGGTGAAGAGGTTAATGGGGTAGAAGAACTAGGTTGTGAGCTTATATTTTAATTTTTATCAACCTATCCAATATTTCCTAAAACTCAAAATCTCTTGATCCTAATGTAAGACAAGTTTGGGGGTGGTCGACCCGGTGAAGGAGACGGTCTAGACGTGTGGTGATTCCATGCATGTTGGAAATAAAATTTGTGTGGAGTGTATTTCGCTAAGTATAAGCTAAGTAATGACCATATGCCAAAGTTCTAAGCCCATTTTAATTTTTGCATTGTATTACATTACCCTATCTCGAAGCCTTTTTGACTCGAGTAATTAAGCCCCGTTGGAGTATCTTGAAAATTGGTGCCTTAAGTTTGAAACTTGGGAGTTACCAGCCTAAAGCTCGCTACATGGGTCAATTAGAAAGCTTAAAGAGTATGGTACACACACACACACTTTGAAAAAAAAAAAGCACTTCATCATTGCATTTGCTTAATAAGTCTACCTCACTTCGTAGCCTTTTTGAGTCGAGTTATTAAGTCCGTAGGGGTATTTTGAAACCTGGTACCATTTGATCTTAAAACAATCGGGGAGTTGCCGACCTAAAGCTCGCTACATGTGTCAATTAGAAAGCTTAAGGGAGTGAAGAAGGTACGTGCATTCATCACGTTAGTTCTTGGAAATCATGCATTTGTACTTGCATAAGGGCTTAGAGTAATAGTGGGTTTGAATTGCTTAGTAAAAACTTGAATGTCGAAGCACTCATTTAGTGGAGAGTCAGTGCATTTCTAGATTTTCGAAATTACCGGTAAAACATCACCAAACTAGAGTGGAAAAAGAAAAGAGTTATTTGAGAGTACCCTCTACAATTGCATCCCGGGAGAGGAAAGAAAAACATTTATTGGGGAATGAATGTCATGAGTGGGAAAGAAAAAGAATTAACCACTAATGGTGGGTTAGTTTTGACTTGAAACCTCTTTACTCATCAATAATCTCGAAACTTAATAGACGATTGAAAGTGGCTATACACACACACATCAATCGAACATCGGATAAGTTAAACTTCTTTTTGATAGCATTATTTGGAAACATACTTTTGAATTGATTATACAATTTTACACTCATGAGTAATTTGGAAGTTGTCTGACATTGTTGATCTATATTCCATGTTACTTGAATGCACTAGTAGATAATTTGCTCAAGACGAGCAAAAGCCCAAGTTTGAGGGTGTGATAAGTGTGTTTTACACAGTTGTTTTGCTTTTAAATCGACAATTTAATTAACAAAATTGAGCGAATTTCTATTTATAAATTTGTTTATCTTGTACAATTAGGTACAACCTCAATTGGAAAGAAAATGGACAAGATTGGAGAGCAATTGAGTGAAAAGAGAAGCAATTTTGATGTCCAAAGACCTAATTGAAAGAAATCAAAAGTTTGGGGACTCAATTGCAACATCTCAGAAAGTTGGAGGACTAGAGATTCAAGTATTTCAGGGGTATATTTGTAATAAAAGTCAAAATTCGAGGACTAAATTGAAGAAGACCAGAATACGAGGGACTTGACTTGCAATTATTCAAAAGAAAAAAAGACAAAAGTAGAAAAAGATAGAAAAAGACAAAAAAAAAACAATAAAATAATATATATATATATATATATATATATATATATATATATATATATACATACAAAGGGTATGGGAATGGGCGCTCGCCTGAGTGCCCATATTTTTCAACAGATTTTTAATCTGTTGTCCACACGATTGCGTGGGTTTACTCCATGCGATCGTGTGGACCATTTTGGCTTGAATTGGACGTGTTTTTTGGACCATTTTAGGTCTAATTTTTGGGAGTATTTATACTCCCATTTCTTCACTTCAAGGGATCCCAATTTTTCACTCTCAAACCCTAGCCCCTTTTCTCTCTTCTTTCTTTTATTTTCTTCTTCTTCTTCTTTTCTTCTTCTTTCTTTGTTTCATTTAGTTTTAGTTTAATTGTTAGTTGTTAGTTTTTTTTTTTTTAAAAGTACTAGTCTCCATTGAAGTTATGAAGCAAAAAGTGAGGTGAAGATTCAAAGCATTGTTGAAGGAGTTTTAGGGCAAAAATCAAGGGAAGTGATTTATTTCATTATCTTGTATTTTTAATCTTTGATTTCTATACTTTGTGATGTATTTTTGTAAATCTCGACTTTTATGCAATATTTATACAATGGGTTTAGTTGTTTTATGTTGAGATGATTGATGTAGCTTAAGTTTAAGTAATTTTAATATTTATTTATTAATTTTGAGCTTATTTCATGTGTGTTTGTTATTGAGATTATTCCATGTGTTTGATTGATCACCAAATATATGTTTTGTGAAATGTATGATAATCAAGAGATATTTTGCATTTTAGACCAAATAACAAATGCTTTAGATTCTTGGTAAGGATAGAGATATACCTTAAACCCTAGATTATCAATTGAGCTATTTTCACAAAGAGTTAATACAATTGATTGGGCTTTAATAAACACAGAGATATAGTAGGTTAAATCAGTTGATTAGGGTTAATTTCACTCGAAAGAGGTAATTAGCTAAACTTGAAAAATCGGGTTTAACATTGTAAATGAGTAATTTATTAATTTGCATGTGTTCAGAAATTACTTAAGTGAGAGTTAAGTGAAATCATAAATCCCAACTATTTTATCTTTTATTTTCCTTATTTTAATTTAGTTTAAAATTAGTTTCTTTAATTTAGTATTTTTCAAAAACAATCTTTAATTGTGTGTTTTATTTGTTAAGATTAAATTAAGTAGAGTATAATAGAATATACATTCCTCGTGGGATCGACAATTCGGACTCAAAAAGTCCACTTTATTACTTATACGCGACCCGTGCGCTTGCGGTACACTATTTAGAGCGAACACCAGTCTTCAATTTTAAAATTGTTGACTCCTTTGAACTTAGATTTCTAGTTGTTAAACTATTTTTTTCTTGATTTTCTTCTTCCCTAATATGACTTATCAATCTTCAAAAGTGTAGGAAGATATTTTGTCACGTGATATTTTCGAGCTAATGTGTTAGAAGTTTCTCAGAGTAGAGTACTACTGATTTTTGTGCAGTTCAATTAAGTTGTCATCATAGTTTTAGATTCTAGTTTTGATATCTCTATGGATTTCCTTTTGAGTTCGGGAACGCCTTAAGAAAAAAATGAGAAAATTGGGTTTTCTCCTCAAAAATATGATTTTGCTTAAAAATCGGTTATTTAGATGGGTTTGACTTTTTAGTTGTTGATTTGTATGGTCATTTTAAATTCAACATTTATATTTGGAGTTTACTTAAACAATGTTTATGTAGTTTCCATTTATAACACACTTTCATTTGGCATCATTGAGTTTACGTAAGTTTTTTGAACCTTCACTTGCATTATGGAGCTAAAAGAGGTTTTAGTTGGAAGGGAACTATTTGATATATAGTTAAGTATTAGTGAGCTGAAGTGGGTTTGGGTGTTTGTACAAGTGGAGAAATGAGTTAGATGAACCAATAGTGAATCCACAATCAATGTGAGGTCATGGTGCACGTGATAATCAAACTTGGAGAAAATCACGTTTGGTCTTTAGCATTCATTTTTCCTTCTGTTTCCGATTTTACGTTAAACAATTCCGTCGGATATCGCTTTTACATATGAGCTCAGTACAACATATCAAATGCTTGAGTAATTAGTTTGTTCATGCATTGGAAATTGTATATGTTGTGGTTCAAGTTGGGAATTCTCCGTTGAATGCTATGTATTATAATGTGAGCAATATATGGGATGTGTATAGCTTATAACATTGTGATAATATCACTTGTCTGTTTCCTGCTTAAAATTATGTAGAAAAAAATAAAACAATTTGATTTAAAAACATCTAGCAGGGATAATCTAGCACTGTTCAGCTGCTCATTATAATGAGCAACTGCCATTTATTTCAAATTTTGAGGTAAGATTTGTGGTTAAAAATTGGAGAGAGAAAATGTGTGTAGCTAAAAAGTGGTTTGTGAAATTGTGTAGAGTAAAAAAAATTTATTTAAACAATATACCCGAACAGAGGCTAAATTTCTAAAGTTTGTATATGTGCATTAATTATAGAGCATTCTTCAAACTTCTACATATTTTCCTACAACAATATTTCTCTTTTTCTTATTCTAGAATGGATCTTTATGGTTAGTTTTCATTTTTGATAATTAGATAACTATGGGTTCTAGATGACCTAAATTTAAGTATAAAAGCACATTTGTTTATTTACTTTGATGAGCCTCCACTTATGTGGCCAATTTCTATAATGGATTTAAGTATACAAAAACATATTTATGTTGGGAGGGAAAATCTGAACTGCTTAAAATGTAGGAGACAAAATTCTCTTGACTGTTGTCATACTTGATTTAGATGATGATGTTAAGGATGGGAAGCCATTATGTCCCTTCCGGAAAGTTGAATTGAAGAAGCCTCCCAGCGACCTTCTTATGAAGGACTTCTTGGTAAATAACTTTTCTTTTCCTATCATTTTTTGCCATAGTTAAATCTGTTATTTTTTACCTTGTCAACAGCCATCCAGAAAAGTCTGAATAAGCACGTGAGATTTGTGTCCAGCCAAATAAAATGATAAAAGTTAAAAGAAATGTCCATACATCAATTCTTTAGTTGATTGATCAATAGCTCCAACTCTAAGCTCATGTTAAGTTAAATTCGATAAAAATGTAGCTCCATTATTACTCTCTACATAAAGATAGTCTTGTAGTCATATACTTTCTTATACTACTGCTGGAAGGTTATGAACAACTAAGTTTGGATGTAAAATAATTTTGTGCTTACACTCTGATGAAAGGCTCAGATGCATGCATGCATGCGCACGCAATCAAATCACATCTTTAAAACTATTTAGGTTTGACTAATAATTTTAATAGATATAACATGGTGCTTTGTATAGCAATGTTATTCAAAAGTATAGTGTATTCTCGACAAATTTCTGAACATTCTATCCCTTTTTAGGGTATCGTAGGTTATTTATGAAGATCTCTTTAAGAAGCTAAGTCCCTGTTCTCTTTGCTGTTTTGAGGTCGTTTTCTGTTTTTATTTTCGAAAACGCTAAAAACGCGTTCTCTTTACCATTTTCGAAAACGCATTTTGAAAAATAAAAAAAAAAATTGTACACAAAACGAAAAACGCCCAAAACCTCGTTTTGGGCGTTTTGTGTGTATTTCGACAAAAAATGTCCAAAACGCGGAAAACGCGTTTTGGGAATTTTTTTTTTATATAGAATTATCTTAACTTAGAACTAAGCTTAATAAAAAGTTTTTATTTTTTTATTATTTTTTTTAGAATTATCCTAACTTGGAACTAAGCCTAAATAAAGAATTTTTTTTTTTTTTTTTTTTGAGAATTATCCTAACTTGGAACTAAGTTTAAATAAAGTTTTATTAAATTCAATATCAATATTACAAAAAAAAAATTAAGTGAGAATTCTTGTTGTTATATTTCAAAAAATGCACTGATAAATGGACTCTGGTGGTTTTGAAAGAACTTGCATTTTCTGAATTTTAATAGAAGTAGAGTTTTCTCAAATCCCGAACCTGACCAAGGTATGTTAATATAGACTCTTAATAGAAGTAGAGTTTTCTATATTTTTAGTGTATTGTAAAAGGAAATTTGAGTTTAAGTTAGTAGTATTCTGCAAGCAAATTAATTAAAAATAGTTTAACTAGTATTCTGCAAAATTTCAACCAGAACGTGTTTTCCAACTTTTCATTTTCAAAAACAGTTTTCAGAAATGACAAACCAAACGCGTTTTCAGCAAATTTAAAAACAAAAATGAAAACAGGAAAACAAAACATTTTCGAAAATAAAAATACAAAATAAAATACAAACAGAACGCCACCTAAGCGAGTACAGATTTTCCTTTGCATTTCCCACAACTGATTATTCTGTATATTTTACTGCATTCCCAATGGTGGAGTGATGCCAAACACACACAACATTTTGTAGCCTAAGAAGATTGGTGGTTCATCAAAGTCATCTGCCGATGAAGATTAGATGATGGAAAAGGAGATGAATAGAAGATATAAGTCTTCACATTCGATTTCGGCTTTGGAGAGTTAGATGTTATGTCAGATAAGTTTAGTTCAAGTACAATTTTGTTCATGATGTGTTTATTTTTGTTTTACTCTTTTGTTGTAGTTGTTAGTTGGTCAAATGCTAAATGTGAATGTACAATGAATAAGTGAACTCCTATTTTATTTAATTCATGGAGAGATTAATTTTGGTGCGGGTTGAAGTAATAGATCATTTTTGTAATTTTCAATATTTCAATGAAAATCATCTTTAATATGGCTTTGTAAAATGCATTGTAAAAATAGAAAAATAATGTAAAATTTAAAAAAAAAATGATCTACGGTGACGTTTCAAATTTTCAACGAAGATCGTCTTGAATTTTTTTTTTTTTTTTGTAAATTACACTATAAAAATAGAAAAATCATGTAAAATTTACAAAAATTAAATAACATATGGCAACGTTCATGGAACGTTGCAAAAATCATTTTTGGCAAAGTTTTTGCAACTTTAACTGAACATTGTGAACATTGCAAACAAGGTTTTTCACAATGTTTGATAAACTTTGTCGTGGGTTATTCGTCACGTCCAAAGAACGTTTCAAAAAATAAACAACAACATTTCTTTTTACCTTTTGCATCGATGAATGTTTCCGTATCCATGCACTCTAGGAAAACATCAATGTTTGCAAATTATGTCTGAACACTGTAAAATGCCTTTTGCAACATTTTTTAAACATTGCAATAGACTATTTTTGTTGTCGTGGTATCATCAAAGAAAAAGGATGATTTCTAGAATGTTCCTCAAGATGTTGAAGATTTTGGTTAGTCATTACTCAAGATTGTAAAATCGTTTCAAAATAGCGCACATTGCTTTGATATCAATTGTTAGCTCATGAATAACTCCCCAATAGGGGGTGAATTGGTTTTTTTTTAAAAATTCGATAAAAATCTAAACTATAATAATCAATAATGATACATATGTGCACTTAGACAAAATAAGAGATAAAGTAAGCAACTTAAAGAATTTAAAGTGCTATGCAACGTGAAAGAATGTACTCAGTTCAATATATCACTTAGAGATATTCTAGCATAGGTATATTAGCCTCCGTTTGGCAAAATATATTTTTAAACATATTTTTTCTTACACAATTTTCTAAATCACTTTTTAACCACATACATTTTCTCTCTCCATTTTTCAACCACACGTTTTACCTAGAAAATATAAAAAAACATGTTTTTAAACAAAAAAAATTTAACAAACAGAGGCTTAAATTATACAAATACAATGTAATGAAAGAAATTTAACAAAATTAAATTCTTTTAAGCAGGTTCGACCAAGCAGTCGGTCTACGTCCTCCATCACTAAACTCTTGGTCACGACCAAGACCTTTATATAAATGATTGACTTAGGGTACAATCAAAACAATAGCAATTAACAATCTTATATGGGATATTGATATGATCATATTCTTACTTTTGCCTTAAGACATTGAGGACAATGTCGATTTTAAGTTTGGGGGTGTGCGCAAAAATTCGAGTAGTTCTTTAATTTTTTTTTTTTTTTTATTTTTCACTTTCTTTTTGCTATATATATATATATAAAAAAAAAAAACTTTTGAGTCTTTTGCATGTTTGTGTGTTTGGCTAAATAGCCTTGTCGGCTCTTGATTGATATTATTTGAAACTGCGTGATTTATGAACTGTGGACATGGATGTTATGCTTTTATTAATTTTATTCATGCTAGATTATTTATTGAGCACGTGGTCAACTTGATTATTGCGCATATAGGTGGCACTTGAAGAGAAAATAGGTTGTTAGAACGGAACTAAGAATACACACCCAAACAAAAATACTACTCGATCACTTGACCTATTAGATAGATAAGTTTGGGGGAGTAGAACCAGTAGTAGTCATTATTTGAGGATGTGTTGATTCCATGTGTGCAAAAACTATGTGTGGAGTGATCTTGATTGACAGGTGGAAACTAGGTAATGACCAAATGCTGGTAGTCTAATCCCCATTTTTAAAAAAAAATTATTGCATAAGTAGTAACATGCATGCATACTTTACCTCTCTTTGTAGCTTTTTTTACTCGAGTGAGTAAGCTCGTAGGGGTGTATTTCTATACCTGGTGCCCTAAAGTCAACTGACTTGAGAGTCACCGGCCTAAAGCTCGTTACAGGGGTCATCTAGAAAGCTTAAGAGAGAGAGGTAATTCATTTAGATTTATTTTATTAAAAAAAAGTTGAAAAAAAAAAGAAAAAAAAAAGTGAAAAAAAGAAGGAAAAAAAGAAAAAAATGTTGTTGGGACATTGCATACATTTGACACCTTTCTTCAGAGTCTAGTTGACTCGAGTCATTAAGCTCGTAGGGGTATTTCAAAACCTTGTGCCCTAAAGTCAACTGACTTGGGAGCTATCGGCCTAAAGCTCGTTACAGGGATCTTCTAATGAGTTAATGGAGAAAGGTACTGCATAATTTAGAATTTATTTGATAGGTTGCATGAGGGGATTGAGATGACTAGTGTGTTTGAATTACATAGTGGATACTTGAAGGTTGGGGCACTCAAAATAAAGGAGAATCGTCACGAATCCAAATAGTGGTTATTATTGGTTGAATTTACTCAAACATGAGCGGGAAAGCAGTAGTGATATAGAAAATAACCTTAGAAATTATACCCCAGGTTAGAGAGAAAATAACAAGTTTGGAGGGATGTGCATCTCACGAGAGGGGAAGCGAAATATTTGACCACTGAGGGTCGAGAGATCACCTATTAAGCGCACTAGCCTGATTGAGTTGACTAAACACACACATACACGTCGAGCATGGATTGAATTAATATTTGTATGGCATTGCTTGTAAACTGTTCAGGGATAAGGGATTACTAGCAGTTTTAAATAAATAAATAAATAAATATATATATATATATATATATATATATATATATATATATATATATATATATATGGCAGGTTATTTAACACGTTTTGTTAAAGAGTTGTTTTAATTTTTATATTTTATGTGTGCTTGAGTGTATTGCTTTATCTTATTCGAGGACGAATAAGAATTTAAGTTTGGGGGGTTTGATAAGTACGTTTTTCGTACTTATCTTAGCTTTAAATTTAGACAACTACAAGTGTTTTAGGATATGATATTGCTAATTATGTATTTATTTTGTTTGTTTTAGGAAAAACTCGAATTTGAACGTGTTTGGAGACAAAACGGAGAAAGTGGACTAAAATCGTGCAAAAATGACCAAATTGCAACAATTCATAAATGAGACGGGCAACAAAATAAAGAATAAAAGTGTCAAGGATTTAATTGTGCAATTGAAGAGACTCAAGGACCAACCTACATTTATGGAAGAAATGAAACCTTAAAAAATTAAACCCTACTCTACTTGCAATTGGGCCTTAAATCTAATGGGAAGAGGAACTAAAAAGGGCTCTATTTTTGCAAACCACAAGTCGGCAGGTATTGTATTATTTGGGAATATATATAGCAGCCGATAGGGGGGTTGAGGAAAAAAGATATACACACATTAGAGGGCATATTATATAGGGAGTGGACGATGGTGGATTAAAAAAATAAATTGGAGGAAGGAGACAAAGTAGAGGGGATTGGAAATTGTGGTTGGTTGAAGTGCTCGGCAGAATACTAATTGGGGAATTAAGGTAGCAGCCGATTGGGGATCAGAGTAGAAGAGACAAAAGAGAGGAGAGGACATATATTTACACATATTACCAATTGGAAGGCAGCCGACTTTAGTAGACAATTGGGGAGGAAGGCATTGGCTATTGCATTAAAGGGAGAGAAAATAGTCCCAACTGCTCGGCTGCCATATTTTAAAGGAGAGGCTGGTCAGAGGGAATTAAGAAAGAAGTAGACAGCTTTGGAGTATAAAAAAGGGCAGAAGATCGGCGGAATTAAAATTGGTAGAAAGGCAGTTGGCTAACTTGAATCAACGAGCAGAATTTCAGTTTCTTTTGTGCATTAAATCGGTGATGTCAATCAATTCTTTTATTGATTATTCATCAATTAATATGTTAGTCTAAGCTCCTTTATGTATTGGATGAGATGAACCCTAGTTATTATTTGTTTTAATTCGAGATTGATAATTTAATAAATTATTGCGTTTCTTGATTTATTCTTGCATTCCCATTGAATTATTTAATTGCTTGATCACCAATTGGATAATTAATTACTTGTTGTAATCTTGGAAAAGTCACAATATGTTTAGAACGCGGCAAGATAAACACACGAACACTATATGTTAGGAATAACAATATGACGTGTGCAATCTATTTGACAAATTGTTGATTAATGCATCATGAACATTTGCATTCGGACTAGGAATAGATTCGGGTCGTGTTTATGGTAGGTTTAGTTTGTCTTGGAAAAGAAAATTAAATATATTAGCTTTATCGATTGGCAAGAACGCATGAATGAGCTAAATTAGAAAATCGTGAATTGAAATAGATAACACTAGGTGGATTCGAATTCTAATACATTCCCTTCCGTATATTTAAAATCCTCATTTTTCATATTTGTAATTTTAGTTTTATTCAAACAAAATAAAATTGCTTCTTTTATATTTCTTATTTTTGTTAATTTAGATTTTATCCGTTCGATTAGGGTTAGTAATCTAAAATATAATTTATCTCAATCCTCGTGGGAACGATACACGAACTCATCATCCACTTTATTACTTATGCGACCCGTGCACTTGCGGGATTTACGCAAATATTAACCACTGTATGCATCTTCAGACTCCTGTATAATCTCTTCCAGCCAAAAATTATAATCACTAACCACAGTAGATAATGCAGTCCTCGTGAAGTAATCCTTTAGCATTTTTCCTTTGAAGCCCGCATTGAAGAAGTTCATATACATATGCCTAACACAGAATCGATGCTCAACATCCGGAAAATAATCAAATTTCACATTTTGAAGCCACTTCTACCTATCAGTCATGAAAGTCCAATCATGACCACTATGAATGTAGCGCCCCGAGTTCCGTATACCCGGTTCACCACGTCATCGTCTGATCTAACTTTTCAATTAATATTTTTGCGGAAGAAATAATTGAAATTCATTTTTGGCAATATTAAATAAACTGTAATGGTCGATAAAATTGTAAACATTTATGAAACCATTTGAAATAGTAAATCGAACCATTAATATTGTAAAGAAATTAACAATGTCATAATTTCTCAAATAATTGAAGTTCTCAAAATTATTCAATGTTTGGAAAATACAGAAATCATTAAAGTCAAACTTTCAACCATTTAACGTTTATTGCCACCATCATTCATCGCTTGCCACCGTCTCCGAAATCTGCAAAAACTGTTAAAAAGTGGGGTGAGCATTTCATGGGGGAAATACTCAGTAGACTCATCGTCAATTTATTAACCTACAGGATGATTGAACACATAAATGCCGACTCTTTAGAAAATGGTTGTTGGTAGGGCTTCTTTTGAAAATCATATACTTTTAAAAACATAGGATGTGGGTAGCGGATTGGACTCCCTCAAGGGGCCTTCTCCCAATCTTGCCCGCATACTCATGGTCTTTCCACTTTTGTAGCGTACCCGGTCCTCAAAGGATACGGCCCTCTACTCATTGGACTTTCCAAGTTTCTTTTGAAAAATTATAGACTCTTTAAAAATATAGGATGTATAAATCACATAACGTTCACAAACATAGAATGTGGGTAGCGGATTGGGCTCCCTCAAGGGGCCTTCTCCCAACCTTGCCCGTATACTCATGGTCTTTCCACTTTTGTAGCGTTCCCGGTCCTCACGAGATCCGGCCCTCTACTCATTGGACTTTCCAAGTTTTCTTTTCATAAAAATGACTTTCACAAGTCACATGACATTCACATGCAATCATAATTTAGGAAATTAATAGGGGCGAGTCTACCTCAAACTTGACGAGTGTGGTTGAGCGGGAAAACGACCTCCATTCTTTAATTCTCCGTATGCTTCGTCTAGCCCATAAGTTACCTTAGTCTTTAGAAATTTATAGTTTAAAGATAATAATTTACAATTTGGGGACTGAAATTGATGATTTGAAAGTAGAGGGACTAAAATGAATACTTTGAAAGTTGAAGGACTAAAATGAATACTTTGAAAGTTGAGGGACTAAAATGAATATTTTCAAAAGTTTAGGTTTATAAATATACGTATACATATATATCATTAATATGGACCAAATCGAAAGACTTTAAAATATGGGGCTTAAATGATTGCTTTTAAACCTTTGAGGATTAAAATGTAAATCTTTTAAAACATGAGCTTAAAATCAAATGAATTAAATCAGCAGAGACTGAAATAAAATGGGTTTGATACTTAGGGATTAAAATAATAACTTTTGAAATTTAGGGCTGAAATAATCATTTTAAAACTTGAAGGACTGAAATAATAGGTTTTAAAACTATAGGGACTGATTTGAAACATTTTAAAACTTGGGGACCTGGCTGAAATTTTCGAAAATAAAATATATATTCAGATCTTATTTCTCTCTCTCACGACTCACTCTGTCTCTCTCTTTCACGACCCAGAAAAAGGAAACGGAGGCTGCGAAAACCAAAGGCTAAAACCGAGGCTAAAATTCAGATTTTTGGGCTAATTTGAATTGATTTCAAACCAAGATTGAAGCCGACGGTGGAAGGCAGCGTGTGGCGGTGATTTAGGCTAGGTTTGGTGTGAGATGGGGCTAAAAACCGAGGCTAAACCAGGCTTTGTGCGAAGTTCCTTCCGCGATTTTTCGGCGAAGCGGACAGCGGTCGAGGTAGGTAATAGATCTATTTCTTGATCTTCGTGGGTGTTGGGTTTGATTTGGGTTAAGATTTCAAATAAACTTTATTGCGGAAAATGAATTAAATATTAAATATCACACTTATTGGATAAAAGTTTAGCGACAATTCAAATGGAATAAGTATTTTAGTACAAATTTGTAAAAATGACAATTCTTGATAAAATGAAATAATCATTTCAAAGTTCACGACTTTTAAAAAAATATCAATTTGTAATTTGCCATCATTGCCCATCACTCGCCACCGTTTCCGAAATCTGCAAAAATTGTTAAAATAACGGGTTGAGCATTTCAAAATGAAATACTCAGTAGACTCATCGTCAATAATTAATCTACAAGATAATTGGACAAGAAAATATGCAAATAATGCAGTGACATTTTTTTCTTATTCATAGGCATCACATAGTGAACGCAAATGAACACATTCTTTTCTTTTATTGGCTAGCAGATAAGTTATGCCCAGCATAACATAATTCTTTATCTCAAAAGAGATATTCTTTTCTCATGCAATTAAGCATAAAATCACACAAATCCACATAACATATGCAATTATAATATAAATCAATTAGTGGGGGCGAGTCTACCTTAAACTTAACGAGTGTGGTTGAGCGGGAATGACTTCAATCTTTCAAATCTCCGTACGTCTCGTCTAGTTAATAAGTAAATTAGTCTTTAGAAATTTAAAGTTTAAAAATGATAAATTACAATTTGGGGACTGAAATTGATGATTTGAAAGTTGAGGGACTAGAATGAATACTTTTGAAAGTTTAAGGGCTAAAATGAATACTTTGAAAGTTTAGGGACTAAAATGTAAATCTTTTAAAACTTGGGTTTAAAATCAAATGAGTTAAATCAGCAGGGACTGAAATAAAATGGGTTGATACTTAGGGTTTAAAATAATAACTTTTGAAGTTATGTACTAAAATGACTATGTTTAAAGCTTGGGACTGATTTGGTGAAATGCAAACACTTTTGGAATTGAAATTTTAATATTTAAAACAAAGAGGTCTGGAATAACTTGATTTAAAAATATAGGTGTTGAAATAACGTTTTGAAACTAAAGGGACTGGTTTTAAACAAATTTGAAACATGGGGACTAAGCTGTAAATAAGAAAACTTTTAAATAAAATTTATATTTCTCTCCCCTTCGATCCCAAATTCAGAGACGGAAAGAGAGAAAAGGCGAGAGGGAGACGAGAGCTGGCGATGGTGAACGGCCCATCGCGGGTCTAGGCTGATGGTGCGCTGGCAGTGATAGTGCTGCCATCACATGGCAGCGACGGAGGTGAGTAGAGGGTTGCGGAAACAGAAGATCTTTGGGTTGATTTGGTGAGAAAACGAAGGTGAAACAAGGCTGGGTTCGCAAATGAAACTCCGGTCGAAGAAACGACGTTCGAAGGTACGTCTTGGGCTTGGCTTATTCTGGGTTTTGGGTTTTTATTTGGGATTCGATTGGATATCAAACGAAATGGGCAGTGGCGATTTGAATGGTTACCGATTATGGAGGTGGTGATGTGTGGGATTGTAGGCGAATTGGTTAGTGGTGGTGTCCGTTTGGTTTCTGGTATTACAGTTTGTGATTGATGGTGGTTCTTGGCCGGCTGTGGTTGATGATGGCTTCGGTACTGGCAGGGGTTGGTCGATGATTGGGAGTTGCAGGTTTAGCTTGGTTAACAGGGGGTTCTTGGGTGATTGGTGGTGGTTGCGTAATCGATTGGTGGTGATGGTTGATGATGAGGACGTGAATGGTGCTGTGGCTGAACGGTGGTTCGAGGTGGTTGTGGGTTGGTCTTGTAGACGGTGGTTGGGTGATAAAACTCGTGGTGGTTGGTGTATTGCAGCGGGGGGTGATGATGAAGGTGGAAATGGAGTTGTGATTTGGCGATGACACTGGCAGCTTGAAGTGGTTGGAAATCAGTGTTGTGTAGAGGTTCGGTTGATGAGGAAATGGAATTGCAGATGGAAAAATTGGTGTAGAATTAGGGATGAAATAGTGTTGAAATGATGGAGGAAAAGGAAAAATGAAATTGATTGGAAAACATCATAATTGGTTTGGTATGGAAGTAATGATGGAATTTGTGTAAAGTAGGATGATTGTGCGTGACAAAATGATGAAAATTTTTAGGTAGAATTAATTAAGTATAATTTACTAAAATTAGACTAACCTCGATTAGGAAATGTATTAGAACTGATATATATATATTGGATTGAAAATAAATTTGAGAATAAATAAATTTTGAGATAAAAATGAATTTTGTATTTGGACTTTGATAATTCAAATTTGGATTAAAATACATAAATAAATAAATAATGAGAATAAGATACTTTCATAAAAATTGAAATTGAACTACGATAAATTTAAATAATTTAAATTTTAACTTAAATTGGTTAGACGAAATTGTGTTTAAAATAAATAGGTAAAGTCGTAGCGACACGTTTTAAATAATATTTAAATAAGTCACAGAAAATTCTCGGTCGCTACAACCCTACCACCTTAAAATAATTTCGTTCTCGATATTCTTAATTTAAAATAATTGGATACTTAATCAAAATTTCTTCTTTCTTGAACCAGGTAGCTTCATCACTACCAGGTCTTCCCCATTGAACTTTAAAAATGAAGGATGAAATTGGGACAAGTTTAAAATCGAAATTTGGACTTAAAGATTTAAACGAATTTAAATTTCTTTTCTTAAAATCTTAAAATAACTAATATGACTAGACGAGAGCGCTGGTTTTGAATAATAATTGTTAAGGTTGGAGAGTCGTAGAGATAAGTTTGGTAAAACAAGTCTTTTAAGTTTGAAAATTTCTGATCGCTACAACCTTCTCCACTTAAAATAATTTCGTCCTTGAAATTTTAAACTTTCTTGATCTAAATATATCTGGTTATTAAGTCAGACTTCTTTCTTCTTTCTTTTCTCAAGTAGTTTCAGCACTACCTTCTCTACCCCATTGGACTTTGACTAATGGAATCTCTTTGTTTCTTAAGACATGGACTTTTCTCTCTACTATGCACATAGGTGCCTCTTCATAAGTCAAATCTTATCATAAGTGGGGCCGCTTCCTATTATACCAAAATGTGGGTCTAAGCACAATTAAAGCTAACTAACAAAAAAAACTGAATGAAGATGAATAAAATAGGGATAACAAAAGATAATAGTTAATCATCCCCCCACACTTGAATTCCACATTGTCCTCAATGTGGAGCGTGACAATACAAAACAAAAGAGGGGAATGTGAACGGAATCAGAAGAAGAGATGGAATTTTAAAAATCTGTAAAACTTACGGCCGTGAAGATATTAATTACGGCTGTAAGTAACAATCTGAAAAATTGAAAGAATCAACTACGGCCACAAAAAATATAGTTACGGTCGTAATTAGGCCTCTGGATAAATTTGATGGAGTAGAGTTATGGTCGTAAAGTTTTAACTTACGACCGTAACAAGGCCACTGGATTTTTATTTATTTTTGAATGAAATTAACTAATAAGAAAAATGACAAAAATGAAAATAAAAAAATAACAATTTGAGGGAGTAAAGAAACTACACTCTCGGGTTACCTTCCGAGCAGCGCCTTTGTTTACTGTCGTTGGCTCGAAGGTGTAACGCCCCGAATTCCGCGGAGCCCGGGACGCCACTTCGTCCTTTAAAACTGACTTTATTGCGGAAAATAAATTTAATTCAAAGCATCACATTTATCATTTGAAAACTTCAGCGGAAATTTGATTAATTTAAATATAAAACAATTCATAAAACTTGTGTCTCAATTATTTAAATGAAATTAACGATAAATAATTTAACAAGTAACATTCGTAAAATTGTCTAATAACATCATCATTTATTTAATTTACCACCGCTCCCATTTCATTCGCTGCCTTCTCCGAGATCTGCAAAAACTGTTAAAATAATGGAATGAGTATTTCGAAAAATACTCAGTAGACTCATCGCCAATAATTAATTTACAGAATAATTGAACACGTAATTATGCAATCATATAGTGACATCATCATCATATTCTTGGGCTATTTTATTTTCAAAATCAAGGCTCGCAAAATCATAGGGTGTGGGTAGTCTCGTCTCGTGCACTTAAGTCACATAAGTTATGCATAACATCATCATTTCTCATTTATCTCATAAGAGATATTCTTTTCTCGTCTCATGCATCAAAGCATGTAAATCACGTAATTTCACATAAGACATGCAATTATAATTTAAACTAATTAATGGGGGCGAGTCTACCTCAAATCACGAGTCTGAAAGTTGAGAAGGAAAATTCACGTTGTTCTTCTAAATGTCCAAGCGCTTCGTCTAGCCAATAATAAATACTTTGAAACTAAGGGACTAACATGAATACTTTGAAAGTTGAGAGACTAAAATGAATAATTTGAAAGTTGAGGGACTAAAATGAATACGTTTCAAAAGTTGAGTTGAAACTCAAAACGAATATTAAACTATCGTGCTGAAATAATAGATTTTAAAAAAGGAGTGGGCGATTAAAATCATTTAAGACTTAAGGACTGAAATTATATGTTTTAAAACTAACAAGACTGACTTGAAACATTTAAAACTTCAGGGGACTAAATTGTAAATATTAAAATCAGATTTTTATATATCAAAACACTCTCTCTCTCTCTAAAACCGTAACACACAGAGAGAGAGCGCAGAGGGAGAGGCGGACAACGCCCCTCGTCCGTTCGCCGGGCGTCAAACGCCGGCGCTCGACCGGCGGTGATGGTGGCTGTGTAGGCGGAAGAAGGAGGAGAGTTGGGCGATTTTTTTTTTGGGCGTGGAACTTGGGAGGAAACCGAGGCTAATGGGTGGTGATTGGGGCTGCGATTCCGGTGATAACTCCGGCGAAGAGGACGGCGGTCAAGATGAGTTTATGAGTTAATTTGGTTTTTGGTTCTGGGTTTTTGATTGGCATAAACTGAAGCTCGATTTGGACATGGGTTGAAGTTTGTGATTTTGGGTTGTGAAATTGATTGGAGGAAGATGTGAGGTGGTGGTTGGATTCGAAAAAGAGGTTGAGGTTCAGTCGAATGACTGAGGGGGCGGATCATGATGGTGCTCGAATTATGGCAGTGGCAGGGGCGCTTGTAAGGTCAATATGGCCATGGAGGTTCGAGCTGGTTCTGGTTTTCAGATTGGGTTGCGATAGTGGCTCAATGGATGGCTGATTTGTGTGAAATTGGAGTGACTGAAACTTGATACTTTGGGTGGTGAGCGATGGAGGTAGCAGATTGGAGTTCGACGGGGGTTTTTGAATCTGAATTGTGCATCAGTGTCATGTTTGCTGTTGAATTAAAGGTGTTTCAAATCGATTTGGTTGTTCTTGGGAACGAATGGCAGTAGGTAGCGGCTGGTTTGGTGGTGTTGTGGAGATACCCAGCCGGCAGTGGAGGTTGGTCTCGAGGTTGAAGGTGTGTCGAGGGGAAAGAGGTGAGGGATGTATTTAATAGTTGATTTAGGTGTTAAACATGGTAGTTTAGGTTAAATCTTGATTCATGGAAAATTGTGAGAATTTTGGGAAGTGAATATGGTTGTGTAAGGAAATACTTGGAAAAGAAGTTGTTGATTTAGTTGGGCCAAGAATTTATTGATTGGGTTGTTAAAAGGGCTTGAATGATCGGTAAAATATTAGGGCTCGAGATGTTGGATTGGATTAAAACAGTTGAAATTCGGACTTAATATAATTAAAGCTTGGGCTTTGAAAATAAACTGTGATATTGAAATATTTTTGATAAAAATTGAAATTTGACTAAGTTTTTAAATAAATTTAATTTCACTTAATTGGCTAGACGAACACGCGTTTAAAAAAAATAAATGAATGACTGAGCAAAGTCGAAGCGACACATTTTTAAAATAAAAATATTTATCACGAAAATTCTTGGTCGCTACAACCCTACCCCCTTAAAACAATTTCGTCCTCGAAAATTAAAATTTTCTTCATTTAAAATACTTGGATACTTGATCAAAAATTTCTTCTTTCTTAAAATCTTAAAATAATTAATATGACTAGACGAGAGCGCTGGTTTTGAATAATAATTGTTAAGGTTGGAGAGTCGTAGCGACAAGTTTGGTAAAACAAGTCTTTTAAGTTTGAAAATTTCTCGGTCGCTACAGACGGGTTGCTTCCTTCTTCATCTGGGATCAACTGGACTCCCAAAGCTCAATTTCTTCTTCATGCTCTTCAATAGGGCCTGCAAAACAGGGAGCAGAAGCTCCTCATTAGAAACTGGTTATGCGATACATGAGATTTTACCTGGTTGTGGCGACTTTGGACAATCATTAAGCTTAGCAATAGTTTCCTGAAATGGAGAATCACTCACAACAGTAGAATGAACTGAGTTAGCATCATTAATGTCTTTCATGGAGTCATAAATATTGAACTTAACAATTTTATTATCAAACTCCATGGTAAGTGTACCACTACTAACATCTATCTTAGTCCTAGATGTTTTTAGAAATGTTCTTCCTAACAAAATAGGAGTGGGGTTTGGAGAGTTATCATCGTTCATGTCTAACACATAAAAATCTGCTGGAAACAATAAACCCCCTACTTGTACTAAAACATCTTCAACTACCCCATCCGGATATGCATTGGAACGGTCGGCTAGTTGAATGACAACACTAGTTTCAATCATTTTACCAAGTTTCAATGAAGTGTATGTAGATCTAGGCATTACATTTATAGATGCTCCTAAGTCTATCAATGCACGATCTATCCTAGTGTTACCTATTTGACAGGGTATGGTAAACATACCTGGATCCTTGCACTTGGGAGGCAATTTTCTTTGAAAAATTGCAGACACGGATTCCCCCATTCTTACACTCTCATTCCCTATTAGTTTCCTCTTGTTGGTACATAGGTCCTTCAGAAACTTTGCATATCGGGGCACTTGCTTGATTGCATCTAACAGTGGAATGTTGATTTCCACTTTCCTGAACATCTCCAGTATATCCTTTTCCTTGCCCCCCTTAGTTGCCTTTGCTAACCTGCTAGGGAAATGTGGAGGAGTTAGTTTAACATTTAAAGTGGGGTCAATCTTTACCTGATAGTTTTGTGAGGTGTCATCTTTCTTTCCAACTTCTATTTCTTCAACATCCTCTTCAATTGCAGATGGTTTCATTTGCGGCCCCTCAACCTCCTTTCCACTTCGCAGGGTTATGGCACTCACGTTCCTCGGATTAACTTCAGGTTGAGATGGTAATTTGCCTCCAAATTGGGCCTCCAACCTGTTGATGGCTGTAGCCATTTGACCCATTTGGTTCTCCAGATTTTGAATGCTAGACTTGGTGTCCTGTTGAAATTGAAGTGTGTTAGAAGCTAAGGCTTTAACCATGTCTTCAAGAGAAGTACCTGAGTTTTGGGTTCTTTGTTGATACTGCCCATGAGGTTGGAAATTCTATTGTTGCTGAAATTACCCTTGAGGTATGTTGGAGATGAAACCCTGGGGTTTGCTACTTCCATATCTCAAATTGGGGTGGTCCCTCCATCCAGGGTTGTAGGTAATGGAGTATGGGTTGTGCTGTTGTCTTTGAAATGGGAAGCCCTCTGTAGCATTTACTTGTTCACCATTTCCCTCTTACAACACTGGGCAAGTGTCAGTTGGATGTCCGAAATTCGCGCATATCCTACAACCCTTGACTTGTTGTAACTTCCCTATAGCAAGTTGTTTTACAAGATCTGTTAGTTCAGAAAGTTTACTTTCAATATTGGAACTACTCACCTCATTTACGCGTCGAACTTGCATATTCCTGTTGGAGTTGAGTTGTTGAGTGTTCTCAGCCATATTGGAGATTAAAGCCCCGTTCTTGTACTGGTGTCTTGTCTATCAGTGCACCTCCGCTTGCGGCATTTATCATGCTTCTATCCATCGTGCCAGACCTTCATAAAAATACTGCACCAAGAGTTGTTCACTGATCTGATGATGGGGGCAGCTCGAGATGAGCTTCTTGAAGCGCTCTCAACCAATCAGTAGCAGCATCCTTCAGTGAGAATGGAAAAGCTCTCATCTTGATTTGTTCCTCAGTAATACCCGTGGGTCTCATGCTATCACAAATGACATGGAACTCTTTCAGATCTCTGTATGGGTCCTCACCGGGATGTCCTCTAAAAGTTGGCAGAAGATGAATCAGTTCGAATTTTAGCTCAAAAGTTCTGTCTTCTTCCACTATCGGAAAAGTTATGCACAGTGGTTGTTGAGCAACATTCGGGGTAGCTAGTTGCTTGAGAGTCAGATTATTGTTAGCCACTGCCATTGGTTGTGCTGCTCTTCTTTGCTATCAAAAAGTTCTCTCGATTTTTGGGTCAAAATCAAAAAATTCAAAATTAGTTGATCGAGTTTTACGCATATAAGCAAAGAAGTAGACAAGCAAGAATTTTTTATTTTTTTTTTTGAAAAATTATAGAAATAAAGCGAAAAATAAAATAAAATGCAGAAAAAATAAAATTCTAATTGATTAAACAACTAAATTGGTTGACCGTTCCTCGGTAACGGCGCCAAAAATTTGATGCGTGTCGCAATGCACCAAAATAATAAATAATTCCTTACCCTCTAAATATTAATTAATAATGTAGTAGCGAGAGTAAGAGTCGATCCTACAAGGAATGGAAACTAATTTTAGTTGTTCGATCAATTAGAATGGAATGAGGGGTTTTGTTGTTTGGAAATTATTTGAATGAAGACTATGCATAAAATAAATAATTAAATATGACTAGAGAAATAATATGAGAAGAAATCTGGTTCTCGGGTTCGGTTGTGCCCTCAATTAATGTTATACATTTCCTTGTAATGTGTTTATATCCCTATTCAATTATCAATCATAAATAATCAACAAGCTCTGATTATCTAAATTCTTCCCTATGTGTATTGATTCAAAACAAGCTCTTCGAATCAATTCTAGCCAGGGACAATCCTAAACAAGCTCTTAGGATTTAATGAACGACTAGTATAAAAATTTAGAAGAATAGATTGAACTAGATAGTTAATTTTACAAGCTCGAATTAATAAATCCAAGTTGAATTATTACTAAATCTGCACGAGATTTATTTGCTACTAAAGTAAAGATTCAATGACAATTACGGATCAAGAATCTAAACATAGCATATTCATGAATCCAAAGATCAGTAATCTAATTGGCCAAATCAAACTATTAATCAAATAAATTCAATGGACATTCAAAACATAATAATCCAACAATTGAAGTAAAAGAATAGATTCACGCTACAAATTTGTAGGAAAAGAAAATAATATAATCGAGTTAACACAACTTCCCCTTTGAACAAGATATGGAATTTAGCCTAACATGGTTGTGGTAGATTCTTCAAGTTGCTTCATGAATTCCATTGTTGTTGATATTCTTGCGCTTGAAAATCTCCCAAGAATGCTCTATATTTTGCTCTCAATTTTCCTCAATGTCCAGCCTCCTTTTTGTGGTGATTTTGCTCCTTTAATACTCCTAAAATCATGCACTAGCTTTACCCACAAGATATACTAAAGATAGACCTTGAATTAGATTAGGAAATTACTTCGCGAGAAAGTTACAGCCGTAACTTTGTCATTTACAGCCATAAGCGCTCTACTGAAAATTTTCGGAATTTGGAAGTTACGGTCGTAACTTTGTCATTTACGGCTGTAAGTGCATCTTTGTCGAGAAGCAACTGTGCTCGATGTTTTGGTCATAACTTTCACTTTCGATATCCGATTGTGGTGATTCAAGTTTTTTTAGAAAGAAAACTCAAAGATCTACAATTCTTTGTGAAATAGCTCTTACCAGATTCGAAAGTCTTTTATGACAAAATTGAGCTTCAATCTATGACTAAAATTCATGATCACAATCCTTTCGGATTTTTGATTTCCAACTTCACCCCAAACCTTCTTTGACCATAATTTTTGCATCTAATCTTCTTCCCACATGCCATTATTGATTTGGAGCTCTTTGAATATGCCCTTGAAACTCACTTCTTGATTTTTTTTATTTCTTTGGTTCTGTTTCCTTTCTTTTCTTCTTTTTGACCTTACATAGTACAATAAGTGAAAGTGCATTAAACGATATTTCAATAGGATCAAACCAATAACAAAATAAGATAATAAGTGAATTAAATACGTGCTAATAAAGCACTTATCAAGTGGCTTGTTGTTCAACGAGTGGCTCGTGGCGTTGACTACGAGCCTAATGAGCCGGCGAGCCGCTCGGCTAAACGACTCGCAAAAAATAAAAAACCAAAAAAAGTTGGTAATCGTTACCAATGGTGTCAATTTGTGACCGTCATGTACCTTTAATTTTTTTTTCCCTATAAATACTACCTTCAACCTTCATATCACTCAACACCAATCTCTTAACTCTTCTAATTCTTACTTCTTAGTCCCAAGCTGTCTTGACTCTACTATAATTAAACAATCACTTACATTTACATACTTCATTATCTCAATTCGTCATTACATTTACATCTCTCATTCAATTATTATTATTTTACTTGTTCAATTATACACATACAATTTTCAATATTCTTATCATCGTTATACCACTACAATTACACACATTTCATTTTCTATTTCAAATTTTCAAAATATGGATTCCAGCAGCCGAAGATTTGTTAATGAATTGTTCAATGATACACTTGAATTTGGGGGCATGATGACTCAACACTGTAATCTCACTCTCATTTCGACGATCAATTTGCCGGTCACAATGACATACCAATTCTCAATGATATTGAAGAAGATCCATTAAATCAACGAATCAATTTAAACGACGTTGAAGAAGATGTAGATGTTCAAATCTTACAAAACGATCCCGATATTCCAGACCTAAGAGGGAAATGAAAAGTTGAAAAGGTAAGAAGCCCACTGCAAAGTGTTGAGATCACTTTAAATTGATCGCAAGGGGGAAAACAATTGAGGTAACTCAAGAGTTCAAAGCTGTGTACAAATATTGTGCACAACATTTGGCATGGCAAAAGGGTATTAGTACTACACACTTTAACCATCACTTCGCAAGTGTCAAACCAAGCACGGGTTCGTTGAATCAAATCAAAGTCAACTACAATTTGGTTCATCCCTAGTGATTCTGCAGCTGGATCTATACTTTTAAATTGGATGTATTCCGAAGAAGAGAATCGAACCGGCATGGTTCAATTCGTTGCAGGGACGGAGTTGTCAATAAGCATAGTGGACAACGAACACTTTGTTACCTAAATCAAACGTTATCTTCAACTCAGGTAAGTTGATATTAGTCGAAACACTCTGCGTTCTGATACAATATAATATTTTCTTAAAACTAAGAAGCAATTAATAGTCGATTTAAATAAATATGGTGGTGTTATTTCTTTTACTTCAAATCTTTGGGAATGTATTAACAAAAAAGGTTATATTGCTAAAACTGTACACTACATTGATCAACTTTGGGTTATGTATAAAAAAATTATCGCTTTTAAAATTATAAAATTTCCTCATAATGCAGTCAATATATTTAATGTTATACTGCAAATTGTTAGAGAATATTGGTTCGAAAGTAAAATCTGATCATTTAATTTTGATAATACTAGTGTAAATAAGCATGTAGTATATAAGTTATGTAGAATTCTTAATCTGGAATTTACTGATTTTTTATTCCATATTAGATGTGTTTTTCATATTTTAAACTTAATTGTTCTGGATAGAATGAAACATATTAAAGATCAAATGGATAAAATTAGAGATGCATTACTGTACATAACCATATCACCTAGTAGAAAACAATATTTTGAAGAGATGTGCTTAAAATATAGTTTAGATCTTAAGGAATTTATCACCAATGTAGGCCATAGGTGGAACTCTACATATTTGTTACTTAAATCATGTGAAGGTATGTTGGGAACCCGGGTTATTCTACTCACAAAAATTGATTTCTTGTGATAGATCATCCCGTTACAGGATTTTCTGTTCTATGTATTCAACTTGGAACAAATAATTTTGTGCACATAAAAAGAAAGAGATATTACCCTTGTAGCGTGCTTTACAATAATCTTTTTTCGCTGCTTCTTGATTTCACCAAAGCTTCAAACCCTCAAGCTTTCCTCGATGTTCTCCAATGACAGTTGTGCAGGTGCGTGGTCACCTTTCTCAAGATCTAGGTTAAACTAGGATTAGGGTTTTTTTTTTTAAAGAGAAAACACACACTACACACTTTAGTGTGTGTTTCGCCACTTTGCCAATTAGGTTAAGAAAAATAGTCTTGGGAGACTATTTGTAATATCTTTACACTCCAAAACCCTACCAGGCCTAGTACCATAACCCAGGCTCATTTCTGCACAACCCAATACAGGTAATAAGCCTGTATAAACCCATTATAGTGAAGCCACCGAGGGAACCTGATCGGACCCAATTAAACTAAGCTCCAATAAATTAATTATGACCCGATCAACTCTTGATCAGTCAAAATTAATTTATTAATCACGTTCTATTCCACTAAAAGAACGAGATTGCACTCTTAGTAAAATTGAAATTACTGAAACAATTAATCAATAATTATATCATCTGACTTATCGTTCTTACATGTTACCCCCGTCGATCAATTCGAATATTCGGAGCAAGTTAAAATGACCAAAATGCCCTTCTCCGAATATTCATAAATTCTCAACTCTCATCTTCTATCTGACAGTTCGATGTGATCCCATCACATCATAGAATTCAACAGTCGCTGTCGAATTACTGAGTTCAGATTCAACTGTCCACTAGAAGAACCAGTGAGATTATGATCATACCTAAAAGGTGACGGATTCCATAATACGAATATATGTTCCTCGTTAGTTCACTTTAATTCTCAAAGTACCGAGATATTGATCAGCAATTTGATCTCACCCATTGATACCTCAAAGAACTTCAAGTTAGTAATTGAAATCCATTATCCTATTAGGATTAAGGTCCCACGTACAATAATCAAGTGAAATTAAATTTGTATGGTCAATGTCACAAATTAATTTCACGTGGTCCCGTCCAATACGTTCCAAACGTACTCTCAATTTTATTACCAAAGTCAAAGACAGACTTTAATAAAATCGAGACGATCTTATCAAAATAAATCTTCCATATTTATTTACTGATCGTGAACGTTAATTTTAGATCGAATCACAAATTGAATCTTTCTGTGTTTAACAACTTAAACACTCAATTTGTAATATCAAATCGACCCGTGGACAAACACAACATCATATTAATACAATCAATTAATATTTTACTTTTAAATGTCGTGAATTATACTCTATGGGCATATATAATTCCAACAATCTCCCACTTGCCCTTAGAGTATACATGAAACATCGAATCATTCATCTTGTCAACATCATCATTACATTAATGATTATGTTCTCAAAAAAGATGATAACTCCTTTCGATGTAAGTCACGGTTGTATAACAAACAATCCAAGATTGTGTTATTCCCAACCAATTAACCACAATATCTCCCAGTTATATTCCAATTTTGACGACTCTCGAGAATCCTAGTCAAATCAGATTTTAATTAGTTTTATTCCATCAGATCACCAACTGAATAGATAAGCAAATATTTACTCGTTTTTCGAAAACGCTTCAGTATATGCTGTACCTCTATTCAATGATCTGATCCTGGATCAAACTAATAATCACCAACAATATCCCCAGCATAAGATATGACCTATCTAGTGCAAAGTAAGGCTTCCTATAGCCGGAGCATAAGGAACCTTCTCTATCTTACCATGAGTCTTAGGAGAATACTCATAAGATAGATAAAGTCCACAAAGAATATTATTCCTTTCAAGACTTCAATATTGCAAATGTAGATAGTATCTTATTATTACATGAAACTTGAGACTTTCTATTTCATTTTTCTCCCACTCCGAAAAGTACGGATGTCTAGAAAAAATAGACAGTCATCTACAAGTCCTTCAAGTCTAATTGCTGGTGCCAATTACTATTTAATGAAAATACTCTCACACATTAGTAGAATGTCATTCAAATAAATAGTCGCGAAAACTGACTCATCTTTCTGTATACTCAAGTATACTTAAGATATATCAAGGTTTTGATCAAGAACATGTATCACAATCATTCGATCAAATTTTGTATTCCATATGTTGAACAAATACCCAAATCCAAAGTTGGAAACTTGTAAGTCATGAATTTTACTTTCATGGTTTTTAATATGAACTCATCAGATTACACTTTGTAAATGATTTCCTCAAGATGCATTCAAGAAACAACTTCTTGACATCCATATGTCGTACCTCATTTTCCAATGAACGACAATGGATAAAAGATCCAGGTAAATATTCGCATGGCAATTGGCAAGAAGGGTTTCACAAACCCACAGCTATGAGCCTTGCGCTGAAGGCATCAACCTTCTCATCTACCATTCTCCTATCATCTTAAAAATCATCACACCCTATAGGTTTGACCCCATTAGGTGTGTTTACAAATATCCAAACCCTAGTGTAGTACAAGGAATCCAATTCCGAGTTCTCGTTCACCTTCCATGATTTCAATTCCATAACTTCTACCACTTCCCTAAATGAGGAGTCCTTCTCTTATTTCAGTAGAGACTGTCTAAAAAGACTCTCCGTAGAATAAGCGTCAAGAAGGTGGTCTTACAACCCTCCCACTCCAATTAGTCGCTGGAAGTGTATTTCCATTATGTCCAAACAGAGTTCCTTCCTCTCCTCCCACTACTTGGTTATATCCCTAATTGGGATCAACCTCTTCACTACCTCTTTATGAACATAAAGAAGAGGCAGAACAGTGAGAACAACTTCTACTACAACCTTTGGTTTTTCCCTGTCCATTGGGTTCACCAGGAAAAAATAGTGGTTGAACCACTTGCCTTATTTCTCCCACTAGGATCAGCAACCATCGGTTCCGTAGGAAGTCCCAAATCATCAAGATTAATTCTTTGCGAAAACCTGGAATCAAGTTGTTTGAACCAAGTTCTAACATCTTATCCAATAGAATTTTACTTGTGGATATGTATTCTTCTATATGCCTTATCCTCTAAGAAAGTTACATTTGTACTGAGCAAATACTTTCTTGACCAGAGGACTATAGAAGAAATAATTTCTAGTTTCACTGCATACCTTATAATCAAACCTTCATTGTTGCCTCCATCTCGTCAATCCTGGCTTTCAGCTTGTGTGCCAAAAGTCCCCAAATCTGAATGTGGTGTAAACTGAGCTTGCACCCATGCCACAACTCTAGGGGTATTTCAGGAAACGAATCAATGGTACTAGGCTATGAAGGAACCTGACTATCTCCGGTATACATTCCCAAATGAAACTAGTAACGAGGATAACTCATCATTGATTTGGTATTACCTTGTTCTCCTTTTCCGATAAATGGTTCCTAAACTCATATGAGAGATACACAAACCTCGATCAAATCGAAGTATTTCGATTCTCTTAATTACTTCTCAACTTCTATCCAAAATTCTAGAATTTCTTCAACATTTCGGATTAATGAGATATTAAGTATATAATCGAGATCTGGAGTGATCATCAATAAAAGTGATGAATTACTCGTACTCTCTCGTATCTTGAGCACAAAAGAATCCATTCATATCGAAGTGTATTAATCCTCAAACTCTTAAGTCCATATAATGTATAAGGACTCTTGGTTATATAATCCTCTAAACAAGATTCAGAAAAATAGTATAGATTCCACCTCAGATCCTTTTGAGGTCCATCCCTTACTAGTATTAGAATCGAGTTTTGGATAAGTGTAACCAAGCCTAAAATCTTAATCATTTTACCCTCTAAATAAAATTCAAAAACCCACATAGATTCCACCTCCAAAATACTTAGAGGTTATCTTTACTAGTCTTTCAATCTTATTTAGATAAATAAGATTATCTTAAGATCTTATCAAAGAGTTCATTAATACAAGGAGTCATCTATTCCTTATCACTTGTAGTAATATTACACTTAGAACCATTTACAAGACTTTGAGATTGTTAACCATTTGTCTCGCAACAATAAGAGCATTATTTAACTTAATTCCAACTAATGACTGGAGATTAAGCGCTAAATAATTCCGCTCAAATAATAAAGAGACAAAATAACAATCAAATTGTTTCGCAAACATAAAAGCCCAACGGCTCTTTCCATATTACCATACCCGTGCTTATCCTTATAGTATACTCTATCTCATTGTGTCATTTGGTCACCTAGGACCATATTGCAACAACTTGCAATAGCGATTAGTTACTCTAGAATCTATAATCAAGATAGACTCAATTACTAACCATAACACAATGAATAGAGCCTTACTCCATTATAGAGTTTCCAAGAAAGGCTACTTCCTCATTAATCCTATCTTTGCTCAAAAGCAAAAAGGTTAGAGGGCCTACCATACTATCCGTTGCTTTAAAATAATCTCTTCTCTATGAATAGCTTACATTGAACCTTTCAGGGACACGTTCATCCTGGTGAATATAGTCCACACTGAACCGCAAGAGATCATCTTAAAAAATTTCTCAAGCATTATGTCACATGAATCAATGTTTGCAAGTGGAACCTCCACCACGTTAAAGTGACCAATCATGTTTTACCAAATGGTCTCTTATAAAAACGTGATCGGTTCATAAGTAGAGATATAATATAGCTTGATAGCATATTTTGTATAATTAAAATGCTCAAATTATCATAAATACCCTTCCATCGAGAAAATAAATATGGTATCCCATTTTGATATTTTTATTGCGAAGTACTTGATATGAGAATCAAAACTATGCAATAAACCATCTCATCAAAATAAAACAATTTTCATTGGAAGATTTATAATTATTTTGAACAAGGATCTTCTAGCACGAACAAATGTCATAAGTGGAAAGAATTATAACGAGACATGTTACAGTTTTCGCAAATTAGTTGGTGATGTCTAAATATATAACTGGTTGTGGAAATACGACATTCAAATAAAATAAATGTATTAAACACGAGTTGTATAAATGATGAATACTTTCATATATGATGCATGAATAAAAAAATTATGCACAAGTAGACCCAAAACTACTATAATATGACGACAACCTAAAACCCCAAAATCTTAAACACATTTCTCTATAGGAGAAATAAATGTGATTTATGGCTAGGTTGGGACCCTCCCACTAAATTAAATATATCTAGCATCTCATGCAATATTTAATTTATAGTCGTTAAAATTTGGCCATCATTGACATCGTTTGGATATTCTATAGGAAGTCCCCACGATATCATTGATTTAAGTGTCTAACCCCTATATTGATAATATTTCAAGTACCAAATTAATTATGTCACCTATAGGGTAATCATGATTAATTCACACTTAAAAAATTATCACTTAATTGGGCCCAATCTAGTAACCAAAACAGTGCAGCCCTCCTAAAGGGAGACTAATTAGATTAGCACGAGGCATACACAAATTTTTACTAATGGACTAATAGGGGAGGCCGTAGGTTCAAAAATTGCACCCTCGCTCACTTAATATTTTGATCTCTTGGGTTTTAATTAATAATTATCCAATCGATTTTAACTCTTAAAATCAATTTAATTATTAATAAATATATTTATTTTCTAATCTAACATTTAGAAAAGAAAATAAAATATAAAACAATGCATGACAGTATAGTACCTAGAGCGGTGTTTATGCGATCTACATGACATGTTATTTAATGAAATTCATTCACAAATTATTAAAGCAATAAATAAATGCGATAATAAAATAAATATGAACATAATTTATGGCCAAACCTAGACACAAAAATTACAAATTAATTAAAGAGTCTATTGAGCCACAAGCCGGCCCAATCCTTCAATTTCCATTTGTAAGTGTCCAGTCCAAAATTGCAAACCTTCAATCTTCAACTCAAATGTCAAATTCCAAATGCAGTTATCCAATTAAATATTCCAGCCCATTGTAAAATTTAGTCCACATTGCATTGGATCAGCTAAACGATTTAGCCCACATTGCAATTAATTAAAATAGACCAATTTTATAATTTCTGGGCCATATTTAATTTCACCAAAATCTGGCCCAACTTCAATTTAATTCAACTGGCCCAATCAGCAAATCATTTGATAAATGGCCCAACTCATAACTTCATGGATCCGGCCCAAAGTTATAACCCATCTTCTTTCTCTGATCTGCATGTTGAATATATACAATATATATACACAGTATGGAAATGAAGCCGCCGCCATTTGTGGAAGTGCCATCGCCGGAAAACGTTCTTGGAAGAAACAACCATCCAGACACCAGAGCAATGCCTGTGTGCCCCGCCCACTGTTGCCATCAAGGTGGTATGGACCACCAATCGCGGCAGTGGCAGCACCATGGTGCCACTGCTCATCACCCGCAGTCGGGCTCGCCTCAATCGTCGGAGGAAGATTCAGAGGAATGATCACCCAGTGGTGCCATCGCTACTGCCAAAAACCATGACGGCAGTACTCAAAACACCATCCCACGCGCACACATGGCAGCAGCGACACCACTTGGTGTCGCGCCTTCTGGCTCAGCCTGTGGTACCGCTGCAGCCACAGTCAAGGCCAAAAAACGGCGCCCTAAGGTGCAGCCATCGACCACCGACCGCAACGGCAGCACTCACAGATGCTGCTGGCCGCTGCGAATGTCCTTCAATAATTTTCCCAAATTTACAAATTAGGTCCTCAAACAATGAAGATGGTGAACTTCAGTCCAGTCATTGAAAATTGAAGCTCAAGTCCTTTATTTTAAAAACGCAGATCTAGTCCTCCGAATTTTGCAAAAGAAGTCCTTCAATATGGAAACTGCAGATCTGGTCCTCTGATTTTACAATTACAATAGAAATAATACAAACCCTAATTCTATTGCAAAAATCAAAAATCAAAAGGGAAAACATGGAGTCGTAATCCACCCCTTTTGTTACAAGACTCGATAATACAAATACAAGATTTCACGACAAAAATCTAAGGCCATAAATTTGTTCAATAAAAAATATCATTCATCCAATAACAATCAAATCACATAAAACCTAACACCGCTCAACTAACACATGCATAGACAAAAATATTTATTCCTAAATACACAAAACAGTATCAAAAACCTGACGCTCTGATACCAATTGTTGGGAACCCGGGTTATTCTACTCACAAAAATTGATTTCTTGTGATAGATCATCCCGTTACAGGATTTTCTGTTCTATGTATTCAACTTGGAACAAATAATTTTGTACACATAAAAAGAAAGAGATATTACCCTTGTAGCGTGCTTTACAATAATCTCTTTTCGCTGCTTCTTGATTTCACCAAAGCTTCAAACCCTCAAGCTTTCCTCGGTGTTCTCCAATGGCAGTTGTGCAGGTGTGTGGTCACCTTTCTCAAGATCTAGGTTAAACTAGGATTAGGGTTTTTTTTTTGTAAAGAGAAAACACACACTACACACTTTAGTGTGTGTTTCGCCACTTTGCCAATTAGGTTAAGAAAAATAGTCTTGGGAGATTATTTGTAATATCTTTACACTCCAAAACCCTACCAGGCCTAGTACCATAACCCAGGCCCATTTCTGCACAACCCAATACAGGTAATAAGCCTGTATAAACCCATTATAGTGAAACCACCAGGGAACCTGATCGGACCCAATTAAACTAAGCTCCAATAAATTAATTATGACCCGATCAACTCTTGATCAGTCAAAATTAATTTATTAATCACGTTCTATTCCACTAAAAGAACGAGATTGCACTCTTAGTAAAATTGAAATTACTGAAACAATTAATCAATAATTATATCCTCTGACTTATCGTTCTTACATGTTACCCCCGTCGATCAACTCGAATATTCGGAGCAAGTTAAAATGACCAAAATGCCCTTCTCCGAATATTCATAAATTCTCAACTCTCATCTTCTATCTGACAGTTCGATGTGATCCCATCACATCATAGAATTCAACAGTTGCTGTCGAATTACTGAGCTCAGATTCAACTGTCCACTAGAAGAACCAGTGAGATTATGATCATACCTAAAAGGTGACGGATTCCATAATACGAATATATGTTCCTCGTTAGTTCACTTTAATTCCCAAAGTACCGAGATATTGATCAGCAATTTGATCTCACCCATTGATACCTCAAAGAACTTCAAGTTAGTAATCGAAATCCATTATCCTATTAGGATTAAGGTCCCACGTACAATAATCAAGTGAAATTAAATTTGTATGGTCAATGTCACAAATTAATTTCACGTGGTCCCGTCCAATACGTTCCAAACGTACTCTCAATTTTATTACCAAAGTCAAAGACAGACTTTAATAAAATCGAGACGATCTTATCAAAATAAATCGTCCATATTTATTTACTGATCGTGAACGTTAATTTTAGATCGAATCACAAATTGAATCTTTCTGTGTTTAACAACTTAAACACTCAATTTGTAATATCAAATTGACCCGTGGACAAACACAACATCATATTAATACAATCAATTAATATTTTACTTTTAAATGTCGTGAATTATACTCTATGGACATATATAATTCCAACAGGTTATTGACACATAATAATTGAGTATTATAACAGTAGAGGACATATGAATGAAAATGATTCTGTATTAATAGAATCGGATTGAGAAGCTGCTTTTAAAGTTAAAAGATTTTTGACAAGTTTTTACTATTCACCCAACATATTATCTGGGGTATATTACCCAATTAGTTCAAGAATTCTTGAACGTCTTTATGTTATTGGAAAAACATTTTATAGATATAGAAATGATTCATTTTTTGTTGATATGATAATTGTTACGGAAATAAAATTTAGAAAATATTGGGAAGATTTACCTATGTTATTTCCCTTATTATGCATAATGGACTCGCGTTACAATTTAAAGGGTACCAAACTTCTTGTTTCAAAAATCAATAGCTCGTTGATCTTGGATACCCTTATCACTTATAATAATTTAGAAAGCACGTTAGTAAACATGTATACCATATATGCAGCACGATTAAGAACTAATATTAGTCATACACAATTTGCACCATCACGTGCCACTACACTTGAAGACGACGAAGTAGAATTATACAATCTAATAGAAGAAATTAGTCAAACACAAGAAACTTCTTCTTACAGTATGTATCCTAGTTGTAACGAATCAGTTCACTTGTAATACTTGAAAAACTGAAAATGTATTTTCAACAAGATTTACTTAGAAATGTGGAGCGTGCTAATTCTTTAGAATTTGATTTACTTGAATATTGGTGAATGAACGAATGAAAATATTCGATTGTTTCCGCCATAGTAAAAGATCTACTAACACCTCCAGTTAGTACGATAGTTTCGGAGTCTGTTTTTTGTGCAGATAAAAGGGTTTTATCAGAAGTTAGGAGCCGACTCAAAGAAGATATTTTGAAAGCGTTGATATGTGTCAAAGATTGGCAAGACGCTCTTTTTCGCATACAAAATAAGTACGAAAATTGCATGCAGTCAGATAAATGATATTTAACTTTGAACTTTAATTTCTTTATATAAAATACAATTTTGATTTCAAAACAGAAATTGTACCTGTAACAAATTGTTCCTATACAATTTTAATTCCGCCTACTAAAAAATTTAATTATTCAATTTAGTAACCGGTCTCGAGCTCGGAAAAAAGGAGAAGGGTTTTACTTTTAATTTTTAAATTTTAATTTACTTACTCAATTTTAGTTTTTGCATTTTCAAATTATAATTGGAGATTTGAACAAATTTTTACGTTATAATTCATACTTCCATTCACTAACAATTTGCTTATTAATTTATTTATTACATTACTTATATTTACATAACTAATTATAAATTTATATATAATAATATTGAAATAATTCAAGTATTTTAAGTTACCTAATTTAAAAAAAAAAATTATAACGAGCCGATGAGCCGAAGCTCGACTCGTCCCACGAGCCGCAAGCTCGTGAGCCGAGCCGAGCTCGTCACAAGCCAAACGATTCGAGCCATTTGGGATAAGTTCGTGGCTCAGCTCGGCTCGTCCATTTAGAATCACGAGCCGAGGGCCGAGCCGCTCCATTGGTACAACTCAACTCAACGTGATTCCCCAAAGACGAATTTCACTTTCCATTTCTACAACTGATGCGCCGTTAAATCGGTTAAATCTTCTCTTCAACCCATCATCTTCATAATTACCCATCCCATATGCAAAAACTTGAATCCAAAATCTGTACAACTATCCGAATTAATTAATCCCACTTTCTCATTTATTAACACTCATTTTGCCCCTTTTTCATCTCCGCTAGCATCAAATTCGCCATTGTTATCCCAAAAAACCAACATTAGGGTTCTTCAGAAGCAGCGTTTTTATATATTTTGTGTATTTTTGTTGGTTTGTGATATGATGGCAATATTGTGATTTTGCATACTATGAGAAAGGAGGGAGAAGAATGGCGGTGGCTAAGAAGGCAGGGAGGTATTGTGGGGGACTGCAGTTGAATAGTCTGGCTTCTTCTATTCTGTGTTGGAAATGGCGGCGGAGGCCAGCGGTGGTGGTGCCGTGGACGGCGATTTGTGGGCTGATGCTGTTCGCGGTGGGGCTAATTTCGCTGTTTACAGGACACGTGGCGTCTGATCTCGAGTGGTACTCTCAGCGCCTTGTCAAGCGCACTTGGTACTATAAACTAGTATGTATAAAACCTTGCTTTCAGACTCAATTATCAATCTGCGTGTCTGTGTTTGTTTGTTTTCCTTTTTTTGTCTTATTTTTTCTGGCATGGGAATTGGTGCTTTCTTCAAGTGAAATGTGGAAAAGGTTCTGCAAGTTATTACTTTTCTTTAATTTCATTACACAAGGAATATGGCGTTGAATGATTTTTGAAATGCTGGCGTTTTTGGTAATTTCATATTATTCGATACATTTCTATCATCTTTTCTCAAGTCAGAGTTGACAATGACACAATGTAAAAGACTATACTCATGCACCTCTATTTTCATTTTTTTTAATTATTATTTATTTATTTTTTTGAGTTTATGGGGTACTCTTTTCTATTATCAATTCATAGTTCAGCTATTTTTCTGGCAGTTCCTTCTCTGTAGTCACTCAGACTTCCTATCTTTTCGTTCTTTTTTCTTGGCAAGAATGGGCAGGGTTTTCTTGATAGAAAACATGTCCGTTATTTTATGTTTTTTGTTGTTGGAACATGGTTATTTTACTGATGAACTTATTAATGTTATATAAGTTTCTCTGTATGTGTGCGTGGGGTGGTGGGGAAATGCATGCTAGAAAGATGGAAAATGGACATTTGTAGTTATTAATAAATGAGGGAGCAGATGTACCTAGCATTTACTGTCACGAGAAAAATGGAAGGGAAATTGATTTCTTGGGAGCAATTGTCATGCTTGTATGGCTGCTGACCTCATGAATGCCTAATCTCAGTGATTTTCTTTACGAACACCTGGAAATGTGATGTTCTTATAAACATTTACATGTAATGTTTATTTCTTTTCATTTCTGAATTCATTTTTCCCCCCTTTTTGAGTTTGGGAGAGGTTTTCATAATCTATTATTTCCTTTATTGTTGAGCTATCTTCTAAATGTGACCGGATTTCATGTTTTGGTTTTCGTTCCGCTCCGGTAGGTCTTTGAACCATTCTCTCTTTCCTTGCCCCTTTTAGCACTTGCAAAGCAAACGGGTAACATTAGTCCTTGTTTGAGACCCATTATTTCATATAATGTGGTTTGCTAATAGTAATTTTTTGGAGAATGTGTGGTTAATAAGTAGGTAATTATTTTGGGTTTATGTTTAGATTATTTTATTGGTAGAATGTGTCGTTAAAAATGACTTTTGAAAAAAAAAAAAAATGAGGTTTTAAATAATAGGTACCAAACATGGGCTTAATCAGATAAAATACTGTAGACTAACATGATTTTGCATATTTAAGTTTCTGTAAAAGAAAAAGGTTTATATGTTTACCTTATCCTACATACAAAGTAGTCAAATGGTACATGGTAAGATAAATTTTGAGAATAGCCTTGAGTAATTTTTACAAGCTAAGATGTCAGCAAAAGGTATATCTCCCTCCTTTTGTATCAAATTGGTTATATCCGAATATAAAACTTGCACACTATGTGGCTGTCTTGGGCTATATAAGAAATTGAACACATTTACAAAATAAAGAAAAGAAAAACAGTACTCTGGAACTATTTGTCATGGATAGAATTAACTCAGTAGAACCCATAAAGCTTGACTGTTTCTATTACGGATTTTTGATTACACTATAAAAACAAAAGTGATCCAAGATAGTGACAACAACCATTTAGAGCAATAACAACAAAATACTAGGCCTTATTCCTTAAATTTGCAATTCACAATCTCAATATCTATTAATTCATACATTTTGATTTTTTCTCATTTTTTCTTATCAATAGGCATCATAACAATTTTACCTCGTTCATCCATTTTTTTACACTTTAAGATCTCTTCGACCATATAATTCATACCTTACACAAGCACTTTCCATGAGGCCAATGGTCGTAACCTATGTTGCTCGGATTCGGGTATGGGTATCGGGTATGTATCTAAGTGTCTACTCATTTTGTATTCAAAACCTAGGATATTGGGGACACAGCTAGAAAGACGTGAAATTTTTGACATTAATGCATGAATATGTCTTATAAATTTCAAATTACTTTAGAAATTTATGTATTAGTAATAATAAATGCATTTGTTGGAGATATGAATGATTGTCTTTTGATTTAAATGATATAAAGTATAATCTTTTGGTTAAAAGGATCCGAGAAATATCCTATACCTATGTCCCATACCCAAGTATCTGACACGGGTACTTCTTCAAAAGTGGAGAGTCCAAACAACATAGGTCGTAGCCTCCCTCATATTCTGATATTGAATTCTTCTAGTATAAATTATCTTCTTGTTCGGAGTGGAGTGGAGTTGATAATTCCAATATTCAGTCTATGCCTTCGTTAAATAATGTGTCCAAACAATTCTTGTTTTATTGTGATCTCATTAGTATGAAACAATACTGTTAAGTTCTCATCTTTAATGAACTTAACATTCTTTAGATCTCTACTTCCTTTTTACCACTGTCAAGATAACTTGTTAATAGTTTCTTCTTGTCAGTGGTTTCTAGATAGCTATACAGCATATCATATTCTTTTGCATTGGACTTTTAAATCTTCATCTTTGTTTCTTGTTTAGCTGGCTTATACTTAAATAAAAACCTACACATTCTTTCTTTTTAGTTTCTGTAGCATTCTCTTTCAATATTCACTGCAACTTGGACCTTCTCATTTTGCAACCATGTTTCCTTATTAGGTTGTTTTACAAAATTAAGTTCTCGTAAAGCCTTTATGTTTTTAATGCAACTAGCGATCTTATTAGGAAATTATTCAATTTTCCTTTTGAAATACTATCATTAACTTTTGGTTGTCTCTTTTTGATGCAGCGATTCATCTAACGCCAAATCATTAGCTAACTTAAAAATATTTCTAAAACTCTTTGGTCTCCCCGGCAAAACTCCATTGCCAAAGCCCTCGAAATTGACCATTCACGAATCAGTCAATATTACCTTCATTTTGATCTATAAATCCAAAAATTGCCATCTTTTATATCTCGAAGAGTTACCTTTCTGGTTGACCATTCAAATCTCTCCCTACGAAAATCTTATCTTGACTAATAAAGATTTCCCTAGTTAGACCATCCATGTACGGAAATGTTTTCCTTGTCTAATCCTACTTTTATAACTAACCTACTAGTAACATTAATAATTCTTATCCCGAAAGAAGTTTATTTTCTTTTCCCCAATTGATTTAACTCGGATGACCTTTCCTCACGTGCATCACATCTACTAGTTATAAGGATTTTCTATTAAGTGTTTTTATATTACAAGGTCATCTCCTTATTCTGTTATCTTGGACTAGCTTATTTACCCACCTCTCCGCCTATTAGATAGTAGGAACCCTTGCTTATTTTTATACATTCTTGGTTGCCAAAGTGCCAAGTTGCTTGTGGGGTACAGGTACGCCTTTGTAAACTTTGCCCATTTGTCACTACACCTGGTGTTACGGGCCGCCTTTCTTCTTAGCACAGAAAGGGGCATCGTGCAGCAGTAGTCTGCTCTGCTAGACTACCTTCCGCCTTTTCTCACTATTCTCGGAACGAAAGAAGATTTGATTACAAATTGAAGAAAACTTTACAAGAGAACTTAAATGCATTGAAACATGACTGTTCATTGATTGCAAAAAGCAGTAAATTACATTGATTGATGAAAGTAGTAAATTACAAATGTTGGTGCAGGGGGTGGAGCCCAAAAGATTGAAAGTTTTAAATTCTAATACCCCCCTATAATAGACTTCGGAGAAAAAAACCCTAGTGACAGGAATAGATATTAAAAAGCTGAAGAATCATAATAAACTTTTACAATTAAAAGGAAATTACAATAATTACAACAATATTTACAAAGTGCGGCCAAAGTTGGGCAAACTGCGGCTGCGAGTGGGTCAAGGGGCTAAATAATAGTTGCGGTCCTTGACATTCTCGGTGCCATCAATTCATGATATTCTTCAATAAGATGCTTGAAGGCTCCAATGGCTTTTTTCTCTTTCCCAAGTATTCTCATCGTTGTTGCATCCGCTCCATTTGACCAAATACTCTGGATGATCCTTTCTGGTAGCTCGGGTAACTCGGTGATCAAGAATAGCTTCAACAACCCTCTTTACAATTTTCTTCAATTCAAACACTGGTCGTTTCGGCTTATTTCTTGATGTATCATCTTTGTCTGCAAAGTATGGCTTAAGAACACCAACATGGAGGACATTGTGAATTTTGCACTAAGAAGGGAGTTCTACTATGTAAGCAACTTTTCCAATCCTCTTCACGATAGGTAGTGGCCCTATATATTTTGGAACCAATCTTGAGTCTTTCCCTTTGGTGAGCTTGTAACAGTTTTTGTCGGGGAGTTTAACCATCACTAAATCTCCCACATTGAATTCAATAAAACAGCGCCTCATATCAGCAGACTTCTTGTATCCTTTCTGAGCTTTCTCAAGATAGTTTCGAGCCATTTCAATATTTTGTTTCCATTATTGAGAGAAGTTCCTTTCTTGAGGAGACTTGGTGTGAGTTCAGATCTACAGTATGAGGGAGTAACGGTTGCTGGCCCGTAACAATCTCAAAAGGACTCTTATTGGTGGAAGAGTTCTTTTGGACATTGAACCATACCTGGGCAGCATCCAAGAGTTCACCCAATTTTTCTGCGAAGTAGAGATGAAGTGCCAAAGATATTCCTCAAGCATAGAGTTGAACCGCTCCATCAGTTTGTGGGTGAAAACTAGATCATGCTTAGAGTTGAACCAAAAAGTTTGTACAATTCGGTTCAAAATATGCCAGTAAACCGAGGATCTTGATCACTAACAATGTCTTTAGGCAACCCCCAGTATTTGATAATATGCTTGAAGAAGAGATGAACTATCTTTTTAGCGAAAACATACTTAGGCGTTGCGATGAAAGTTACATATTTTGATAAACGGTCAACCACCACGATAATGGTTCCAAAATCTACGACTTTTGGCAATCCAATTATATAATTCATCAATACACTTTCAAATGGCCTGGATGGGAGGGAAAGATGTTCAAGCAAGCCTGTCTTCTTCTGATGATCTGCCTTATCCTGCTGACACACAAGACAAGTTTTCACATAAGTTGCAATGTCATCCCGCATTTGTGGCCAATAGAAAGCACATTGTAAAAGTGTACAAGTGCGTTCTTCTCCAGGATGTCCCACCCAGAGCGTATTATGGCATTCCGTTATCAGGGATTTTCGTAAATCTCCGCCCTTTGGGACATACATGCGGTCCCCTTTAGTCTTCACTAGACCCTCGTCCAGCCAGAATTGACGAGTCTTGCCCTGTTTGATGAGGTCGACCAAATATTGAGTAGTCGGACCCTTCTCCAGAAGTGCCCGTTTTGGGTCTCTTCCATCTATAGGGACTTCGCTTTTCTGAAAGAGCAGTCATTGCACATATTGGAGCTAAGTCAGCTCGACGACTGAGAGCATCTGCAACATGGGTGCTAGATCCGGGACGATACTCCAACATGAAGTTGAACTCCGAAAGAAGTTCTTGCCAGCGAGCATGTTTGCTTGAAAGTTTCGGTTTGGACATGAAGTGGCTAACCGCAGTATTATCGATTTTCACAATAAATGGAGACCAAGTAGATAGTGACGCCATACTTTGAGGCAATGAACAACCGCTAACAACTCTTTTTCTTATGCTGAATAACGACGCTCTGCATTATTGAGCTTTCGACTTTGAAAAGCTACCGGATGTCCTTCCTGTATGTGGACTCCACTAAGAGCAAAATCTGAAGCATCGGTCTGGACTTCAAATGGTTTCGTCACATCTGGTAAGGTTAATACCGGGTTTGTCCATAGACTTCTTCAACTTCTCAAAAGCCGTTTGACATTTTGTAGACCAATCCCAAACTTTTTCCTTCTTCGTTAGCTCCTTCAGGGGCAATGCAATTTTTGAGTATCCCTTCACGAATCTTCGATAGTAATTGCATAACCCAAGAAACGAGCATACATCATGTACGTTCTTTGGTGGTTGTCAATCATTGATTGCTGCTACTTTCTTTGAATCCATGCGAACATTTTTTTGCTCAATGATGTGACTCAAGAAGCCGATAGAAGTTTGGGTGAATGAGCATTTGGATGGCTTAGCATAAAGTTCATTCTCTCGGAGCCGACTCAGGACTCTTCTAACATGTTGCATATGTTCCTCCAAGGTCTCGCTGTAGATTACGATGTCGTCCAAGTACACGACCACGAAATCGTCTAAAAACCCGTGAAGCACCTGATTCATCATCGTGCGGAAAGTAGTAGGAGCATTCGTCAAGTCAAAAAGCATGACTTTAAATTTGAAAGCTCCATAGCTGGTTACCACAGTCGTCTTTGCTTCATCTCCCTCCTTGATCCAAACCATCAGCCTTTTTCTGAAATAATACGGGAGCTCCATATGGTGATTTCGCAGGCACGATAATCCCACTTTCCAACATTTCTCCTAGTTGCTTTCTAAGCTCTTCCAGCTCAGGTTGAGACATCCAGTAGGGTGCCCTGACACGCTTGGACCCTGGAATAAGTTCAATTTCGTAATCAATCGCCCTCCTCGGAGGCAATCTTTTTGGTAACTCCTCTGGTATTATATTATCCTCAAATTTGTGTATAAGCTTTCGGATAGGTTTTGGAATAGGACTAGAAGCTTTTTGATCTCTTCTAGACGAAGAGTGCACAAAATGAGGGTTCATTTCTCTTGAAGCCCTTACTGAATTGCATGGCTGAGATGCTCTTCTCACCAACTTTTCCCTCCAATGTAGGTATAACACACGGCTTAGTACCCATCATCATTAAGGAATCAAAGTGTGGGAACACTGCCGTCTTCATATCCCGAAGAAATTCCAATCCCAAAATAAGTTTGAAATCGTCCATCCGAACAACCGACAAATTAGTCCTTCCATCAAAAGGACCAGCCTTGATTAACACAGATTTGGCTACCCCGACAAGTGACTGAGCAGCCTAGTTGATAGCCTTTACTTTCCCATTACTTTTCTCTAGAACCAACCCAAGTCGCCCTACTTCAGTACTTGCAAGGTAGTTATAGGTTGCTCTAGTATCCACCATGGCCCTGATAAGCTTCCCATTGATCTTCACATCAATGTACATTAACCCTTTAGCTCGACAAATGTGAGGTTTTGGTTCTTCCAGTTTTGCCTCATTTATATGAACTCTCTTTTTCAGTCGTTCGATGTGATATTGGATTACATCGATGTGAAAATGCACCGACCACCTCCTTGTCCTCTTCAGAATTAGTCTTGCCATTATTACTAGCAGGCGGGGCGTCTTGCTTCGAAGTTGATACTCCACTTGCTAGTTGACAATAGGCTTTTACCATTCGTTTTTGTGGACAATCAGACACTTGATGAGGCCCTTCACATAGAAAGCATACAATTTTGGAGCAGTATCAGATCTACCCTCGACTGTCTTTCCAATTGCTTTGGTTACTACCATGATAGTTGCCTTGACAGCCACCTTGATGATAACTTAAGATATAATTAGAGCAAAATGATATTTTCATATATTGACAAAGGAAGGATGTACAAATATATATAGGAGGTGAAAGTGTACAGTAAAAGTAAATCCTAAAATTATGGCTAATTAACATAAATTGATTCTAAATCTAAAAATAATAATACAGCTAATATTCTTTGATATCTCTTGATTTGATTTTCCTTGATTTATGCCAACACTCCCCCTCAAGCTTGGCTGTAGATGTTGATAAGCCCAAGCTTGTTTAGTAGAAAACCAAACACTTGTTCTGACAGACCTTTTGTAAGGATATCAGCCAGCTGATGATCAGTGTGCACATACTCAATGCTGATAATACCTCTATCAAGTTTTTCTTTAATAAAGTGTCGATCCACTTCCACATGTTTTGTTCTATCGTGATGCACTGGGTTGTGAGCTATACTAATGGTTGATTTATTGTCACAATAGAGTTGTATTGGTCCTTCATATTTTATTTTTAGTTCTTCCATCAACCTTTTTATCCAAATGACTTCACAAACTCCATGGGCCATAGCCCTGTATTCTGCTTCGGCACTACTCCTAGCGACCACAGACTGTTTCTTACTCCGCCACGTTACCAAGTTACCCCACAATAGAGTACAATAGCCAGACGTTGATTTTCTATCATCGATTGAACCAGCCCAATCAGCATCTGTGAATACTTTGACCTTTCGATCATCAGTTTTTCTAAAGAACAAACCTTTCCCAGGTGTTTGCTTTAAATATCTCAAGATTCTATACACTGCATCGAGATGACCTTGACGAGGTGCATGCATATACTGACTTACGAGACTCACAGCGAAAGCAATATCCGGCCTAGTATGTGAGAGATAAATAAGCTTTCCAACAAGTTGTTGATATCTCCCTTTGTCAACTGGATTTCCTTCAGACATTCTCACTTTATTACCAAGTTCAATTGGAGTTTTACTCGGTTTGCTCCCCAGCATACCGGTTTCTTTTAATAGATCAAGAGTGTATTTCCTTTGAGACATAGAAATACCTTTCTTACTTCTTGCAAATTCCATTCCCAGAAAATATTTGGGTGCTCCAAGGTCCTTGACTTCGAATTCCCTTGCCATCATCTGTTTCATTGTATTCATTTCTTCAGTATTATTTCCGGTGATGATAATATCATCAACATAAACTATCAAAATAGTTATTTTTCCACCTGCTGTGTGTTTTACGAATAAGGTGTGGTCTGCTTGCCCTTGTATATATCCGAGGTTCTTGATCACCTTAGAAAATCGATCAAACCAAGCACGAGGAGATTGTTTCAATCCATAAAGAGATTTGTTTAGTTTACAAACAGTTTTTCTACCCAATCTTTCTTCAAAACCGGGGGGTTGACTCATGTAGACTTCTTCTTCCAGATCACCATTTAAAAAGGCATTCTTAACATCAAGTTGATGCAATTGCCAGTCTAAGTTTGCTGCAAGTGAGAGTAGAACTCGGATGGTGTTAAGTTTGGCAACATGAGCAAAGGTTTCTGTGTAGTCGATCCCATAGGTCTGTGTGAATCCCTTAGCCACCAACCGTGCCTTGTACCTTTCAATAGAACCATCAGCTTTATATTTGACAGTAAATACCCACTTGCATCCTACTGTACTTTTATCATGTGGCAACTCTACCAAACTCCAAGTATTGTTTTGTTTAAGAGCTCGCATTTCCTCAAGAGCAGCAGCTTTCCATTTGGTTGCTTGGGACATTGTTTGCCGTTCAAAGGCAAAAGGTGGTTTGGGAATAGGGGACTTAAAAGTCAGAAACAAAGCATTATTGATGAAGTGGTTGTGGAGATTTCCTTTGGAAACTAATACTCTATGGTTTAGAGTTATTAAAAGTAGATATGGTATTCAAGAAAACCAATGGGATTCTAAACTGGGGGAGAGACTGACTTTTAGAGGACCTTGGAAAGGTATAGCTTCTCTCTATAAAGAATTCTCAAGATTTGTCAAATTGAAGGTGGGTAATGGAAGGAACATAAGATTCTGGAAAGATATTTGGGTGGGTAATAAGCCTTTGGAAGAGGATTTTACTGTTTTAGCAGGAATTTCTTCTTTGCAAAATGGGAAAATATACGATTTTCTAGATACAGAAGCCGAGGGGATGAGTACTACTGTCTCTTGGAATCTGCACTTTAAGAGAAATCTGCTAGACAGGGAGATACCAAAACTAATTGAGCTGTTGAATATATTGGATAACAGGAGCGTTTGTCATAACTTAGAAGATAGAAGAATCTGGATGGGAGATAGCTCAGAATTCTTCACTTGTAAATCAGCTTTTGAATGCTTGAAGGAGTCGACACATCATCTGTTGAACTATAGGTTCAAATATATTTGGAAAAGTCCTGTACCCTCAAAAGTTAAAGTTTTCACTTGGTTACTATTACGGGAACGAGTGAACGTTCATGAACTCCTACAAATTAGGCGGCCTAATCTTTCTATGTTGCCTGGATGGTGTGTGTTATGTAAAAAACACGATGAAACTTTGGACCATTTGTTTTTACATTGTGAATTCTCTGTTCAGTTTTGGAATAGGTTGTTTAAAGAATTCAAGGTGCAATGGGTACGTCAACAACGTTGTTCAGAGTTTTTGTTCTCTTTTATCTCAAGTGACAAGATGAAACAAAAGTTGTGGAATGTCAGCGCCATGGCTATTTGTTGGGTGATCTGGTTAGAGCGGAATAAGAGAATTTTTGACGACATCGAGGATTCTTATGGAAAGTTGTGGGATAAAGTTAGATATTGGACAGCTATTTGGTTGTTCAATGTAAAAGAATTTACAGGAATTTTATTTGCTGACTTAGTTAGAGACTGGAGCTTTTTGTTGTAGGGATACAATTTTTTTTTTTTTACTGTCCGACTCTCATCGGATTAACTTGTATCCTTCCCATCATTATTATTAATATAGTTGTTTCTTTTCAAAAAAAAAAAAAAAAAGAAGATAGATTAGAATAAGAAATAAATTTGGAGATAGGGTGTTGAGTACATGACCTAGTACCCTTTCTAATTGCAATAGGAACATCTAAATCAGAATCAGAACATGGATTTTGATTACCTGACACATTTGATGACTGAGGTTCTATCACGGGTTCAGTTTCTTGACTGTGAATAGGATTTATGATTTCTTTATTTCCTTGAGAGACCCTTTTCCTTGAGTAGACACGTAACTCTTGCTGAATTGGCTTAATAACTTCTCCCTCTATTTCTAGTTCTGGAAAATTATCTTGTGTTTGACTTGAGATATTTTTCGGATTTGAGACAGGGATAGGTAGTAAAGGTTCAGGTGGAGTTGAGGGAATAGTAGGGAAATGAGTGTTGAGTTGAACCAATGGTAGTGGTATATCTAGAGTATCCCAAGTACACTGAGCTTCTTGATGCACATTAACATTCTCCCCCTGAAGCGAAGTGGAAGAGTAATATGGAGTATCCTAAAAAAATGTGACATCACATGAGACAAATAATTTCTTAGTCAGGGGACAATAACACCGATATCCTTTTTGAGTTGGGGAGTAACCAACAAAAATTGTTTTGAGAGCTCGTGGATCAAGTTTATTGTGGTCCTGAATATGGACATAGGCTACACACCCGAAGGTTTTCAAAGGAAGAGTATTTGTGGAAAGATGGGGATAAGAGGCAGTAAGGACAGATAAAGGAGTTTGAAATTGAAGAGTGCGACTGGGAAGGCGATTGATTAGATAGGTGGCTGTCAAAATAGCATCTCCCCATAAATATTTGGGAACATTCATGGTAAACATAATGGCACGAGCTACCTCCAACAGATGACTATTTTTTCGTTCAGAGACTCCATTTTGTTGTGGGGTGTTAACACACGAACTTTGATGAATAATCCCATTTTGTGATAGGTAATCACCTAGAATGGAATTAAAATATTCTTTACCATTGTCAGTTCTTAGGATACGAATATTGGTTTGGAATTGAGTTTCAATCATATTTTTAAAGGTTTTGAACACATGGTATGTTTCAGATTTTTCTCGTAGAAGGTAGACCCAAGTAATACGTGTGTGATCATCAATGAATGTAATGAACCATCGTTTTCCCTGGGAAGTCGTGATTTTTGACGGGCCCCATATATCACTATGGATCAAGGTGAAAGGTGCGGATGGGGTATATGGTCTCGGGGAAAATGAAGATCGAGTGTGTTTAGCACGCTGACATATATCACATTGAAAGGAAACTGAACTTTCATTATTAAATAACGATGGCAATAAATGTTTTAAATAAGAGAAATTTGGGTGACCAAGTCGATGGGGCCACAACATTATTTTACTAGAACTAGAAGTAGAGACAGAAGCAATGCCAGATGCAAGAATTTGTATACTTTTGTTATTTTGATCTTCAAGGAAGTAGAGTCCATGAATCCTAGCACTGCCAATCATCCTCCCCGATGATAGTTCCTGAAATTGACAAGAGGAAGACCCAAAATTAGCAACACACTGATTATCATGAGTAAGTTTGCTCACAGAGATCAAGTTACATGTTAATGAGGGAACATAAAGAACGGATTCAAGGACAAGGTCAGGAGATAATTTCACAGTTCCTATTCCTGCAACAGGTGACAATGTGCCATTTGCAATTTTAACAGTAGCTTTATTTGGACAAGGAGTGTATGAATGAAACAGTTTATAAACACCCGTCATATGATCAGAGGCACCTGAATCAATTATCCAAGTTACCATCTGATCATTAGAAGCAGTTAAGGCTAAGTGATAGTTACCAGGGTGAGCTACAGAGCATGAACTTATATTAGAAGCCGAGGATGAATTTGAAATGGAGGAATCTGTCGAGGACTGATTTAGAAGGCGATATAAATGTTCCACTTGCTCTTTGCTGAATGAAGGTGGAGCTCTAATTGCTGTGATATCATTATCACTTTTAGATTGAGTTTGGTATGCCCTCTTTTCAGACTGGTTCCCATCTGTATGCCTTCGAGGTGTCCAATTAGCAGGTTTCCCATGAAGTGGCCAGCAAGTAGATCATGTATGACCATGACGGTTGCAATGGTCACACCACATGCAATCTCCTCGTCGATTTTGTCGTGAATCAGAGCTTGATCGATTGTTCGCAGGAAAATTTTTGGTGACAAGGGCAGAGCTTTCTGGAGAAGATTGATTTTGTGGCCCGAAATCTGTCATCATAACCTTACGTCGAGCTTCTTCACGACGAACTTCAGAGAAAGCTTCCTCGAACTTCATCGAGGTTCCTATTTAACCCGGTGAGGAAGTCAAATACACGCTCTCGTTAAAGCTGTTTTCTTTGCTTTACGCTGCAGTCTAGACAGAGAGAGTCGGTTTCCAAATAGAGGTCGAGTTCTTGCCACAAATCCTGTAAATCAGAGAAATACTGGGTAACTGGCTGAGTTCCTTGCTTGATTTCTTTCAACTTGGTTCTGAGTTCGAAAATCTGAGAGGTATTGCCGAGATCAGAATACATACGTCGAGCTGCATCCCAGACTTCTTTGGCTGTTTTGAAGAAGAGATAACGATGACTGATCTTGGGTTCCATTGAATTGATTAGCCAAGCGAGGACAATCGAGTTTTCAGCTAGCCAAACTTTGTACGTTGGATCCGTCGATTCTGGAGCAGGTAAGTCACCGGTGATGTAGCCGAGCTTTCCACGGCCACAAATAACAATTTTTACAGATTGGGCCCACTGCAGATAGTTTCGGCCATCAAGTTTATGTGCTGTGATGTGAATTGAACTATTATCACCTATTTGAAGAGATCCAACAGACCCACCAGGGAAGGAAGCTACTGGAATTTCATCATCGCCCATGGAGGATAAAAAAAAGCCCTAAAGCTCTGATACCATTAAGATATAATTAGAGCAAAATGATATTTTCATATATTGACAAAGGAAGGATGTACAAATATATATAGGAGGTGAAAGTGTACAGTAAAAGTAAATCCTAAAATTATGGCTAATTAACATAAATTGATTCTAAATCTAAAAATAATAATACAGCTAATATTCTTTGATATCTCTTGATTTGATTTTCCTTGATTTATGCCAACAATAACCTTGAGAGTTATTCTGACAAGAACCTTGATATCCACCTCCTCTTTGGTTGGAGTACCGTTCTCCCCCATTTGAGCTCGAGCCAGCTCTGAATTGCTTATTTCCTCCCCCATTAGATTGATTACTCTTGGGTGGTCGATCTTTCTTAGTTTCAGTCTGATAATCCATTAAGCATTTGACAGCTCCCATTGCCGTGGTCAAATCTGTAACTTTCTGCCTCTGGAGTTCCGTACGTGTCCACTGTTGAAAAGCTTGTTTTTTCTGACATGTCTCGAATATTTAGCATATGCCCAGAAAAGGCTTTCACGTCCTCCCTGATGGAGCCCGTATGTTTCAATTCTCGCAATGCCCGACGGGCTTCATATTCCACACTCTCTGGGAAGAATTGGGTTCAAATTGCTTCTTTTAGAAGATCCCAAGAATCTATCCTGACCCTGTTGGCCTGAATATCAACATATTGCCACCGCCACCACAATTTTGCATCTCCACCCAGATACATGGTAGCTGTAGTCACCTTTCTTGCTTCATCTCTAATGCCAGCAGCAAGAAAGTATTGCTCCATGTCAAACAGGAAGTTGTCAACTTCCTTTGCATTGCCTGCCCCTCCATAGGAGCACGGTTACGGGATCTTGCCCCTAGGTGCATACTCTTCTTGTGCGGGAGCTCACCCATTGCCCACCTCACGTTGGAGAATTCGTACCTGAACTCTCAATGTTTCCATCTCTTCCTGCAGATCAGGAATGATTACTACAGCTTCAGTCATTGTTGCGCAAGCCGCCCGGCTTTCATCCAGTTGGATGTGTATACCCCGAATATACGATTCTGCCATTTCAACCTTTTCCTCGAGGGTGTCTACGGCATAGCATAACTTTGTGGTTTGCCCATCAACCACATCCACGAGGTGTCTAGTACTCTTCTTGACATCAGCCACATCGGTGGTCTGTGATGCATTCGGATCCAAAGCCTTTAGATCCATTACTTTCTTATCGAGGGACGTGAGCCGAGGCTCTGATGCCAACTGTCACGGGGCGCTTTCTTCTTAGAACAAAAAGGGGCACCGTGCGGCAGTAGTCTGCTCCGCTAGACTACCTTCTGCTTTTTCTGGCTTTTCTCGGGACGAAAGAATATTTGAGGGTAACATCAGATCATTGTCCTATCACTATTGATACCAACAGATTCAAGTGGGGGCCTAGTCCATTCCGGTTTGAAAACATGTGGCTAAGGCATAAGAATTTTAATACAAAATGGAAGGAATGGTGGAGCAAGGCCGAAGTTGAAGGTTGGGCAGGGTATAGTTTTATGGGAAAGTTGAAAATGATAAAGGAAGAATTGAAAAATTGGAATAAAGGAGAATTTGTAGATGTAAAAATGGAAAAGAAGGCAATTATGAAGAGGATTGAACGAATTGACAAGGAAGATGGCAAACGGAACATTGGAGAAGAAGAGAGAGCAGAGAGAAGGATACTGAAAAGACGATTAGAGGAATTGATTACAAGGGAAGAAATTTCCTGGAATCAAAAAGCAAAAATTAAAGGAGTCAAGGAATGGGATAACAACTCTAAGATGTTCCATAGAATTGCTAGTGGAAGGAAGGCAAATAATTTAATCAATAAATTGGAGGCTAGGGATGGGAGAATATTACATACGGAAAGGGAAATTGAGGACGAAATAATAGATTTTTTTGAAGATTTGTTCAACAAGAAGGATAGAACTAGTAATGGAATAGAGGGGCTAGAATGGGCAACTATTGAAAAGGAAAGGAATTTTAAATTAGAGGAGCCTTTTCAGGAAGGAGAAATAAAGACTGCTCTTTTCCAATGTGATGGAGATAAAGCGCCGGGGCCTGATGGTTTTTCGATGGCGGCGCTAAAAGAGGGCTGGGAAGTCATCAAGGGAGATTTGATAAAGGTTTTCAATGAATTTTATGAAGATGGCATTATAAATGCTAGAGTAAATGAAACATTTATAAGACTCATTCCAAAAAAGTTGAGTTCAGTTTCCATTAAAGACTTTCGTCCAATAAGTCTGGTTACCTCATTGTACAAGATAATAGCGAAGGTCCTATCTCTGAGACTTAAGGAAGTTATGGAACAAACAATAGATATGGGTCCGTGCGCTTTTGTGAAAGGAAGGCAAATTTTGGATTTGGTTTTGACTGCAAATGAGATTGTTGAGGAATATAGGACAAAGAAGAAAGAAGGAGTGGTGCTCAAAATTGACTTCGAAAAGGCGTATGATCATGTTAGTTGGGAATTCCTAGATTTTGTGCTTGAAAGGAAAGGGTTCGGTGGAAGATGGCGAAGATGGATAAGGGGCTGTTTGTCGTCGGCAAACTTCTCAGTTATGATCAATGGTAGACCAAGGGGGAAAATTGGTGCATCTAGAGGGTTGAGGCAAGGAGACCCACTATCACCTTTTCTCTTCATCCTAGTAGGGGACGTTTTAAGTAGAATGGTCAATAAGGCTTGTGATATGAAGGTGTTGGAAGGATTTCAGATAGGCAACAAAAAAGTGAGGGTCTCGCATCTACAGTTTGCAGATGATAGCATTTTCTTTTTGGAGAATAAGGATGATAGCATTGAAAACCTTATAGAAATTTTGGAGATTTTTTCAAGGAGTGCGGGACTAAAAATCAATATGGCAAAAAGCACGATCGTAGGCATTAAGCTGACAGAAGAAAGGATTGCAGACATAGTGAAGAAGGTAGGTTGTGGTATAGGTAATTGGCCGTTGATTTATCTTGGATTACCTTTAGGAGGAAACCCAAACACTTATTCTTTTTGGAATCCAGTGGTGGAGAGAATTGCGAAAAGATTGGAAGGGTGGCATAAAGGTGACCTATCACGAGGAGGACGTCTCGTGCTATTACAATCGAGTTTGGAAAGCATTCCTACTTATTTCATGTCAATTTTTAAAATGCTGATGAAGGTGGTGAAGATGATTGAGAAGATGATGAGGGATTTCTTTTGGGAAGGTAAAGGTGAGGGCCACAGAGAGCATCTAGTTAAATGGGAAGTGGTCACAAAACCAAAGGCGAAAGGAGGTTTAGGGATTGGTAACCTTCGCTTGAGGAATTTGGCGCTTCTTGGTAAATGGCTGTGGAGGTTCCCCTTAGAACCAGAGTCACTCTAGCATTCTATTATCTACAGTCGGTATGGCCTCCACTCAAATGGACGTGATGCATGTATCGATGTTAATTCCATTTCTCGGGCACCATGGAAATCCATTACAAGAGCATGTAATACTTTTGAGGAAAACACCAAATTTGTGGTTGGGAAAGGGGATACAATCCGGTTTTGGTTAGATAAATGGATGAGTGACCAAACTTTCCAAAAACTTTTTCCTCGGCTTTTCCGATTATCAAACAACAAAAATTCCGTCATTAGTGACATAATATCCCTCACACCAAATTCCACTTCGAGTTGGAACCTTAGATTTAATAGAAACCTTAATGACAGAGAAATTGAATAATTTTCCCCCCTATCCAATCTGCTTGAAAATATAACTCTTGACCCATTTTCACCGGATAAAAGAATTTGGAAAGGTCAACCATCTGGGGTCTTTTCATGTAAATCATACTTCTACTCCCTTTGTCAATCCTCTTGTGTTTCTGAATTTCCACAATTTAAATTCATTTGGAAATGTATGATTCCTACAAAAGTTAAAGTTTTTGTTTGGTTGGTGTCTTTGGGGAAGGTTAATACTTATGATTTGTTACAACTCAAGAGGCCTTTCTGGTGTATTTCACCATCATTTTGTATCTTGTGTAAAAAGGCAGATGAAACAATTGATCACCTACTCATCCATTGTGAACTAGCTAAAGGAATTTGGGATAAAATGATGAAAATATTTGGAGTTTGGGGTGCACTGCCTAGACATTGGGCCGATTTGATTCTTATCAAATGGAATTTTGAAGATAATTTGGGAAACAAGAAAAAGATTTGGAAATTATTTGTAATGGCAGCAGCGTGGATCGTATGGTTAGAAAGAAATAGAAGGATTTTCGAGGACGCTGAAAGAACAATAGAAGACATTTGGGATAGTATTATATTTTATACGGGATTATGGGCTAGAGCAGACGGTCTTTTTAGTGGTCTAGACGATTTCTTATTTTGTTTAGATCTCAGGAGCTCTTTAAGCACAATGTTATGAGTAATACATAGACTTGTGTTTACTGTATTGTAGTATAGATTTAATCTTGTCAGCGTTGGACATCTTGTCCACAACTTATGTTGTAATTTCATTAGCTAAATTTAATGAAATTCCGTTTCCTATCAAAAAAAAAAAAAAAAAAAAAAAGAAGGGTGGGAAGTAATCAAAGACGATTTAATGGAAGTGTTCGTAGAATTTTATGAAAAAGGCATTGTGAATGCAAGGATGAATGAAACTCTCATTTTTCTCATCCCAAAAAAATTGTGTTCAATTTCCATAAAAGATTTTTGACCAATCAGTCTGGTTTCCTCGTATAAAATCATGGCAAAGGTCCTAGGTTTGAGATTTAGAGAAGTTCTGAAGGAAACAATCGATATGGCTCAACGTGCATTTGTTAAAGGAAGACAAATCTTAGACCTTGTATTGGTGGCAAATGAGATTGTAGAGGAATATGGAGTACAAAAGAAAGAAGGTCTAGTGTTTAAAGTCGATTTTGAAAAAGTCTATGATCGTGTAAACTGGGAATTCCTAGATTCTGTATTAGAAAAGAAGGGATTGTCAAAGGAAATGGCCAGCAAGCTTGCAGATATCATGGTATTAGAGCCACAATTTTGATTGATCACATATCTCTTGTTCTTAAGTCCTAGTTCAGTTCCTCATTTTTTTTCTGATCAAGTTCTATCAGCCTCATGTCTTTAGATAAATATGATGCCTTCTTGATTCGTTTTAATGGAAAAAACTACTCAGCCTGGGCATTCCACTTCAAGATATTTGTCAAAGGGAAAGATTTATGGGGCCATGTTGATGGCACTAAATCAGCACCTGGAGAAGACAGAGACAAGGATGAGCATGCCAAGTGGGAGGTCAAGGATGCTCAAATCATGGCATGGATTCTAGGATCTGTGGAATCCAATATCATCTTGAATCTTCGACCTTTCAAAACTGCAGCTGAAATGTGGAATTATCTCAAGAAACTTTATAGTCAACACAATACTGCTCGTCGGTTCCAGCTTGAACATAAGTTAGCCATTCTTCAATAGGGCAATCTATCTATTTCTGATTTTTATTCTAACTTCATGAATCTTTGGGCTGAATATACTGATATAGTATATGCTACTGTATCTCTCGAAGTGTTGAAATGTATATATCAATATTATAGTCTAGAATAGTTAGGGACTAGTTAGCAAATTATGTATAGTTTGTAGATCTATTTTATAGTACTCTCTTGTACCCATTTTAACATTAAGATAATAGAAAATAGTCTTTCCTAATCTTCATGGTATCAGAGCCCGATTGGAAACCTAGCCTTCGATTTTTTGGTCTGTTCTAGCACCGGCGACGTCGCCGGCGACCTGCCAAGACGCCGGCAACCCCTTTCTCGGCCGAAGAAGTATGTTTCGCGACCTTTTTTGCTCCCGCGAAGTCTGCTCTGCGCGGTTCCCTCGCGATTTCAGACCTCTGATTGTTCTTCCGACGTCGGCCCTCCATTCCGACGCTGACCCAGGTATTTCCGGCGCCTCCACTGCCGATGCCGACGTGTATCTCCAACCTCAGACCGCAGTTCCAGGTGAAACTGCCGCTGGAGGCTGTGTTCTGGGACTAAGCTTCTACATTTCCTTTTACCGTCACCTTCTGCTGTTTCCTGTATTTCAGCACCTGCATTTTGTGTTTTTGTGTCTCTTCTTGCCACTGAAGATTGAAAATTGTCATGGGTGAAAATAAAAATGTTTGTGTAACTGATATGATTCCAGTGATGTCCAAAATCACGGAACACAAACTTAATGGGTCTAACTATTTAGTTTGGAGCAAGACTGTTCGAATATATCTTCGTAGTATAGAAAAGGATAAGCATCTCACCGATGACCCACCCACTGATGATACAAAATAGACCTGGTTGCGAGATGATGCTCGAATATTTTTGCAACTTTGAAATTCAATTGATAGTGAATTAATTAGCTTGGTAGATCATTGTGAGTATGTTAAAGAACTGGTGGATTATTTGGATTCTATGTACTCTGGGAAGGGGAATATTTCTCCCATTTATGATGTGTGTAAAGATTTTTATCGTGCTACACAGCAAGATCAAACTCTTACTGCCTATCTTATGAACTTCAAAAGGACATATGAAGAGCTCAATGTCTTACTGCCATATAGTTCTGATGTGAAAACTCACCAAAAACAACGAGAACAAATGGCTGTGATGAGTTTTTTGGCAAGCCTTCGTCCAGAGTTCGATGCTGTTAAGTCTCAAATTCTTTCTAGACCCGAGATCTCTTCTTTACAAGAAACTTTCACTAGGATACTTCGCACTGAGAATAGTGTCTGGTATTTCATCACAGTCTAATAGTGCTCTCATCAATCGTACAAGTGTATATGAACATGGTCGTTCATCTAATAGACGAGGGGGGGACTACGAATAGTCGTGATCATCGGACCCAGACTAATAGTCGTGATCATCGGACTCAGGAGTTAGGGGGATATGCTATTATTGTCATGAACCGGGCCATACCAAGCGGGCTTGCAGAAAGCTTCAGACTCACAATCAAAGAAGTCAGTCAACTCATATTGCCTCCATTGATACTATACCGAGCACCTCTTCTGGGAAGATAGTTACAGTATCTGCAGAGGAGTTTGCAAAATTTTCTCAATATCAGGAAGCATTAAGGTCTTCATCTCATCCTATCACTGCAATTGCTGAGTTAGGTAAACCAACTACGTGTCTTATTTCATCATCTTCCAAATGGGTCATTGATTCTGGTGCCACAGATCATATGACAAGTAATCCTAATTTCTTCTCCACCTATCAGCCACACACATCATCCACGAATGTTACCTTAGCTGATGGTTCTACGTCCTGTGTTCTGGGATCTGGCACTATTAATCTACCCCGTTCCCTTTCCACGTCGTCTGTTTTAAATCTTCCCCAATTCTCCTATAATTTAATTTGTGAGCAAAATCACTCGTGCTCTAAATTGTTGTATCTCATTCTTTCCTGATCACTGTCTATTTCAGGATCTTACGACGAAGAAGATTATTGGTAAAGGACATGAATCAGGGGGTCTCTATGTCTTGGATACTTCGGTGCCACGATCTTTTGCTTGTTCCAGTGCCTTAACCCCCTTTCAAGCTCATTGCAAATTGGGACATCCCTCTCTACCGTTACTGAAGAAACTATGTCCCCAGTTCCACAATGTATCATCCTTGGATTGTGAGTCCTGTCAATTTGCCAAGCATCATTGCCTGTCCTCAGTTCCCTGAGTCAATAACAGGGCCAATCTTCCTTTTGAATTAGTCCATTCTGATGTTTGGGGTCCATGTCCTGTTTTGTCTAAAACTGGGTTCAGATATTTTGTCACTTTTGTCGATGATTACTCTCGTGTAACTTGGCTTTATTTAATGAAAAATCTTTCAGAGTTATTTTTTCATTTTACTGCTTTTTGTGTTGAAATTAAAACACAATTAATGTCTCTGTTCTTACATTGCTATCTGATAATGCCAAAGAGTACTTTTCTCAGTCTTTTCAGACTTACATGATTCAAAATGACATTCTTCATCAATCCTCATGTGGATACACCTTCTCAAAATGGGGTGGCTGAAAGAAAGAATAGACATCTTCTTGAGACAGCAAGAGTACTTTTGTTCCAGATGCAAGTTCCTAAACCATTTTGAGCCGATGCGGTATCCACTGCTTGTTTTTTGATTAATTGCATGTCTTCATCTATCCTTCATGGTGAGATTCTTTATCGTACCCTTTTTCCTAACAAACCTTTGTTTCCTCTTGAACCCCGCATATTTGGTAGTACTTGATTTGTTCATGATGTCAGTCCACATATTACCAAATTAGACCCAAAATCACTCAAGCGTATCTTTCTGGGGTACTCTCGTCTTCAAAAGGGGTATAGATGTTACTACCCTAGCCTCCACAAGTATCTTGTTTCTGCTGATGTTACCTTCTTAGAAAACACTCAATTCTTTTCCCTATCTCTCACTTCTTCCCCTCCAGGGGGAGGAGGATGATTTGTTACTTTATACTATCACATATTCATCACCTGCTATGCCTACTCCTGCTGATACGACACGACCACCTATTCAATAAGTATATTCTAGACGGCGTGAACCTCTTACTACATGTCCTGTGCCAGTATCTTCTCCGTCAACGGATCCAAACTCCAGTAATATTGATATCCCTATTGCTCTTAGAAAAGGTAAACGTCAATGCTCCTATTCTATTTCATCTTTTGTCTCTTATGATCACTTATCTTCTACTACTTCTTTTATTGCATCCCTCGACTCTATATCCCTTCCGAAAACTGTTCACGATGCCTTGTCCCATCCTGATTGGCGTGCTGCAATGATAGAGGAGATGAATGCCTTGGATGCTAATGGTACTTGGGACTTAGTACATCTACCTGCAGGTGGAAAGGCTATTGGATGTAAATGTGTATTTGCTGTTAAAGTTCATCCTAATGGATCTGTGCCTAGACTTAAGACTCGTCTTGTGGCTAAAGGATATGCTCAAACCTATGGAGTGGATTATTCTGACACGTTTTCCCCTGTTGCTAAACTGACATCTGTTCGCTTATTCTTATCTTTGGCGGCTACTCATGATTGGCCAGTCCATCAATTAGATATCAAAAATGCATTTCTCCATGGTGATCTACAGGAAGAGGTCTATATGGAGCAACCACCTGGTTTTGTTGCTCAGGGGTAGTCTGATAAGGTCTGTTATCTTCGGAAGTCACTAGATGGGCTAAAACAGAGCCCTCGTGCGTGGTTTGGAAAATTCAGTCAGACAGTTGAAAAGTTTGGGCTAAAAAAGAGCAAGTCTGATCACTCGGTATTTTATAGACAATCTGAATCTGGCATAATTCTTTTAGTTGTGTATGTTGATGATATTGTGATTACAGGGAATGATAATATTGGTATATCATCTCTTAAGTCTTTCTACCATACTCAATTTCACACAAAAGACTTGGGGTTATTAAAATATTTCTTGGGAGTGGAAGTAACAAGGAACAAGAAAGACATCTTTTTATCCCAGAGAAAATATGTACTTGACTTATTAACCGAGACAGGAAAATTGGGAGCTAAGCCTTGCAGTGCACCAATGATTCCTAATTCTCAACTTACAAAAGATGGTGACTTATTTTAAGATCCTGAAAAATATAGAAGATTGGTTGGGAAGTTAAATTATCTCACCGTGACTCGTCCTGATATTGCATATCCTGTCAGTATTTTAAGTCAATTCATGTCATCTCCAACAGTTTATCACTGGGCAGCGTTAGAGCAAATTCTGTGTTATTTAAAGGGAGCTCCTGGACGGGGTATACTGTATGCAAATCATGGGCATAATGACATCGAGTGTTTCTCAGATGCAGATTGGGCAGGTTCCAAAATAGATAGAAGATCCACTACAGGTTATTGTGTATTTGTTGGAGGAAATCTGGTTTCATGGAAGAGTAAGCAGAATGTTGTGTCCCGCTCAAGTGCAGAATCTGAATATAGAGCCATGGCACAATCAGTATGTGAAATAACGTGGATACATCAGCTCTTGAGTGAAGTTGGTTTTAAGGTACCAGTACCAGCAACATTGTGGTGTGATAACCAAGCTGCTTCATATTGCTTCTAATCCTGTGTTTCATGAACGAACCAAGCATATTGAGATATACTGTCATTTTGTTCGTAAGAAGGTTCAACAAAATTTGATATTTATGAGATATGTGAAGACTGGAGAACAATTAGGAGATATCTTTACAAAAGCTCTTAATGAGGTTCGAATCGATCATATTTGTAACAAGTTGGGCATGATTAACATCTATGCTCCAACTTGAGGGGGAGTGTTGAAATGTATATACCAATATTATAGTCTAGAATAGTTAGGGACTAGTTAGCAAATTATGTATAGTTTGTAGATCTATTTTATACTACTCTCTTGTACCCATTTTAACATTAAGATAATAGAAAATACTCTTTCCTAATCTTCACGAAGGTCTTAGTTCTGTTCAATCTGTCCATGAAACTACTAAGAGAGATCAATTTCTTATGAAACTGAGATCTGAATTTGAAGGCACAAGGTCCAATCTTATGAACCGAGAACCTGTACCTTCCTTGGATGCATGCCTCAATGATTTGTTTCGTGAGGAGCAACGACTTCTCACTCAAAACACCATGGAACAACATCGATCCACCTCTGTTCCAGTAGCTTATGAGGCTCAAGTCAAACCAAAAGGCAGAGATATGGGTGCTATTCAATGCTTCTGTTGCAAAGGATTTGGCCATTACGCTTCAAATTGTTTAAAAAAATTATGCAACTACTGCAAAAAGGATGGCCACATCATCAAGGAATGCCCTACCCGACCTCCCAAGAGATCTGAAACAGCTTATACTGCCTCAGTTGATTCTCCTAATGTTAATGGTTCTATGGATAAGGTACATCTGACACAAAGTGCTCCTGCTCCTGTTCAATCCATGACCCCTGAAATGGTTCAACGAATGATTATTTCTGCATTCTCCGCTTTAGGACTCTCAGGTAAACCCTTATCTACATCACCCCCTTGGTACTTTGACTCTGGGGCTTCCCATCACATGACAAACAATCCCACTTTCCTCACTAATGTAAACAATTATTCTGGTAATCTCAAGATTTATACAGCAGATGGAAAACCCTTACCTATCACGGCAACTGGTGATGTTTCTTCTTCTATAACCAATGTCTTTGTCTCTCCTAGCCTTGCCACTAATCTTGTTTCCGTTGGCCAGTTGGTTGACAATGATTGTAAAGTGGAATTTTCTAAATCTGGTTGTGTTGTGCAGGATCAACAATCAGGGAAGATGATCGCAAGGGGGCCTAAAGTAGGACGTCTTTTCCCACTCCAATTTCCTTTGTCTCCATGTTTCTTTTTGCCCTCTATCATTTGTAATTCTGCTTATGTTGATTACCAAGCATGGCATAAACGTCTTGGACATCCAAACCATAATGTACTTCATGCTTTGCTAAATTCTGGTTTACTTGGGAATAAAGTATCAACATCTCTTAGTGCTTTTCAATTTGATTGTAATTCTTGTAAGCTTGGAAAAAGTAAAATTTTGCCATTTCCCACTCATACACCAAATGTAAACCAACCTTTCGATATGATACATAGTGATGTGTGGGGTATGGCACCAGTTACTTCTCATGCTAATTATAAGTACTTTGTCACTTTCATTGATGACTATAGCCGTTTCACATGGATTTATTTTTTGCACTCTAAAGATGAAGTATTTTCAGTTTTTAAGCTCTTTCATGCACTTATTCAGACTCAATTTTCTTCAAATATCAAAATCCTTCGTTCTGATAATGGGGGGGAGTACATGTCTCATTCATTTCAAGAATTTTTGCAAACCAATGGTATTATTTCTCAACAGTCTTGTCCTTCAACCCCACAACAAAATGGGGTAGCTGAAAGAAAGAACCGTCATCTTCTCGATGTAGTCCGCACCTTTCTATTAGTCATTTGTGCCCTCTCGTTTTTGGTGTGAAGCTCTTTCCACTGCTGTCCACCTCATTAACAGATTGCCTTCTCCCTCATTAAACAATGTCTCTCCTTTCACTCGGTTATTTGGTCATACTCCAAGTTATTCTAACCTTCGTACCTTTGGATGTGAATGCTATGTTCATCTTCCTACACATGAGCGCACAAAATTCACCGCTCAATCTGTCCAATGTGCTTTTCTAGGATATTCTGTACACCAAAAAGGTTTTATTTGCTATGATCCCAATCTGCGTCGCATCCGAGTTTCTCGAAATGTGATTTTCTTTGAAAATCAATATTTTTTTTCTATTCACCATGATGATTTCTCTCCTACATTTTCAGTTTTGCCAAAGTTTACTAACTCCCCTGCAGATCCTATACCTTCTAAGCCTCTCATAGTTTATCAACGACGCAAAACTTTGGCACCTCCCAGGCCACCTCAAGTTCATCCTCCGAATGCTGGTCCTATTCCAGCAACTGCACCTACACCTCTCAGACAAAGTACTCGGGTTCACCCCTCCTTTATCCTTGACAGCTACCTTGTCTTCTATTCCTATTCCCTCATCCTTTAAACAGGCAATGGAGCATGAGTGTTGGCGGAAAGCTATTGAAACAGAACTTCTAGCACTAGAAGGAAACCAGACCTGGGATGTTGTTCCATGTCCCCCATCTGTGAAACCTCTTGGTAGTAAGTTGGTGTTTTCTATCAAGCTTCATTCTGATGGGTCTATAGATTGTTACAAGGCTCGGTTGGTGGTTCTTGGCAACAAGCAAGAGTATGGCCTAGACTACGATGAGACCTTTGCACCGGTAGCCAAGATGACCACCGTACGAACAATACTAGCCCTTGCGGCATCTCAGTAATGGTCTTTACATCAAATGGATGTCAAAAACGCATTCTTACACGGTGATCTCAAGGAGGAAGTTTACATAAAACTCCCTTATGGTATGCCTACTTCCTCACCTAATGATGTTTGCAAATTAAAACGCTCTTTGTATGGCTTGAAGTAGGCACCGTGAGTATGGTTTGAAAAGTTTCGATCAACTCTCTTTGGTTTTTCATTCACCCAGAGTCAGTATGACTCCTCCCTTCTTCTACAAAGGACATCTAAGGGCATAGTTGTCCTTTTTGTTTATGTGGACGACATTGTTATCACTGGTTCTGATATGGAGGCTATCTCTGACATTCAAAAGTTGTTGCATTCTACTTTCCATATGAAAGGCCAGCTCACCTATTTTTTAGGGTTAGAGGTGCATCATCAGCCTCAAGGTATCTTCTTAAATCAATGAAAGTATATTATGGACTTGATTCAGTTAGCTGGACTCAAGGACACTACATCTATTGACACTCCTATGGAAATTAATGTGAAATATCGACGTGACGAAGGGGAGCATCTTGAGGACCCTACTTTATATCGAAAGCTAGTTGGTAGTCTTATCTATCTATCACCCGACCTGACATCTCTTATGCTGTCCACACCGTCAGCAAGTTCATGCAAGCCCCTCGACATCTCCACCTATCTGCCGTCCGTCGCATCATTCTATATATTCTTGGAACACCTAGTCGTGGCTTATTCTTCCCTATTGGTTCTTCTCTCCAACTACAAGCCTACAGTGATGCTGATTGGGCCGGCTGTCCACACACTAGGAAATCCACTACAGGATGGTGCATGTTTCTTGGTGATGCTCTTATGTCTTGGAATGCAAGAAGCAAGACTCTGTCTCCAAATCATCAACTGAGGCAGAGTACCGCGCTATGTCTGCTGCATGCCCTGAAATAATTTGGCTACGTGGTCTCCTCACAGAGCTCGGTTTCTCCCAAGTTCAACCTACTCCACTACATGCTGATAACACTAGTGCCATCCAAATTGCTGCCAACCCCGTCTACCACGAATGCACGAAACACATAGAGGTTGACTGCTACTCTATCCGAGAGGCCTATGACCGTCAAGTAATTACCCTCCCACACATCTCCACAACTCTACAAATTGCAGATATCTTCACCAAGTCCATGACACGTCAGCGACACAATTTCCTTGTTGGCAAATTGATGCTTGTAGATTTACCAGCATCAATTTGAGGGGGGATGTCAAAGGAAATGGCCAGCAAGCTTGCAGATTTTATGGGCAGATTTTATGCATTGCAGATTTGGCCAGCAAGCTTGCAGATTTTATGCATTGTACAGCTGTGACAACTGTATTTTATTATTGTAAATCTTTTATTCTTTCCTTGATTAGGATATACTAGCTGTAGAATTTGTAGACAGATTTGTATATGGTAGTTTTGCAATGTTAAGGGACAAAAAATCAGCTTGTATTCATGATATATAAAAGGGATTCTCCTCTTAAGAGAAATACATACTTTTTGCTCAAAGTCTCTAAGTATATCAGGGATTTGGAGAAAAATGGAGAAAATGGATATGGGAATGTTTATCATTGGTGAATTTTTTAATTATGATTAATGGCAAGCTGAGAGGCAAATTTGGGGCTTCAAGAGGATTGAGACATGGCGAGCCATTATTGCCTTTTCTATTCATCTTAGTGGGAGATGTGTTAAGTAGATTAGTTAATAAAGCTTGTGAAAATGGATTACTTGAAGGCTTTAAGGTAGCAAGTAACAAAGTGAGGATTTCTCATCTCCAATTTGCTGACGATAGTATATTTTTTTTGGAAACAAAGATGAAAGCATTAGTCATCTCATGGACATTTTGGACATTTTTTCGAGAACGGTGGCTTTAAAGGTAAACTTGGCAAAGAGCTTAGTGTTAGGGCTAAATCTAAAGGAGGGCAGGATGGAAAACATTGCTAATAGACTTGGTTGCGTAAAGGGTAGTTGGCCACTATATTACCTAGGTCTTCCCATGGGAGATAATCTAAGGAAACTTTCATTTTGGGAACCAGTGATTGAAAGAATTGCGAGAAAACTAGAAGGTTGGCTCAAAGGTTATCTTTCAAGAGGAGAAAGATTAGTACTCTTGCAAGCAGTGTTGGGAATCATTCCTACGTACTTTATGTCAATTTTCAAAATGCCAACGAAAGTGGTTAAGATGATTGAAAAATTAATGAGGGATTTCTTTTGGGAAGGAAAAGGAGAAAATCACAGTGGTCACTTGGTTAAATGGGAAATTGTTATGAAACCGAAACATAATAGGTTTGCGCATAGGTAATCTACATACAAAAACTTGGCTTTGTTGGGCAAATGGCTTTGGCGGTTCCCCATTGAATTGAATTCACTCTGGCATTCTATTAGCCTTAGCCGATATGACCCTCATTCAAACGGCTGGGATGCAAAAGTAGAAGTTAACTCCAATCTCCGGGCAACTAGGAAATACATTGCAAGAGTCTGGGAAAAATTCATAGAAAATACTAAACTTGTAGTGGGAAAGGGTGATAAAATCCGTTTTTGGTTAGACCAATGGGCGGGAGATCAAACTTTCAAAAGTTGTTTCCCCGACTTTTTCTGCTATCAAAACACAAAAACCCAACTATAGGTGATGTTGAATCCTTACATCCTCTACTCACACGACTTAGAACCTTGAATTTTCTAGAAACTTCAGTGAGAGAGAGATTGTTGGTTTCATCTCTCTTTCGAGCATAATAGAATCTGTTGAAATTAATCCATACTCTCCGAATAAAAGAATATGGAGGAGACACCCCTCGGGATCATTACATTGTGAGTTTGTTAAGGGGATCTGGGACCGAATTTTGTGTGTGTGTTTGGCGATGCGATGTTTGCCCTCTACCAATGAGATGAGAAGATCTGGTCCAAATAAAATGGCTTTTCAAAAGAAATAAGAAGAAAAAGAAAGTGCTACAGAAGCTAATTATGTTCGCCACATCATGGGTAATTTGGAATGAGAGAAATCAAAGAATCTTTAAAAATCAGAGCAGTCTCTAGAGGACACATGTGATATCATCATCTTTTACGCATGATTATGGGCTAGAGTTACTGGGATCTTCAGTGATTTAGAAAATAACTTGTTTCGCCTAGACCCCCCTAGTCTTCTATGTACCATTGTCTCTTGATCTCACTACAACTTAAATGTAGTGTTATTTTCTATTCTTGTTTTTCTGTGTTTTTGGGTGGAAGTCTCAACCACCCTTTTAATGTATCATTTTGATGCTTTTCTTAATAAAATATTAGCTTCTCACCAAAAAAAAAAAAAAAAAAGAGGATACTACTGCATTAAACTTTTTTGAAAAATTGCTAGAGTTGAGTCGTATGGGAAGTTCCAATGCACGATCACCAAAAATTTTTCTAGTTTACCAAAGTTTTCCCAATTATAACAACGTGCAGTGTCGTGCAACAAAAAAAAAAAAAAAAATTGAAGTGAAGTTGCTGTTGATCATGTTTTAATAATTGAGATCGTGAGTGTGGAGGTGGAAAAGAAATTTAATTAGCTTTGACCATATAGATTCTTTTGTGTGAGAGAGTGATTGGAATACCAAATATATATTAAAATATATCTATAAGCATGCAACGGTTAAGAAAGTAGGTAGAGAAATGGGTGGAGAAGTGGTTGAAATTGTCTTAATTCAAGGGAGTGATAACATGAAGAGAGAGACATGAGACTACATTATATTTTACTCAATTTTGTCCTGATTTGACACATTATTAGCTAAATATTATAAAAAAAAAAAAAATCTCATATATCTTCAAGTTAAAATAACTTAGAACGGTCTCGTCTAAAGTTGCTTTTTCTTAAGCCTTATTTACATTATTTAATGTTAGCTATAAAATGATACCAATGTTTATATACTTTTATCCACCTTTAAAATGTTTAAATATTTGACCCGATTAAAATTATATACATTTTAAAAAAGAAATACAATAATTAAAACAATCGAATTTGCTTTGAAAAATATTTCGAGCTTGACTAATATGAATTGTGTAACGTGATAAAACATTTCTTATAATTAGACTGGGTTAAAAATAATTAAGTCGTCGATGAAATAAAATAATTGTTTGGAAGGTGCACACAACATCATATCGTGACCAATAATTAACATAGAACATTGGAAAGTATTGTAGCGACTTGACAAACCAATTAAATTAATTTTTGAACTCTTAAAATAAAAATTTCTCTTTAAACTTAAAATTTCTAATCGCTACAGGTTTCATATCACTATTCACCAAAATTTTATGCTGTCAACAACCACGTACATTGTATAAATATGCATTAATTAAAGGAATACTACATGCACACAGTTTCATGTCACTATTCACCAAATTTTTTTTGAAGGTTAACAACCATGTAAATTGTAGAAATATACATTAATTGGAGGAGTACTACATGCACATTTTCGTTACATGAATTGTACTGCTAATTTTCTTTTCAAGTCTTCTTTTTCTTTGTTTGTGTTGGGCATGGTGATTTTCGGGGTGATTTTGTAATTTGTTTGTTTATTATTTATCCGTTGTACTGATATTGTCTTTTAACAATCTTGTCATTTGTTCATTATCCAATGGAGTGATATTGTCTCTTTTATAATCTTCTGTTTTGAAGAGCTTGTGCTGAAAACTATATTTAAACAGATTGTATTTAGGCCCAACAATTTGAACAGGAGAAGTCTTTTACGACTCAAGTTCTTTCAGATGGCTTCCAATATTTGTTTGATGATAGAACTAGTGGATGTAGACTGACAGGTTTCTGTATTGGTATTGATTTAGATCTTAAAATTCCTGGTTGCTGGATGTTGATTGCTTATGACTAGACTTGTGGATATGTGTAACATTCTTATATTTAGTGAAGTTGACCCAATGCTGTCTCACATGATGCAATTCTTTTACACATGAAAGATGCAAAAGACCACTTATTGAGAGCAAATAGAAATCAGATGCTTATCATATGCTCCCAGAATACAACACAACAGTTATTTTCTCCAAAAGAATTAAAAGATCTGCACTTCATTGCCATTGCGATATTATTAACTGCATTCATGTTGGCCAGAGATAATTGGATATTGTTATCTGCATTTCTCAATCTCTTATTACTTGCATCACGTTTACTATTGAAAATTCAGTTACATCAATCTATGAATTTTAACCAAACATATATAGAAAAAAAGTCTATGATAAATTTGAAACTCACGAAACTCTTGTTGTTCCTGTACTCTAGGATAAGGGTAATCGTGCTCCAATTGATATATGGAGATCGAAGTTTTCGAACTTCTATCTTGCGTGCAGTGAAAGAGGCCCTCATTTTGCTCGTAAGTCTCTTTATGTTTGTTATATTTGAAAATCATCATATTTTATAGAGAAAAGTTTGTGGAAATGCTGCACTATGTTACGTTAGAAAGATCTTGATTTATTACATCTGTGAATCAATGTTTGTGGTATCATCATGCAAACATGGATGTAAGAACTTGACCGGGGGGGAGGGGGGGTAGAGAGAGAGAGAGAATCTGTGAATCAATGTTTGTGGTATCGTCATGCAAACATGGATGTAAGAACTTGACGGAGAGAGAGAGAGAGAGAGAGAGAGAGAGAGAGAGAGAGAGAGAGAGAGAGAGAGAGAGAGAGAGAGAGAGAGAGAGAGAGAGAGGATTTTCAACTTTCCTAAATATATCAATCAACTGTACATGTCATTCAAAAATACTAGTCTCTCTTTTAGTTAGGGGTAACCCGTAATAAATAGGGAAAAGTTATTAACTTATGGTGTATTTGACTGGGCATATTTTTCATGGAAAATGTCAAATGAATGAAAATATTTTACAGCTTTCATGTTTGATTGAGAATTTTCCCAAGAAAATCTTTTATAGGTACAACCATTTAAAACTTGTTTTGACCAATTTTCCATCAAATATTTTCTTATGGGTTGAGGTGGGAAAATTTAGATATATTTTCCTTTTCCATCTTTTATCAAGCACAACCTTAATATTGAAATATTGCAAAATACATCACAGTCTACTTTAAATACCACCTTCACTGTATTTGAGCAAAATCACTTGGCACACAGAAGGCACTTCACCTTAGTCATTCATAGAAATCCCTAAAGGTTTTTGAGGTTGTGATAGATAAGGTCTAAGCTTGTCACTATAGTTTTGAGGTTCTCCAACCAATTTCTTTGCAATTCCCAGAAGCTTCTTGTTGCTCCTTGTCACACTAGCCGAAAGGGGCTGATTAGGTCTTTTGATATATCTCATCTTTCTTCCAATACAAGATTCACGATTATTTCCATGGATGTGAAGATAATCTCGACAGAAGGCACTTCACCTTAGTCATTCATAGAAATCCCCAAAGATTTTTGAGTTTGTGATAGATAAGGTCTAAGCTTGTCACTATAGTTTTGAGGTTCTCCAACCAATTTCTTTGCAATTCCCAGAAGCTTCTTGTTGCTCATTGTCACGCTAGCTGAAAGGGGCTGATTAGGTCTTTTGATATATCTCATCTTTCTTCTAATACAAGATTTATGATTATTTCCATGGATGTGAAGATAATCTCGACAGGGCTTTTTCTTACAATCTGAAGGAAGTGTTGTGGAATATTTCAATAACGACTTGATTGCATTCTAGATCCAACAGGATTGCATTTTCAAATATCATCACTCTCTTTTCATAAAACTCGATAGATGTCAAATAAATCTTAAAAGGTTAAATACAATTGATGCAAAGGCATCTTTCACTTTTGTCATCCATTCCCCCCCCCCCCCCCCTGCCTGCGCGCGCGCGGGGATGCAAGCTACTCTAACTTGTATATCAAGACCTGAATCTTCAATTCTTCCCCAACCAACACCTTTGGGAATCAAGAAACTTGCATGGATATGGACTTTTGAAAGAAAATCCTTAATTTAGTCAAGAAAAAGCGGGAGTTCAACCAGAGAACAAGTAGGCTAAAGAAGCTTGTTCCCATTTGGTATCAATTGTACTTCCATCTTTTTACCAGAATGCAACGTCTTTTTCTGTTTATTTTCTGTAAGGACTTCTGGTAGCAGAAAAAAGCAGTGAAAAAATGGAAAGAGCTTTAGTGCATTTTGACAGTTTAATAGACAATATCAAGGTTTTTTTTTTTTTTTTTTTTAAATGTGGGAAGGGGTTGGCTACTTTGCTACAAATTGATGTAATGTGAAAGACGCAATGAACAGCAAGGAAGAGATATAAGAAGAAACTGAGAACATGGGGAATAATGTAGTGATGAATTCTAGTATCAGTTGATATTTATCAATTTCTTTGTTATTCTGAAATACTAGTCTATCTTTACTTCAAATTTTACAAAAATGGGATGTTTCCAAACTAACAAATTGATTATTATTCATTCTAATTTAATAATTTAGCATCCGTTTGGTAAACAAAATAATCTGGTTTATAAATCAGTTTATAAACTACACAATTTTTCAAATCACTTTTTAACCATACACATTTTTCTTGCCAATTTTCAACCACTATTTTTTACTTCAAAATCATAAATAAATCGATTTATAGACCAAACAGTGTTACCAAATGAAGACTTAGGATATAAAATTAACAAACTGAGAATTATTGATTTGAATTTAATAATTCTGGTAAGAATATATCAGAATACAAGAAACAATCCAGAATCTACCTTCAACTTTTACGCTTCAAATAATTTTGTTGAAGTCTTCAATGAAATCTCCATCACTTGAATTTGTTTTTCTCATTACTTCTTCATTATAAACTCATTTTGCTTGTTCGCTTTATCAGACTTGGTAAATTTGTGCCCTAAGGTAACCCTTTGGAGAATTTAATTTGAACACTTTAATATGAAGACAGTACATGTGTGTGCTAGTATATATGACATATGACTATTTATGAAACCATAGTTCTTAGAAGAATTTAATATTTTGAACCTTGAACCTTACAATATTTTTGTGAGTGTATGCGGGGATAACATGTAATTTGGTACTAATTCACATATTTATTTCTTTCCTGATTATAATGTTCAATGATGTTAGCATCTTACAAGCTGAAGTAAACTCTCCATTGCATCTGATGATACATTGCACGTCTATTGAATATCTGTTTCTATTGCAGATTCCATTACTTGCTTAATAATGTCAACTAACTATTTGCTATTATCTACCCTGACTGAAAATGAATCAAGTTATTTAGGCTCATTGTGGACCTGGCTCATTTAAGGTTCATTCAAGCACGGGTCATCAGATACAATTAGCTGACTTTGACCACTTTTAAGCTTGTATAAAAATTATCTTGGCTCAAGTTCCTCTTGATAAGGAAATAACGTCCAGATATTCTATTTAATCAAGATATTCTAGCTTGGCTCATGTTTAGCTTTACCAAAGTAAATAAACCATGGTCAAGACATGTAGGTCGAAAGACTAACTTTTCATGTTTGAGCACCTTCAAACTGGGCTTGGTTGGCTCATTACTTCCTCATTTACTCTTAGTGTTTGTCAAGTACTATAATATCTGGTTTTGAACAATGTCAATTATGATTTACAGCTGCTATAAGGGAGCGCTTGTCAAATGGCTACTTGCTTATTGCAACTAGTGGGGGACTCAACCAACAAAGAACAGGAGTAAGTGTTTCATTCTCTCCTTTCTATTTGTTTGAGTCTCCATATTTAGCACCACGCATAAGTGTTTCTTTCTTCTCTCTCTTTTTAAGTTCAGTTTCATTTCTGTCTCAATAGACTACACTAAAATCTTGAATCTCTTCAGATAACTGATGCTGTAGTTGTTGCAAGGATATTGAATGCTACTTTGGTAGTACCAGAATTGGATCACCATTCCTACTGGAAGGATGAAAGGTTAGTTCTAATTTCATTTACTTGTACTCGTTGAAGATAGTCTTCGATTATTAGTCATGGTAGCCCACAAACTCAGTGGTTATGGATCTAGAATTTAAATCCACAATTTTATGATTTTGTCATTGTATCACAATATCCTGTTTTAAGTTTTTAGCATATTTTCTTATCCAGATTTCTTTTCCATATGCAGTGACTTCTCTGACATTTTTGATGTTGATTGGTTCATCTCTTACATTGCAAAGGATGTCCCCATTGTTAAAAGGGTCCCAGAAAATTTCATGAGGTCAATGGAAAAACCACCATACACCATGCGGGTTCCACGAAAATCAGAACCTGAATATTATCTTGAGCAAGTGTTGCCCATTCTTTTGAGGAGACACGTAAGATGGCAAACACACTGTTGCAATTAATATTCTTTGATTTAATCAGACATTGCATGCATTCTTCTTACATCCTCCCCGTGGTAAATCTTTACTCTGTTTATCAGATCTGTGGTTGAATAAACGTTTCCGTGCCAATGAATCAAAGTTCAGATGAATGTTTGACATTTTCTTCATAAACTATTCTTACTATTTGTCTTCAAGATCAGCCCAAGTTAATCATGACCATTGTGTTTTTCTTCCTCCCATCTTTTTCCTCTTTTTTTTTTTTTTTTTTCCTTCAGTCAGTTTTCTTGTCCTTTTCTTCTTTCCTTTTTTCCTTTCTAGTATAAGTTTCATTAGCAATTTCAAAATATTTTTTTGCACTTCACCTGTATTGTACAGATTCATCAATTAGGGTAACATATTTTTCAAATGGTCTGAATGCCTCTCAATGGAGAGTTTCTTCTCATTTAATAGCAAAATATATCCCTAATTACAGCCTATAATCATGAGGAATTCAAATCAAGATCTCTATGTACAAGGTAGCCTACAATCACTCCGAAATCATTCTATAAGGTAAATTACAGCTATTATCTATCTAATGATATATACTGCTGTAAATTATATGTTATTATCCCTCCTCAAATTGATGTTGGTGAGTAAGCATCAATTTGCTAACCACAAAATAATGTTATTGACGAGAGAGCCTTGATAAAACATTAGCTTAAGAGTAATCACATGGTGATCAAGTGCTTCATGAATGGAATGATAATTTACTTCAATGTGTTTGGTACGTTCATGAAAGATCGGATTTGAAGCAATTTGAATAGCACTTGTGTTATCTGCATGAAGTTGAGTAAGAATAAGCTATGGAAAGCCAAGTTCGCCCAACAAACCTTGAAGTCGCACGATCTTCAGGGAAGCTGAGGACATAATACAATCTTTGATTCAGTATAAGATTTTGAGACACGATCCTGCTTAACCTTCCAAGAAATAAGAGCATCGCCAAGAAATACGCACCAATCGATAATAGAACGATGATTATCCTCACAACCAGTACAATAAACATCAATATAACCCATCAATAGTAAAAGTTCTATTAGAAAAGAATAACCTTGACCACGTGTGAGGACCGAGTTCCCAATTCAAGACCAGACAAGGTAAGAATCCCTTGAGTATGTACAATGCTCAAGTCAAGGCTACTTCCCACTCGTTGCCTAGAGGTGCTGGTTCGAGTCCAGCTCGTGACAAAGGGCTACTAATATGTGATAGAGATTATGTCTCAAGACTTTATAGATTGGACTCTCAACATCCCTTAATACATTAAGTAAAGAAAGTATTTTGTCAAGGCTTTCGAAGCTAATAATTTATGGTGATATTATGGAATTATTAAGAAAATCCACACTAAACCAATAGAAGAGCAAGAGTTGATCAGTTCCTCGTATCAATAGAGGTACGACTAGAAAACCTTTCCATTCTTATGGATAGAGGTAGTATTAACTCAGACCCTTTACGAATAATAGAGGTGTCGACTCCTTGAAAATGTATAACCTATGTGCCAGTCTTTCTCTTAAACACAACTAGAGAAGGGGCAACAACTCTTGAGTGAAAAGCAGTATCTCAGTATCTAAGTAGCCATTCCTTGACTTAGTGGCTTACAAGTTACAGCTTATACTTGTGATGCAAGAGCATGGCACTCAAACAAGAATGCACATCAAGACCGAGAAAATACTGGAATGGACTAAGATCTATCATATGAACGACATTTTTAAGGTTGTGCTGGAGTTCATCAATTGAGAATCAAGACTCTGTAGCCTATGCCATCCACATACACCAAGAGTATAAAAAGTCCAGTGGTAGTGATGTAGGAAAAAACCAAGTTTGGTAAGGATTTAGATCCTATTTCAAGAAATATTTTTTTCTTATTATTACCCTATTTTTTTTTAAAAATTATTTTAGTTGTAATAGGTTTTATCTCTTTTATTCTTTTAGAATAGGAATTCTTTTCTTCGTTGATTAGAATCTTTTTTCTTCTTTGTTTTAGATTAGGATTTTAGTTTGTTTCCTTATTTTACTTTTCTTATATTAGTAGGTTAATGAACAATTTTGCAATAAATACAAAGGTATTGTACACTTTTTCAATTAATTTTATTAATCAATTCAATACAAAAATGATTCTTTACAAAGTTCTTAGCTTTCTTGAAGCTTTATTCTTGTTTCAAGAATTCTAATATCGCTTCTGCACCAAATTAGTATCAAAGCAATGTTTTCCCTTGATTCATTAGAATCTTTGGCTAATAAATGACCTATAACTTGTCTACAGGTTGTTCAGTTAACAAAGTTCGATTACAGGCTTGCCAGTGACCTTGACGAAGACCTCCAAAAGTTGCGTTGCCGGGTAAATTATCATGCTTTAAGATTTACTAAACCCTTAAGGAATCTGGGTCAGAGGCTTGTGATGCGAATGCGGAAGATGGCAAAACGTTTCATTGCAATTCACTTGAGGTTTGCAATTCTTTCAAAGTTATATAAACATTTTTATTTTGCTTGATTTTCAACTTACAGGCCGCTCATAGCAGAATGCACAAAAAGTATTTCATCATTCTTTTTCAGTTCATTTTTATTATTTTGCAAGCAATCAAGGTAAGGTTGAAGAATTTTTTTTCCAATAATTCCTTTCTAATTAAGACTCCGAACTGTTCTTCTCTAAGGATTTCATAAGGTGGTTTCGTGGTGTATTGCAATCATGTGTTGCTTAACATGGAAGAGAATGATCACTGATGAAAGAGAACATTCAAATTTTCCGGCTTCTCACCTCATCCCCACATCCTGCCCTGTAAAAGGGACTCAAAGCCTTGTTTCTTGTAGTTCATCACCATGTCTGATCGAGTGTCTAAAATAATTTTCTGCAAGAACTAATTCCATTGTCTGGCAACTGGAGTATAAATGTTTTTTCTACTAGCGTCAACATCCCATCACTTCCCAAAGAATGAAAAGAAAAAGGAAAAGTCTGGGTAGCATGATTCGCTTAATGGTTGCCCCATAACAAATGTTGATCTATGAAGTCACAGTATTCCATTCATAGAATTGCTTCTTTATTTTTTTCTGGCTACAAAAAAGGAATGGACTCATGCCCCGTTAATATTTATTGATCTCAAACCATATGATGATTTTATTATAGAAAGAGGTACTTTATCCTCTCGAACTTTTGAGGTCATCAATTGGTTTAGAAATAAATGACCCGTTGATTTTGATTACCATCAGTAATTTTGAATCTGATCCACATTTATCTGGTAGAAATGGAGAATCTTTCAAATTTTATGTCAGAAGAATGAAGTCTAATCAGGACGGAAAGCATGAAGAATTCAAGAATTTGTATCTAAGAATTTGATATTTGCATTGTCAACATCTAAGCTATATAGTATATATACTAAAGGAGAGAAAAACTTATTATTTTTACAAAGAATATATTTTTAATTCGAGCCAAGAGTAAAACATATTGTTAAGATATTATATCTACAATATTTGAGGTTTAAGTTCACACATGACACAAGTGTTCCAGGTACTAATGAATCCAAAAAATATTGGTACCAACTTCTCTGCCCAAATGTACTTATTATTTAGCTATTACGGCTTAGGCTTTCGTTCCTTTTTATTGTAGGCTTAATCCATGCTTATGCAGTATCTGTTGTTCTGCTAATGTCCTCATGTAGTATTTTTCTGATATTATACCAGGCCACTTGAAAATTTTCTTTAATAAAAGCAAGATAATGGAATTGCAGGTTTAGTCCAATGAAATCTGGATAGAATAGCAAAAACATAACTTTTGCATGACAAAAAAAATATGGCAAGATATGCTATGCTTACCTATAAGGCCTAAAGGGGAAGAGTTACTAGTGGCAATGTGAAAGCCAGAAGTGAAATAAAAACTAACCTGGCTTGATGTAGTTAAAGAAAAACACCTAAGCTTTTGGGTATATAGAGGATGAAACCACTGAACGCCATTGGTAAAATCATACTTTGTATTATGTAGCACGGAATTTTTCATTAAGAATATGGTAACTTCTCTCACTTCCATATGCCTACAATGCTTATGTGCAGATTCCAAATTCGATTCAATATCTGCATAATGCATATAAGCACCACTAGAGGAGTTAGCCAACTATACATTACTTATTGAGAGGATCTTCTCCCATATTCTTTATGCTAATCATTCTAAAATAACAAATGAAAGAGAACATTAGCTCAATGTTAATGTTCTTGAAGAAATACAATAAAGCACTGAAACACGGAAAAAGGCCTCTCTACTTGCCACTTTCTTGGTTGAGGCTACTTTCGCTTTTTCCTTGGATTCCTAATTGGTGGATGCCTCATGCAGTGAGTCACATTTAGTAAATGTAGTTCAGACTTCTTATCTATCAGAAGAAGTGTATTATACTTCTCCACTTGAATCTCTATCTGCTTGCATTATGTAGGTTTTATTTTTTTATTTTTTAAGAATATGATTTAGACATTTCATTTCTTACCAGCTGCTTGATTTTTTGTAAATTCTAGGTTTGAACCTGATATGCTTGCATTTTCTGGCTGTTACTATGGTGGGGGAGATAAAGAAAGATATGAGTTGAGTGAGATGAGGAAGCGATGGGAAACATTACCGGTAAGACTGTTGTTTGAACAAATGTTAATGAACTTGTTTGTTAAAACAATAATCAAAATGCAATTATCCAGAATGTGTAGTCATTCAGGTTGCGATCTTAATGATTTATCACACTCCTAAGCGGAAAGATGCAGAATTTTCTATTTTGACAAACTGCTTTTTGAAACAAAATTCTCTACTTCGTTACTCAGGAATTAAGCGCTGATGAAGAGCGTTCACGAGGGAAGTGCCCGCTGACCCCACATGAGGTGGGTTTGTTGCTTCGGGCACTTGGTTTTGAAAATAACACATATATATATGTTGCATCTGGAGAAATATACGGTGGAGAAGAAACTCTGGCGCCTCTCAGAGAGCTCTTTCCAAACTTTTACACAAAGGAGATGCTTGCTGGTGAAGAGTTAAAACCTTTCCTTCCATTTTCTTCTCAAATGGCTGCCATTGATTACATTGTCTGTGATGAAAGCAACGTCTTTGTCACTAATAATAATGGGAACATGGCCAAAATCTTAGCTGGTCGAAGGTAAGTTCTGAGCAAAACAATACTCTTTTCAAATTGTTACATTGATGATGCAAACTCAACTGTTAGAATTTTGCTAGCTAATCTATGGTGCCATTACTTGAAAAGGGGTAGGGAAGGAAGTCTATCAATTCCAAGAATATAGTAATGTAAGATTAGAAAGCGAGTAAACCACTTCTATATGTTCTTACAAGATAATACCGGGTTTACTGTTGTCTATGATTGAAGTGATTTTGATAAGAGAGCACTTACTTACTTCTGTGGTATCTCCCCTATCCAGTATGGAATCTTTGTTATAAGGTGATTATTTTTATACCATCTCCCCCTTGCCAATGAAGTTCTACTTGAAAAATGTTGAATGATCAGACCAGATGGATTGTAGTGTATCATTTAATTCCATTACCAACACGGAGTACTTGGTGCCGGTGGATTTAGGAGCAGAATAAATGTGTATATGAGGATCATCAGAATGATAGCTTTAAGTTCATTATTGGTGAAGTTTAGCTGGTGCGAGGTTCTGTGGCTAGTAATATCACTTCACAGATGAACACCCATATTTTTGTTGCTGTCTTAAGTTAGAAGTAAAGTTAGTTTTGAGAATATAACTATTGTTGACATTGCCCAGCCCTTGGGGTGCTTACGGGTCCAACACACGGTATTGTCCACTTTGAGGAGTAGTTTTTTTTTCACGCTAGGTGGATGCGTCCCCAGGGAATTTTGAACCTTGGACCTACTAAATATAAGATTTCCAAGTAGCTCCCTGGTTCCACTAAAGCAAATAAGTTCAAGGTTCGAAACTCTTTAATGACGCGTCCACCTAGTGTGGAACAAAACCATTCCTGAAGGCGGACAATATCGTGTGTTGACGATCCGTAACCATAAGCACCTCAAGGGACCCCAAGGGCTAGGCAGCGTCAACATAAAAATGCGCATTTTTATGTTGACGTTGCCTAGTCCTTGGGGTACTTACGGGTCGTCAACACACGATATTCTTCATCGGGCGTGGTTTTGTTCCACGCTAGGTGGACGTGTCTCCGGGAGTTTCGAACCTTAGATCTATTGAATATAGGATTTTCAAGCTACTCTCGTGTGTTGACGACCCCTAAGCACCCCAAGGGTTAGGCAATGTCAACAACTACCATGAGTTGAAGGTAATAAAATTGAGACCATAAGACAATATCTCATGCTTTCCTTTTTATTATTTTTTTGGGGGAGGGGTGTTGGTGGAATTAATATTGCATGTAATTTACTTGACCCTGGAAAATGCCTTAATTAAATTAATTTCTCACTTGGAAAATGGTAAAAATGTGGCCTTGTTGGTATGCCAAAGAAATTGAATTCGAAAATTTTCTCAATCGTAGTCTATAATACTCCCAATATTTGATGGCTCCTAGTGCTGATAAAATGCTGCATATTTTTACCACCATTGGACTTAAAAGTTTCAACCCAGTGCAAAAGTAAGTCCCTGTTCTCTTTACTGTTTTGAAGTCGTTTTTTGTTTTTATTTTCGAAAACACTAAAAACATGTTCTCTTTACCATTTTCGAAAACGCGTTTTGAAAAACAAAATAAAATTTGTACACAAAACGCAAAACGTCCAAAACCTCGTTTTGGGCATTTTGTGTGTATTTCAGCAAAAATTGTTCAAAACCCTGAAAACGCGTTTTTGGATTTTTTGATTTTTTGATTTTTTTTTTATCCTAACTTAGAACTAAGTTTAAATAAAGTTTTATTGAATTCAATATCAAAATTACAAAAAAAAAAATTAAATGAAAATTCTTCTTGTTATATTTCAAAAAATGACTTGATAAATGCACTCTGATGGTTTTGAAAGAACTTGCATTTTCTAGATTTTAATAGAACTAGAGCTTCATCAAATCCCAAATCTGATCAAGTTGTGTTAATATAGACCCTTAATGCTTACATTAGTGTGTTATATGTAACCATGTTTTCAGTGTATTGTGAAAGGAAATTTAAGTTTGAGTCAGTAATAATCTACAAGCAAATTAATTAAAAATAATTGAAGTAGTATTCTGCAAAATTTCAAATAGAACATGTTTTTCAGTTTTTCATTTTCAAAAACAGTTTTCAGAAATGACAAACCAAACGCGTTTTCAACAAATTTGAAAACAAAAATAAAAATAGGAAATATAAAATATTTTCGAAAATGAAAATACAAAATAAAATACAAACAAAACGCCACCTAAGTTTTTTTGGAGCCTATGACTACAATATTCCACGTCATTGACTTCCTGAAAAATAATAGTAGCAATTTCCCCTTTTTCTATGGAATAGAACTTTTAACATTTTCTCCTAGAATTATTCATGCACTATATAAATTATGTTTTCCATAGTTTGGGAATTTATTTGTCCACTATTACTTGGACCAAGGACGAGAACTTAATAAGCTTTTTCCTCGTTGAAGGAGGTATGCAGGTCACAAGAGAACCATCAGACCAAATTCCAAAAGGCTTAGTGCTCTGTTCTCTGCACGAGATAAGATGGATTGGAGCACCTTTGCCAGAAAGGTCAAATCATGCCAAAGAGGATTCATGGGAGAACCTGAAGAGATGAGACCAGGAAGGGGAGAGTTTCATGAATATCCATCTGCTTGCATGTGCCAGAAACAATCTAAATTTTCTGTTGTAAACAACAATAAAGGACATAGGAACTTGGATAGATTTCTGAATGTTTCTGAGCCAGAATACCTGAGTGATGAAGAACAAAGTGAAAACAGACTGCCAAAGCATAAAAATGGAAGCACTGGCAATAGAACAGTTTCTATTACAATGGAAGAAACTGACCAGGATGATTTTTTGTTTGACTAAATGGTCACTGCAAAGAATTTGTTGCCATGACCATGACCATGTTATGTTATGTTGCTACTGCTTGGGCAGAATATGGACGGTTAGAGGAAGAGCAATATAAGTTGTGCTGATATCTGTGTTTGAAACGCTGTAGTGATCCATGTATATCTACAAATTAGTAACTTTTTTTATAATCTGCAATTGTTCATACACATATTTTGATAAGTTATGCACTCCTGAGCAGGGGCGGAACTAGGATATACAAACGTAGTAGGTTAGAGAAAAAGAAAATGGGAGTGGAGGGGGGCGACCCCCCTCCCGGGGGTTCGGCGGCTCCGTCCCTGAATTATTATTATTTTTTTTTTCAACCCAAAAATTAGAATAATTTAGAGTTCAAATTCATAAATATAACAAAATAATTTTGCTTATATGTCAATATCTAAGAGCTAAAAAAAGTACCATATGTGCAAATACAAAATATCTTGAGATGTTTTTAGTGACGCATCCTCTTACTTTCCACACGATAAAATTTATCAACAATGACATTCGTATCAATTCCAAGCCCTAAATAACTAAAATGAATTAATCAATAAATTCAACACTCAACAATTACTAACCAATAATTAAACTACCACATTGATAATCACTAATCAGTAAATCAGACTTATAAATTATAATTACTAAAATCTCAATACAAATTATGCAATACTCGGTAACTTACCATTTACCGACCGGCAAGCAATCTGAGTCCCTCCACTACCAAGCTCCAGCAGCACATCAATCGGCGCGAGCAAGAGAAGCAGTAGTCAGCAAGGCAGCGATCGGAACAGCAACAACGTTACAGCAAGGCAACGGCTTGAAACAGCAACAGCAAGGCAGAGAGTAGGTCGACCGGCAGACTGCAGTTCCTGAACTCCTCCTTGGCTCCTTCCTGTTGACGACGCGCACGCACAGCCACCACTCTCAGCCACAGGTGACAGGATTTGAATGAGTAGAGTAGCTGATCGGTGGTGGTTTGGTGTGAACTTAGAACTTGTGATAGTTGTGATATGGATTGGGTTGTGATTGATTTGTAGTATTGGACTCAATTTGGACGAGATTTCTGGTGGGCTAAGTAAGGGAAAGTGTTTGAGCGTCCAAATGATGTACACAATTTTCAAAATTTCTTAGTGGGCTACAGCATACGGTAGCCATATGCAATTCCGCCTCTGCTCGTGAGTGAATTTCTCCATGGCACTTATCAATTCAATCCAACGTGTTACTTGCATTGGTTTATTATGCTTTCACATTTCTTGAATTTATATACTTGCATTTACGCCATCATCTCAATCATATTTAAAGAATTCCTCAATAGTATTTCCAATTTTCCATGAAATGCCAAATCAGTTTTAGCTATATCATTTACTTCTAAGCATTCTCCAGTTTTCCTTTTCTTTGATTAAATGTTTTTGTACATCCCTTCATTTTTTTTTTAAAAACAAACAAAGTTCATTTTCTTCATTCATTTGACAACATAAAAAATGGAATAAAAATTGGTGAACTAAAAGATCTGTGTGAGTGGGTAACATTATTCTTCTCTCTAGGAATAAAGCAACAAGACTCACGATTTACATTTAAGGAAAAAAAAAAAAAAAACTGAAATGTCCAGTAGATTATCTTCAGTTGGAGCTGTATAAGAGATAAACGAGTCGAGTCCAACTTAGTCCATGAGCTTGTAAATATCCTTTATTATTTATATTTTAAACCCTCATTTTCTCCTGATTTGGGATCTGCTACTTAACTTTCAAATGGGAAAAATTAAAATTGTACATGATCAACTTGTTACGTATACGATTCCTTTAAAAAAAAAATTATAATACGATTAATAAAATTACAAATTTGCTTATATGACGAAATTAAATATCATGATTACATGCAATTTTGACATATTTATTTTGTATTGTAAAATGTGCATCTTGCCAATTCTTCACAAATATTAATGCAACAAATATATTTTAAAGAAGGATCCAAAGCTTGGACATATCTGTATTAAAAGCAAATTTCGAAGCTATCATGTTAATCAGAGGTTATAATAGTATTTTTTTTTCAATCAATTGAATATTTTCGCTCATTCTTTTGCCAAAAATCAAGTAAATCAAATTGTATTACTAATTACATCACCACGTTGCAAGTCCCTAAGCATTTGTTTGAAGCTTAAAATAGTTAAATAATTTAGCGGCATTGTAGTGTCCAATATCCGATTATATGCAGGATACATACTAGGGGAACCTCATGCATCAACTTTCATCCCTAACGTCTTCAAATAAACTCACTATTTCTGAATCGTCTTCTTCAAGATTAGTGAAAGGGGTTAGTGCGGAGGGTGTTTGACAGTCATTAGGACCCAATAACTGTGTACACAGTTCATATATGAAAAAAGTTAACGAGGTTTATAAATTATAATAAATGATAGGTGTGTCATAATTTTAAAAAGATTGTGATTTTTGAAATTGATCATGTTATATGAACATAGAAAGTGTCACTCTGAATTTAACCTCCTCACATGGAGGGTGGGGTCGTTCATAATGAGGTCGACTCTATTAGGGGGTGACATCCACGACGTTCAAATATCATTATTCTTTTGAAATAACATATTTAGTACTTTTTACATTGTACCCAGGGGCAGATTTACTGTTGGGGCAGCGGGGTCAGTTGCCCCCACTGCTCGAGTTGTTTTTTTATATATATCATATATGTAATGTTTTCTTTGTACTTTACACCTTTGATCCCATTGAAATCTTTATCTTTATATCTTTATATAAAACAATAAAGTGGTCAAATATAACACCACATAGTTTTTCGCCTTTTTTAACTTTTCTAAAACAGAAATTCATGATTTATAGAGATTAAAAAAAAAGTTGATTATCCATATATATTTCAAAATTGCTTTTATCTAGAGAATATAAACAGTCACTTTGAAAATGGTTTTACCTCATTATTAGTTTTGTTATATATTCAACTATTAATTAGTTTGTATTTTCAATATGTTTATAATTTCGAATTATGATGTAGAGTTTTAATTAATTATGTGCTATGCTGATAATACAATAGTATTGAAAATAACGTAATTAAAAATGTTTATTGTTTTACAAAGTTATAGTAATTAATCACTATTGAAGATAATAATATAGTTATTAGAGAACTTATTAGTAAAATAAAACAATATTAAAAAGCATATACAACATAATTACAAATGTGCATTACTTTACCAAGTAATAAAACAGTATTAAAAATGTATATAACATAATTAGAGTTTTTTTTTTTTTTTTTTTTTTTTTTTTTTTTTTTTCTTTTGAAAAACTACTTAAGAGCGTCTGCACTTGCAATTGCCCATGTAAAGAAGTCTTTCAAGATTTTGATTAATGGTTTGTATGTTTTATAATCCTTTAACGATAATTATAAATGATTTTCGTCTTTTCTGTGCAATTATTACCATTGTTTATGATCACATTTTTTTCCATTTTTTTTAAATTTCATATTTAATAAGTAATCATTTACATGTTCCGTACATCGCACGGGGCGAATACTAGTTTGAATTTTGTAACAGTAAAGGACAATGTTGTAAATTCAAACTCCAACTTATATCTCCGAAACGAAGCTGCGTGAATTTTTAATGAAGGCTGCCCTATTTCCTTTCTTCCCTTTCTTCACGTTACCACTTACCAGAGAGGTGCGATTGAGTGAAAGCATAAACCCTAACTTGGAATTTCATACTTTTTCCTCCATCTCTCTAATTCTAGGCTAAAATGGTAACATATATTTGAAGATTTTGTCTTCCCATCAACAAGGTACAAACATCTATTTATAATTTATGGTTTGAAATTTCATTAAGCTTTTGAAATTGATATTTTCGTAGTATGATTTTTTTTTTTTAATTCTCTAAATCTCTGACTATGAGTCTATGAATCTGTATTCGGAAGTTAGTGATCTAAAAATCTAGTGAAAGAAATTGACGGTTGTTAATGACCTGCCTTCGTCTTCTGATGATGTGATATTTAGGGAGGGGCATTTTTATGCAATTGATACTACAGGGAGAACTGTTGTTGTGAATCTGGATGAAGGGGGATCTCCTAGTGTAAGTGTTGTTGCGCATTCGAGTCCTGGAGGGGACAAGAAAATTTATATATTCTCCTAGTGTAAATATATAAAGTATTAGGCCATAGAATCATTTAAAGATTTGCTGTTAGTAGATAAGTATTTGACTGTTGGGCCGGAGGATGATTTGAGCTACATTGAGGATTTTGAGTTCTACCAGGAATTTGATTGCTATACAAGTGAGAGTATGGTGAAATTTAAAGCGTAATGTGTTTCATTTTCAATCCTTTTGGCTAAAGAAAATTCGGGGGCGGAACCCCCGGGAGGGGGCCTCCCCCCTCCAACCCCAAAGTTTTTCCCCCACAACGTTTGAATCCTAGCTCCGCCCCTAATTGTACCTGTGGTCCATTGTGCATGCCAAAGAAAATAACATAGGGGTCAATTATGTATTTTTAAAGCTCTTGAAATGACAAAAAGACGTTCAAGAACTCTAGGCCACGTTTGAATCAAATTGAGATTTTAACCTCGGTTAGGATTTGATATAATGTTGAAAAGAATTAGTGATTATGTGTTTTTCGAACTACGAAAATAATTAGGACATTTGGTATATTAACGTCACGGGCAACCAAGACTTCCACTAATATTTAAGTGAAGTGAATACTAAGGACGTAAGTAAACTTCCCCGTTTTATCAAAGTTGAAGGTACTATGTGGATATAATATGTTTAATGACTTACTTGCAATTTATATGTAATAATGTTTCTCATCTTATCTTATCTTATTACTATATATTACTATATTAAAGGAGAATAGTGGCGTGAAAAAAATCCCTCCCAATATTCCCGTCCAACTCATCTGCTATGTTTTGACCTTTTCTCTTTGCACTATTATTACACTACTTTTTTGAACTTCAAAAGAATAGAACTTCCTCGATAAGCTTCTCAGTTCTCACTGTCGTTCTCTTACGAAAAGTTCAAATCTAGACAGAGAATCAAGGGGGAAAAAGTCTGAAAAAATGTGGAAAGATATGAGCAATGACCAGATTTCCTCTATGAAAGAAGCCTTCACACTCGATACAGACGGAGACGGCAAGAACGCCCCATCGGAGCTGGGAATTCTAATGCGTTCACTTGGAGGAAACTTATCTCAGGTCCAGCTCAAATCCGTAATCGCTGAGGAAAATCTTTCCCATTTCAGTCATCAAAAGCTAGAATACCTGGTCTTGATGGAGTAGAAGATTGGCTAGAGAAGCTAGCGAAGATCCCGACCAACTGAAGAACGAAGGCGACTGGGAATACACAGTGAAAGAATCGGTAATATATGAACCAATTTTTGCTGTGGTGACTTTGCTTTTTTTTTTTTTTTCCCCCTGTTTGAATTTGATGGGTTTTATTACCAACACCATTAGTCGTGCAGCAGGAGGTATTGATGAGTTCTGGAGTGGCTCGACGAACGTTGACCCATTGCACGTGCCCGTAGGACCAATAACGAGGCAAAGAGCCAAAAGAATCAAGCAGGCAATGCAAGGATTTATGCAAGTGTGGATGGACGAGTGTTCGAGTGCAAAGACCTCGTTTACGTTGCATAACAAAGTGGAAGAAGAGCCAAAGTTATTACTATGCATTTGGATCAAAGAACAACAAGAAATCGAGGCAGAAGCATTCTCACGGCCGTAAAATCATCTTGGCTAAATTTGTGCAGAAAGGCAGTCACGACCGTAAACCATGATCTCACGGCCGTAACATCATCAAGACAAAATTATGCAGAAGAGGACTTACGGCCGTAAACCAAATCCTCACGGCATTAAATATAGTTTAGTAGTTTTTATATTTTTATTCAGAGAGTCGATTACGGCCGTATATAAATTTGTCACGGCCGTAACACATGTTTTGCTTTTTAGTCCGTAAGTCACTTACGGCCGTAAACTTAAAAGTTACGGCCGTAAATTAGGCGGCGTATTTTTAACCTAATTTCAGCGTTTTAGTTTAGGTTTAATTCTAGTTATTTTTGGTTACTTTATTTTGTTAGCCTATATATATGGCTTTATTCAGCATTGTAAAACACAACTTTTATTCTTGAGATTAATGATATTGAAGGTGAGATATTCCCTTAATTTTCTTCGTGTTCTCGTCGAACAAATTGAACTTATCAAAGGATTTGACAACCTTTGTGGCGTTCCCCCTTTGTGGTTCTTATCTCCGCATCGTAACGGGTTTTGGGTTTAATATACGCATAGTTCTTGCGTCGTGAGGTCGGGGTTGCATTGTTACCGTCTACTATCATCAGGTATTGTTTCCTCATTCACGTCTTCCTTTTGTTTATGAATTCACAAGTATAAGCTCTATGTTAATTGGTTATTGCGAGATGAATTTGAGCTAGGTTTTGATTCGTGGTTTTCCTGGTAATTAGGTTTAATTGCAAACGTAAATCATCAGTTCTTTGCTGACATCTATGATTTTTAAGCATTTTTGGTGTTCAGATTGCTAGTACATCTGATGTGGATTCCCACATTCATTATTATTTAGAAGGTGTTGTGTTGAGTTACAAATCAAGTGGAGGCAGATTGCAGGGTTTTAGGAAAACAGGTTAGGAAAGCAACTGTTCATTTAAGATGAATTGCAGGGTTTTAGATCATTTTCAACAATTTATGATACTTTGTAAAAGTTTTGGCTCCGGTGACACTTATAGATGAACCGTTTATAGTGTGTGATTTTGAAGCTATCAATGGTAATTTACTAAAGCCCTGCAATTGTATCAATTTGTTTACTGAGAATCCTTCTTTGTACGTTGCAGTTTTATCTTGAATTGTGTGATTTGGCACAAATCTGAGTGGCGAATAATTTCTAGAGTGTTTCATATTTGAGCCATCGAGTCACAATTAACCATTGGTGTGAGGGTATTAAGTAGGCATGAAAGTTGAAACTCTAAGCTGGTCTACTTGCTCCCAAGTCAAGAAATTCTGGTTTTATACGCTTGAGATAGGTTTGTGAGTTGAGGAATTGAAATGTTGTAGTCAGTGACTTTGAACCATTGCTAAGACTTGCTTTTGCAACACCAAAGAAGTTTATGATTGTTCAATTTCGGAAAAAAAAGATGAAAAAATGAAAATGTAATGATCTCGGAGGAGTTTGTATCCTGGACCATGAACGAATCTGTATGATGGTAGTTCCATCTTTGCTGCCATGTAATAGGAGCTGGAAATGAAGATGAAATCTATGAAACAAATGAAATAATGGAACATAGAGAAAGAAGAGAAATAGGGAGAGTGCATTGTGGATTATTCTAGAAAAGAACTTCAAGCTAAGCATGTGGCTTAGGATTCTTTAAATAGCTGATAAGGAAACCAACCAACTCAACATAAGCCTACCAAGTCTTTACAATTCTTTAAAAAGATTATATGTTAGTGGTTAGTAAGTGAACTTTTAGTTTCTTTACTTGCTGTGGTAAATTGGTTATTGGGTGCTTCCAAATTAACAACTAAGTTCACAAGAGAATGGTGGTCCAATTCACCATATATGATTAGTGATTCATATTGTTACTTTCAATTCATTGATTAAGAAATTATGTGGGAGTGGGGATTCTGAAGTGGCACTCCTGATGCTTGAAGTTGAAGAAGTGGGGAACAGGAAAGGGATATCTCATTTAAGTTTTAGGCCTAATTTGATTAGTTATATCAAGCTTATTGATTGTCTTTGTAAAGAGGGGTTGTTGGACTGGGGTAAATAATTGTTATTGCAAATGAAGGATAGGGGAATTATGACAGACTTGGTAACATATTGTCGTTTAATTTGTGATTTTTGCAAGGCCAGTGAGTAGACGGAGGCAAAGCTGTTCTTCATTGAAATGGTGGATTGTGCAGAGTTTTTTCTCATGTTTTATTACATTGTTTACTTTAATGAACTTTTTTTTTGATGTGCAGACTGAAATGAAGAGATCTCTTCTGACATTTCTTTAATGAAAGATTGCAGATTTTTTTTCTTTAATCTTGTTATGTTTTCTGTCTACATCTAGGTAGTAATTTAGAGTCTGGAGTAAACTTACATGGAATATTATATTTTAAGATTAGCCAAACTAGATGCCAGTGCAAGAGAAGTTAAGAGTAATTGGATTTTGTATTTGTAGCTATTTAAGAAGTGAACATATAGGTTGGGTTAAAAACTACAATTTTTTATACAGATAGGTTGGGTTAAAAACTATAATTTTTTTATCAAAAGCATTTTGCCTATTTTGAGCTGCCAATAGTAATTCGATATATATAAAGGGCTTACCTATGAATGTTACTGAATCTTTATACTAAAGAGCCTATCCATTAATGTAAACCGAGTCTTTGTAGAGTGATAGTTTCCCAATATACACATTCTTATTATTACATCAAATTTCAAATTCGATAAAATTTTGTAATAAAATGTTATTTATACTATTTTTTTTTAATATAATAGTATAATCAACATATTTTTATAAATTTTCATTGAAATCATTATTATGGATATAAATTTCGTGCATCGCAAATTAGAGAGAAAAAAATTCCCGTCTAAGAAAATGTTCAAATTCCCGTTGAGCAAATTAAAGATAAAAAAAAAAAAAAAGGAACAAAGAAGGTAGAAAGGGTCTGTCATGATAGAGAATCAATTGCCAAAATGATGAACTTGCACATTTCACGGACAAGTCAGTCGCCATTTTTTGATAAAGGCCTGATGCGTGTCGCAATGCGTCCAAAATAATAAATAAATTCCTTGTTCACTATTACTAAGAATATAGCAGTGGAAGCAAGGGTCGATCCCACGAGGAACGGGAACTAACTTAGTGTTATGTCAATTAGAATCGTAAAGGGGGGTTTTGAGTTGAAAATTGCAATTAATCTAAATAATCAAATAAAGATGTAAAATAGCTCGAATAAAAATCAAATAATAAAGAATCCTAGTTCTCAGGTTCGGTTGTACCCTATCATAATATTGTCATTCCCCAAGCAACGTATGTACTATTTCCTTTGTTTTATTTATCACCCGGAATAATCAAAAAGCTCTGATTAATCCAATTCTTCCTTAATAATAATCAATTAGAATTAGTTCTCCAATCAATTTAGAGTGAATGAACAACCTAGAATAAGCTCCCTAGATTTAATTCATTAACTATGTGAAAACAAGAAGAATTAGGTGAACTAAATTATCAATTAATTACATATGCTCGAATTGATTAATCTAGATTGGATTTTCATATGGAAATATAAAATTACCAATTGCTACTATGATTTAGATAACAAGACAAATACGAATCCAATTACCCAAATTAGCAAACATCAACACAATAATTAAAAGACAAGGCCTTAATCAATTAATAAATTGTATTGACGAAATTAATGTTCATGAGAAATCCAATAAATAAAATATAAAAACAAGAACTACGTTACGAGTTGAGGAATGAATAATAAAATAATATGAACACAACTTCCCCCTTGAACTAGGTTGAGAAGACTAGCCACGCATTGCCATGAAGAATTCCCCAAAAGTGTTGTCTTGATTCCCCTTGATTTTTGCCCGGAATTTCTTCTCTTCAAACCTTGATATTGGTGGCTCTCAAAATATTTTTCTCCTCTCACCTTTGGTACTGAATTTCTCCTTTTATAGAGCCCAAATTCGTGCCCTAGCTTATCCAAAAAGAAATACCAAAGATAGAGTTTAAGTTGAATTATGAAACAATTTTCCTTTTTTTTTCGGGCTTAAGTTACGGCCGTAATATAAGGAGTTACGACCGTAACTCACTTTCTGTTTATTTTTACGCAATTGATTCACTTCTTACGGCCGTGACTCTGCATTCACTACGGCCGTAACATCCTTCAACATTTTCTCACGACCGTGACTTCTTCACAATACGGCCGTGACTAACAACTTGTTACGGCCGTGAGAAACTTCCAATACGGCCGTAACTTGGTTTCTACAGATTTTCGTATTTTTGTTCAATCAACTGCTTACGGCCGTGACTTTCATGTTGCGGCCGTAACTTATTTACATGCCAGGTCCTCGAACTTCCTTTTTACATGCTTTTTGGTCCTTTTTCCTTCTTTTCTTGTCATTTGCGATCCTACACAATATAAAACATAAAATGCATTAAGCAATACTTAATTAGGATCAAACTAACAGTAATTCGAGGCAACAAGTAAAGAAATAAAGTGCTAGTAAAGCACTTATCAAATCCCCCCACACTTGAACCATTGTTCGTCCTCGAATAATGATAGAAAAGAACTAAAGCACGACTCGAATGAACATGTTAGACTTTTAAATCTGGAAAGTCAAGGTCACAACCCACTTCTTTTTAGCACGAAAATCAAATTGCATAATCGGAGTGTGTTAGTGTGTGTAAGAGATGCATCACCCAATATTCTCCGAACAAAAATGAAAATTGATACCCCAATATGGATTATATCCTTTCACCTCTCGTGAGTTCTCTCTGAATTTATCAATTCCCCATAAAAATGTAAGTTTTGACTAATTCAAGTAAATGCCAACAGATTAGTGCGGTTTATCACATGGTAAAAATTTAGTCAATACACAGTTTCAGATCAAAAGGGCACAAAATATAGACCAAGCAATTCAAACCACTCATAAGTACATGTAATGGGAGCCGACACTCTCACTGGATATCTCTCTTCGCACAAAGTGTATATAAAGGTGAGAATTTTATGCTCAACTCACTGCATGAAAAACTTGTTACCACAGATTGCTCAAATGTCAAAACCGGAGCCAACAATAAAACAAGTGCAAAGCAAAGGTCTTTGTTGGGTCGTAGCGGGGCTTCGGGTCAGGTGGGATAAAAGGGAAACATTTAGGCTGAATCGAGAAGGAGTTTCACAAGCCGAATCGGTTCAATTATAACATTCCTTCTTTCTTCTTCAACATGAAAATAATCTTCCTACTATCCAACTGATTTAACACTAGACTTCTATTTGTGCAGCTTGAGTGTTTATTTTCAATACTAGCAAATGTTCATGACCTCGTAATTTGAGAGCTGGCCTGAACTTCTCTTTTTCTTTTTTTCTTTTTTTTTTTTTCCAGCATATACTGCAATTTTTCTCTTTTGATCAAATCACCCCACAATCCCCAATGACACAAGATTGAATTTCCACTTTGAAGCTTAATCCACCTCAAACTTCTCAACCAACACAAGCTTGTGAATCCGTTCTCTATAGGTTCAAGAAAAAGGATAACATGAAAGAATGGGTGTTCGTGGCTTGTAGGGTGGTATTAATATTCCAAAGAAAAGCTAAGGCTCAAAGGGTCTTCTATTGGTAAATGTACAATGGTAGGCTCATTTAGAAGGCCAAATTTGGTTCATCCTAGTGCCTTTACTATATTTTGCACTCGAGCCAAGAAGCTACTACGGCATGTACACAAAAGCATATCCAAGAACAAATCAACCATGCAGGACACACATTAAAAAAATAAGAGCTTTATATAAAGAGTAAAAGTAGCTCATAGGCTCAAAAACTCACAAATTATGGTTCATATGTGTGTCTCCCATCCAATTATGAGTTTTGGTCATTGCTCGGTCTTAGGGTCGAATTGAAAACTGCAAAAATCTAGTGGCCAAGGGGTGAATCTCTTTACTCGGGGTAGTTATTAGTCATATCAAATTTGGGTTTGAATCTACTAGGTTGCAGAGATATGGCATTTTGTCCCCATTTTCAAACCTATTCGGAAAGTATTGGAAAATTCATCTCTACGTGCTCAATTCATGTCCAATTATGCAATTATATTTCAAAAAAATGAACCAAAAGTGGGGTCGCTTCCTATCAGAGATTAAAATGGATGCTGACTCAAACTGAATTTTAACGTTTCGACTACAGAAAGTAGATAAAGACATTAAGCTCACCATCAATTCAATTCCCCCCACACTTAGACAAAACAATGTCCTCATTGAAAAGTAAAATAATAAAAGGGAAGTTATGCGCGAGGGGACCGTTTTAAAATTTTGAAAAAGGGTAGACTTACGGCCGTGAAGGTATGACTTACGGCCGTAAGTCACAGTCTAAAAAATTGCCAAGAAACAATTACGGCCGTAAAAATGTAATTACGGCCGTAATAAGGCCTCTGTATAAAAACTGGAATTGAGTTACGGCCGTAAAAATGTTAACTTACGGCCGTAACAAGGCTACTGAATTTTTTTTTTCCAAATGAAATGACTAAATAAACTAAAATTAACCAAAAAGGAAAATACGAAAATAAAAAGTTGAGGAGATAAAGAAACTCCCCTCTCGGGTTGCCTCCCGAGCAGCGCCTTTGTTTACTGTCGTTGGCTCGACTTGTTGTTTCCTCCTTCAACCAGGATTAGGTGGATTCCCAAAACTCAATTTTTTCTTCATGCTCTTCATTAAGATCTGCAAAATAGGGGGTAGAGGTTTTTCATCAGAAATTGGTAATGAGATGGATGGGATTTTACCTGATTTCGGAGACCTTGGACAGTCCTTTCCACCAATATCGAGAACTTCCTGTACTAAAGAGTCATTAACATTAACAGAATAAACAGGATCATCACCAAAATTCTTCACGGAATCATAAATATTGAATTGAACAATTTTATTATCAAATTCCATGGAAAGTGTGCCACTACTAACATCTATCTTAGTTTTAGATGTTTTCAAAAATGGTCTACCTAACAAAATAGGAGTGGAGTTGGGGGAGTGGTCATCATTCATGTCCAATACATAAAAATCTGCAGGAAATACTAACCCGCCTACTTGTACTAAAACATCTTCAACTACCCCATCCGGATATGCATTGGAACGGTCGGCTAGTTGAATGATAACACTAGTTTCAGTCATATTAGCAAGTTTTAATGCATTGTATGTAGACCTAGACATTACATTTATAGATGCACCTAAATCTATTAATGCACGATCCAGTTTAGTGTTACCTATTTGGCATGGTATAGTGAACATACCTGGATCATTGCATTTTGGGGGCAGTTTCCTTTGGAAGAGTGCTGACACATTTTCCCCCATTCTTACCATTTCATTTCCCATCAACTTCCGTTTGTTGGTGCACAGCTCCTTTAAGAACTTCGCGTATCGGGGCACTTGCTTGATTGCATCCAATAGTGGAATGTTGATTTCCACTTTCCTGAACATTTCCAGAATTTCCTTCTCCTTGCTTTCCTTAGTCGCCTTCGCTAACCTGCTCGGAAAAGGCGGTGGAGTTAGTTTCGCATTCACAATAGGTTCGGTCTTTACCTGAGAGTTTTGTGGAATGCTGTTTTTCTTTCCGAATTTTTCTTCAACCTCCTCTTCACTCGCGGTTGGCTTTGATTGTGGCGCCTCAATTTCTTTTCCACTTCGAAGAGTAATTGCACTTACATTCCTCGGATTCACCTCGGGTTGAGATGGCAACTTTCCTCCTGTTTGTGCTTCTAGTCTGTTGATAGCTGTGGCCATTTGACTCATTTGATTTTCCAGGTTTTGAATGCTGGATTTGGTATCCTGTTGAAATTGTAGAGTGTTAGTGGCCAAAGTTTTCATCATTTCTTTGAGAGACATACCTGATGATTGTGGCTTTTGCTGATATTGTCCCTGTGGATGGAAATTTCCTTGTTGTTGAAAATTCCCTTAAGGCTTGTTGGAGACGAAACCCGGAGGTTTGTTATTCCCATAGCTCAAGTTCGGGTGGTCCCTCCAGCCAGGATTGTAAGTGTTTGAGTACGGGTTGTATTGCTGTTTTTGGAATGGAAACCCTTCTGCAGCCTTTACCTGTTCACCATTCTCCTCTTGGAGTACCGGGCACGCATCCGTTGCATGTCCGAAGTTAGCACATATCCCGCATGCTTTGACTTGTTGTGCACTTCCTACAGTAAGTTGTTTAACGAGATTTGTTAGTTCAAACAGTTGACTTTCTATATTGGAACTACTTACCTCATTCACGCGGCGAACTTGCATGTCTCGGGTTGGGTTAAATTGCTGAGTGTTTTCAGACATGTTGGAAATCAAAGCCCGAGCCTGTTCCGGTGTTTTGTCCATTAAGGCACCTCCACTTGCGGCATCTATCATACTTCTGTCCATTGGTAGCAGTCCTTCGTAGAAATATTGCACCAGTAGTTGTTCGCTAATTTGATGGTGGGGGCAGCTCGAGATGAGCTTCTTGAAGCGCTCCCAATATTCATACAGTGATTCACCATTGTGTTGACGAACCCCGCAAATTTCCTTCCGGATTGTTCCAGCCCGAGATGCAGGAAAATATTTTTCCAAAAATAGCCTTTTCATGTCATTCCAGGTGGTGACTGATCCGGATGGTAAACAATATAGCCAATCAGTAGCGGCATCCTTTAACGAGAATGGGAAGGCGCTCATTTTAATTTGTTCCTCGGTAATACCAGTGGGTCTCATACTGTCACAAACCACGTGGAATTCCTTGAGATGCCTGTAAGGGTCTTCACCAGCATGTCCTCGAAAAGTTGGCAACAAGTGGATGAGTCCAGATTTGAGTTAAAAAGTTTTTCCCTCCTCCACTGTCGGAAAAGTGATACAGAGTGGCTGTTGAGCGACATCTGGAGTGGCCAATTGTTTAAGTGTCCTGTGGTTGAGGTTATGAGCTGCCATTTGTTCTAATGCTTCCCTTCTTTGCTGTCGAAAAGTTCGCTCGATTTCTGGATCAAATAAAAAATATTCAGGATTAGTGGATCGAGTTTTATGCATATAAATAAATAAATAAATAAATAAAATTTTCGGAATTTCAAATTTTTTTTTTACATATATATTAAACCGAAATTAAAAATAAATAAATAAAAATGCAGAAAATAAAATTCTAATTGATTAAACAGAAAATTGGTTAACCGCTCCCCGGCAACGGCGCCAAAAACTTGATGCGTGTCGCAATGCACCAAAATAATAAATAAATTCCTTGTTCACTATTACTAAGAATATAGCAGTGGAAGCAAGGGTCGATCCCACGAGGAACGGGAACTAACTTAGTGTTATGTCAATTAGAATCGTAAAGGGGGGTTTTGAGTTGAAAATTGCAATTAATCTAAATAATCAAATAAAGATGTAAAATAGCTGGAATAAAAATCAAATAATAAAGAATCCTAGTTCTCAGGTTCGGTTGTGCCCTATCATAATATTGTCATTCCCCAAGCAACGCATGTACTATTTCCTTTGTTTTATTTATCACCCGGAATAATCAAAAAGCTCTGATTAATCCAATTCTTCCTTAATAATAATCAATTAGAATTAGTTCTCCAATCAATTTAGAGTGAATGAACAACCTAGAATAAGTTCCCTAGATTTAATTCATTAACTATGTGAAAACAAGAAGAATTAGGTGAACTAAATTATCAATTACATATGCTCGAATTGATTAATCTAGATTGGATTTTCATATGGAAATATAAAATTACCAATTGCTACTGTGATTTAGATAACAAGACAAATACAAATCCAATTACCCAAATTAGCAAACATCAACACAATAATTAAAAGACAAGGCCTTAATCAATTAATAAATTGTATTGACGAAATTAATGTTCATGAGAAATCCAATAAATAAAATATAAAAACAAGAACTACGTTACGAGTTGAGGAATGAATAATAAAATAATATGAACACAACTTCCCCCTTGAACTAGGTTGAGAAGACTAGCCACGCATTGCCATGAAGAATTCCCCAAAAGTGTTGTCTTGATTCCCCTTGATTTTTGCCCGGAATTTCTTCTCTTCAAACCTTGATATTGGTGGCTCTCAAAATATTTTTCTCCTCTCACCTTTGGTACTGAATTTCTCCTTTTATAGAGCCCAAATTCGTGCCCTAGCTTAGCCAAAAAGAAATACCAAAGATAGAGTTTAAGTTGAATTAGGAAACAATTTTCCTTTTTTTTTTCGGGCTTAAGTTACGGCCGTAATATAAGGAGTTACGGCCGTAACTCACTTTCTGTTTATTTTTACGCAATTGATTCACTTCTTACGGCCGTGACTCTGCATTCACTACGGCCGTAACATCCTTCAATATTTTCTCACGACCGTGACTTCTTCACAATACGGCCGTGACTAACAACTTGTTACGGCCGTGAGAAACTTCCAATACGGCCGTAACTTGGTTTCTGCAGATTTTCGTATTTTTGTTCAATCAACTGCTTACGGCCGTGACTTTCATGTTGCGGCCGTAACTTATTTACATGCCAGGTCCTCGAACTTCCTTTTTACGTGCTTTTTTGTCCTTTTTCCTTCTTTTCTTGTCATTTGCGATCCTACACAATATAAAACATAAAATGCATTAAGCAATACTTAATTAGGATCAAACTAACAGTAATTCGAGGCAACAAGTAAAGAAATAAAGTGCTAGTAAAGCACTTATCAAGGCCCATCTAACATCTGTCTATAAAGCATATAAGCCTGTTTGATAAGAGTTCAAATCAGTTTTTTATTATATTTTAATAAAAGTTAATAAAAAATTAAAATATATTACGTTCAAAATCAAATTTATTATTATTATTATTATTATTATTATTGTTATTATTATTATTATTATTTGCATTGTCATTTAAATTTTCCTTTGATTGTGTATATGCTATAACCATTAACAAGAGTCAGGAGCAGTCACTTTCGCATGTGGAATTGCATTTGAAAAATTATGTGTAATTATCTGTATTAAAATTATGTTTAAATTATTAACAATTAAAGTCATAATAAACTTTTGCCTTCTAGATAAATTCTCGCCCAAGAATTGCTTTTGAAAACATGTTGAATTTTATGGCTTCTAAGCCGAGCCGAAATCATTATTTTTTGGAATTCAAGTTCAGTTCATTTTATTGTGATACCTTATCTTTTGAAGTATCATTCATGTATTAGGAAATTTCTCTGTCTGCCCACTATTGATGTTAAGATTGTATAATCTATGTACATATTGCCGATTCCGTAACATTTGTAATAGAATGTTCTTCTTTTATGTTTTTTTATTTAATATGATTGTATAATCAGCTTTCTTTTCATAAATTTTCATCAAAATCATTATCACGAATGAAAATCCCTTGCATCGCAGGGGTGAAAAAACTAGTTTACTTTATACGAGTATGTATTTATGTAAGTAAATATTCAAACATGCATGTTATTACGTCAATGCATCAATTAGCATGCAATTCATTGAATTTGAAAGGTCAAAGTAAATGAAAAATGTGGAAAGTACAAGTTTTCTCAAAAGGCATGTATCCTAAGTTTTAAGAAAGAAATTGATGTACTTCTATGTCATGAAAAGAGTGAGTGGGAAATGGGGCTCAAGGACTGACTTACCCAAATTAAATCTCGTTTGCAATGGAATGTTACTATGCTTTGTAGTGGAAAAGTGAATGTTAAACTGCTTTGCGGTGGAATCTGGTTCCAAATATGGAATTTCCCACCCCTGTCTGATTAGCTAGAAGATATACCAAGTGAGCTCATGAAAGTAATGAAATGAAGTTTTGAAAAGTTTGAAAGTTTTGAAAAGTTAAAGTAATTGAGAATACATATTCCAAAGTATTAAAGCATTTCATATCATAAGCATGCATCACATGCATGAAATTTTCCCTCCAGCTCACCTCAATCCTTCCCCAACATTTCAGGTGATGAAAGTTAGATGATACAAGGGGAGCATTTGGTGGAAGACTCAGACAGTACCGTAGTTTATTCTCTTTTAAATTGAATTAAAGATTTTCATAAGATTTTCATTGGTATTCTTTATTCGTTCATTCTTTAAATAATTCTGGTTGGAGTTGGCTTGAATAAGTATGTTTCATTTAGTCGTTTATTAATCCCCTACTGTTAATTGATGTGTATGGTTTGAAATTATTATTTTTTCTTTTTATGGAGTTTGGGAGTGATTTGAGTAGTTTGTTGATGTTAGATATTAAATGAATTGAGACTTATGTTTTTAAATGGATGTGATGTCCCTCTACAGGTTGACTAAGTCCAATTTATAGAGGACATTTTGTTAAAATTTTTGTAGAATTTTATAATAGATAAATGAAAATTTTAGTATTTATATGATTTATTTTCAAATATAAAGTGTAAAGAAGTTAACACATCTAGGTTTAAGATTTTAAACTTTGGGTGTTACAAATATAGTTTTGAATAAGCAACTAAATTGGGGGCTAAAGTGTTTACTGGTAATGCTGATCCAGCGGAAGCTGATTTATGGATGATAAAAATTGAAAGAGTTTTTGATGTTATGGGTTGTTCTGATGACAGGAAACTACGCCTTGCCACCTTTTTGCTAGAAGGAAAAGCATATGATTGGTGGAGATCAATCCAGAGTAGATATACTTATAATTCTATTATCATATTGGATAATTTTAAAGATGAATTTAATGAATGCTACTAGGGCTGTAAATCTAAACAGCCAAACCGTTAAATCGAATTAAAACCGCAATTTTGAAACCGTTGATTTGGGTCCATGCGGACCCATCTACGTTTTGGTTTTGACGCAAATCGAACCGCTTTTAAATTGTTTGGTTTAGGTTTTACTTTTCAAAACTCATTTCAAGCTGCCCACCCGCAAAAAAAATAAAAATAAAAATAAAAATAAAAACTACAATGAATATTTAATGACAAAATTATAAATTTATTTCACGGTTAATTTTTTTTTATACAGAATTTGGCTTTAAAAAATTCTCAAGACTTATTCCACCATAAGTCCAGCCCACAAAATTACAGATTTATGTAGAATTACTTTTGGTCTCCTCTAAGAAGAAAGAGTGATTACTTTTATCATATTTCTACACTGACACAAATTTGGATTCCTGTTGTTCAGTGATTTATATTCAAACTTTTGGTATCCTTCTATGAGAATTTGTCTAGGAAAGAAATGGTTATAAATCTTGAAGATATATATCTAACCATCTGAACTTAATGGTACTAGTAATCAATCTTTTATTCTTAGAGGTGGAATTCATATTTTTTCTATGTAGAAGAGGTATATATAATATTTGATAAATGTTTATTTTCTTGGGAAATGTAAATAATGCTTTGAGTGGCTTTCACATAATTAGTTTAGTGGGTATGTTGAGTTTGCAACTCTCCATCTCTGTAAATACCTTTTCTGTTCATTTGGTTCTCATTTCTTCATTTACTAAAGACTTATGTATAGACGTATTTTACAGTTTAGAATGAATCCCATTTTAGAATTAATTTTGATGTCTTAACTCAAAAATTCTATTCCAATATTTTTTTCAATTTGATCTAAATATATTAGTTTAATTTCGTTTGCAAACCGTGATTTGAATTCGTACCAGACCACAAAAAATGGTTTGGTTTGGTTTAGGAAATTAAATGGTTTGGTTTGGGTTGGAAAAACTTCAAACCGTTTTAAATAGTTTGGTTTGGAAATTTATCAAAAACCGCCCAAACCAAACTGTTTACACCCCTAAATACTACTATCCTAGTTCTTATAGAGATGGTAAACAGAATGAATTTTCGAAATTAGTACAGACGTCTAATGTGGCTAAATACTAGAAGAAGTTTATGGAGTTAAGAAAGTATGTTGCAGTTCTTGTAGCTAATGAAGCTGATAAATACAAAAGGTTTGAATATGGTTTGAATGAAGAAATCAGATCAGTAGTGATAGCTACTAGGTATCAAATTTCGATAAACTTGTAGAAGCATCTTTGAGAGTGGAGGAGAGTATTTTTGAGCGACGGAGTTGATGAGTGAAAATGAGGCACATAATTGGTGGTAGTCAATTTTCGATAGGAGCCTACATAGATAGGCCTCTGAGAAGGGATCGTGCAGGGGTTGGACTTGGTGTTTCCTCTTTAAGCAACTTCATGTCCAGGTCCCGAAGAAGCTAGAATTCAAATGCTAGCCAAGGAACAGTACAACTGTCGAGGTATAGACGTACTCAGACTCAAGGATCTTTCCAGAGGTCATTTACTCCTAGACAGGGTAACAGTTCTGGTGTTGCAAGTTTTCCTCAATGTCATTCTTGTGGAAAATTTCACCCTGGTGAGTGCCTTGATAGTGTTTGTATATGTTATCACTGTGGTCAAAACTAACATATGAAGAGTGCCCCGTTTGCCTATATCAAGGTGGTACGTCACATGGGATATCTTCAAAGGCAGGTGTCAGAACAACTTGAAAGAATCAGAATCGGGATACATCAGAATTTTGAGTGTTAAACCTAGGCGGAGGTTGTAGTGTGTTTTTCTTATTGCAATATGATAGGTTCTCGTGATTTCTCATCCCCAGATGATAGTGACTTGAAAATTTCCCCCTCTGATTTTAATTCCCGTTGTTGACATATTGAGCTTGTTCATTCGCTATCTATGTCCCTTGGTGTGATGAAAAGGTAGCCGTAACTGAATCTGATTTCTGTTGATTTCCTTGAGTGGTAAATGAGGTTATTTGGTTTGTAAGTGATGATACCTAGTCTGCTAGTGCTATGATAGGATCCACTTCATGCAATCTAGCTACCCTCTTTACACTTGATCTCTCGCTTGGCCATTGGTAACTGTTGGTGGCAACGCCATCCAACAAAGAGTATGCGACATCTTCTTTTTTGCCATTAAAGTACCTTGTGTTGTTGCATCTACTATTGTTCTGGTCTGTCCATTCAACATATTGTAGAATATCTCAATCTACATCCAACTTTGAAACCAGTGTTGAGGACATCTTTTAAGCAGATCCTTAAATCTTTCCTAAGCTTCCTAGAATGGTTCGAATTCCGATTTTCTGAATTAACCAATCTCGCTTTGAAGTTAAGCGGATTTTGAAGGATGGACTTGGTGAGGAGTTTCTGAGCCAAATCATCACAAGTTGTAATCGAACCATATGGTAGCGACTGAAACCACGCTTTGGCCTTGTCTCTCAAGGAGAAAGAGAATAGGGGAAGCTTAATTGCGTGATCAGAAACACCATTCATCTTCACTATATCGCAAATTTTCAAGAAAGAACCCAAATGAACATTTGTGTCTTCAGTTGGAGCTCATCCAAACTGATTTTGTTGTACCATATGTATTAGTCCTGGCTTCAGTTCAAAGGTTTTTGTAGCAATAACTGGGCATGAGATACAGGAATAGTTGTCATTGACAACTGGTCTGACATAGTCCAGAATAGCTCGTTGATTGTTTTCAAGATAATGCTACTTTCACAACCAATCTCACACAACTTCTCTCACAAACTCGATATATCGCGATATTTAGTATCCAATTTATCATGAGATGTTATATAAAATTTTGAAATCTGAAAAGGTAAATATACCTTTTTACTCTGTACAAGTAGATGTTCCTCCTCTCTCCCGCCATGGCCTTCTGCCAATAAAGAACCTCACCAAAAATAATTTCCAAGTATTATTTTCCTACGAATATCAAGACCCGACAGTGAACTAATCCCCGCCGACAGCTCGAAAGATGAAACACGCTGTAGAAATGCCACATTGCATTGCTCTGTCAACCAAACAAAAGCCATGAAAAATGCTGCATTGGTTGATCTTCCACGGGAGAATGTGGAGCACAATGTCGAAAATGGGTTAATTTTTTTTCCCCAATTTTATCTCTTGTTTATTAGTTTATGTTTTGAACTGAAGCAAATCGACCATTACAGTGAACGAATTAATTTATGGTTTTATGACTGCTGGAACGTAGACATTTATTTTTCATTTACAAAAATTCAAATTTATGAGATTTATGATTTTGTTTAGGTATTCAATCACCTATTCATGATGAATATAATGGAGGATTGGTGGGTGATGAAATTGTGGAAGCAAATGAGATAGATATGGAAAATTCGATTGGAGTGAATGAAGTAATCGTAACTGAGGAAAGTGCAATTGTGCCTATGGTTGGAATGAAGTTTGCTAGCTTTGAGGAGGCTTTTGATTTTTACAAAACCTACGGTTATAATATGGGTTTTCCTGTCAAAAATAGACCTTCTAAAAAGAGCGATAACAGGCTAGTTAAATATGGAGTATTTGTATGAGGATGAGAAGGAAAGAAAAGTAGTGTTACATGTAATTATTTGAAGCCTCATCCAACTATGCAAATTGGTTGTGAGGAAAAATTGGTAGTCAGTATAGATGCTTTAGGATCATGGCCAGTTAATAATGTTTGTCTAGAGCATAATAGGACTAGCCAATCAAAATCCAAGTTGTTTCGGTGTAATCGACAATTGATTGAACAACTGAAAAGGAAGCTTGGAGTTAATGATATAGTAGGAATTCCATTACATAAAAGTTTCAACTTAGTCATTGTTGAAGCAGGTGGATATGAGCATCTCCCTTTTTTTGAGAAGATGATGGAGATTAGGAAAATATGATACAAGGCACGACAACAGCATTCTTGGACTGTTGGGAGCGAAAAATGTGATTCGTGGGAGGACTCATTCTGATTTGAGGACGAATCGTTCCGACCTCGGCGGGGATGATGGAGATCAGGAAAATATGATACAGGGTACAACAACAACATTCTTGGACCGTTGAGAGCTGAATATGTGATTCATAGGAGTTGTCAACTTCAAATAGTCATATCTTTCGCATACGAGGTCAAAATTTCTATTATGACCACTTTTCGGAAAGGTCTCGACGATCCAGATGCGACTCATTGCTTTGTTATGACTATTAGTGGAATTTGATCATTTGAGAACGTTTACTGTGTTAAAGCTGTCATTTTTATATTTTCGTTATTTATTTTTGAACTTTGAGTTATTATTTCTAGTTGGTCCAACCATATAAGGGCCTAGGGTCCAGTAAAGGATCATATTTAAGTTCTTTGCATTCAGATGTAAGGTCTTTTCTTGGTTGATTTCGAATAAAAACTTGATTTGGTTGAATTGCAATCCGCGTTTATCTATCGTGTGTTTACGTAGACTATGGTCTACATCAGAAGAACTGTAGATACTACATAGAGAAAGTCATATGACTTAAGTTAGGGGATGGAGATTCAGTTGCAATACAAATGTACTTTTCGAAAATAAAATCACAGCGTCCAGGGTTCTTCTTTAGTGTACATTTAGATGATGAGGCTCAATTGCAAAATGTATTCTGGGCTGATTATAGGTGCAAGCAAGCTTACAAGGAATTCAAAAATGTTGTAACATTTGATACCACATACCAGACCAATAGGTATGACATGCCTTTTGCACCTTTTGTTGGTGTGAACCATCACATGGAATCAACCCTATTTGGATGTGGTTTAGTATCGAATGAGAGTGTTCGCTAGAAACACACCGCAAGTACACGTATCGCATACAAGTAGTAGTGGACTAAATGAGTCCGATTTATCGATCCGACAAGGATTGTCTATTTCAATAACACTCTAGTTCAATCAATTTTAACAAGAAACACACACAATAAAGTTTCGGTTTTGGAAAGTCCTAGTACTAGAATTTAAATCACAATTATAAATAAATAACTAGAAAAATAGTGATGAATAGATGATGAAGGAGTGTTGGGATTCTTGATTCCACTTGACCATAACCTAATTGAATTATCACACGCAAATAGAAATGCAATTCATTAATCATGTTAGACCCGATTTTTCAAGCTTAGCCAATTACCTATCTCGAGTGAAATCAACCCTAATTAGTGGCATTAACCTACTATATCTCTATGTCGATTAAAAACACACCAATTGCATTAAACCTTTTGTGAAAATAGCTCAATGGGTCATCTAGGGTTTTAGGTATATCTCTATCCTAAACAAGAACGTAGAGCAAATATTGTATTGATCTAGAATACACAACAATTTCTCAATAATTGCACATCCCATGAAATCTCAGCATAAATGTGACAACAATAAATGCTAGTCAATAAATATAACAATAAATGCACAAGATAATAAAAAGCTTAAATTCTTAATACAAGCATTAAAATCAACTAAGTTAGGTCAAGCTTCATCAATAATCCCAACACAAAATAGTTTAGCCCATGATGAAATAACAATAAAATTCAAGAATTAAATACATCATTTCAACAATAGACTAAAATATATAAAAAAATATGAAGATTAACAAGAAATCTTCCCTTCAACAATGGTCAGTGCTTCAAAACATCAATGTTTCTCCACAAAATTGTAGCTATTTCTCCCCTAAATCAACATTCATCTACTAACCTAACTAATTACAAAAGAAAATTACGAGACAAAAGCAAGAAAAATCAAAGAGAGAAAGAGAGCTAGGGTTTCTTGACTTGAAAAGGAGGGAAGAATGATTCAAAAATAGCCAACATCACTCAAAATACCCCCAAAATAGCGTAGATCCGCGTATAACAGCTTTTGGGCCGAATCGGGTCGCACCGGGTCGGCCCAAATTATCGCTCCATTTTATGACCACGCGATCGCGTGGTTGAATGACTCGCGATCGCGTGGTTGACATTGAAAACTTCCGGGTTGGATTTTAGGCTTGATTCGCGAACGCGACCTTTGCTTAACCACGCGTTCGCGTGGTTCACCTGAGTGATGTCTTGCAGCTTGATCCTCTTTTAATTGCAATTGAGGTCCTCAGTTTTAGATATCGATCAACTTGGTCCCCAAAGTTTGACTCTTTGATGGATTTGACTCTTTTCTCCTCAATTTCTTCAAGTATTTATCCATTTAGCTCTTTCTTGTGCTTTCTCCATGAAGTTGATTATTAAACCTAATTAACCACAAAATATGCACAATTAAGTAGGTATTTGTCCAAATTACTCAAAAAGAATTACTAAAAATATATGAAATATGCATGTAAAATGCACTCAACAAATACCCCCAAACTTAAACTCTTGCTCGTCCCGAGAAAGAATATTCACATGCATCTACAAAAAATAATGACAATATGATCAACAATGCTAGATAGCTCGCAATTTTCCATGAGTGTGAAATTGCATAATTAATTCACAATTATGTTCCCAAATAATGCTACAAAAATGAGTTTGGCTTATCCGATGTTTGATCGGTGCGTGTGTGCATAGCCACTGTCAATCGTCAATAAAATTCAAGAATGTTGATGAGTAAAGAGGTTTCAAGTCAAAACTATCCCACCATTAGTGGTCAATTCTTTCCTTTGCCACTCGTGACATTCATCCATCAATGAATAATTTTCTTTCCACTCTCTGGATACAATTCTAGAGGGTACTCTCAAATCACTCTTTCTTTTTCCACTCTAGAAATGCAGTGACTCTCCACTAATGAGTGCTTCGACATTCAAGTTTATACCAAACAATTCAAACCCACTATTCATCTATGCCCTTATGCAAGTACAAATACATGATTTCTAACAACTAACATGATGTTTGCTCGTGACTTCCCCACTCCCTTAAGCTTCCTAATTGACCCATGTAGCGAGCTTTAGGTCGGCAGCTCCCCGATTTTTTAGATCAAAGGGTACCAGGTTTCAAAATACCCCTACGGACTTATTAACTCGAGTCAGCTCAATGTACATATGATCTTACATGGATAAACATTTAAAGAAAGTAGCACAAGTAGCACATTTGGTTATAACTCATGAATTATCAACAATTTCAAATATCAAAGTCTTATAAGCCGGCAAGGCTATCTAGCATATTAATATTCTCAACAAAATAAACAATTTCAAACATCAAGACATCAAGGGCCGGCAAGGCCATTTAAAATGTTCATAAAGCAACATGATCCCAACACCCCCAAACTTAAATCAAACATTGTCCTCAATGTTGACAATGGCATAATAACAAGAAATGAATGGGTGATGGAACTTCCCCGGATTGATGCGTGTATGATGTTCCAAATTGCCCTAAGCTTTGATTCTCTTGATACGCAAATCTCCCCCAAACTTGTTAAGGACAAGGTTGCTTAGGATTTCAAAAAAATTCGAACCTATAAAAGTTGGTGATTAACCAAGTTAGACATAATAAAAATGCAATAAGTAAATATCAACAAGTAATTAAAAGAGTAGAAATTTGGGTTGCCTCCCAAAAAGCGCTTGGTTAAAGTCGAAAGCTTGACATTTTGATACAATTACTCCGGGTTCGCAAGAGTGATGGATGGCTTCTCCTTTTTATAATTACCCCCCAAGTATGGCTTCAAGCGTTGCCCATTTACTTTGAAGTTCCCTTTACTTCCATGATAAAGTTCGACCGCTCCATGTGGGAAGATTTGAGCAATAGTAAAAGGTCCCGACCATCTAGAGCGGAGTTTACCGGGAAACAATCGAAGTCTTGAGTTGTAGAGAAGTACTTGTTGCCCAACTTTGTAAATCCGAGCATTTTCATATGACTCAAGGCGGAATTCATCAAGCTCATTGAGTTGGAGTAGTCTTTTCTCACCAACCAACTCCATATCAAAATTCAAGACTTTTGTTGCCCAATATGCTCGGTGCTCAAGCTCAACCGAGAGATGACATGCTTTACCAAATAGAAGGCGAGATGGAGACATACCAATAGGGGTTTTGAATGCGATGCGGTATGCCCATAATGCATCATCCAATTTCTTGGACCAATCTTTCCTCGAGGCATTCACCGTCACTTCAAGGATCTTTTTCGACTCTCTATTTGAAATTTCAACCTGCCCACTTGTTTGTGGATGATAAGGAGTGGATATTCGATGTTTGACTCCATACTTCGTCAAAAGTGAGTCGAAGAGGCGGTTACAAAAGTGTTTTCCTCCATCACTAATGATAGCTTGAGGGGTGCCATAACGAGTAAAAATGTTTTTCTTTAAAAAGTTCACCACCACTCGAGCATCATTTGTGGGGAGTGTCACCGCTTCTACCCACTTTAACACATAGTCTACAGCAACTAAAATGTATTGATTAGAAAAGGACGATGGAAAAGGTCCCATCAAATCAATACCCCAAACATCGAATATCTCCACTTCTAAAATAGAATTTAAGGGCATTTCATTTCGGTTAGAGATATTACCCAAGCGTTGGCATCGGTCGCATTTGGACACAAGTGTGTGAGCATCCTTGAATAAAGTGGACCAATAAAATCCCGACTGAAGAACCGTTGATGCAGTTTTCACTGCACCAAAATGGCCTCCATAAGGCGATGAGTGACATTGCTCAAGAATCTTCTCCATCTCCTCCTCGGGCACACACCTTCTCATGATTTGATCCGGACCCTTTTGAACAACAACGGGTCATCCCAAAAATAATGCTTGATATCTGCAAAGAACTTCTTCCTTTGTTGATAAGAGCGGTTCGGGGGAGTGATGCCACTTGCTAGAAAATTCACATGGTCTGCATACCATGGTACACTAGAAGCTTGTAGAAGATCCATGATTTGGAAAAGTTGCTCATCTGGGAATACCTCACTTATCTCTTCATCAATAACTTCCTCGGTTTGCTCAAGTCTAGATAAGTGATCGGCTACAAGATTCTCCGTCCCGTTCTTGTCACGAATCTCCAAATCAAACTCTTGGAGAAGAAGAACCCATCTAATTAACCGCGGCTTGGCATCCTTCTTTGCCAACAAATACTTGAGGGCCGAGTGGTCGGTATATACAATCACCTTGGAGCCAATAAGATATGACCGAAACTTATCAAAGGCAAAGATCACTGCTAGCATTTTCTTCTCGGTAGTAGCATAATTCAATTGAGCATCGGTCAAGGTTCTACTAGCATAGTAGATGACATGCAAGATTTTGTCCTTCCTTTGCCCCAAAACTGCCCCCCACGGCATAATCACTTGCATCACACATAAGCTCAAAGGGCAAACTCCAATTCGGAGCCACAATAATAGGTGACGTGATGAGTTTCTCTTTAAGAGTGTTAAACGCTTGAAGACACTCTTTAGAGAAGTCAAATGTGACACTCTTCTCAAGCAATGAACAAAGTGGCTTTGTGATTTTTGAGAAGTCCTTGATGAATCTCCTATAAAATCCCGCATGCCCCAAAAAGCTTCTTATGCCCTTTACCAAGGTTGGGGGAGGTAATTTTTCGATAAATTGAATTTGTGCCTTATCAACCTCAATCCCCTCACTTGAAATCCGGTGTCCAAGAACTATCCCCTCTCGAACCATGAAATGACATTTTTCCCAATTCAAAACCAAATTGGTATCCTCGCATCTTTTTAGCACCATTCTCAAATTATTCAAACAATCATCAAATGAAGTACCAAAAACCGAGAAGTCATCCATAAATACCTCAATAAATTTCTCCACCATTTCGGAGAAGATAGCCATCATGCATCGTTGAAAAGTAGCGGGGGCATTGCAAAGACCGAAGGGCATCCTCCTATATGCAAAAGTTCCATATGGGCATGTGAATGTTGTTTTCTCTTGATCCTCCGGGGCTACAGGAATTTGATTATAGCACGAATACCCATCTAGGAAGTAATAATGAGAGTGACCCGCCAATCGCTCAAGCATTTGATCGATGAATGGAAGGGGAAAATGATCATTCCTAGTAGCATTGTTGGGCTTGCGATAATCAATGCAAGAGTTTACCACTAGATGATCAATTACATCCACCCGAAAGCATGAATTTGACTCCGAAGGATATTTAATGGCCTTCAACACATTGAAGGTGACTTGCTCATCTTGCACCCTCAAAATCAATTGCCATTCTTGCACATCAATAAGTGCTCTCCCGGTTGCTAGAAATGGCCTTCCCAATATGATTGGAATGTCATGATCTTCTTCCATGTCTAGAATAATGAAATCTGCTGGAAAGATGAATTTATCCACCTTCACAAGAACATCCTCAATGATCCCTCGATGATATTTGATGGACCTATCCGCCAATTGTAGAGACACGGTGGTTGCTTTAGCTTCCCCCAATTCTAAATTCCTGATAATGGACAAAGGCATCAAATTAATGCTAGCACCAAGATCACATAAAGCTTTACTAAAATTAACATCACCAATAGTGCATGAAATAGTAAAACTCCCTGGATCTTTAATTTTTGGAGGAAGCTTGTTTTGAATGATGGCACTACATTCCTCAGTTAGCATCACCGTCTCATGCTCTTCAAGCCTTCTTTTGTTGGATAGAATATCCTTCATGAACTTGGCATAGCTTGGCATTTGAGCTAATACATCGGCGAAAGGAATGTTGATGTGTAGCTTCTTGAACACTTCCAAAAATTTGCTAAATTGATTGTCTAGCTTTTGCTTTTGCAACCTTTGAGGAAAGGGAATAGGAGGCACATAAGCCTTGATCGGTGTTGGGGACTTTGATGTGGATGCTTCCGGCTCACTTTCCTTTGGCACTTCAACAATTTTTTCGGATGCTTGAATAGGCTCATTTTCTTCAATGGGAGTCTTGTTTTGATGAGTTGTTGGTTGTGGGGCCGTGATCTCGGGCAATTGCACCCCACTCCTTGTTGTAATAGCTTGATCATTCTCCCTAGGATTTGTCTCGGTGTTGTTAGGCAAAGCTCCTTGTTGCCTTTCCGAGAGAAGTTTAGCTATTTGACCTACTTGCTTCTCCAAATTTTTCAAAGAGGCATCATTGAGTTTTTGATATTGCAATTGATGATTTGCTAGCTTGGTGATAGCCTCTTTCCATCCCTCTTTCTTCTCTTGTGGCTTTGGATTCAACACATTGTGATTGTTACCATAAGATAGATTAGGATGATTTCTCCAACCGGGATTGTATGTAGGAGCATATGGATTGAATTCTTGGCGTTGGAAATTTTGAGCATAAGCAACTTGCTCGGTAGATGAATAACCACTGGCCACCAATGGGCACATAGAGCTTTGATGATTAGCCCCACATATATCACATACTGGAGGGGCTTGAACCATGTTGACGGGCCAAGAGGTTGAAGTAGATAACCATTTCACTTTCTTGGCTAAGTAATCAATCTTTGACAAAACAAGTGCATAATCATCACCCCCACGTGCACCACTAGAACTCCTTGGTGCACTTCTATCCGGCCACATTGTACTTTGTTCACTCATGATCTCAAACAAATCATAAGCCTCCCGAATGCTCTTTGTTTTGATGGACCCATTAGAGGATGAGTCCACATTTGAACGGCAATGAGGAGTTAGCCCGGCATAGAAGTAGTTGACTTGTTGGCCCAATGTAATTCCATGATTTGGGCACTTCCTAAGCATATCCTTGAATCTCTCCCAAGCTTCATGAAAGCTCTCCATCTCGAATTGTTGAAATGTAGTAATATCATGCTTGAGTTTAGCAACTCTAGATGGTGGGAAAAATTTTGTAGTGAACCTTTGGACAAACTCCACCCAAGTCGTGATGCTCCTCGGAGGCAAAGTGTCAAGTCATTCTCTTGCTTTATCTTTCAACGTATGTACAAATAACCTCATCCAGATTGCCTCCACATTCACACCCTCATAGTTGAAGTTGCTACAAATCTCTAGGAACCATACCACATGGGCACGTGGATTTTCATCGGTCCTCCCATAGAATGAGATGGTGTTGGAGAATAAATTGATGACATCCTATCGAAGTTGAAAATTTGGATGATTGTAGGAGGGATAGACGATGCTTGATTGATTCTCGAAAATAGGAGGATTCATGAAATCTCCAAAAAGCATGTCTTCTTCATTAACAACGGGCTCTTGAGCTCTAGCCGCTTGACGAACAAAACCGGGTGGGATTCCACCCCTTGGAGGAATTGCAGCAGGAGCATTAAGCTCGATGTTAACTCTTTCTCCTTCCATCTCAGTAAGAAGTTGTCTCCTAGCTTCCCATTGTTCCCTTAACCAACGTCAAAAAGTTCCCTCGATATCCGAATCTATTTCAACTAGATCAAGACTTCTACTTCGACGCATGCACAATTAACAACCTAGAACAATACAAGAAATTAGAAGATTTCTTACACAAAACAAAAAAAAAAAAAAATTGTACAAGAAATAAAAGTAACTAAAAGTCAAAACTAATATCAACTAAAATGTAATTTAAAAAGAAACAATCCCCGGCAACGGCACCAAAAACTTATTCGCTAGAAACACACCGCAAGTGCACGTATCGCATACAAGTAGTAGTGGACTAAATGAGTCCGGTTTATCGATCCGACAAGGATTGTCTATTTCAATAACACTCTAGTTCAATTAATTTTAACAAGAAACACACACAATAAAGTTTTGGTTTTGGAAAGTCCTAGTACTAGAATTTAAATCACAATTATAAATAAATAACTAGAAAAATGGTGATGAATAGATGATGAAGGAGTGTTGGGATTCTTTATTCCACTTGACCATAACCTAATTGAATTATCACAAGCAAATAGAAATGCAATTCATTAATCATGTTAGACCCGATTTTTCAAACTTAGCCAATTACCTCTCTCGAGTGAAATCAACCCTAATTAGTGGCATTAACCTACTATCTCTATGTCGATTAAAAACACACCAATTGCATTAAACCTTTTGTGAAAATAGCTCAATGGGTCATCTAGGGTTTTAGGTATATCTCTATCCTAAACAAGAACGTAGAGCAAATATTGTATTGATCTAGAATACACAACAATTTCTCAATAATTGCACATCCCATGAAACCTAAGCATAAATATGGCAACAATAAATGCTAGTCAATAAATATAACAATAAATGCACAAGATAATAAAAAGCTTAAATTCTTAATACAAGCATTAAAATCAACTAAGTTAGGTCAAGCTTCATCAATAAACACAAAATAGTTTAGCCCGTGATGAAATAACAATAAAATTCAAGAATTAAATACATCATTTCAATAATAGACTAAAATATATAAAGAAATATGAAGATTAACAAGAAATCTTCCCTTCAACAATGGTAAGTGCTTCAAAACATCAATGTTTCTCTACAAAGTTGTAGCTATTTCTCCCCTAAATCAACATTCATCTACTAACCTAGCTAATTAAAAAAGAAAATTACAAGACAAAAGCAAGAAAAATCAAAGAGAGAAAGAGAGCTAGGGTTTCTTGACTTGAAAATGAGGGATGATTCAAAAATAGCCAAAATCACTCAAAATACCCCCAAAATCGCTTAGATCCGCGTATAACAGCTTTTGGGCCGAACCCGATCGGCCCAGATTATCGCTCCCTTTTATGACCACGCGATCGCGTGGTTGACTTTGAAAACTCTCGGGTTGGATTTTAGGCTTGATTCGCGAACGCGACCTTTGCTTAACCACACGTTCGCGTGGTTCACCTGAGTGATGTCTTGCAGCTTGATCCTCTTTTAATTGCAATTGAGGTCCTCGGTTTTAGATATCGATCAACTTGGTCCCCAAAGTTTGACTCTTTGATGAATTTGACTCTTTTCTCCTCAATTTCTTCAAGTATTTATCCATTTAGCTCTTTCTTGTGCTTTCTCCATGAAGTTGATTGTTAAACCTATTTAACCACAAAATATGCACAATTAAGTAGGTATTTGTCCAAATTACTCAAAAAGTGTTACTAAAAATATATGAAATATGCGTGTAAAATGCACTCAACAGAGAACACCGCGATTTTTTTGTGGTTGTTTAGAACATGGCCTGAGTGTATAGAAGGGGAGGCTCCCACTGGGATAATTACTGATTAGGACAAGGCAATGCAAAATGCGATTGAAATTTTATTCCCAAAAACAAAACATAGACAGTATTTGTGGTACATTCTGAAGAAGTTGCCTAAAAGTTTGGGTACCATGAGCACAAGGGATCCATACTTTCATCCATACATGATGTAGTATATGAATCACAAAGCGTGAAGACTTCGAACATGACTGGGCTCAATTGATTGATAAGGTATATGCCTCATGATAATGATTGGTTTTTGGGTCTATATAGAGAAAAGGGTCGTTGGGTTCCATGTTTTTTGAAAATAAGTTTTGGGCAGGTATGTCAATAATACAATGTAGTTAGAGCATTAATTCTTTCTTTGATGGGTATGTCCACTCAGAAACCTCTCTAAAGCAATTTGTGGAATAGTATGAGAATGCGCTAAAGTCTAAAGTTAAGATGGAGTTTCAATTAGACTTCAGGTCATATTCACAGATGGTACCCTGTGTCACAAAGTTTGCTATGGAGAAGCAATTTCATGATGTCTACACACTCTAAATGTAGAGAATTTCAAGATGAAGTAACTGCAAAAATGTACTGCGATATTATCACTACAGAAGATAGTAGTCTTACATCTAGGTATGAGGTTTTAGAAGAAATAATTCTAGAGAAACAGGAGAAGATGAAGACTTTTACTGTTACTCCGGGACGAGAAATGTGAGGTGGTCTGTAATTGTCACTTGTTTGAGTTCAAAGGCATAATTTGTAGACATGCTATAATAGTTTTATTTCATAATGGTATTAAACTGCATCCTGAGTGGTACATTTAAGGAGATGGAGGAGAGATGTCCTTAGAGGTTATATACTAGGGTGAAGATCAATTATGCTGCCTGGGTAAGTATCGAGGAGCAACTTAGATATGAGAAATAGTGTAGCTCATTTGCGAAGGCAGCTAATATGGTTGTCGGTGATGAAAAATGAACCCAAGAGGTAATGGAGTGGATTGATCATCTAATGAATGAGACGCCAAACTTGATTGGAAAACAAAATTGTAATATGAATGTTCTCTCCCTAAATTTACGCATATGGACCCATTAGTGAAGATGTGGAAAATACTTCGAGAAAATTCATATTGGATCCAAAGTGTTCAAAAAGGAAAGGATAACCTAAAAAACTTCGGCAAAATGAGCCATTGGAGACTACAAAAAAACTAAGGTATGTCTTTGCTCAGTTTCTACTATTTTTCATGTAATCAAATGATCGAACACAATGACTAAGCCTTCATTTTGGTACGTTGGTTACTTCAATGGCAAAAAAAAAAAAAGTGCTCGACACAAACCTACAAGAAGTTCCACTAGTCGGTCAATCATCTCAACAACAACAATGTTCACTTACATGCTCAGAAAATGTGCTTGATTTGAATTGTAGCACAAACGAGTGGTTGAGAATGGATTTTAATTTGTAATATTGTATTGTGTTTTGTAAGGGTGTAGGAAATGTGGATTTCACTAACTTTTGTTTTGTTACTGGTACTTGGTCTAAATAGAGAATGCATGTGCTTGTTTTTTTATTAAGGATTTTTTGTTACTGGTACTTGTAAATGGAGAATGCATGTGCCTTTATGTATTTAGGATGATATGTTACTCCTACCCAATTAACATGACATTATGTATCAAAATCTGCAGTCAGGTTTAGTTAGTGAAGAAAGACCATTCATATCAATGAATGAATTATTTCTAACAATAATAACCGTATGCCCAACTTCAACGCCAAGAGTCCCATAAAGAGTTTATATATCTATCAAGTTCAAATGATGATATGTTACTCAATGAACTTGAACAAAGGCAATGCTTTAGAATATTGATGGTTGTAAGCATATCATGGTCATTAACAATGGAAGAGCTGCTATATATCCCAACACAAGTTTCATGTCTTCAAACTTACAAATAAGTAACTAATAATTCATTACAAAACTCATTACAAACTAGCATTACTAGAAATGACAACAAAAAAGGATTGATCAACTCTAAAATAACTAAATTTGCTCATTTCTCGATCATTGATGCTTCTTCTCTTTCCCCTTATTGTCCCCATATTGTTTGCCCTTTCATATGGTGAAGTTCAATAATATCTCCAGGTCATCTTCTTCTACTATTTGAGCCCCATATTGTTTGCCCTTTCATATGGTGAAGTTCAATAATATCTTCACATCATCTTCTACTACTATTCGAGCACACATTTTTACCATCCACGACAAGTCTTTGGTTTCATCCTCAGCCACACTTTCAATTGATTGCTTGATTGACCATTGTACCACTCGAAGAATCCGCATTGCTTACTGCAATTGAAGAATAATTTTCCCTTGACTTTTCTACTTTAACCACCTCGAGCCACTTCACATAGCCCTCTCTACACCATGGGCATGGCTGCTTGTTTGGACAATCAAATGCCCCATGCTCCTGTAGCCTACAACAATGGCAGACTTTGTTGTTACTGCCTCCCATTTTTCATTCTGTTCGAATAAGTACTGGAATAATATCAGAAGCTTATACATAAATTAGACTAAACATTAAACAAAGAATAATACTGAAGACTAGACCGAAGCTACAACATATCAAAAAACTACAGTCAATCCAACATAATTCAATTTTCAATTTCATTTTTCATTGACCATCTAAACTGATATAGACACAAATATATATAATGAAGAAACCAAAAAAGCACATTCATATACCTCAAAAACTTATTCCGCCAAAAAAATATACATATATATATTTGTCCATAAACAGGTGCATAGTTGAATAACAAGGTTATGATGCAATAGGGTTTGATACAATTCAATTTGGAAGCTACAGTACTTTTGAAGAGGCAATTCAAAAAATTAATTAAGATTTTAATTTTAACCTTAACTTTTAATTTTTCAGAATAAGTACTAGATGTTCAAAACCAAAATGAAAATAGAAATCATCAAGTCAAAATTACGGTCAAGATGCATGGTTGGAATAGATTATAATCTAAACCATAACATTTAGAATCCACAACTTCGAAATCACTTTGGGTCAGGAGAGGGATGTAGAATTACATTTAAATGTAGGTTTGCTGGAAAAATGGGTGGTCAGAATCAATTGGTCTCCTTGGAAGCATACGGATACGGGTTTTGGAGAAGTATAGGGTCTCGAGAGTTTGGTTGGTTGAAATGAAACGAAACTGATTTGGCGTGGCAATAAAATTTGATTATTTGCGGGGAAACTTCGTAAAATCAATGGGGTTGTGTGAAATGTTGTGATATATGGGTTGTGAGAGTAACATTGCCCTTGTTTTCATTAGCTGTTCTTGCTTCCTGTTCTACTATTGCTCCATGTTCAGTCCTATGTATACCCAAATGTTATATTTGAACCTCCTTGTGATCGCAAGGTTTTACCGGTTTAAAATTTTTAGATCCAATGGATGCATTAATATTTTGATCCTATGTTAAAGCCAGACATGTAAACCACACTTGGCAAACCCAATGTGATAGATTTAATCGAAAAAGTGTTGGTAGGAGGAATCAAACTCGTGATCAAAGGTCTCTGCGCTCACTTACTCCACCAAAATTGTTGCGACCAAGAATTTTTACGCATTTAATAATTATTTTAATATTTAGAAAATCGTGTCGCTACTATCTCACCATTATTTTAAGTTAACGCCGCGACAGATTCGTCTAGCCAAGTCAAGAAATATTGAATCCATTCGATGTTAAATTAAATTTCCGAATTTCTAAAATTATATTATTTTAATTATTTATTTAAAGTATTATTTTTAAAATCATTTTAGATTCCAATTTTCCTTATTTAAATTATTTTAGTCCAAGTGCGTAATTCATTTTTATATCAAAATTTATTTATTCTCAAATTTATTTTTCGGTCCAAAATATATTTATTTTAAATACGCTTCTTAATCAAAGTTAGTCAAATTTTGGTTAATTAATCATATTTAACCTAAACCTAAAAACACACCCCACCTACCTAGATTCCACAAAACACCACCATTATCATCACCAACCCCAACTTTTCTTTCTTTAATCGCCACCCTCAACCACTTGTCTGCCCAACCTTTACCTTTAGCCGAAAGCCATAGCCTCCACCTACCACATTTTTAATCCACTATATCACCATCATTTGAATAATCAATTATGATCACTTCACCACCCAACCACCAGTTCTCTGCACAACCATCTCCACCCGTCTCAACTCCAAAATCAGCCCATTGCCAATAACAGTCTTCATCCACCTCCATCTCCATAGCCCAAAACCACCTGCAGCTCCATCACTGCCAAACCAACCCAAATTCTCTGCAACCAAAGTCTCAATACATCAAAGCCTGGCCAACCTCACCACACTGCACCAACCAGTATCACCAGCCATCCACTTCCACCTTCATCCCCAATACCACCACTGCCGGAACCATTGTTTCATCAGTCACCAACCAACCATTTAAGACACAGACGCCATCACTGTTTTATCACTATCAAACCAACCTCACTGCAACACTGGATTTATCAGCCATCAACCACCTTCACCACCAAACACTGCAGCCATCACCAACCAGCATCATCATTCCCCAATCGAGCCTACAACAAATCTGCAGCAATGGCCTTCATCCCTCCTCCATCACAATCACCACCGCCTCAGCCACTAACCGCTTCTACCAATTTCAATCAACCTTCATCACCACCGAGTAACCGCCGTATCATCGCCACCAACCACCTCAAAACCCATCACTGCCTCATTTCTCCTCAACGAACTTGCACCCACCCAAAGCACCGGTCACCGCTATTGTCGAAACAGCCACCAATCACGGGACCACCAGTGCCCAGATTTCAACTCATCAAATCCTTACCCAAAACAAACCCAAAACAACCAAGAATCAAATTTAACTCAAACTCACCTTGAACCGCAACTTAGTCACAGGAGATTTGGCCGGAAACCATAGCTTCAAGAATCAAACTCAACATCGGTTTTCTGCCCAAAAACACCAAATATCTTCCCTTCTCACTTACCACACGCCTACTCTCACAGCAGAACCACCGCTGGTCGAACATTGGCGTTTGGCTCGAGGCATCAACCACAGAAAAGCCAATCGCACTTTCCGTTTCTGAATCGAGAGAGAGAGAGAGAGAGAGAGAGAGAGGGAGTAGTGAGAGAATAATGAGAGAGAGAGAGAGAGAGAGAGATAAGATCTGAGGTTTAATATTTGATTTTCGAAAATTTGCATTTTGGTCCCTGGTTTTCCAAAGTTATTTAAATCAGTCCCTAAAGTTTTAAAATGATCACTTCAGCCCTAAATTTCAAAAGTTATTATTTTAACCCCTAAGTATCAAACCCATTTTATTTCAGTCCCTGCTGATTTAATTAATTTGATTTTAAGCCCAAGTTTTAAAAGATTTACATTTTAGTCCTCAAATGTTTAAAAGCAATTATTTAATCCCATATTTTTAAAGTCTTTCGATTTGGTCCATATTGATGATATATATATATATATATATATATATATATAGATATATAGATATGTATACGTATATTTATAAATCTCAACTTATAAAAGATATTCATTTTAGTCCATCAACTTTCAAAGTATCTATTTTAGTCCCTCAACTATCAAAAGTATTCATTTTAGTCCCTCAACTTTTAAAGTATTCATTTTAGTTCCTCAACTTTCAAAATATTCATTTTAGTTCCTCAACCTTCAAAAGTATCAATTTCAGTCCTCAAATTATAAATTATCATTTTTAAACTATAAATTTCTAAAGGCTTTATGGGCTAGACGAAGCATACGGAGAATTTAAAGAATGGAGGACATTTCCCGCTCAACTTTGCACTTGTCGGATTTGAGGTAGACTCTCCCCTATTAATTGATTTAAATTATGATTGTTTAAAAGAAACTTGGAAAGTCCAATGAGTAGAAGGCCGGATCTCGTGAGGACCGAGAACGCTACAAAGGTGGAAAGACCATGAGTATGTGGGCAAGATTGGGAAAAGGCCCCTTGAGGGAGCCCAATAGCGACCCACATTCTATGTTTGTGAACGTTATGTGATTTATACATACAATGTTTTTAAAGAGTAGAGGGCCGTATCCCTTGAGGACCGGGAACGCTACAAAAGTGGAAAGACCATGAGTATGCGGGCAAGATTGGGAGAAGGCCCCTTGAGGGAGCCCAATCCGCTACCCACATCCTATATTTTTAAGAGTATATGATTTTCAAAAGAAGCCCTACCAACACCCTGTTTTCTAAAAAGCCGGTATTTATGTGTTCAATCATCTTGTAGGTTATTTAATTGGCGATGAGTCTACTGAGTATTTCCCCCATGAAATGCTCACCCCACTTTTTAACAGTTTTGCAGATTTCGGAGACGGTGGCAAGCGATGAATGATGGTGGCAATAAACATTAAATGGTTGAAAGTTTGACTTTAATGATTTTCGTATTTTCCAAACATTGAATAATTTGAGAACTTCAGTTATTTGAGAAATTATGACATTGTCAATTTCTTTACAAGATTAATGGTTTGATTTACTATTTCAAATGATTTCATAAATGTTTTCAATTTTATCGGCCATTACAGTTTATTTAATGTTGCCAAAAATGAATTTTCAATTATTTCTTCCATAAAAATATTAATCGAAAAGTTAGATCAGAAGATGAGGTGGTAAACCGGGTATACAGAACTCGGAGCGCTACAAAAATAGATTAAATGCATATATAAGTTAAATGATTTTTTCAAATCCAATATAGTTGAAAATATGGCTTTACAAACTTATACATTGAAATGACTTATATGTCATGTTATACACCTTGTACTCATTTCAAGTTATAAGTGTTCCATTAAGGGGTAATGTGATTACAATCATGAACACCAATGCTCGTGATCCGAGGACCGAGATAATCTTGTTGCTAAATGCCTTGACTCCCTATTTTCAAACTATTTTCCTCTCATGAATGCTATGTCAACAAGGGAATTTTTGCTTATGCCAAAAGGGGAAAGAAGTGATGATTTTTTGGCTTGACTATGGATAATTTATATGCATAAAAATGAATTATATTATATGCTAGATTATACCACCATTTGCTTTGAAAGAATATTCCAGTTTGTAAACGAAAGGGGGAATATATGCTCAAAATTGAACTTGTCAATTACTCTCATTTCTCCATGTTTTAATTACTTTTATTATCTTTGTAAATCATATTGTTTATTATAATCAAAAAGGGAAAAATTGTTGACCTATGATTAACTTTAAACCTTATTGTTTCGATCATAACACACAAGATTGTATTCTTAACACATGCTTCAAGTGTTTGATGTAATAATATTCTTCAAAGCATTCAATGATAAAATAGTCTGTCAAAGATATAAATTTCAAGCACACAAGACACTAAGATCAAGATATAATGAAGATATTTAAGAACAAGATTCAAGATGTAAAGCATGACATGAAGATCAAGAATTCAAGCACACAAGATTAGAGTTCGAGTTTAAGTTGATTTGACCTGTGTAAAGGTATACCTTTAGCAATGAGTTTCAATGACAATATTGCTTTTAAGTATTTTACATCATTCATCACTTGCATAAGTATATTTTGCTTCAAAATATGAAATGAATTTTAGCAAAAGACACATGTTGATGTAAACAAAAATTTTCAAAATTTGTATACTTCAGTCAATCGAAAGTTTTCATTCTATCGAAAGCTTCTCAACCAAAACTCTATTTTGTTCAACCTAAAATCCAAATTAGAATCTAGTAATGACTATTTTCTACCTTTCTGTCAACCGAACTTAGTTCAACCGAGAGTCCATGTTTTCCAATATCATGCTCTATATAAAGTCTTCTCTTTTGCATTCAATTCTAAGAGCTTACATGATATTTTATGAAATTTTTTTATTGAGAAATCATTAATCTTACTTGGATTATATTCACTTATCTTGATTAGAAATTTTTGATTGATCCGAATTTATTTTCACAAAATTATCAAAGTTTTAAAAGAACGTTTTTGTGAAGATCCTTGATTTTACATTATATTCACTTCTTCAACATCTTCACATCAAATCTTATTAGTCTCTTTTTGTTCTAAACTTGTTTCAATCTTTTGAAGAGATAAATTCTATTGAAGAACTTTGATAAATTGCAGTTGATTTTTCATTATCTTTTGGTTCATTAAATTTCCATTGTTTAAAAATTTTGAGCTTAATTTATTGTTAATTATTCAAGTGCTAACATCTCTTGGTACTTAACTTGATTCTATCTAATAAGAGATTATATTCTTTGAAACTTTGTTTTATTGCATAAAACTTTTCATTATCATTTGCATCAAAGTTTTTCTCTAACACTTGCTACTTATTGAAGTGTTAGCCTAACTATCTTGAGAATTAATTTGAGTATATCATTTTTCAAGAAATCAGTTGGGAATATTAAATGACGGCACTGCACAAGCCTAGGATCCCTACTCATATTCCAAAGGCACCTCTTAACAGGTTTGGCTTGAAAGAAAGGGGAATTGTGCTTTATTTCTTTCTCTCATGCTTTTCGTTGGAAAAATACCAACAAAAGTAGCTAATTGAGGCCAATAGCAGGACAAAATATACCCCTCCAAGTAAACTCACTATCTCTCTCGACCCATTCACCGGAGTATGTTGGGATGGCCTTCTTTCTTTAACCATGCTATGCCTACCTAAAACAGAAATTGGAAAAATAATTTTATATTTCCTCATTCTGCGATCGACTGAGACTCTTTCAAGCTAACCTTGGTCTTTTTCTTCATTGAAAAGTAGCATCATACCTAATTACTTGCTACTGAAAACCAAAGCACAATATGGATGGACACGAAGAAGAACGCAGGTGATGCTATTAAAAATCCTAACCTTTACGTGGCAGAATCTGATGATACTTGATTGTTGGAAAAGATGATGAATTCGCCTTGGATGACCTGCAAAAAAGGCGAGGAGGAATTTCCCCGTCGCCCCTCCGGTGTGAGAATTAGTTTTCGGGGGTAGAAAGAGAATATATAACTAGAATATATGTAAAGAATTGTGAATGAATATATGAGATCAAATGAGCTATATTTATAGGGCTGAAAAGGCCCATAACTTCCTTTACTTAAGGAAGGATTCCTTTTGTTATAAACTTACCTTTTAAGAAGAATTCTAAACTCACAAGGATTCAGTTTCCTTTTTGCAAAGAGTTTCCTTATGGATTATGTGTTGCTTTGAGGCTCAAGAATATGGCCCATTAACGAGGCCCATTATCGAAAGAGATTGTGAGGCCGGCTTGCATGGCTCAAAGGCCGGGAGGCGCGGCACCTCTCCCTTAAGCTCCAAAATTGAACAATAAGATCGGGTTCACCCGAAGTGTAATACTACATCTAATCCCGTCACTGTTGAGTCCAAATAAGGTCGGTATAGGCCCGACCATACAAAGACGGGGGAGCCCGAGCAAATGCGGGGACGAGGTCCGTAGAGGTCGGGTCATGGAATCCTAATCGTTAGGGAATAGGAAAACAATACTGATCATTGGCCCCCGTGCGCCAGAGATAGGGCCATGATTTCTGGGTGCATGACAGCTGTTATATACGATTTTCCAACTCATAGAATTTAATGTTTTGTCATAAAAGACTTGCCTTTAGAAAGATGACACGTGGAAGGAGGCAAAATTTTTTATTTTGAAATTTTCCCGCCAATTTTTCGCTTATATATATATGTGGTCCCCATAGCCTCATTCTTTTTACTTTGTGAAAAAAGAGTGATCAGAGAACTCCTCAAGTCGTCACGACGCCTTCAACGATAGCTATATAGTACTTAGGTAAGCTCGACCTATCCCGTCCTATATCTGATTTTATTATTTATTAATGTAATGGCTAGGAGGGTTCCTGTGGGCGACCTTAGGGAAATAGAAAACTTAGACGAACCATTAGAGGTCGAGCCTCTAGGTTTCTATGAACCCCCTGCCAGTCCTCAGGATAATGAGTCAGAAAATGAAGAGGAAGCGAAAAATGATTCCGGGTAGATAGAGATCCGAGAGAGGCCGACCTCGAATTTCCAACATTTTTCAACAAAATGAAAGAACATATGATCGAGGTAGATATGAGGAGGTATAACCTGGTGGATAGGTATACGGCAAGGGTTCCTGATAGAGATGAGTACTCTTATCATTGCCGGGAGGGGGAAATAGTAGTATTTCATGAGGCTTTAATGGTATGGCTTCGATTCCCACTCCATTATTTTTTTGTGGACTTCTTGCTAACCGCGGGTATTTTTCCGATTCAGCTCGCTCCAAATGGGTGGAGGATTCTTGTATACTTTTTCATTTTGTGTAGGAGTTTAGGAATAGAACCTACTGTCAACCTTTGTAAATGTCTTTTGGAACTCAAGTTTCTTCCCCGGTGTAATTCCTTTGTTTACTTATGCGGGAAGGGTAGATTTGAAGCTCCATGGGTTCCATCCTCCATTAAGTACTGGAAAGAAAAAAATTTCTTTATTAAGCCAAGAGAAGGGGACAACATTTTTTGGCCGACCTTTAGGAAACCCGACGTAGATAGCTTCAATAGGATAGGGAACCTAAGTGAGGACGCCATCACCGATCTTATGGCAGATGCTGTAAGGGTGACTTTGGTTTATTGGCCGAGGAGGCCAATGACCTTGTGAATAATGACATCCTTGACATAGCTGGCCTTGGTCTCCAGCCCGGTAGGGTTCGACGTAAAAACAGTACTACTTTTTTATATTCTTGGTTTGTCTTATTTCAAGGAGATCTAACCAACCCGATATGTATTTTTTGTTTCAGGGATGGCTTTTGACTCCGAGGCATTGAAGGAGGCTGCTCTGACTAAGGCTCAAATGGCTCGGAACAAGCGGACTGTGGACGGGGTGACTCGACGACGTCCCCAAAAGAAATCCAGAGCTTCTGCTTCAGGCCCAGGCCAATCTTCTAACATGACTGCTGATGTTCCTCATGCCAGGGTGGAACGGCAGCAGAGGGGTCGGGCTCCCCCACCCTTTGAATCGGAGCTCGAGGCTAAGAACCCTTCCCTGGCGGACTGCCGGAAGAGGCTCCAAGATTCTCTCCACCCTGATCTTGTAAAGAAGTATCAATACGAGATCGGGTTAGAGCGAGGAGTGGAACATATAATGAGTGCAGCACTTCAGGTATGATCTGGGGTGTCCCACTACTACTTAGCTTTCATTCAGCTAAATTTTCTTCTAACTTATTCTCTTGATTTCCAGATGCTCAGCATTACCCGAGGTGTTGCTAATCAAAGTATTGAACGGGGAGAGACTGCCAGCCAGTTGGTTCATTCCGTCCAATATGAGGCGACCCGAGCTAATGCTGCCGAGGAAGAGCTCAGGAAGGTGAATCTTGAGCTTGAGGCGGTTGTCCAAGAGCGGGAATCAGCCCGTGACCAAAATAAACGCTTGGAGGAAGAGCTCAAGCTGGAACACGAGGGGGAGCTCCAAACCCGAGCACTGGCAGTTGAAGAATTCAAGGGGTCTAAAGAGTATAAGCTTGCTCTTGGAAATTACGCCCTTGAATCATTCACTCAAGCGATCAAACAAGCTCGAGCTTGGTGCCTTCTGAAGGCGCCCGACCTCGATACCAGCCCGCTGGCAGAATTTCCTTTGGGCGCTGACGAGCTTTATCTCTCCCCCTTTGATGACGAGGAAGAGGACTGCGAAGTGGTGGGTGATGATGAGATCGGGAGTGAGCCCGACCCCTGAAGCCATTTTTGTACCCCCTTTTTATTTTGAATGTGTACATACCTGGGGTATGCCCCGAGGATAGCCTGTAATTTTCAATTCATGAATGAATGTCTATTTTCTACCAACGCTCACACCTTTTACTTGTGTTTCAATGATGTGTTAACAGTCATTTTAAGTGCACAAACCATTCTTATTGAGGCATATATGATCGGGTGTGGACGAGCTCTTAACTATGCGATCAAAATTTATGATTGATAGCAATTAGAGAGACCGGGCGTAATGATCCTTTATAGCCTATTTACCTAGATAAAGTCGTGCTCATAACCTGGTAAGGTCGCGTTTACTCGACCTTTAATCATTGTGAATTATTTGTTGGAAATAATTTGCAACGTCTAGTCATGAGACCTTGTAAATTATTTGATAGAAAATAATTTGTAACGTCTTTTCATGAGACCTTGTAAATTATTCGTAGAAGAATAATTTGTAAAGCCTTACCATGGGACATTGTAAATTATTCGTGGAAGAATAATTTGTAAAGCCTTACCATGAGACATTGTAAATTATTCGATGGGAAATAATTTGTAACGTTTTGCCATGAGACCTTGTAAATTATTCGTGGAAGAATAATTTGTAAAGTCTTACCATGAGACATTGTAAATTATTCGATGGGAAATAATTTGTAACGTCTTTCCATGAGATCTTGTAAATTCTTCGTGGAAGAATAATTTGTAAAGCCTTACCATGAGACATTGTAAATTATTCGATGAGAAATAATTTGTAACGTCTTGCCATGAGACCTTGTAAATCATTCATGGAAGAATAATTTCTAAAGCCTTACCATGAGACATTGTAAATTATTTGAGGGGAAATAACTTGTAAAGTCATGTGAATGACCTTGTAAGTTACTTCAAAATCTGATCTGTGTAGTGCTCATTCTTTGGAAGAAGTACTTTTATTGAGGGGGACAAAACGATGGGCCTCGTTAAAACCTTACCCAGAAAAACCCAATGGGAAAAAATCTGGATAAGGAAAAAGAGTACCCGTCCCTGACTCTGAAAGAAAGAACAATGAGCACGCATGCCCGACCTTAAGAATCATTAATGAACGTGCAAGTCCGAAAGTAAAAAGATAAAAAGGGGCGCGCAGGCCTGACTTCTTTATGACTAAATGACTTGATGTCAACAGAGACATGACTATTTATAGTATGACTTCAAATTTTTTGCATTCCATGGCCGAGGAAGAGGTTTGGAATCCATTATCCGAAGGCTGTATGAGCCATTTCCCACCTTTCGGATGACTTCATATGGTCCTTCCCATATGGACCCAAGTTTCCCTGGTTGATGACAGGCAGCCTCACTATGGCGAAGGACAAGATCTCCCATTCTGAATTCCCTCTTCTTTACTCGGATATTGAACTTCTTAGACATGACCTGTTGGTAAGATGCTATTCTTAATGATGCATCTTCCTTGACTTCTTCCAGAAGATCCAGACTTTCTCTCTGTCCCTCAATGTGGTCAGGTGATCCCGTGGTCATAGTATGGAAGCTCGGGATTGTTACTTCAACTGGGACGACGGCCTCCATTCCGAAGGCAAGCATGAACGGGGTCTCCCCCATTGCAGTTTTGAATGAGGTTCGGTTGGTCCATAGTATTTCTGGGAGGAGGTCGGGCCAATCTTCCTTGGCACTATCAAGGCGAGTCCTCAAGTCTTGGAAGATGAGTCTGTTCGTAACTTCAGCTAACCCATTACTCTGCGGGTGTGAAACCGAAGTCAACCTGTGTTCTATTACTCCCCTAACTGGGTTCGGTGGAGGAACCGTAAAACCCGAAAGCCTAATTGACCTTCCTACCTCACTGGGACCAGAGGAAAAACGGGTAATGATGAGAACCCGGGAGGGGGTCCTCGTCGTAGCTCGCGGAATAACGCTTGGAAAGTTCCGAATTCAAGTTGGAACGGACGATAACAATGTAACCCCGACGTCACGATGCAAGAACCAGGGGTATATTAAACCCGAGACCCGTTACGATGCGGAGATAAGAACCACAAAGGGGGAACGCCACAAGGAATGTCCAGATCCTTGATAAGTTCAATTGTTTTGAACACCACAAGATTTGAGTCTTGATAAGTTCGTTGTTTAAAGGGAAAATCCTCACCTTTAGAGAGAGTAAAAACATTCAATAATTTTATTCATAAAAAATATTCTATTTTTACATTGAATGGAAAAACATATAAATAGGCAAAATAAACCCTAATCGCTAACTGACTTTTAATAGAATTCTAATTAGGCTAAAATAGCTAAATAACTAAAATAACTAAAATAACCAAAATTACCAAAATTAGAAAAAGAATTAAAAACCAATAAAGGAAATACAAATCAACTGAAATATTAAAATCCCGAAAAATCAGATTTGCACCGCTTACGGCCGTAAAAGTCGGACTTACGGCCGTAAGTCTTTCTCTGATCAAAATGTCACCATATTAGTTACGGCCGTGAAGATTGATGTTACGGCCGTAAATCTCCTTCTGAACAAAAATACCAATTTTCATTTACGACCGTGAGGAATGTGATGCGGCCGTGAAATCCATAAGTTATGACCGTGAGAAACAATGTTACGGCCGTAACGCATCTTCTGCCCAATTTTCTGATTTTTTGATCCGTTGACGTGATTTGAATCTCGACTCGAGCCCAACACGAAACTTGTTCATTTTTCCATTTAGAATATTGTTGAATTGCCCGTATCTTGATTTCTCATTTTTGACGCCTTTTCCGGATCACATCATCCCCTCTTCCTTTAAGATGATTCGTCCCGAATCATAATATTGTTCTTAGCTTCTTTTCCGGATCACGTCATCCCCTCTTCCTTTAAGATGATTCGTCCCGAATCAAAAAGTTGTTCTTGGCTTGCTCACTTGGTTTAGCCTCGAACCTTCTTCGTATAAGCAATGTTTGATCTTTGACGTTCTCCGAACCTGCTTGACTTCTTGTTTTGGCTTGAATTATAGATTTTCCCGTCAAGCCCACCCTGATTCGTACCATTCCCTCATTCTTTAGGATGATTCGTCCCGAATCATGGTGTTGTTCTTGAAAAATCAAACTGTACCTCCTGGATCAAACGGAAAATTGTCGATTCCCTGACATGTATACAATAAATGATGCTCCTCCAATTTGTAGACAAGAATTGACCAAGGTTGATGTAAATCAAAATTCCATGCACAATAAACCTGCAAGAAAGATTTAAAAAAAATGGGGAGGGAAATGTTAGCGTCTTCATGCACAAGGTATGGATCCTTGTACTCATGATAAAAAACCTCCACAACTTTTTTCCCCACTACAAGGCCCTTCTCGTCGCCTCCAAAAGTCAATATACTTTCGTGCTCATTCTCTTCTTTTTTCTCAACCACTTCTAATTTTTCACATTCAACCACCTCTTCAATATTTTTATTGAAAAATTCAACATTCAAATGTTGAACTTCTACCCCAACTTCCAATTCATTCCTATCATTGTCAACAATGTTATTTTCAATCTCCTCTTCCACAATTTTATTCTGTACTTCAAGACTCGGAGTTTGATCAACTACTTCAATTTCTTTTTTCGCACACTCAACCTCCACTTCTAAATTTATGAGCTCAATCACCTCTCCTAATTTCTCATGCTTTTGCTCATGCACCTCCTCATAAATAATTTTATCATCTAACTCGTTCCTCAAGTCTCCCTCCTCCTTCTTAACAATCATATCCAAAGGCTTTTCTTGTAATTTAACTACTTCCTCTCTTCCCCTTTCTCTCTCTTGCAACTCGGCTAACTTTTTTCTAGCCTCGTGTGCCTTTATCTCTTCATTTAACTGTATTAATTTCTTGGCCATCTCCCTGAATTCATCCTTCATACTCCATTCATCATCTCCGGAGTTTCTTTGCTCATCCCTCTTTTCTTGCAATACTTTCTCTTCAAGTATTTGTTCCGGGGTTAACGACATAAGTTTGATACTTTTCCCATCCTTAACAAATTTATATATATTCCTGCGCTTATCATAGACTGCTTTCCTCTCATGCTTCCACGATCTACTCAACAAGATGTCACAAGATTCTAGAGGCACCACATCACACCACAATTCATCGCTATATCTTCCAAGTGACAATTTCACCATAACCCCGTGGGTTACATTTACCTGCCAACACTCCTTTAACCACGTCATCCTATAAGGATTGGGATGTGGTAGTAAAGGTAAGCCCAACTCCTCAACCATGGTGGTACTGGCCAAATCGCAATAGTACTCCTTATCAATAATAATATTACACACTTTACTGCCCACATGACATCTAGTCTGGAAGGTAGGATCGAACTCATAATTCATCCCTTTATGTAGCTTTCAAAAATTTGAGAGACTCTAAATAAGAGGGTCCAGATATTGACAAATATCAAGAAGGAATTTAAGGAAATTCAAGAAAGTGGTTCTTGAATTTTGACCAGAAAGGAAAGAATATCAAGAATTTTAATTTGACTTGGAAGGCAAGGAATTATCAAGAATTTAAGGAAATTCAAGAAAGTGGTTCTTGAATTTCGGAGTGACTTTTTTTTTTTTTTTTTTTAAATTGTGATGAATTTTCGGAATTAATAAAAATTAAAAAAATATTAATTTTTTTTTTAATAACACGAACGCAACGAAACAAATGGTACTGGATTTGGATGAAAAAAAGAACAAGAAAAACATATTTGATTTTTTGGGACTGACTTTTATGATCAAACTGGAAAAAAAATTTACTGGCAAGAAGAACAATAAAAATTGAAAATAAAGACTCAAATAACAAAAGTAGGATATGGATGATTTTTATGGGACTCGATGATAAACATAAAAATCAAACTGGATAGAAAAACACAAGAACCTGAATTCAGAGTCCAGCTCTGATACCATATGATGAGAACCCGGGAGGGGGTCCTCGTCGTAGCTCGCGGAATAACGCTTGGAAAGTTCCGAATTCAGGTTGGAACGGACGATAACAATGCAACCCCGATCTCACGACGCAAGAACCAGGGGTATATTAAATCCGAGACCCGTTACGATGCGGAGATAAGAACTACAAAGAGGGAACGCCACAAGGAATGTCCAGATCCTTGATAAGTTCAATTGTTTTGAACGCCACAAGATTTGAATCTTGATAAGTTCGTTGTTTAAAGGGAAAATCCTTACCTTTAGAGAGAGTAAAAACATTCAATAATTTTATTCATAAAAAATATTCTATTTTTACATCGAATGGAAAAGCATATAAATAGGCAAAATAAACCATAATCGCTAACTGACTTTTAATAGAATTCTAATTAGGCTAAAATAGCTAAATAACTAAAATAACCAAAATAACCAAAATTCGAAAAAGAATTAAAAACCAATAAAGGAAATACAAATCAACTGAAAGACTAAAATCCCGAAAAATCTGATTTGCACCGCTTACGGCCGTAAAAGTCGGACTTACGGCTGTAAGTCCTTCTCTGATCAAAATGTCACCATATTAGTTACGACCGTGAAGATTGATGTTACGGCCGTAAATCTCCTCCTGAACAAATATACCAATTTTCATTTACGGCCGTGAGGAATGTGATGCGGCCGTGAAATCCATAAGTTACGGCCGTAACGCATCTTCTGCCCAATTTTCTGATTTTCTGATCCGTTGACGTGATTTGAATCTCGACTCGAGCCCAACACGAAACTTGTTCATTTTTCCATGTAGAATATTGCTGAATTGCCCGTATCTTGATTTCTCATTTTTGACGCCTTTTCCGGATCACATCATCCCCTCTTCCTTTAAGATGATTCGTCCCGAATCATAACATTGTTCTTAGCTTCTTTTCCGGATCACATCATCCCCTCTTCCTTTAAGATTATTCGTCCAGAATCATAAAGTTGTTCTTGGCTTGCTCACTTGGTTTAGCCTCGAACCTTCTTCGTATAAGCAATGTTTGATCTTTGACGTTCTCCGAACCTGCTTGACTTCTTGTTTTGGCTTGAATTATAGATTTTCCCGTCAAGCCCACCCTGACTCGTACCATTCCCTCCTTCTTTAGGATGATTCGTCCCGAATCATGGTGTTATTCTTGAAAAATCAAACTGTACCTCCTGGATCAAACGGAAAATTGTCAATTCCCTGACATGTATACAATAAATGATGCTCCTCCAATTTGTAGACAAGAAGGTATTGAAACACGAGGAGAATTGACCAAGGTTGATGTAAATCAAAATTCCATGCACAATAAACCTGCAAGAAAGATTTAAAAAAAATGGGGAAGGAAATGTTAGCGTCTTCATGCACAAGGCCCTTTTTTTTCCCACTACAAGGCCCTTCTCGTCGCCTCCAAAAGTCAATATACTTTCTTGCTCATTCTCTTCTTTTTTCTCAACCACTTCTAATTTTTCACATTCAACCACCTCTTCAATATTTTTATTGAAAAATTCAACATTCAAATGTTGAACTTCTACCTCAACTTCCAATTCATTCCTATCATTGTCAACAATGTTATTTTCGCTTAATGGGGAATCGAAAGGATATGGGCACATAATCGAGGATAGCTCTTCCGCGGGTTGATGTAATCGGACTGCGAATCTTTGGCACTTGTCACAAGCTTTTACATAATTAAGTGTGTCTTTCTTCATATTTGGCCAATAGTACCCATATCTTATCAATTTCAGTACTAGAGCTCTTGCTCCCTGGTGTCCTCCACAGATTCCTTCATGAACCTCGGCCATAGCTAGGGCTGCTTCTTTTGGAGTTAAGCATCGCAGATAAGGAAGTGTGAAGCTTTGGCGGAACAAGGTATTCTACAACAAGGTATACCTCGGGGCCCTTTCTTTGATCCTTCTGGCTTCTGCTTTGTCATCTGGCAATTTTCCCGATGTTAGATATTCAATTATCGGGTCCATCCAACTGGGCTCTTGATCTGAAATATCCATGACCTCGGGCTGCTGTGCAATATTGGGCTCATGAAGAGTTCGTACAAACACGGTCCTTTCTAAGTGGTCTAGATTGGAAGAAGTAAGTCTTGATAAAGCATCTGCTTTTTGATTGGCGGATCTCGAAATTTTGTCTACGCAGCAAGATTTGAACTTTCTTTGCAAGTCCAAGATCATCATCTTATAAGATGACATTTTCTCATCTTTTGCTTCAAAAGTGCCGTTTACCTATTCTACTACCAACTGTGAATCACTCAGGACCTTGACATGCTCGACCCCTAGATGTAGAGCTGCTTGAAGTTCAGCAATCACGGCCTCATACTCTGCATCATTATTGGTTGCTGGGAAGTCAAACCTTATTGCACACTAAATTTCCATTGTGCCATCGTCTTTCTTCAATATGATTTCAGCCCCCGAGCCCGCAGTATTCAATGCTCCATCCACTTGCAAGGTCCATGTGGCCTCTTCCCTGTCGAGGTCTTGGTGCGAGTTCGGCGACGAAGTCGGCCAAGACCTGTGTTTGATGGAAGGTCGAGGTTTGAACTCGATGTCATATTCTCCAAGCTCGATTGACCACTTGAGTAGACGACCAGATGCATCTGGTTTCTGCAAGATTTGCTTCAAAGGCTGATTTGTGAGGACGGTTATGGCATGGACTTAAAAGTATGGTCTTAACTTCCGGGCTGCTGTAACCAAGGCAAGTGCGAGCTGCTCATCCAATGTATATCGGGTCTCTGAATCCAACATCATTTTGCTGACGTAATATACCGATTTTTGAGCCTTCTCTTCCTCTTTAACCAAAACGGCGCTCAAAGCATGATCGGATACTGGTAGATACAAGAACAGATCGTCCCCTGGATTTGGTTTTACCAATATTGGAGGAGTACCCAAATATTCTTTCAATTTCCTGAAGGAGACCTCACATTCATCGTCCCATCTGAAGTCTTTGTTTCCTCAAAGAGTGTTGAAGAAGGGAAAACATTTGTCAGCTGCCCTTGACATAAATCTGCCCAATGCTACTACTCTTCCTGTCAGCTTCTGCACTTCCCTAATATTTCGGGGAGGTTCCATTGATGCTAGGGCCAAAATTTTATCTGAATTAACTTCGATACCTCTCTGAGTGATCATGAATCCCAAGAACTCTCCCGAGCCTACTCCAAAGGCACACTTTGCGGGATTCAGTTTCATACGATGTTCTCTAAGTGTACTGAATATGTCCTCAAGGTCAGCAATGTGATCTTTCTTTCTTGAACTTTTTACGACCATGTCATCGACGTAAACTTCAATGTTAACTCCGATGTACCTGGAGAAGACCATGTTTACCAACCTTTGATAAGTAGCTCCACCATTCTTCAATCCAAACGACATGACCTTGTAGCAGTATATTCCTTCATCTGCCATGAAGGAAGTTTTTTCATGATCTTTCTGTGCCATCCGAATCTGATGATATCCCGAGAAGGCGTCTAGGAAGCTGTAAAGTTCGGAGCCTGACGTGGAATCCACCAACCTGTCGATCCTGGGAAGAGGATAACTATCTTTTGGACATGCTTTATTCAAGTCTGTAATATTTATACAAACTCACCACTTGCTGTTCGGCTTCTTCACCAAGACCACATTGGCTAGCTGATGAGATTCGAAGCGCGGAAGAAACGCCGGAAAGTTCCGAACTCAGGTTGTGGTTGGACGGATGAATCATGACCCGATATTCACGACGCGATGGCTCGACGATGCAGAATAAAGAACCACGACTTTCGAAACACCACAAGGATTTTCCCAATCTCCTTGATAAGTCTCTGATTTGAACGCCACAAATACTCTCGCGAATATTTGATAAATTCGGGATGAACGCCACAAGATAATCAATCTTGATAAGTTTGGGTTTGTAATGTGAATCCACACATTAAACAATTGAAAAATATTCAATCTCTGTTTTATTTAATCATCAAAGTCTGAATTACAATGAATGGAAAAAGCGTATAAATAAGCAAAATAAAACTCTAGTTGCTAATCTACTCAAAATAGAATTCTAATTAGACTAAAATAACTAAAACTGATAAGGAAATAAAATAATGCGAAATATGGAAAAATCTGATCCGTTAAACAGTTACGGTCATAAAGATGACACTTACGGCCGTAAGTGTGTTTCTGTTTAAGGTTACGGCCGTGATCCCTTATTTACGGCCGTAAATCGAAAATCTTGAAATTATGCATTTTATCCTGAGGGGAGGTTACGGTCGTGACATATGTTGGTTACGGCCGTGAAAGCTCTTCTACATAATTTTCGATTCTTTTCGACACGGTTTGATCTTCAAAGCTCGTCGAACCTGCTGAATTCTTATTTTGGCTTGAATATTTTAATTTTCCCGTCAAGCCTGCTATGACTCCGATTGTCGAGGGCCCTTGATCACATCACTAGCCATTCTGGATATTTCACCTCCTTGATGAATCCTGCTTTCAAGAGTTTATCTACTTCTTCTTTTATTATCTGCCTTCTCTCTGTGGCAAACTGTCTCCTTCGCTGTTTTACTGGCTTTTTGTTGGGCATGATGTTAAGCCTGTGGTCGACGATTGCGGGATCAATCCCGGGCATGTCTTCTGCACTCCACACAAATACATCGATATTCTTCTTTAGACACCGTGACAACTCCTCCTTCATTAGTTTGGGGAGCTCTTTCCCAATGGTGAAGCTCCTTCCTTCTGAGATTTGAACTTCTTCCAACTCCTCTACTGGCGAAATTATTTCTTCCGTAGGAAGGTCTATTGACATCAGATCTGTCTTACCCTTTCCAATAAAGCTGATATAGCAACTCCTGGGTAGATTGACTTCCCCGAACAGATGCTATGCCTGCGGAAGTTGGGAACTTGATTGTCAGGTGATATGTCGACACTATAGCTCTTAAGCTGTTCAGGAATGGTCTTCCCAAGATAGCATTATAGGCCATGGGAGTCTTGACGACCTGGAACGGAGTCATCTTTGTTATCTGATGTGATCCGAAAAAGACGTCAAAAATGAGAAATCAAGATACGGGCAATTCAACAATCTTCTGCATGGAAAAATGAACAAGTTTCGTGTTGGGCTCTAGTCAAGATTCAAATCACGTCAACGGATCAGAAAATCAGAAATTGGGCAGAAGATGCGTTACGGCCGTAACATTGTTTCTCACGGCCGTAACTTACTTATGGATTTCACGGCCGCATCACATTCCTCACGGCCGTAAATGAAAATTGGTATTTTTGTTCAAAAGGAGATTTACGGCCGTAACATCAATCTTCACGGCCGTAACTAATATGGTGACATTTTGATCAGAGAAGGACTTACGGCCGTAAGTCCGACTTTTACGGCCGTAAGCGGTGCAAATCAGATTTTTCAGGATTTTAGTATTTCAGTTGATTTGTATTTCCTTTATTGCTTTTTAATTCTTTTTCCAATTTTGGTAGTTTTGGTTATTTTAGTTATTTTAGCTATTTTAGTATAATTAGAATTCTATTCAGAGTCAGTTAGCAATTAGGGTTTATTTTGCCTATTTATATGCTTTTCCATTCAATGTAAAAATAGAATATTTTTTATGAATAAAATTATTGAGTGTTTTTACTCTCTCTAAAGGTGAGGATTTTCCCTTTAAACATCGAACTTATCAAGATTGAAATCTTGTGGCGTTCAAATCAATTGAACTTATCAAGGATCTGGACATTCCTTGTGGCGTTCCCCCTTTGTGGTTCTTATCTCCGCATCGTAACGGGTCTCGGGTTTAATATACCCCTGGTTCTTGCGTCGTGAGGTCGGGGTTGCATTTTTATCGTCCGTTCCAACCTGAATTCGGAACTTTCCAAGCTTTATTCTGCGAGTTACGACGAGGACCCCCTCTCGGGTTCTCATCATATGGTATCAGAGCTGGACTCTGAATTCAGGTTCTTGTGTTTTTCTATCCAGTTTGATTTTTATGTTTATCATCGAGTCCCATAAAAATCATCCATATCCTATTTTTGTTATTTGAGTCTTTATTTTCAATTTTTCTTGTTCTTCTTGCCAGTAAATTTTTTTCCAGTTTGATCCATAAGAGTCGTCCTAAAAAAATCAAAAATGTTTTTCTTATTCGATTGTTTTCCAAATCCTGTCCCGTTTGTTTTGTTGTGCTCGTGTCGAATTTTCGGATTTTATTAAAAAAAAATTATTTTTTTTTTATTTTAATTCCAAAGATTCATCATAATTCAAAAAAAAAAAAAAGTCACTCCGAAATTCAAGAACCACTTTCTTGAATTTCCTTACATTCTTGATAATTCCTTGCCTTGCAAGTCAAATTAAAATTCTTGATATTCTTTCCTTTCTAGTCAAAATTCAAGAACCACTTTCTTGAATTTCTACAGTATTCTTGATATTCTTTCTTTCGAGTCAAATTCAAGAACCACTTTCTTGAATTTCTTTAAAATTCTTGATATTGTTTTCCTTTTCGAGTCAACATTAAATTCCTTCTTGATATTTGTCAATATCTAGATCCTCTTATTTTGAATCTCTCAAATTTTTGAAAGCTACATAAAGGGATGAATTATGAGTTCGATCCTACCTTCCAGACTAGGTGTCATGTGGACAGTAAAGTGTGCAATATTATTATTGATAAGGAGTATTATTGCGATCTGGCTAGTACCACCATGGTTGAGGAGTTGGGCTTACCTTTACTACCACATCCCAATCCTTATAGGCTGACGTGGTTAAAGGAGTGTGGGCAGGTAAATGTAACCCATGGGGTTATGGTGAAATTGACACTTGGAAGATATAGCGATGAACTGTGGTGTGATGTGGTGCCTCTAGAATCGTGTGACATCTTGTTGAGTAGATCGTGGAAGCATGAGAGGAAAGCAGTCTATGATAAGCGCAGGAATATATATAAATTTGTTAAGGATGAGAAAAGTATGAAGCTTATGCCGTTAACCCCGGAACAAATACTTGAAGAGAAAGTATTGTGAGAAAAGAGGAATGAGCAAAGAAACTTCGGAGATGATGAATGGAGTATGAAGGATGAATTCAGGGAGATGGCCAAGAAATTAATACAGTTAAATGAAGAGATAAAGGCGCAAGAGGCTAGAAAAAAGTTAGCCGAGTTGCAAGAGAGAGAAAGGGGAAGAGAGGAAGTAGTTAAATTACAAGAAAAGCCTTTGGATATGATTGTTAAGAAGAAGGAGGGAGACTTGAGGAACGAGTTAGAAGATAAAATTATTTATGAGGAGGTGCATGAGCAAAAGCATGAGAAATTAGGAGAGGTGATTGAGCCCATAAATTTAGAAGTAGTGGTTGAGTGTGCGAAAAAAGAAATTGAAGTAGTTGATCAAACTCCGAGTCTTGAAGTACAGAATAAAATTGTGGAAGAGGAGATTGAAAATAACATTGTTGACAATGATAGGAATGAATTGGAAGTTGAGGTAGAAGTTCAACATTTGAATGTTGAATTTTTCAATAAAAATATTGAAGAGGTGGTTGAATGTGAAAAATTAGAAGAAGTGGTTGAGAAAAAAGAAGAGAATGAGTAAGAAAGTATATTGACTTTTGGAGGCGACGAGAAGGGCCTTGTGGTGGGAAAAAAAGTTGTGGAGGTTTTTTATCATGAGTACAAGGATTCATACCTTGTACATGAAGACGCGCTAACATTTCCCTCCCCATTTTTTTTAAATCTTGCTCGCAGGTTTATTCTGCATGGAATTTTGATTTACATCAACCTTGGTCAATTCTCCTCGTGTTTCAATACCTTCTTGTCTACAAATTGGAGGAGCATCATTTATTGAATGCATGTCAGGGAATCGACAATTTTTCGTTTGATCCAGGAGGTACAGTTTGATTTTTCAAGAACAACACCATGATTCGGGACGAATCATCCTAAAGAAGGAGGGAATGGTACGAATCAGGGTGGGCTTGACGGGAAAATCTATAATTCAAGCCAAAACAAGAAGTCAAGCAGGTTCGGAGAACGTCAAAGATCAAACATTGCTTGTACGAAGAATGTTCGAGGCTAAACCAAGTGAGCAAGCCAAGGACAGCTTTATGATTCGGGACGAATCATCTTAAAGGAAGAGGGGATGATGTGATCCGGAAAAGAAGCTAAGAACAATGTTATGATTCGGGACGAATCATCTTAAAGGAAGAGGGGATGATGTGATCCGGAAAAGACGTCAAAAATGAGAAATCAAGATACGGGCAATTCAAAAATCTTCTGCATGGAAAAATGAACAAGTTTCGTGTTGGGCTCGAGTCGAGATTCAAATCACGTCAACGGATTAGAAAATCAGAAATTGGGCAGAAGATGCGTTACGGCCGTAACATTGTTTCTCACGGCCGTAACTTACTTATGGATTTCACGGCCGCATCACATTCCTCGCGGCCGTAAATGAAAATTGGTATTTTTGTTCAGAAGGAGATTTACGGCCGTAACATCAATCTTCACGGCCGTAACTAATATGGTGACATTTTGATCAGAGAAGGACTTACGGCCGTAAGTCCGACTTTTACGGCCGTAAGCGTTGCAAATCAGATTTTTCGGGATTTTAGTATTTCAGTTGATTTGTATTTCCTTTATTGGTTTTTAATTCTTTTTCCAATTTTGGTAATTTTGGTAATTTTAGTTATTTTAGCTATTTTAGTATAATTAGAATTCTATTCAGAGTCAGTTAGCAATTAGGTTTTATTTTGCCTATTTATATGCTTTTCCATTCAATGTAAAAATAGAATACTTTTGATGAATAAAATTATTGAGTGTTTTTACTCTCTAAAGGTGAGGATTTTCCCTTTAAACATCGAACTTATCAAGATTGAAATCTTGTGGCATTCAAATCAATTGAACTTATCAAGGATCTGGACATTCCTTGTGGCGTTCCCCCTTTGTGGTTCTTATCTCCGCATCGTAACGGGTCTCGGGTTTAATATACCCTTGGTTCTTACGTCGTGAGGTCGGGGTTGCATTGTTATCGTCCGTTCCAACATGGATTCGGAACTTTCCAAGCGTTATTCCGCGAGTTACGACGAGGTCCCCCTCCCGGGTTCTCATCATTACCCGTTTTTCCTCTGGTCCCAGTGAGGTAGGAAGGTCAATTAGGCTTTCGGGTTTTACGGTTCCTCCACCGAACCCAGTTAGGGGAGTAATGACCTGTCGAAGTCTATCTTTGGGGAGCTGCATCTGGTTGAAGGCTTCTAAGGAAAGAACATTGGCTGCGCTTCCATTGTCGACTAATACTCTCTTGACATCAAAATTGGCGATTGTTGCACTGATGAAAACAGCATCATCATGGGGATACGAAATTCCTTCCATGTCGGCGTTGCTGAAGCTGATGCTGTTCACAACTTCATGGTCATGACTTCCCGATCACCTAGTGCCCAGGCATGGTTTTTACGTGCGTTATTCGAATCACCTTCAGATGCTATTCCTCCGACGATAAAATTTATGGTGCCAGCGGATATGTTATTCTCTTCCCTTTTTCCATGCTCTTTATCGTCTTTCTTTATGTAGTGCCCCAGGAAGCCCCTCTTTATGAGGGCTTCTATCTCCTACTTTAATGTTCTGCACTCATCCGTGGTATGACCCGGGCTTTTGTGAAAGTCACAATACTTATGTCGATTCTTTTCGTCGATTTTCCCCTTGATAGGCTTGGGCCAACGTAAATCTTCCCGTTCCTTGATTTTCATGAGAATGTGGGATCAGGGGGTATTTAGCGGAGTTAAACTCTGATGCCCATGACCATTCCCTTTTGAGTGAGTTCGGGAAGAATTTTTCTCATCCTCCTGTCTTGACTCTTATTTCCTTGTTTTATTGATTGTGAAGACTGTGCTACCGTCCCCTGCACTTGATCCTATGCCCGAACTGACAAAAGTGTTTCCTCCATATTTATGTATTTCTCGGCTCTTCTGAGAAGCTCTGTTACATTTGAGGGTGGATTCTTAGACAAGGACATTCTGAACTCCGGACCTCGAATAGCCAAGGTCAGGGCCGAGATTACTAATGAGATGTGAAGATCTGGAATCTGAAGTCTCTCAGCGTTAAAGCGAGTCATGAACTCTCGTAGTGTTTCATTCTGCGCTTGCCTTAACTGCATGAGGGATGCAGCGGTTTTCTTGATTCTTTTGCTGCTTGCAAAAAAATCAGTGAACTTCTCTGTAAGATCAGCAAACGATGAGATGGACCCTGGAGGTATTGTAGAAAACCAGTCTCGAGCTGAATTCGTCAAGGTTTGAGGGAAGGCCTTGCACATAATCTGATCGGAAGAATTCTGCATGTCCATGACATCAGTATAGGTATTCAAGTGGTTGTTAGGATATGTCGTTCCATCGTATTCTTTTATTCGGGGATATTTAAATCTTTTCGGTAAGGGGAAGGATGTAATTTTGGGAGTAAAGGGGGTTCTTCTTATGAATGACGTCCGACCCTGTGTGTTCTGCCGTATCCCATCGGAAATTCCTTCCTGAATGATTCTCGAGAGCTCTTGCACTGTTAAGTTGGAAGATCCTTCCGTCACGAGATGGGCACCCCTAATTCCCGGGGAGTTGTCAGCCACATGATTAGCTGGTCGGGGATCTTCCCTAGGAATCGTGCCTGGAGTGCTCGGGTCAGGCACTGCTTGATGATTGTTCTGCTGTTGAAGGGCTTGATGAAGTTCGCGGAGCTGCTGCTAAAGTTCATTGAAATCTTCTCGACTAACGGGCTCGTCGTCTGGTGTGATTTCTGGGTCCTGTCCTTCCCCAACATCTTCAAGAGGCGGAGGATTTTCTTCTTCAGCCGGAGTATTGGTCGGAAGGGGCTGACCAGTGGATGTGGAGGGGCGAACTTGGCGTCTATTAACCATGGCTGATTGTATCTTTTCCCAAAAACGGTGCCAATTGATGTTGTTAAAAATCCTAACCTTGACGTGGCAGAATCTGATGATACTTGATTGGTGGAAAAGATGATGAATTCGCCTTGAATGACATGCAAAAAAGGCGAGGAGGAATCTCCCCGTCGCCCCTCCGGTGTGAGAATTAGTTTTCGAGGGTAGAAAGAGAATATATAACTGGAATATATGTAAAGAATTGTGAATGAATATATGCGATCAAATGAGCTATATTTATAGGGATGAAAAGGCCCATAACTTCCTTTATTTAAGGAAGGATTCCTTTTATTATAAACTTACCTTTTAAGAAGAATTATAAAGTCACAAGGATTCAGTTTCCTTTTTGCAAAGAGTTTCCTTACGGATTATGTGTTGCTTTGAGGCTCAAGAATATGGCCCATTAACGAGGCCCATTATCGAAAGAGATTGTGAGGCCGGCTTGCATGGCTCAAAGGCCGGGAGGCGCCGACCTCCCCCTTAAGCTTCAAAATTGAACAATAAGATCGGGTTCACCCGACCTGTTCGAACCAAGCGTAATACTACATCTAAGCCCATCACTGTTGAGTCCAAATAAGGTCGGTATAGGCCCGACCATACAAAGACGGGGGAGCCCGAGCAAATGCGGAGACGAGGTCCGTAGAGGTCATGGAATCTAATCGTTAGGGAATAGGAAAACAATACCGATCAGCAGGCACCCTAGAATGAGAAAATAATAAAAAAAAGAGGCTAATTCTTGCCAGCATTCTTTTCTCGTCCGTTAGCAAGACCGAACATAACACAACTTAGAAAGGCAGTCATTTGAAGAAAATCAAAGCAAAATGCAACTGAAAGCAAGGGCGGTTATAGACTAGCTAAAGGTGCTAGGTTCCTGGAGGAGAGGACCCGTGAGTGAATGTCCGTCAAATTGGTCTCAAAGAAATGGTTTCTTAAAGAGGTCAAATCGTGAAAGCTCACAACTGAATTGTTTAGGTTCTGGGGTCTTTGTTATATCATAAATAAAATAGGGCGCGATGGCCTTCGAGGGTCTCGGGGGCGAGGGCTGCCGGTCTTTACTTAACTCAGCTCAAGAAATGTCCAAAAACAATTTTTTCCACCCATAGGCCCCGTACTGAGTTCTCTCGGGTGCCAATTTTTTTCCCGGACACTCAAGCGACCCGCCCTACTAAACATCAAGGGTAATTTTCTTAAACCATTCGTCTTAAGTGCGCAACAAGGAGGAAAAAATAGGATTCAGATGATTAATAAGAAAGCCACTTCAAATAGGTTCATTGCTCCAGCCTTGGTTCACGCTCTATGTATCTTATTCTTTCAAGCCATGCTTGTGTACACGAATCATACTTGTTTTCAAAAAATCTCACCTGAATGAATTAGTTGGTACTAGAAATGTTAGAAAAAGGTTTAATTACTCCAACAGTCTAGCAGACGAAATTTTCGGTTGCATTGGTACTTTTTTTTAGAATCTCTCTCTGTTAATTACTATAGTTATGATCGAGCTAAAATATGAGTCTTCCATAGCGGAAAAAGGCCGAAAAGGAAGGAGAAAGAAAAATGAGTAAAGAAGATCAAAAGTTGTTGGAACCCTTCCAATCGTTATCAATAAGAAAATCTTTAAACTTGTTATCCAAGAATTGACATGCCTTGCCTTGCCTTCCCTTGCTAGAGTTTCCTGTAAGTATATGGACCTCGAACATGGGAAGTCTTGATGGCAAACAGTTTATATGCAGCCTTTAGGAGCCTCAGTTCCAAACGCTTTCTTTTCGAGTAAGTTGAAAGTCAGAGGCCCATACTACTTGCCTAATCCTTTTGTAAGTGAGTAGTATTGAAGCGTAAGTCTCGAGATAGAATTGATTGTGTCATGTTCAATGTCCGTCAATGATGGTATCAATTCATTGTACTCTGGTCATTTATAGGTTTTTAAACTCGATTGTTGTTAAAGGATATATGCTCATTGTTGTAAGTAACCTAAGGATAAGTGCTCATTGTTGTAAGTCACTTAGGATAAGTGCCCCTTGTTGTAAGTCACTTAAAGGATTGTTACTCCTTATTGTAAGTTACCATTATAGTGAATTTGGCATTGATCGTGATGAGGAGCTTGGTAAAGGAGGACGTAGATTAAGTTGTTTGATTGAACCTTCTTAAAATATCATTTGCATCCTATATTCTCTTTTGCTAACTTACATTGCACTTACTCTTGTTTATCAGTCTATATTTACAATATTATCTCTAAGTGTTATACTTGCTTTATTAATTAGGTTTGCATCATTTTAGTACTCTACATTGATAGTTGAGTTACTTTATATCTCTTTTTATATTAATTGTTTATACTTATATTTATTGATTTTATGTTTGAGATTATTTATCAAAAAGTTTGATAAATCAATTTACCCCCTCTTGGTTAGTTACTCTTAGGCTAACATTATGTAAAATTAACAGTTCCATTAGGTTCAAATATGTTAAAAGTCATTATTGTCTTAAAAATTACTTGTCTTAACAGTCATATTTTGCAAAAATGGCTTGTAGTAAAAATTATTCGGATGATATGTCCATGTTCGAAACTTAAAATTTCAACACGATTGAAAAAACTCAGTTTATTGATATTAAGCTTCTCGAATAATAAAATGTCACTTCGAATAATAATTGATGTTGTCCATTGTCAAGCCACTTCCAATCTTCATCTGTTTGGACGAAGGTATCACATTGCGAGACAACCTAATTAAATCCGCCAAATGTGCACGCCATCAATGCAACTACGTCGAGATTACACAAGAAAAGTCAACACAAACATGCCATCCACACGCGACATGTTTGAAATGCTAAACTTGTAAAGTACCTAGCATTGCCAATTTTGTTACCGTCATTTGAAAAATGTTTAGAATACAATCATTCTCGGCATTTATAAATAGTGGAGAATGATCTATCGAGATTAGACTCCACCACATGCATTTATCACCAATAAACCACAATTATTACGAAGAATCATTCCCACCATTAATGACATGTTTTATACACAAATACTTTATATGTCACGTGGTCGAATTTATTTAAGAACAATGTATCACGAGTTGTGAGTAACAATACATAACACTATAAACAAGAAATTTTTGCAAATGTTACGATAATTTCAAAACTTATTTTCACTGATTATGTGGGACGATTCAATCTATTTTATCACATATATAAAAAATATCAAGCACAATTTGTCAATACAAACAAGAATTCGAAAACAATGCCTTGTACTGGAATTTGTGGAAAGCCGAATCAAGTCACAAATTTGATTTTCTATTATTTTATATTAAAATTATGTTTTTCTTCTTTAAACCATCAATGCAAGAATGCTAATTCATCTATTTATTCCTTTTTTTCTCAATATTTAGTTAGGCATTACCTATTATTATATAATAATAATGCAAGGAATGAACCCCGTTGATTAATAACTTGCACATTAACGTAGCATTTTAAGGAAGAATCATCAATGTGTATCAAATAGTCTTATTCAATTCGATATTTATTTATTTTTTTGCTATATTTTTCATTAAGGAAGGGTATAATGGACAATTTGGTGCCAAACTTGACAATTTTTGCGAAAGTACAATTTTTACTTGATGACAAGCATAGAACTTGACGTTTTTGTAAATTCCCAATATATTTAAAAGAAATGCTTTAAGTAATAAATTTGAAAATCCACTTCAACTTCAATGACCATTTGTGTAATTACTCTATTTTCTTCTACATATTACGTGTGTTTATACAAAAAAAAAAAAAAAAAAAAAAATTTACATTTATGGGTAGTGAGAGTCCTTTCGGTGGAGGAATGCTTGTCACCTACTCCTCTTCCTTTTAGTATCTATCTCAAAGGCCTGTCCTGCTAGAGAGAGAAACTGCCCACAGCATCTGCAGATTTGATCTGTGATTTTTCAATGGAGAAGCAACAGTGTAAGATTTGCTTCAAGAGCTTCTCTAATGGCAAAGCTTTGGGGGGTCACATGAGGTCCCATTATGCCACCCTGCCGCTTCCACCCAAGACGCCGCAGAGACAAGAACTCGGCGGCGACACCGAGTCGACTACTTGTTCACTGTTTTCAGTACATGAAGATGTGTATGAGAAATTACCGAAAAGCTTGAGGGTTGTAGATCCAGAATTCTTGGATGATGCAGGCTCGGTTGTTATTCAAGACAAGGTAACTGAGGCCAAGTCAACCAGGAAGAGATACTCAGGTCGAAGAAATTCTAAGGAAGTGATCAAGAAGAGAAGTAATGGGTCATCAACTGAATCATTGGCGGAGTTGGAAATGGTGAGCAGATGCAGTTTTGTTTCTGAAGAAGAAGAAGGTGCTTGGTGTTTGATTATGCTTTCGAGAGATGGTTGGAGTTCAAGTGACTCGGCTGAGTCGAGAATGTGCCAACTCAGTGATGAGAAAAAGTATCAATGTGAGACTTGTGAGAAAGTATTCAAATCACCTCAAGGATTGGGTAGTCACAGAACGAGTCACAAGACAACATGATCAAAAATTGAAGAAATTGAAATTAGCAACCAGATCAAGATTTGATAATATTAATATTGACCTTAATGTCTTTTCTTTTTTAGCATTTTTCCCCTTTTCTTTTCGACTATAAATTAAATTGGTTAAGTTTATTTCTCGCAGTAGAAAATTGTGCAGTTGTTTTTCCTGTCTGTTTCCAGCTGCATTGATTAATCTGTTTTCTATTTCTCCATCGGAAATGGATTAATTAAAATCCAATGGGCTGTTGGGCTTCAAAACATTGTTTCAAATGAGTCACTGAAGTTTCCTGATAGTTCCAATTTGGTCACTATGTTTATGAAATTTTGAATATTAATGTCATATATGCCCTACTGGTTTTGTTGGACATAGATTCCCATTGGGACAAAAACCATGGATGATAAAATCGTGAAACTCGTTTCGTAAACATTGGATGTTGAAATAAAAAACAAGTAACTCGTGAAATTAACTAGAAGTAAAACGGATTTCAGTGTTTGATAACTCATTTTTAGCACGATTAGTATGTAATAAGTGCAATGCACGTGACATTATAACAATATTTTAATATATATATTTTTTTATTTAAGTCTATATATTTTTGAAATTGAATGAAAATTGTCCAAAATCCCATTAACATTTCACCAAACAAAAGGTACAAAATATTGAATTAAATAATTTCAATAGCGAACTCAATTCACCTAAACATTATTTAAATTTATCTTAAGTATGTAATACTCTTATTAGTAACACAACCTCCGTTTTGTAAATTGATTATAAACATACTTATAAACAACTCAATTTCTTAAATTATTTTTTAACTATATACATTTACCAAATTATTTTTCAATTATATATTTTACCTCAAAAATATCACATTTCTTATTTATAACAAACTAGTTCTACCACCCGTGCGATGCACGGTATTAGATATAAAAAGGAATATTATATTACAATAACTAACCAAGACAATCAAATGACTATAACATAAATAATATAATCAACAATCTTCCAATTTTATTCTCAAAGATTTATTATTTCAATTTGCTTCGTAATTATAAACATGATATTTGTCTATGAAATTAAAGGATTCATCCATGGCCTATTAGCAATGGAAAATGAAAAAAATAATTTAGCCCAAGCTTAAAACTCATTCTTACAAATCTCATATTTCTCAAAACTTATTTTCAACCATACATTATCTGATAAAATAATTTCACATGTAAATCCAAAAAAAAAATAAAAAAAATCCTACTTTTTAACTACATTCTCCAAAAAATCACAATTATAAATTCTATTTTCCCAAAAAATATAGCTCAAGCAAACCGTTAATATAAATCCAAGCAAATAATAGCGTTTCCTCGCCTGAGAAATTTACATTTCAAGCAAAAATGAAAATTTAACTGGGTTCATAGACTTATAATTTCGCGATTCAAAATAAAACTGAACAAAAGTAATGTACTTATTAATACAGGCTATCTAGACATACGTTAAGACAATTTTCTACACCTAACATAGATATTAACCTTTTTGGTTGGCTCTTGAAGAAAATAAACAATTTACATATATCTAAAAAATTGGCAGGCTCAAACACTGGGAAGGGAACCACCTGTTGACCAAACTATAAAGTACATTATCTTGAATTCGAATAACAAATAAAAGTACATGGATTTGAAGAAGCAGAAAGAAGGAACTGAAGGAAATTGATGAAGTAAAAAAAAAAAAAAAAATACCAAATGAAATAGTATTGGTTGAAAATATGAATAGTATTTTCTCATATAAATGTGATAAACAGGAAAATTTAAACTTGCAACTGTAAATATTTTTTCCAGCCCAGTTTAAAATTTGAAAAAAGTTTACAAAAATACAAATAGTAGCAACAGAACATAGTGTTAGACAAACAATGAAAATGTAATGATGTTCAAGAAATTCACTCTAAAAAAATACTGAGGATCTATGACCAGCAGTCCTGCTACAACAAAGACATTAGTACATGATTACAGAAATTATGCTCATAAACACAAAACAAAAAAAATTGTCATAAATAGTTGAGTATGAGATCAAGAAGTTGGGCAAGCAGAAGATACTTCTTTAATAAAAAATAATCCAAAAGAAATACAAAAGAAAACACATGGAAGATTAAAGTATTAAAGTAGGCATTAGATATAGCCTTAAATTTTTTTCACTCAAAATCCTATATTTTCTCCCAAATAACATATAAATAAATGGAAAAATTATTGAAGGTCTTACCTTTTCCCTCAAATAATGTGTAAATGATCAATCAAGAACTTGTATCAAGTAACAATAATTCATAATTAATCGCAAGCTTTTGGCAGCAACAAAAAATCTATAAATGCAAAAAAAAAAAAAAAATCTCAATTTCCAAAACTCAACAATAAAAGAAACAAACAGAAGGCATGTAAAGAGGACACAATTAAGTGGGATAAATAAACTAACCTCAAATCCAGCAGTGCAATATACAAATGCAAAAATCATGCCATACTTGCAGTTCTCAAACTCAACAAAACCAAAACTTAGAAAACAACGTTATGTATTCTCAAAAGGAAAGAAGAACCCAGCAGTTCTCAAACTCAACAGACATTTTCTCACAGTTGATGACAGTGTAAGGAGAGATGTAGCCACGAACAAACTGCATTCCTTCCACAACATACAAATTGTTTTCAGCACTATTTCCCACAACATAATAAATAGATATACTCACATATATACACATAATATATAGTTTTAGATCAAAATACCTCTGGCTTCATATCTCAGTGCATGATGCCTTTAAGATGACAAAAGCCACCAATGCTTAAAATCTACACAATAAGATGTGTTTAATAACCCAAACGTTATGAAAGAAAAAGCGAATTAATTAAGCATTAATAAGGAAACTTTCTCTCTCAAACATAATTACAAAATATCTATGCATCACTTCATTTCTAACTTCTAACTAAAGCTTTACTGTAGTTGTTGAGATCGTACCCAAAACATGGCACATTGGGCCACCAGTGAAGGTCCAATGGACTTTAGCCCATGATTAAAGTTTAAGATATCGCCCTGGGCCAATGGCCGAGGTGGAAAAGCACACGAGCTCCTCTGGCCGAACTGATTTGTGTCTAGCAGACGCGCTTTATGCTTAGCTGAGGTGCTTACGGTGGCGCCTCGGATGTAAAGATGGGACAAGGGATGAAGTCAGAGATGTGACACTGCATTTACCAAGATGTGATAGGCGTCTATCCCCTACGAAATGTAGCAATGATTACGGTCAAAAAGCAAGGTTGTCCCCTCTAAGAGTTAGGGTGAATACACGTGTAAAGTCCGCCATGTTCACAATCCAAAACAACGAATCCTTCTATAAATAGAAGCCTCCTCCCTCCATGTAGGGGGTTAGCATTTTTTCTCTCTTAACTGAATATTTTACTCTCACTCCATTTTCTCTCTTTTACACACTTATATTCCCTGCACTCAACTTATATTTGCTTAAAATGAGCACTGACTTTAGCATCGGAGTGCAAACAGGAGCCAGCCCGGTCCCCTTTGCAAACTGATTGTTTATCACAGTGCGCAGGAGATCCACGTGTTCAAGAGGGAGGAGCTGAGACGTGTTGGTCCAAGGTCCAGCCGGATTTTGTGGTCAACAGTAGTGAAGTAGAAATATAATTCCAATGGATTCTTCTCCTTAATTTTGGCCATGCAGGATTATCAGCAATACTACTTTTTCTTAGTTTTAAAAATATTTTTCAAAAAGCTTCCAAAATCTGCAATTTCTTCCACCTCAAATCAGCTTCACAGCACTGGATAGCATGCACCCACACTAGAAATTTACCAAATGCATACAGGCATGGAAAATAAACTACTACTGCATATCAAGAATTATATAAACAAACTTGCAAGGTAAATAATGCAAAAATATTCTTACAAAATGAACTTTGAGAAATCAGACAAACTTAAACTTTTCTTCTTAGTATTTAATCTTATTTGGCAATTAAGTTATAGTGGTGGTCTACTAAAATCAACCGAAAGTATCAATATTTAAATTTAGTATAAAAATAATGCTCATACCTGCTTGAATCATAACAATAGAAGATGCCCTTTACAATCCCAAAATGATACAAAAAGTGACTAATAGTAAAGGATACAAAAAAGTGATCTATTATAGCAATTATTGTATTTCGTTTGTGATATACCAATCATGTTAATACAAACTAAACTAAGTTATAACCATAGATCAATCAACAATAGGAGCACATTAATTCTATCCAAATAGATCCAAACAAAAAGCTTACTCAACTTTCCACATATTGAAAAAGGTAGTCCGAATAATTGGCAAAAATGACTAAATATCTGTAAGTCCAAAACTACTTTTTACCATAAAAATACAAATTCAAATCTCCATTGTAGAAAGCCTCCTTGAAATACCAAACCTAATAAATAAAAAATATAACATGAATAAAAAGAATAGACTATACAATTGAATCCCCCAGTTTCTCGATGTTCACAGCACCAACACACACAGGCATGCACCACAGCACACACACACACACACAGATATAGCCAAACTCAACCAAATTTAGCAGTTGAGGTTCCAAAAAAATGAAACAAAGTAAAAAGTATACCCGTTAGCATACCGCAGATTTTACTGTCCACAATTTTGGATCCCGGGCAGATGGAAATAGAGCTTGCTGTTCTACATCTATCGCCTTCTCATGAATATGTATGTCCTCTTTTTCCTCCTCAATCTGAAAAATTTATAAAACTAAAAAAGTAGACTTGAAGGCATTAAAAAAAATATGACAATACACCGTGATATTGGATTGGTTAGATCACCTTTAAGCAGCGGCTTTTCCAATCTTTCCTTATCTTTCTGCCTACTGTTCGCTCAAAATAGAGTACCGCAAGCGCACGGGTCGCGTACAAGTAATAAAGTGGACTTTTTGAGTCCGGATTGTCGATCCCACGAGGAATGTATACTCTAGATTATATAACTTTAATTAATTTAATTCTAACAACAAAGAGAAAGACACAATTAAAAAGATGGATTTTTATAAATTCTAAATTAAAGAAACTAATTTTAAACCAAATTAAAATAAGGAAAATGAAAGATAAAATAGTTGGGATTCATGATTTCACTTAACTCTCGCTTAAGTAATTTCTCAACACACGCAAATTAATAAATTACTCATTTACAATGTTAGACCCGATTTTCCAAGCTTAACTAATTACCTCTCTTGAGTGAAATTAATCCTAATCAATTGGTCTAACCTACTATATCTCTATGTCGATTAAGGCCCAATCAATTGCATTAACTCTTTGTGAAAATAGCTCAATGGATCATCTAGGGTTTAAGGTATATCTCTATCCTTAACAAGAACCTAGAGCATTTGTTATTTGGTCTAAAATGCATAATATCTCTCGATTATCATACACTTCACAAAACACATATTTGGTGATCAATCAAACACATGAAATAATCTCAATAACAAACACACATGAAATAAGCTCAACATTAATAAACAAACATTAAAATTACTTAAACTAAGTTAAGCTACATCAATCATCCCAACATAAAATAACTAGCCCATTATATAAATATTGCACAAAAGTTGAGGTTTACAAAAATACATCACAAAATATAGAAATCAAAGATTAAAAATACAAGATAATGAAATAAATCACTTCCCTTGATTTTTGCTCCAAGAACCCTTCAACAAAGCTTTGTATTTCCACCTCACTTCTTGCTTCCTTGATCCAAATGGTGCTAGTAACTTAGAAACAAACTAAACTACAACTAATTTACAAACAAAACCAAAAACAAAGAAAAGAAAAAGAAAAGAAAAGAAAAGAAGAAGAAAGAAAAGAGAGAAAAAGGGAAGGGGGCTAGGGTTTGGTGGTTGAATAATGGATGAGAATGTTGAAACCCTACTAAAAAATGCCCAAAAATACCATTTTTTCGTATAGATCCGCGCCTTTCCGCTTTTGGGCCGAACCGGGTCGCACCGGGTCGGCCCAGATTATTGCTCAAAAGTATGACCACGCGATCGCGTGGCTTAATGACTAGCGATCGCGTGGTAGACTTGAAAACTCTCGGGTTGGATTATATGCTTGAATCGCGATCGCGATCTGATATTAACCAGCGATCGCGTGGTTAGCCGGCAGCCCCATCCTTCCATGATTTGCAATTGGGTCCTCCAGCTTCTGGTCTTCTTCAATTTAGTCCTCGAATTTGACTTTTATTACAACTATGCCCCTGAAATATTTGCATCTTTAGTCCTCCATCTTTCTGAGATGTTGCAATTGAGTCCCCAAACTTTTGATTTCTTTCAATTACGTCCCTGGACATCGAAATTGCTCCCCTTTTAGCTTGATTGCACTCCAATATTGTCCATTTGCTTTCCAATTGAGGTTGTACCTAATTGTACAAGATAAACACAATATATAAGTAGATATTTGCTCAATTTGTCAATTAAATTGTCTATTTAAAAGCACAATAAGTGTGTAAAATGCACACTTATCACCTACTGATAGGATTAAACAGAAATCAATAGAGAAATAGATATTAGTAAGTCCACAAAACTAAGAGCTCAATCAACATAGTATTTATGCTAAAGTTTCTGAGAGTATGATGTCTAACTCTAAAGATAGCATCTGAGAAGCGGTTCTTTTAGCATGGAAGCACTCAAATCGGTGTTTGGAAACATATTAAAAGGTGAAGTCCATCCTAAAACAAATACATGAAATAAATCAAATCTCCATATTTCCAATGTAAATATGAATGATACTTACATTAGTTTGGATCTTGGAATTTGGAGATGAAAAAATGACATCATTTTCTTTCAAGTGGGACTGATATATGCATGTGTGTGACTGCGTGCCAGTGCCAGTTAGAGATGAAAAAATGACATCATTTTATTTTCCCATGCATAAATCTCTGTGTCTCTTTGCAATCCTGACACCCTAACCTTGTATATAACATAATTCTTCCTTTCATGGTAATCGGTTTTATTAAGTCCTCTATAGAATGATCCTGTACTGGCTTGTTTTCACCCCAAGTGTCACGTGAAATCCCAATACGGCTAAGAGGGTTCCATCTAGAGCTCTCTGCAGATTTCTTAGAGACTTCTTGTGCTTCAGTTTCTTGAAAAGAATTTTCACTCCCGTTACCATCAGTGTCAATTTCGTGATTTTTATCTTCATCGTGAACATCTTGTCCACCATCACTTCTCCCAAAAAGGTGGCACATAAAAGATGAGACTACAACTGCACTCTTTGCCTTTAGAAAATTTGTAAGAGCAACTGCCTTTTCAGGCAAAGCAGACCCCTGCCCTTCCAATTCATGATCAACAAACCTCAAAGACAAACTTCTATTAGCTTCCATTCTAGGGATTTCAGTCCCATCAAAGACAGGTTCCTCTTCTCCTCCGTAAAGAATTTCCTCAAGATTCTTGTTAGTTTCTCTTGAATCTCCTTCATCATTCTCACCTTCTGTCGAGTCATCTATTCTCTTCTCACTTTCCGTTTCACCAATTTTTTCTCCTACTTCCAAAGATTTCATTTCATTTTGTGATTCAACTTGTTTTTCTTTCTGGATATCAACCGTCTCTTCCTCCAACTTTTTAGAAAGTGGAGTATTTAATTTACATTCCTCAGAAAGGATTCCCTTGTCCTGCTCATCTTTATATGTGTCTAGCATATCATCCTCATTTCCCCAGTTGGAGAATTAAATGCAAGTTTCTCAAAAGTACTTGCGCTTTCCAAGTCCTCTGTTTGTCTATCCAGTACATTTTCCTCCCTCGCTATAGTAGCCGAAATATTCCCTGGCTGCTCCATTTCCTCATTCTCCTTTTCAAACTTAGACATAGCTGATAGCACAGTTCCTTGGAAGTCCGAAGGTCACGACTTTGTTCTTATCAGAGTTATCGTCCTAAGAAATCCTGTAAATACAATCACAATCATTGATGAATACAACTTTCAAGGTGATAACCGAATATCGCTAAAACAATTTCACAAATCACAAAAAGCTTAAATCAAACCTCTGTATGCTAGAATATAATTTCTTTTATCTAATTATTTCATTTTCCAAATTAACAGTTGTAAAATTTCTTTCCTTTCTCAATTTCCACCTACAATGTGCACTTCATGTGAAGGAGGAGACATAACCGAAACTGGTCATACGTTTTGCAACTGGAACAAACTTTTACATTTTCAAGAATTGGAGATAAACATTTCAACATGCAAGAAAATCTGGTGACTTTTGTGCTTCAAGCTCATTGTATCAATTAATTATCAGTCTGAAAATATGTACCAAACTCATTATGTCAATTTATTCTCCAAATAATTAAATTATTTTGATGAATCTATCATGGAAGAAAGTAAACAGGACATGACAAAGTGCTCTTTTAACCATATATTATATATACGTGGAAATGTGGAATTCTAGATATAAAGACTAATTAGTAGTAATCTATCATACATTCAAAATACACAAATAGATGCATTTAATAAATGCATTTCATTATCTAGATCATTGTTACCTTCATCAATGGCAGGGATTGTGGTCAGGGAAGAGAAACTTTGCCGAAAATTGTCTTCATGGGGAACATACTCATATCCTATGATTAATTGGCAATGGCATGTCAAAGCTCAATAATTAAAAAAACACTGCCAACATATATCTAACAGCTATTGCTCTCACCAAAAGAATCCAGCTTCAATCCTCTTGTATGAGATTTCAACGGATATTTAAACCCACAACCCTAATGTAAACAGACACGGTGACAATCTGCTTCCTGCATAAAAAGTCAATTTTTAGCTTCAGATGAAATTAAACTCTAAATAGGTACCTAACTAACATAAATTACTAATTTCTACTGTTGATGATGATCTAATCTTAATTAAATATCAATTAAAATACCCTTGACTCCACTATTTGCACCTCCTAAGCCAGGTTGTCTCTTCATCATCACCGCTATTTTGATAAGAAGGTTCAAATTTCACATCAGAGCTGGGAGGCTGCAGCTGCAAATCCATATCACAGTCTGCCGAGGTACCCTCGCTTTGCATTCCTTCCCGTACTTCTCGCATATCGGCACCCCGAACAACCTCACACTTATTCTCTCTGTCTCAGATCTTATGTTATTGTCTTCGCTGGCGGCGACGGCGTTTACGATGCCTTTCATTTCTTCACAAAACCTCCGTTTCTGCTTCATTTTCTTCCTAATTCTCCATTTGTTGTTCTTTGACGGACTTCGCGTCACCCTTCAGTTTCTTCTCTCCATTCTCTGCCTCTTCTTCTTCCTCCCTTTCTTGCTTTGAGTTGTCGCTGTTAATAGAAGTGGCTCTAGTCGAATCAGCTAGCAGCACTGGGTCGGATACATCGGATGTTGGGGGTGTGAGCTCCGTGTTTGCTCGTGGGTTTTTGAACTGAGGCACCATTTCTTTCAATTCTTTATTGTTTACTTTAATTTGAATTTTGAATGAATGTACACATGTTTCGAGGTGGAGATGGATGCTTCTTTTAGAGGAAGATATTTCAGATCAGATGGATGTTTTGGATTTTGGAGTGAAACGAACAGAATGGCTAATTGATGGGGCCCACAACTTGTGATTTTTGCGGGGAATTATTGGAGGGAAAACACTGCTGACTCTCCTTCTTTAATATAGTAATTAGATAGATATCTTTTATCATACATAGATACAATCATCTTTCTGCTTCTCACTATTGATTGCAAACTTCTTCAGTTTTTGTATCTCCTGAAATGTATTCTTAGACAGTCTTACCCAGAGAAACTGAAATTTGAAGGAATTTCTTCCCAACTCTATTTAGAAACACTTTAGCATTTATAAATCTATTTATTTATATTTTTAAGGTAAAACGTGTGGTTAAAAAGTGAAGAGAGAAAGCATTTATAAATCTGTTTATTTATATTTTTAAATTAAAACGTGTGGTTATAAAGTGGGGTTGGGGGGGGGGAGAGAGAGAGAGAGATGTTAAAAAGTTATTTGAGAAATTATATTGTTTATAAATTGTAATAATTGGTTAAAAAACATATGCTTATGTATATATTACATAATCAATTCATTCTTGCATGACAAAAAGAACGATAAATGGAATCAAGGTGAAAGCATCTAATTAAAATCGAACACACTAAAAATGTTGATCATACATTTAAATTTAGAACTTAGAACAACATACGATCCAAAATGTTTGAGAAAAACTTATAAGTGTTTGACCTAAATTCCCTACTAAGATATGATCATTCGAACCAAAAAAAAGAAATATATATATATATATATATATATATATATATATATATATATATATATATATATATATTGTATTTGATTAGAATAATATTATTAGAAAAATTGTTCTGAAATCATTACTCTTCGAATTTTTGCCTCAAACAAATTGATTTATAGTGCAGTAAATAGGCAGCATGCCCGTATCTTTAAATTGATAGAACCACAATAAACTATCATCTCAAGTTTTATTACAATCTAATGAGACGTGGTCATAAATTTGACAAAAAATAAGCACTACAATCATGCCGTAGTGATTTCTTTTGAATACCTAATATAGTAAACAAACGAGAATAAAATGAGTTTAGAAATAAAGTCAGTAAAAGGTCAAGTTGAATAAAGTACAACAAAATAATTACAGATTATTGACTAATGGTTGAACATGTTTCTTCATAGAAGCTCTTACACGGATACCATTAATTCGAAATGACATTTTTATAAATGTAAAAAACTGAAATTTCACTTCAAAATTCGAAAACATGATAAATATATTTTTACATATAAACCAGCTTTCAAGAAATCGCACTTTAGAATTCTGATACAAAAAACTACTACAATAAGAATTCAACTTTATTGAAAATAGAACTAAAAGAATTTTCCATATAATTAGATAATTTAGAAAAACGAGTTTACATGCAATCATGACTTAAAAATTGACTTTCAGAACAAAGTACACATCTTCATAGCATTCTATTTTTATGTAGTCAAAATACAATCAACGTTAAATTAATATTTGACCAAAAAAACCCGAAATATAAATATAAAACACATAATGAAATGTTTATTATAGAATGTGAAAATAATCAAAATGTTTTCTGAATAATTTCGTTATATACATTTAAAAGAATTCATCAAAGGGGTAAACATTTTTTTTTCTTTTTCTAATATTAATTGAAGGACGTATTAGGACTATAAATTATTTGATTTATTAGCTTTATTTAAAAGATTTTAAGTGAGAAAATGAATAGTTTAGATTGTAAAACTATGATTTTTTTATTTATTTTTTACTTTTTTTTTTTTTTTTTTGGAAGTAATGATGTTATTGACATAACAAAAATAAGATGAAATAAAATACTAGAAAAATTTGTACATCAATTATCTCCCCTTTATGATCTTTTAGAAGCAGTAAGTATAGATGTAAATATAGAAAGATTTAGGCTTGCAAGGCAATAGAATTAAACTTTAGTTTAGTACAAAATGGTGTTACCGATATTAGACCAGGACTTGATTTTAATCTCAATCAATGTTTAGAAAATCGGATCAGATCTAACGGTTCAACCGGATCGAGAACCGATCCAGAATGACCTTAAAACCGATCATTTAAAAACTGAATCGGGAACCGGGTTTTTCACCGGTTAAACCAAGACTCAGCCAACCCGGTCCGAATTTTAAAACAAGTTAATTTTTTTTTTATTAAATTTATATCAATTTGAAAAAACTAAGAGCGTGTTTGGTAAAGCCATAAATTTTACCACAACTTCTCAAACTCAATCTCAACCATCACATCCATATTAAAAAAAAAAAAAAAAAGTCGCAAAAACCAAAAATTTTCACATTATCAAACAGTCTAAAAAATAAATAAACAAACTTTTGGAGGGCGGCATTCTAAATAGATTCCACTCCCTGTATTGATAATCCTACAAGGAAGCTGTTGCACTTTGAATCCCTTCGCACTTCCGATGTGGGATGGGATTCTTTCCTATTATTATTTTTTTAGTTTTTTTTTTCTTTTCATTTTTAAATTTTTTTGTTCATTTTTAAAGTAAAATATATTTTTACTTGTCATCATTTATTTGTTTTCTAAACTTGCCTATTCCAAATAAATTATTTTTATTTTATTTTTAATGGGTTAAAATATTTTGAAATAATATATAGTATATAAATAAAGTTAACAACCATAAATATATATTTTCTTTGAATTAGTAATTCTAAAATTAAAAAATATTGTTTTTATATTTTTTGTGGATTTAATTTTATCTTTAAATGAGTAATTATTGATTTATAGGTAAAATAACTTATTTTTGTTATAGATTTTTGTAATTTTTGGAATAATTATTAATTTTTAATTGAAATCGATTCGACCCCGATTCGATCCGATTCGACCTTCTGAACCTTGCCCGTTACCTTTTTCAAGTCGAACCGATTTCTGATTTCTGAACACTGATCTCAATATTAATGTGACCGGATTGGAAACATTTAAAAATTTCATTAACTGATTTGGAATAAATAAATTTGGGAACCAACTTTCAATTTCTCTGAAACTTTATGAACCAAACGTTATTTAATCCGTTACATTTTTATTTTTTTATGGACATTCATAATAGTTCTTTTGGCATTTGGTATTGGTAGTATCTTTGATGCATGCAGATAGATGAGTTCTTTTTGAGATGAAGAATGAATATCCCAAAAATTATTTTAGACTTCAATTTTTCTGATCGATTATTATCAATTGTGCTATGTATATAGAATGACCTTGATGATTCATCCGACACGTGCATGTCATGATTTCACGGATTGCAAGTTTAGCTCTCGATGTTTCTCACCTCTAGGTAACTTACCTCTCATTCATTGGTCGGTAAGGCAGAACAACTGGCACACACGCATGCTAATGGGTAGGATGTAAGGAAAATACCTGCAATATGATCATATCATTAGAGCACTTCATGGTAAATAGGTCAACCGCCTAGCTGTTACCGACTTGTCCAACCGAATGGGGGAGATAAGCATTTTCACTGCGCGACATTTTCCCCCATTCCAATCCGCTTACATTCTCGTAGCAGGAAATGAGCTTCGCATCAACGCATTCCTCAATTGCAGAATCACATGGCACCATCCTCTCGTGGATGAGCATTCATAAGGTGGTACTCCTACACTTTCCTGCTGTAACTTGACATACCGCCTCCGACACCAACCTTCACCATCTACCCCCATAAGCAGTTCTTCAGTGGACGGCCTCCAGCCGCAGCAGCGCCTCCAGCACATGTCAAAGCACATACCCACTATATTCTCGCGGGCCCTACAAAATGATCTCCACAAAACTCCCTGAAAGGTAATCGCGCAACGCTGCCCTGCACACCCATCTTCCTCATAGCTTCCTTCTTCGTGTTCCGCATGCTTGCCGACACGATCCGTGGCCCAAAATCTTTTCTCTGCGAGAATTCATGTCATTGGCCTCCAGAAGACCAACAACGCATTCAAGCAGTCCCGCTCTGATACCAACTTTCACGAATTACAGGTTTAGCTCCCTAGATTTCTCGTCTCTAGGTAGCTTACCTCTCATTCATTGGCCGGCAAGGCAAAACAACTGGCACACACGCACGCTGATGGGTAGGATGTAAGGGAAATGCCTGGAATATGATCATATCATGAGAGCACTTCATGGTAAATAGGCCAAACACCTAGCTGTTGCCGACTTGCTAAACTGAATGGGGTAGATAAGCATTTTCACTGCGTGACACATGGACATCCCCACCTTTTTATATTCTATAGGCTTGTACGTGACTATTGTGAACTAAGACAATCTAAGCAAAACAAAAATCTCATCCCTTCCCTCGAAAGGAGGCTGGGATCCAAAACTGTCTAGTAAGAGCGAGCAAGGCCTTGGCCTTATAGTTAAAACTTGAACTCAAAACATTTTAGTTCATAAGTGTCGGATTACATATAAAAATCAACAAGTTAATCAATTTCAATTTTGACGGATGAAGTAGATATGAGGAAGAATATATTTATGTTAAGCAGACACAATTATATAAATCCTTTTTTTTCTCTAATTTCTTTTCTGGAAAGTTTTGTCGCTTCATTTTTTCATGGTTTTGGAGAAATTCATAGCCACCTAATCCTAGGGGTGGCAAATGGACTGGACAAATCGTGAGTTCGACTCGGTTCAGCTCGTTAAAAGCTCAGGGCTTGTGAAAAAAAGACGGGTTTGGACCGAAAAGAAAATTTGGGTGTTGGATAGTTCGGGTTTAGCTCATGAAACTCGTGAAAGTCCAACAAGACACGAAATGGGCTGACTCGCACATTTCAAGCTAGTTTCAAGCTCGTCAAGTTCATTTCAAGCTCGTCAAGCCAATTTCAAACTCTTAAAGTTCGTGTGCAATTTTAATTTTTAATATTTTAAATTATTTTAGTATTAGTAGAAAGTTATAATAAAAAAAAAACAAAAGAGCCCACAAGCCAGCCCGTCATGTTCGTAAGGTCACGAGCCGAACTTGGGCCGACTCTGTGGGAGACAAGTCAGTCCGTCTCGACTCTTCTCCCACACAAGCCGTGACTGGTCCAACTCGTGGGCCTAACCAAACACGACCTTCATGGGCCGAGCAAGCCCGGCTTGGCCCATTTAACACCCCTACCTAACCATAAATTCATTAGACCATTAAAGTTAGACATCTCAAGAACTTGAAAAAAATTCACTTGCCTCGCTAGTGATGGCAATGGAGCAGATCGAGGCGGATCAGTGCCGATCCAAATCCGCTCCGCAAAATTTTGGAATCGGATCAGATCAGGTCAAACAGCAAAAATCTCGGATCGTAAGGGGTTCAGATCGGATTGGAACAAACATTAAGAAATTTTCGTTATATATTTTCGTTAATGACAAACAAATCAATACACAATTCATAAAGCAACTAATACAATATCCAATTCATACAACAAAACATTACATGTATAGAGAATTATAGATTTTGTACCAAATTCAATAAAATATTATATATTTTAGATTTAATAATTAATTTTTTACATGTTTTTTTTAATTTTTCTAAAAATAAATTGGATTGAGGTTGGGGTCAAATCAGATCACCCCCGATCCAAATCCGATCCTTTGATCCACAGATCGGGATTTTTTTTTGGATCGGGTAGGGTTGACGGATCAGCCAATCGGAACGAATTTTTTTGTCATCTCTATGCCTCGCTTCTAATCAAGGGCATGTAACCCTATTGTAATGAATAAACTCATCTTAATTATTATTTGAAAATAATTATGTTGGTACAATGAGGATTACAAAATTTTAGGGAAATTTCATAAAGGGACTCTAACATTTTAAAAACATGCAAGCAGGTCCTAAATCTTTCCCTTTTTTGGTAGCAAGGATCTCACATTTACCAGATTTAGCTTCTGCCAACACTTTTCACATGAAAGAATATAATTAAAACAGGGAGGAGACCACTATCATTAAATCCATTACATCACACTATAAAATATATTCTTTCCCATTCATAATAACTGACCTTTTTCCAAATAATCATATGACGTGTAAATAAAAAAAATCTATAACACATATCATCTACTAATCAACATTTAACATAATATCATCAACTTAACATGTGCAAAAATCTTTTCATATATTATAATTATACAATATTGTGATTTCTAACATTCTCCCACGTAAATAGCCAAAATGTATCAAAAATTCAAATAACTGCCAAATTAATCAAGGTTCTTCACATGATCATCATAAAATGATCGTATTACTCCACTATACGTTGATGCTTGAGTGGTTCAAAACTTCATAACTTTGAATATCTATACATAAACTATCTGCAAAATCATCAAACTTCTCACTCTAAATCGATAATTTGTTCGAAATTGTACTCATATATGCTCGGTTACATGCACTACAATGCTAAACAATAAATGTAACACCTCAAGTTTAAAATCTTAAAGTAGACATGTTAACTTCTCTTTACTCTAAATGTAGAATTAAATCATTTTTAATTATTAAAAATTTCATTTTTCTATTGAAAATTTTAAATAAATTCTGACACTCTCTCCTATAAATTGGACTTAATCAACCTGTAGGGGGATATCACAACCAGAATAACAATTTAAAAACATCCAACTACACTCCATTCAATATCCAACATCCAACCACAATTCAATAATCAACTTCTACATCATCAACCTGCCCAAAAAGCAATCCCAAACTCCACAACATATTAATTTCAAATCAATAAATTTTAACAATTGAAATAAGAGGTAGTCTAATTGCTAATATGATGCATAACTTGAAATACATCACTTATTTAATTCTAAATTTAAACAAATAGTTTAAAGATTAAACAAAGAAAGAATAAATTAATCAATGAAAACTAAAATTAAATCCTTTGAAAAGTTTTGTTTTTTGTAGCTTTTTTATTTTTTGATAAATGTGTGATTTAAATATGTTTGAAAAGTCAAAATTTGTTGGTTTGACTAAGAATGGATAGTTGAGATTGAGTTTGAAAAGTTGTGGTGAAAATTCTTGCTTTACCAAACAAGCTCTTAATTCAATTTTAAAATAATTCAAACTCGGGAACTGTCTGAGTCTGCCGCCAAGTGCTCTCCTCAGATCACCTAACTTTCATCAACTGAAATGCTTGGGAGGGATTGGGATGAGCTAAAGCTCAGTAAATAAACCTTATGCACGTAATGCATGCTAATGAAATGAAATGCTTTTAACAATTCGAAATATGTATCCCCATTTACTTTTAACTTTTCCGAACTTTCAAACTTTTCAAACATTCACTTAAACATTTCAAAACTTTTACTTCATTTCCATCATGAGCTCTTGGTGTATCTTTTAACCAATCAGAATGCAGTGGGCACTTTTCCTTATTTCGAATCAGGTCATTACTTTTCCACTACAAAGCGGTTTAACATTTGCCACTGCAAAGCAGTTTAACAATCACCACTGCAACGCTGTTTAATATTCACCATCGTAAGGCGCAAAGCGATTTAATTCGGATACGCTGGTCCCCCGCGCCCTATTTCCTTCTCACACCTTTCATAGCATAGAAGTACACCCATTTTTTTCTTAAAACTTGAGATACATACATTTTGAGAAAACTTTCACTTTCCAAATTTTTCATTAAAAACCATTTAACGTCCCAAATTCAATAACAATGCATGCTTGATGATGTAATGGCATGTTAACATGCATGCTTGATCATTTCCTTAACAACACATACATGTATAAAGTTACTGAAGAGCATCGGAAGCAGGTAAATTGCAAGAATATCTTTTAAGCACATTAATTTCACATTAATTGTCCACTTTAACGAAAATAGGGGAAGTTTACTAACTTGACGTTCTTGTTCTTTACAGTTATCGAGATTCGCAAGTGGAAGAGTCTCAGATGACATCGACGTCAATGTGCTCAAAGTTCCTAATATTCCCATTCAAAAATAAGGTACAAAATTTAAATTAAAATGTGACCTTACATACATTTAACACAATATTCGAAACAAATAATCAATTTCAATGCACATTAGAAAATGATAGGAACCTGAATGCTGTGAAGGTTGCTGCTGATACCTAATGAATCTGCTTGCAATTAATAGGAGAAATAGCGAGAAGAACTGAATTAATTGATAATGCTGCTAATAGAATTGATGTAATATTGTAATTGGAATATTGTTGTACTACGATTATTATTTTGAATAGAAATGAAAGAACAATTCATGGCATTCGAGAAGCCTTATTCTCTCCCAAGAGTTTCACCATTTCTACAAAATATTCTCCATGCCAGAATGATAATTCCCCACCCCTATTTCTAGATTAGTGTATACAATTATTAACTATATCCCTCTAATACCCCTAACTAACTAACTAACTAGCTAGGATAATTCTAGAATAATTAGAGTCTATCATTACTCACCGCCTCGAAATCCACCTTGTCCTCAAGGTGGAAGCTATTGAATTCATCATTCAACCACACAATTTCCCTAGCGCAAACTCCAATCATGGCCACCGTGAAAAAGATATGTTTCATCCCTTTGAGGTGGACGAAGTTACTCAATCGAGCAACTATTATAAGTATAGTATCCAATGAAACTCATAGCCAGTTTCCTATATCCGTAAAGTGCCAATTTTTTTTTAACTCGGGGACCCGAATTTAAAACACAACTAACAGAATCTAATAAAACTATGATGATGTTGCTGTTGGACGCATCATCATGTTCGCGATGGCTTTCTCGGTTTTGGGGACGTTTGATGGGTATGGTACGCTGTCTAGGGAGATATGTAGTGAGAGAGGGGATTTATAATTGGGTTGGAATTATGGAAAATAATGTTTGGGTTGTAAACAAGACTTTTAATTATATATGGGCCAAAAATTGATTGGGCTCTTTTTATGGACTTATTTCTATCCATTAATCTTTGGGCTAATTCCATAATTTGGGCCAACCTATCAAACTTAAACATCATCAGACCAGTGCATATAATTGGCTTTAGCCCATTATTGAGGCTACCTTTCATCACCTCCTCAGAATTAGACAGAAAGGGAGCTACTATAGTTTCCAGTAACCTCCTATGATCTCGGACCTTGCTCTTCCGTTTCAGCGCTAAGAATTTCTTCAGACGGGTTCCTTCTTGTGATGGTTGAAAGAGTTCGAGTAATAATTTCTTCAATTTTGCCCATGTAAGCATGGAACAACGCCAATCCAAGTGTTGCAACCAAACCAAGGCTTCTCCGATGAAGCAATCGGCGATGTCCTCAACTTTGTCATCTTTCGCTACGTCATTCACGCTGAAATGTTGCTCTGCCTGAAGTACCCATACCTCGGGTTCACTGCTTTCAAATTCCAACAGATTTCCTTGTGCAATTTCTTCCTCCGGTGGCTCCAATTTTGTCCTCATCGGAAGCTCCAATTGACACCGTTGTTCTTCCACCCTTGTCTCCACGCCTACCGTAACCATCTTGCACGTTGGAATTTCCTCATCCCTGGAGACCTTATATGTACAAAATTGAGCCGACATCAATTTCTTCAACTCCTCCCAAGTTTGCATGAGTCTAATTCGATCTGTCCATTCATACCATGATATGAAAGCATGCCACAACGGTTTCGACCTTTTCCCTCTCCGACAGACAGCGGCTCCTGGAAAAACATGCCTCTGCCTCACACAACCAACTATATGAATTTTCTCCGTAGAATAATGATGCATTGAGTCAACCTTGTGAATCTAACCCCGAATTACCTGCTCGATCTCCTCCTTCTCGTTGTAGCATCATCTGCTCAAACCGATGGAATATCGAGTTCCACTTTTTCCCAAAATCTTGGCTGAAATATTTTTCCATTTTCCATTGGATCGATGCTCTAATACCAATTGATAGGAACCTGAATGCTGTGAAGGTTGCTGTTGATACCTAATGAATCTGCTTGCAATTAATAGGAGAAATAGCAAGAAGAACTGAATTAATTGATAATGTTGCTAATAGAACTGATGTGATATTGTAATTGGAATATTGTTGTACTATGACTATTATTTGGAATAGAAATGAAAGAATAATTCATGGCATTCGAGAAGCCTTGTTCTATCTGTAGCGCCCCGAGTTCCGTATACCCGATTCACTACGTCATTTTCTGTCTAAATTTTTCGAATAATATTTTTGCGGAAGAAATATTTGAAATTCATTTTTGGCAACATTTAATAAACTGTAATGGCCGATAAAATTGAAACATTTATGAAACCATTTGAAATAGTAAATCGAACCATTAATTTTGTAAAGAAATTGACAATTTCATAATTTCTCAAATAAATGAACTTCTCTAAATTATTCGATTGTTTGGAAAAATACGGAAAATCATTAACGTCAAACTTTCAACCGTTTAACGATTATTGCCACCATCATTCATCGCTCGCCACCGTCTCCGAAATCTGCAAAACTGTTAAAAAGTAGGGTGAGTATTTCATGGGGGAAATACTCAGTAGACTCATCGAAAATTAATTTAATTTATAAGATGATTAAACACATAAATCCCGACTCTTTATAAAACGGGCATTGATAGAGCTTCTTTATAAAACGGCTCTTGATAAAACTCATATTGTGCATTACAGCACGGGACATATTTTGCAAATCATAGGCTCTTTGAAATTAGCTATTTGAAAACAGCTCTTTGAAAAACATATACTTATAAAAACATTTTAATTATGCCAAGCATAATTTCTTTTGAAAGCATAACATAAGATAGGATTGAAATCCTCATAAACATAAGGAGACACAAGAACTTTACCGAACTTAGGTGGCAAGAATTCTTATGCAGTAAAATCATAATAACAGTAAAATCACAGTAACAGTAAGTATACCAAAACATAATTCTTGAAATTCATAGGGATCATTTCCATCATAACATAAGATAGGATCGAAATCCTCATAACCATATGAGACAGGAATTTTACCGAACTTAGGTGGTAAATCCTCATAAACATATGGAAACATAGGAATTTTACCGAACTTCGTGGCAAATCCTCATAAACTTATGGAGACACAAGAATTTTACCGAACTTCGTGGCAAGAATTCTTATGTGCATAGCAATGATCCAAAACATATAAAACATTATCGTAAAAACATAGGGTATACTTACTTTTCATAAAAACATAAGGTATATTTACCTTTCATAAAACATACTTAATTTTCTTGAAAATTGACTTTCACAAGTCACATGACATTTATATGAAATCATAATTTAAATCAATTAATAAGTGCGAGTCTACCTCAAATCCGACGAGTGCAAAGTTGAGCGGGAATGACTTCAATTTCTTTAAATTCTCCGTACGCTTCGTCTTAGCCAATAAGTCACTTTAGTCTATCGAATATATAGTTCAAAATGATAAATTATAATTTGAGGACTAAAATTGATGTTTTGAAAGTTGAAGGACTAAAATGAATACTTTTGAAAGTTGAGGGACTAAAATGAATATTTTCAAAAGTTGGGATTTAAAATCAAATAAAGTAAATCAGCAGGGACTGAATAATAGATTTTAAAAATGAAGGACTGATTAAACTCATTTAAAACTTATGGCTGAAATGATAGGTTTTAAAGCAGTAGGGCCGATTTGCAACTTTTTAAAACTTGGGGACTGAAATGATTAACTTTTCAAAAGAGAGGGACCAATGCTGCAAATTTTGAAAAATATAATTCAGATTCTTTACTTTACTCTCTCTCATTCCTATTCATCAGAGGTAAAGAGAGAGAGACGAGAGAAACAGAGAAGGGCGACGGCGATAGAGGGGAAGACGCGAGCGGTGCGATTCATAGCTGCCGGTGCTTCTTCTCCGGCGCAAGGTGCGGTAAAGGGGCGGGGGTACAAAAGGCTTGGTTTTGGGCTGCGTGAGAGTGCAAAAATGAGGATAAATCGAGGTGAAATCACGGCTTAAAACTGAGTTTTCCGGTGACAAATCCGTCGTTTGAGGTAGGTGATTATCTGGTTACTCTGTTTATTGGGTTTTGATTTGGATTAAAAATGGAAGTGGGCAGCGTGTGGGTTCGAGGTTCGTTTTGGGCGTGGCGATGATGATGATGATGATGTTGGGTGTTTGAAAAAATGGAGGTGACGGTGTTGCAGGTTTGTGGTCTGCGGTGAAGGTGGTGTTGGGTTGGTGCTGCAGGCGATTCTGGATGGATTGATTGAATGCAGTGGTTCGGCTGGATGGATTGAATGCAGCGATTGATGCAAATTGGTTTCCAGATTGATGTAGATGATTGGCGTTGAATTTTGGAAAACTGATTGAGGGTTGTAGTTAGGAATTGTGGTTGGTTGATGAAAATGGAAGTGAAGGTTGGTTGTAAATCTCGGTTTAGCTCTTGGCAGTGATGGAGCTGATTGCGATGGAGTTGAGCTGGTTGCAGTGGTTGGTCAGTGGCTGCGGATTGGTGATGATGTTTGTGGATTGGTGATGATGATTGCATACATGATTAAATGGAGCCGAAAGGCTGGGATTGCACATGGGAGGTTTGGGAGGTGGCGGTGGATTGAATTGGAAATGGCAGAGGCAGTGTTGGTTGAGGTGATGATTGCTGATGAGTGCTAAGTTGATAGCTGTATATGGAGGTGAATATATTGTGTTTTGTTAGCCAATTAAGAAAGATAGTGGAGAGTTAGGTGATGTGAGAGGGTGGAAAACATCATAATTGGAGGGGTGGAAATGAGGTGTAAAGAAATGCTAATTGATTTGTTTATTGTGGGATTTAGATGGTGGAGTTGCTGCGTGAGGATGCTAAAATCTGATTATATGTAAGAAGAAGGGTTGGACAAATTCTTTAATGGAGTTGGTGTAATGATATGATGAAGATGCTTTGATTATGGTATATTGAGGTGGAAAGAGTAATAAAGAAGGAAGAAAAAAATCATGTGGGGAAAATTTGGTTTAGTTAAATAGGATTAATTTAACTAAAAATTTGACTAACTTTGATTTGAAAATGTATTTAAAACTGATATATTTTTGGACTGAAAATAAATTTGAAAATAAATAAATATTGAGATAAAAATTGAATTACGTATTTGGACTTAAAATAATTTGAATAAGGAAAATTGAGATATTTTAATAAATTTGGAATTCAAAATGATTTTGAAAATAATACTTTGAATAAATAATTAAAATAACATAATTTTAGAAATTCGGACATTTAATTTAAAATCGAACAAATTCGATATTTCTTGACTTGGCTAGACGAATCCGTCGCGGCGTTAACTTCAAAATAATGGGTGAAATAGTAGCGACACAATTTTCTAAATATTAAAATAATTATAAAATTGCGTAAAAATTCTGGATCGCTACAATCTTACCTCCTTAAAATAATTTCGTCCTTGAAATTAAACTTACTTGATCTTATGATTTCTGAATACTTAATCAGAATCTCTTCTTCTTTCTCTTATGTAGCATCATCGCTACCATATTTAACCCAACCATTTTTAACCCACTGGACTTTGACTAAATGCATCACTTTGTTTTCTCAAGAACATGGACTTTTCTATAGACATACGTGTCTACTCAAAAATTCTTCTGAATCATAAGTGACTGAAAGTTCACTATTCTTTGAATTCCATTATTATGAACCAAAAACAACATAACTTATTCATAGATGATCAACTTATTTCATAATCTCAATACATTATCACCTTCAAATATCATCATCATATCATTCCTTACAATTTTCTATTGTACCTTTATATTCATCTAACCTTACGTTCATCATCATTATCTCACATAATCCCAAACAACATCATGTCTCTTTACTAATTTCTGTAATTCCATAAAAAAATCTCTTCAAGTTTTCATAAATCTTTACTGATATATCAAACCATAATAATTTGTCATCTCTAAACTTCTTATCATCGAATATTCCCAAAATAATCAAAACAATTCCCAATCATATGTAAAAATTTCATCATATCTTGTAGTATTCATGTAACATGTCACTTATCATCGTATCATGTGACCTCAGATATTCGTATCTCTCTAAAATTTCAACAAATCTTTACTGACATCTCATATCATAATAATTTTTCCTTTCTTCTTATCATCGAATATTCCAAAAAAAAAAATAATCAAAGAATTACCTGAATATTCTCTTTACGTAATATACCCAATAACATATCAACATAATATCATCAACTTATCTTCCAAATAACTAAGATTCTTTACTTAAATGTCACTACATTTCCTGCAAAGTATTTTTTTTTCACTTGTATATACGTATGAACTCTAATTCAATACGGTCCTTATTTCTCTTTCACGTATTCCCGTATCCTCTCACTATACCTTGATTATAATATCAAAAGTATCAGTACCAAAATCCAAGAAAATATTCCAAATCTCCAATCTTATCATCAAATCTTCCTTTTATCAAGAAAAATAAAAGCGCATTAACTCTTGTTCCCACTTTTCATTTTTCTATTCCATACTTTAAATCATACATCAAGTACTCGGTACCAAATACTCATTCTAGCTGAGAGCTAAGATACTAACTTAAAACAGCATCACAAGGATCAGATATGTTATTCTCAAACTTAAGAAACTTCACTAATTTCCCAAATCTGAAATTCAAAATTAAAATTTTCTATTCTCCCAAACTTCAATTCATATCACACTTTATGAACAATACTCTGATTAATTTTTATCACCATTAAATAAGACTTCTGTAAATCATATAGGATTCCCCATCAAATTTGCTTAACCCAAAGATACAATCCCATAATTTAAAATCACACAACTGATCATCTCAGATTTTCCATTATTGTAGCCAAAATATTTACTCACTTCAAAAGTACAACCAATAATAATTAATCGAAACTGCATCACTAAATCTTTAAATAAACCCATATATTATGACTAAAAATGACAATTCTCAATCGTAGATAATATTTCACCATAATGCAATAAACCATCAAAATAAGATCATCGAACTCAATATTCACACGATTCTTCCCTGGATAACCATAACATCCCTTAACCGTCTAGTCGTCATATCTATCACGTACCTTATACGTCAATCTGATCACTAATATTATATATCAATTTCTCAGACTAAAAAAAAAATCTTGGATTCTACCGTGGTCCCTCTTCTGAACTCCATTCCAAAATAAGTCATCACTGTAAAATCTTATCCCTATTTTCCTCAAAATTCATATCCTTATAGTACTCTCCAATACAAGTGATTATTCCTTACAAGTGATAAATCCATTCCCAAGAATAATTAAGATTCTTCCCAATAATGCCATTATACTTGTCTTCACTCGTCTTTCAAAATATAACTTATCATTTACTCAATCTTGCTTATGAACTTGCAATTCTAAACTCAATTCTCTTAGTGATTGCATACCATACTATGCTCTTAATTCCAAATGATAACATTCTGGACAGAGTCTCCCTTGTAATTTGAACTTATCCCAAACCATAAGTATACTTCATAACTAACAATAACATATAACTCCACATTTAATCACAACGATCTAAAAATATTGAAAACGATTCCAACACTTCAATATCATCAAAAATATCCCATAATTCAATTCATAATTCCTCAACATAAAAATTTCAAATCATATTTTTCAATATCACAATATCACTTCCTTCCATACCTTAATTGGCTCAAAAGATTACTCATACTTATAAATATATACCATAAATCATATTCCCAAAATTTATTCACAATGCCAAACTTCATAATAAATTTCTCTTCAACATAGAGGCATAATTCATTTACTCAACAATATCCAGTACTTAAAATACCAAAAACTAAGAACCAAATCTTTAAATCTCTAACTTCATAATGCTTCTCATAAAAGTCTCAATAAAATCATATCAGTTATAATCTTAACATCTTATCACAACTTCATAACTGGCTTGCTATTTCTCGTTTAATCTAAACGATAGATAATCTGAACATATAATCAAATCCTTTCCGTTGACTTCTCATACTTAGTGCCATGTCTAAAATCAATTATGCAAAGTCCATCTAGGGTTCATCATTTCTAACTCGAGGACAAAAATTATTTAAAAATCATTCTTAAATCATATTATTCCCATTATGCTCAACACTCGTTTTCTTTCTAAAAAAAATTTCTCATAATCATACATTAAAGCATATAAGTTATGACAAAGCATAACAACATCATTATTTTCGAAGAAATACATTCTTATTTCTCATAAATCATAAGTATCCGAAATACTCTTCATTCTTTCTCATAAATCAGTAAAATGAGTATTCGAAATACTGAAATAACTTTAAACATCGTAAACTTCTTTACCTCGGAGTTGGTGGAACGAATGATGGCAGTGGCAATCTTCATCAATAAAAATCTTAAAATGGAAAATATTTCTTGAAAATTCTTTTTGAAAATTTTACCAGTCTACAGAAACGCAGACTAGCTCTGATACCAACTTGTAGCGCCCCGAGTTCCGTATACCCGATTCACTACGTCATTTTCTGTCTAAATTTTTCGAATAATATTTTTGCGGAAGAAATATTTGAAATTCATTTTTGGCAACATTAAATAAACTGTAATGGCCGATAAAATTGAAACATTTATGAAACCATTTGAAATAGTAAATCGAACCATTAATTTTGTAAAGAAATTGACAATGTCATAATTTCTCAAATAAATGAACTTCTCTAAATTATTCGATTGTTTGGAAAAATACGGAAAATCATTAACGTCAAACTTTCAACCGTTTAACGATTATTGCCACCATCATTCATCGCTCGCCACCGTCTCCGAAATCTGCAAAACTGTTAAAAAGTAGGGTGAGTATTTCATGGGGGAAATACTCAGTAGACTCATCGCAAATTAATTTAATTTATAAGATGATTAAACACATAAATCCCGACTCTTTATAAAACGGGCATTGATAGAGCTTCTTTATAAAACGGCTCTTGATAAAACTCATATTGTGCATTACAGCACGGGACATATTTTGCAAATCATAGGCTCTTTGAAATTAGCTATTTGAAAACAGCTCTTTGAAAAACATATACTTATAAAAACATTTTAATTATGCCAAGCATAATTTCTTTTGAAAGCATAACATAAGATAGGATTGAAATCCTCATAAACATAAGGAGACACAAGAACTTTACCGAACTTAGGTGGCAAGAATTCTTATGCAGTAAAATCATAATAACAGTAAAATCACAGTAACAGTAAGTATACCAAAACATAATTCTTGAAATTCATAGGGACCATTTCCATCATAACATAAGATAGGATCGAAATCCTCATAACCATATGAGACAGGAATTTTACCGAACTTAGGTGGTAAATCCTCATAAACATATGGAAACATAGGAATTTTACCGAACTTCGTGGCAAATCCTCATAAACTTATGGAGACACAAGAATTTTACCGAACTTCGTGGCAAGAATTCTTATGTGCATAGCAATGATCCAAAACATATAAAACATTATCGTAAAAACATAGGGTATACTTACTTTTCATAAAAACATAAGGTATATTTACCTTTCATAAAACATACTTAATTTTCTTGAAAATTGACTTTCACAAGTCACATGACATTTATATGAAATCATAATTTAAATCAATTAATAAGTGCGAGTCTACCTCAAATCCGACGAGTGCAAAGTTGAGCGGGAATGACTTCAATTTCTTTAAATTCTCCGTACGCTTCGTCTTAGCCAATAAGTCACTTTAGTCTATCGAATATATAGTTCAAAATGATAAATTATAATTTGAGGACTAAAATTGATGTTTTGAAAGTTGAAGGACTAAAATGAATACTTTTGAAAGTTGAGGGACTAAAATGAATATTTTCAAAAGTTGGGATTTAAAATCAAATAAAGTAAATCAGTAGGGACTGAATAATAGATTTTAAAAATGAAGGACTGATTAAACTCATTTAAAACTTATGGCTGAAATGATAGGTTTTAAAGCAGTAGGGCCGATTTGCAACTTTTTAAAACTTGGGGACTGAAATGATTAACTTTTCAAAAGAGAGGGACCAATGCTGCAAATTTTGAAAAATATAATTCAGATTCTTTACTTTACTCTCTCTCATTCCTATTCATCAGAGGTAAAGAGAGAGAGACGAGAGAAACAGAGAAGGGCGACGGCGATAGAGGGGAAGACGCGAGCGGTGCGATTCATAGCTGCCGGTGCTTCTTCTCCGGCGCAAGGTGCGGTAAAGGGGCGGGGGTACAAAAGGCTGGGTTTTGGGCTGCGTGAGAGTGCAAAAATGAGGATAAATCGAGGTGAAATCACGGCTTAAAACTGAGTTTTCCGGTGACAAATCCGTCGTTTGAGGTAGGTGATTATCTGGTTACTCTGTTTATTGGGTTTTGATTTGGATTAAAAATGGAAGTGGGCAGCGTGTGGGTTCGAGGTTCGTTTTGGGCGTGGCGATGATGATGATGATGTTGGGTGTTTGAAAAAATGGAGGTGACGGTGTTGCATGTTTGTGGTCTGCGGTGAAGGTGGTGTTGGGTTGGTGCTGCAGGCGATTCTGGATGGATTGATTGAATGCAGTGGTTCGGCTGGATGGATTGAATGCAGCGATTGATGCAAATTGGTTTCCAGATTGATGTAGATGATTGGCGTTGAATTTTGGAAAACTGATTGAGGGTTGTAGTTAGGAATTGTGGTTGGTTGATGAAAATGGAAGTGAAGGTTGGTTGTAAATCTCGGTTTAGCTCTTGGCAGTGATGGAGCTGATTGCGATGGAGTTGAGCTGGTTGCAGTGGTTGGTCAGTGGCTGCGGATTGGTGATGATGTTTGTGGATTGGTGATGATGATTGCATACATGATTAAATGGAGCCGAAAGGCTGGGATTGCACATGGGAGGTTTGGGAGGTGGCGGTGGATTGAATTGGAAATGGCAGAGGCAGTGTTGGTTGAGGTGATGATTGCTGATGAGTGCTAAGTTGATAGCTGTATATGGAGGTGAATATATTGTGTTTTGTTAGCCAATTAAGAAAGATAGTGGAGAGTTAGGTGATGTGAGAGGGTGGAAAACATCATAATTGGAGGGGTGGAAATGAGGTGTAAAGAAATGCTAATTGATTTGTTTATTGTGGGATTTAGATGGTGGAGTTGCTGCGTGAGGATGCTAAAATCTGATTATATGTAAGAAGAAGGGTTGGACAAATTCTTTAATGGAGTTGGTGTAATGATATGATGAAGATGCTTTGATTATGGTATATTGAGGTGGAAAGAGTAATAAAGAAGGAAGAAAAAAATCATGTGGGGAAAATTTGGTTTAGTTAAATAAATTTAACTAAAAATTTGACTAACTTTGATTTGAAAATGTATTTAAAACTGATATATTTTTGGACTGAAAATAAATTTGAAAATAAATAAATATTGAGATAAAAATTGAATTACGTATTTGGACTTGAAATAATTTGAATAAGGAAAATTGAGATATTTTAATAAATTTGGAATTCAAAATGATTTTGAAAATAATACTTTGAATAAATAATTAAAATAACATAATTTTAGAAATTCGGACATTTAATTTAAAATCGAACAAATTCGATATTTCTTGACTTGGCTAGACGAATCCGTCGCGGCGTTAACTTCAAAATAATGGGTGAAATAGTAGCGACACAATTTTCTAAATATTAAAATAATTATAAAATTGCGTAAAAATTCTGGATCGCTACAATCTTACCTCCTTAAAATAATTTCGTCCTTGAAATTAAACTTACTTGATCTTATGATTTCTGAATACTTAATCAGAATCTCTTCTTCTTTCTCTTATGTAGCATCATCGCTACCATATTTAACCCAACCATTTTTAACCCACTGGACTTTGACTAAATGCATCACTTTGTTTTCTCAAGAACATGGACTTTTCTATAGACATACGTGTCTACTCAAAAATTCTTCTGAATCATAAGTGACTGAAAGTTCACTATTCTTTGAATTCCATTATTATGAACCAAAAACAACATAACTTATTCATAGATGATCAACTTATTTCATAATCTCAATACATTATCACCTTCAAATATCATCATCATATCATTCCTTACAATTTTCTATTGTACCTTTATATTCATCTAACCTTACGTTCATCATCATTATCTCACATAATCCCAAACAACATCATGTCTCTTTACTAATTTCTGTAATTCCATAAAAAAATCTCTTCAAGTTTTCATAAATCTTTACTGATATATCAAACCATAATAATTTGTCATCTCTAAACTTCTTATCATCGAATATTCCCAAAATAATCAAAACAATTCCCAATCATATGTAAAAATTTCATCATATCTTGTAGTATTCATGTAACATGTCACTTATCATCGTATCATGTGACCTCAGATATTCGTATCTCTCTAAAATTTCAACAAATCTTTACTGACATCTCATATCATAATAATTTTTCCTTTCTTCTTATCATCGAATATTCCAAAAAAAAAAATAATCAAAGAATTACCTGAATATTCTCTTTACGTAATATACCCAATAACATATCAACATAATATCATCAACTTATCTTCCAAATAACTAAGATTCTTTACTTAAATGTCACTACATTTCCTGCAAAGTATTTTTTTTTCACTTGTATATACGTATGAACTCTAATTCAATACGGTCCTTATTTCTCTTTCACCTATTCCCGTATCCTCTCACTATACCTTGATTATAATATCAAAAGTATCAGTACCAAAATCCAAGAAAATATTCCAAATCTCCAATCTTATCATCAAATCTTCCTTTTATCAAGAAAAATAAAAGCGCATTAACTCTTGTTCCCACTTTTCATTTTTCTATTCCATACTTTAAATCATACATCAAGTACTCGGTACCAAATACTCATTCTAGCTGAGAGCTAAGATACTAACTTAAAACAGCATCACAAGGATCAGATATGTTATTCTCAAACTTAAGAAACTTCACTAATTTCCCAAATCTGAAATTCAAAATTAAAATTTTCTATTCTCCCAAACTTCAATTCATATCACACTTTATGAACAATACTCTGATTAATTCTCATCTTTTAATTCAACTCAAACTAAAATTATATAACTTAACTGTACAAAGTTATGATTAACAATTTTAACCATTAATAAATCTGAAAAAATTCAATTGAAGTTCCAATTCAAAATTAAATTCCTACATTTCGAAATCTGAAATTAGTATACACATTTACATAATTTACTCCAAACTCTAAAATTATAACGATAACTCCAAATTGACTAACACAATCAATTAAACTAATTAAAACTAAATTTCCTAAATCTGAAAATACATTACAACTCCAATGTAGCTAGAAATTCAATTAAACCAATTAAATCTATAAATCCTTAAATCTGAAACACACACATTTCCAAAATTTGAATTTAACAGTTTAAAATTAGAAATATAAACAAAATCAAAATCTGAAAATACCTAAAGTGTACATACACATATACATCAATACTTATGTTCAAGATTGTGTGTACGTGAGTGAGAGAGAGAGAGAGAGAGAGAGAGAGAGAGAGAGAGAGAGAGAGAGAGAGAGAGAGAGAGAGAGAGAGAGAGTGTGTGTGTGTGTGATACGATTAGAGATGCGCGGAATTAAACGCCGGAAAGTTCCGAACCCAAGTTGTGGATGGACGGTGGAATCAAGACCCGACAATCACGACGCGGAATCGACGATGCAGATTGAAAAACCAAGATTTGCAAAACGTCACAAGGACTTGTCCAGTTTTCCTTGATAAGTTTCTGATTGTGAATGTCACAAATATTCCCCGGATATTTGATAAGTTCGGGATGAACACCACAAGATAATAATCTTGATAAGTTCGAAGAAATATAAGAATCCACCTATAATTTTGTTGAATCACTCAATAAACTGTTTATCAAAAAAATCAAATCTGTTTGTTACAATGAATGTAAAGCATATAAATAATGAAAAATGACCTAACAACTAGGGTAGCAGCTAATGGACTCAAAATAGAATTATAATTAAACTAAAATAACTAAAACTGAAAAAGGAAATAAAATCTGCGAAATTCTGCTCCGATTTCAATCGCGCGATCGCTTGGTTTAACTTCACTTGATCGCGTGGTTATGCCCAAAACTCTCGGGTTTTTTTATGCATGCTCGTAATCGCGCCCCGGTTGTGCCACGCGATCACGTGGTTTAACTCCGGCTGGTTCTTCGCCCCTTTTGAAACAACTTGATCCGATTTGATTCTCAATTCGGGCCCAACATGAAACTTGCTTAATTTTCCATGTAGATTGTTATTGTATTGCCCGTGTCTTGATTTCTCCTTTAAACTCCTTTCCAGGATCACATCATTCCCCTCTCTTGAAAAGGATTCGACCTCGAATCAACTTCTGGCGTGCTTTTCAAATGCGTTCTGCTTTTGGGGGTTTGATATAGAATTTTCCCACCTGAATCAAATGGAAAATTCATGCGTCCATGCCATAGGATCAACCAGCAGTGCTTTGTAACTTTGACCATACGGATGGATGGAATCATAAACTCCCCTGGGCATAGGTGGTGTGGCCCAAATTCCTAAGCGCCATTAACCTGCAAGAAATGTTTAAATAAAATAGGGTGGGAAATGTTAGTTTCAAACGGTACAAGATATGGATCTTTGTACTCATTGCTCATTAGCTCCAATTTTCTTTTCCCAACGAGGCCCTTCTCTTCACCTCCCCGATTCTTTTCAACTTCTTACTCAATCATCTCCTTTTCTTTCTTCTCACAGTCAACCACATCTTCTAACTCTACAATTTCATGCAACAACTTTTCCTAAATTATTGGGTTACACCAACTCTTGCACATTTTCATTCTCAGCCACCTCAATTATCAATTCATGCACCTCCCCCTCACTACCCAATTTTGTTTCTTCCACGACAACTATCAATTCATGTTTTAATTCACCCAACTCTTTACTACCAAATTTTTCATCTTCCACCTCAAAATTCAAAGTTTGTTCAACTATTTCAATTTTCAACTCCCCCTCCTTCTTCTCAATATCCCTATCATGAAACTCTACCATAATATATTTTTCACTCTCCTTTAACCATTTAATCACAGCCTCTCTTTTCTCCACTTTCTTTTGTAACCTAGCCAACCTTTTACTTTCTACCTCCTATTCACACCTCATTCTTTCCTCATAAATTTCTTTCTGAATCTTCAAAATCGCCTTCTGATCAATCTCTGCTCCCTTCTTAACAACAATTCCATTCTTAGGCTTATGAGCCTATAATGCCTTGCATCACTACAGTTAGTTTGAAATTGTTCCTTTTTCAATTTGACCCTTTTTTCATCTAGTTTATCCAAGCTCATCTTAACTTCATCAAAAACCTCCGCACACGAGCTTTATCGTTATCACTTCTAGATGAAGATTTTTCTTGAAATTTGGACATTGTGAAATTTATGTGGAATGAAATGGAAAAGAACAATAAAACAAAGGATTAAGAAATTCAAGAAAGTGGTTCTTGAATTTTGGAATAACTTTTTTTTTTATTTTATTTTCGTAATTAAATAAAATAAATAAAAAATATTTTATTTATTATTTTTTAAATCCGAAATTCGACTACGAGTGTGATGAGAAAAACAGAACTGAAATTTTTTTGTGAATTTTATATGGATCAAAAATTGAAATTTTTTTACTGGCACGAAGAACGATAAAACTTGAAAACAAGACTAAAAAAAAAGACATGGATGATTCTATATGGTAGACTCGATGATAAACACATAAAAATCAAACTAGGATAGAATAAAACCTGAATTCAAAGTCCAGCTCTGATGCCAAATGATACGATTCAAGATGCGCAGAATTAAACACCGGAAAGTTCCGAACCAAGGTTGTGGATGGACGGTGGAATCTTGATCCGAAAATCATGAGCGGAATCGATGATGCGAATTGAAGAACAAAAATTTGCGAAACGCCACAAGGACTTGTCCAGTTTTCCTTGATAAGTTTCTGATTGTGAAACCACAAATATTCTCCCGAATATTTGATAAGTTCGGGAAGAACACTACAAGATGATAATCTTGATAAGTTCAAAGAAATATAGGAATCCACTTATAATTTTATTGAATCACTCAAATAAACTGTTAATCAAAAAAATCAAATCTGTTTGTTACAATGAATGTAAAGCATATAATTAATGAAAAACGACCTAACAACTAGGGTAGCCCTAATGGGCCCAAAATAGAATTCTAATTAAACAAAAATAACTAAAACTGAAAAAGGAAATAAAATCTGTCAAATTCTGCTCCGATTTCAACCGCGCGATCGCTTGGTTTAACCTCGAGCGATTGCATGGTTATTCCTGAAACTCTCGGGTTATTTTTTGATGCATGCGCACTATCGCTCCCCGGTTGTGCCACGCGATCGTGTGGTTCAGCTCCGCTGATGCTCTATCTGGTCTACATCTTTGTAACAACACAAAGTAATTTTCTTATCTTATATGCTTTTTTTCTAGTACTTCTCTGCACCAAATTCTTATCATTCTTTTGGTAAATTCAATTCTACTTCCAAGACTATTTATACTGATTCTTCTTCATCCCCTGTAGATAATGTTTTGTTTTATTCCTTTAATAACTTAGTTCTCCACAGGAATGATAATTTTGTGAATTAAGATCTTAAAATTAGCTTATTATCTGTATATTCTCCTTGATTAATTGTATAATATAACTCTTTAAATTTAGATGTGTATATTTCTAGTTCACACATAACACATATCTTTAAATTATCCATTGTAATTATTCTTTCATTATATTCATCTTATTTCCTAGCTTCTTCATTTATTGTATATCTATCTCCTAAAACATGTGTTCTAAGTGCTCTTTCAAACCTAATTAATATGTCACTTATTCCTTGGTTATTTAGAGTATTTCTATTATCTAATGCTTCAGGTGTACTTTCACCATATTTTACTCTTCTTTTTTATATTTCCTGATAGTTTTCTCCACCATTCTGATGCTATTCCCCTAAATGTTTGTTCTATAAATCCAAAAGTTGTATATGTGTCCCATTTATTAAATTATATTGCTAAGTCAGTCTTGTTGTTCATGTTTCTATAGCTTTATTAATATCTATACCATCTAAGTTTAAACATATTCTTGCTGTGCGGATTGGTTTATTATATGATTTTATTGGATTTACTTCTTTTATAGTTTGTTTTCTAATATTTTCACTATATCTTTTTTGGGTTTTTCTATATCTTTGATATCCTTCTTTTCAGGTATAGGGTTCCATAAGGTTGATCAATATCTTCATCACTACTAAATTCTTCTTTTACATTACTTGTGGTTGGGTATGTATTAATTTTAGTATTTTCTACTTGTTTTGTTAATTCTTCTAATTGATTTTCATATTCATAATATTCTTCTTATGTAGATTATAAGAATTTTCTTTCAAATTCTTCTCATTCTGTTATCATAAATTATTTTATTTCAGGATCTTTTTCTTTCCCTTTATTTTTGTCTTTAATTTTTCTTCTGTAATCTTGAGGGGGATTAATTATGATATTATATTTTCCTTTAAGATTCTTATCTAAAATAGCATTTCCTACTTGCAAAATATATTCTACATTTTCTAAGTTTCTATTCATTTCCTCGAAACCTTCATTCATATTAATTTTCGGTAAATCAGGATAACTTGGTTTTTTCTATTTTTCAACATTTTTTAGAAATTCTTTAATTATACTTTTTTTTCTTGTAAATTTATCATGGTTTTTAGTTCGAAACAAGGCTTTGATACTATTTATCACCAGAGAGCAGCATAATTTGAGATCTTTAATATTTTGAGGATTATAATGTGATCTTTCAATAAATTGATGACTGGCTGGAATTTTATATAAGGGATATTTTTGTACTTGTAGCACAGCTCTTCAATAGGTTGTTTGGTTTTGATTGTTCAAGAAGTATATTCCAAAAAAATGTGGTACCTCTTTGTAAAAAGGAGAATGATGTACTGCAATGTCATTTGTTGGCTTGATTCTAGGGCATGACCAAAATGACATCCTAGAAGTGCAAAATAAAGGCACCTTTTTGTCTTTTACCATCTCTACTTTAAAAGAAAAACTCCATTGAGGTGGTCACTCATAGGATCTTGAACTTATTAGACTTTACACTAATTCTATCTAATGACATGTCATTAGATAAATATAAATGTTTTATATACTATTTAGATTTCTACCATATTAGACATCTTTCCTCTTTCTCTCACTATTTCATTTTCTCTCTCCTATCTCTAATTCATTTCTCTCTCATCTCTCACATGAAATCTCTAGCTATTTCTCTCCCACCTTATTATTATGAATCAATCCCAAATATAAATAGCATTTCAAAATAATTAATTCAAAAATCAGATGAAAGTTTAGTTTTTTATATTAATAACGATAATTGTAATGAAGATTACAATACTTGTAATGAAACTGGTGAAGTTTCGTTTTTTATATTAATAACGATAATTGTAATGAAGATTAAAATACTTGTAATGAAACTGGTGAAAGTTTGATTTCTAATCACAATAATATTCATTCAATCACAATCATTTTCCAACAATTTACCCTTTTGAACTTCGAACCTGATTTACACACCTCACCCAAAATTTAGAACTCGTTCGACCTATAATGTTGGATGAGACGAGATGAGATTATGAAAAGAGAGATCTGAGATCTGGGTAGAAAAAATGGGAATCTAGGTGTATTTTATAGAACTTGTGGGTGAATTTTGAAAAATTAGATGATGATAGTGTTTTCGGTGTGCGTATGAGAGGACGCTTTTATCTTTCCCTTCAAAACGATTCTATAGGCAGAAGATATATCTTATTCGACAAATTTATTGTCGGGGAAAGTGCAAATGTTCGTAAGCACAAGTCCTCTGAATATAAAAATTTTGTAGCAAAATATTAGCTACATGAAACCTATTTTGTAGGGAAAAATGAATTCAACGTACAAATCTCATTTTGGATGAATAAGTATAAATCTCTTGTAGTGATAATATTTAATAAAAAATAAAATTTATTTATTTATTTTTAAAATTGTCATAATTTTGGCGTAAACCTATACTTTATATGTATTGAATCCAACGATAAGTTCATATATAGGTGTCAAATAAAAAAACAAAAGAGAGAAGATTAAAATTGAAATAAAATCTACAATATATAAAAAAAGATGGAGGAAAATCCTTTAAATATGTACTTTATCCTTACATATTGAGTTATATACATAAATACCCTTACCCCATTGTTTAATAACATTAGATAATTCTTTACGTTAATTTATTATCAAACAATTTACAATGTTATAATATAATTTCATATTATTGTATATATTTTCTCATTTATTTATTTAGTATTAAATTAATTTATTATTTCATAATTTACAATGTTGTAATATGATTTCATACAATTATATCTTTAATTTATTTAATCTAATCTAAATTTACATCTAATATCTACAATATAAAGTATGGATGATATCTTTAATTTATTTTATTTAATCTATATTTACATCTACAATGTATATTATATTAAGTGGGATGAGTGAAAACTTTTGATTTTCCATTTTAACATTAATTTTTTTTTCCCAATCAATATTGCATTTATTTTCATTAAATATTATTAATTATTAATATTATCTTACAACACATTTAAACATTTTTCCCTTTACAGCTTAAATTGTTTTGTTTTTGGTTAAATTACACTTAATATTTAAATTATTTTCAATAAACATAATTATTAGTTATTATATTATCTAACATACATTTAAATATTTTAATCTTTTTTCAATAACACTCTTAAATTCTTATTTAATTAATCCATATAAAAAGAAAGTTTAAATTTCTTAATTACATTGTAACTAAGAATATAAATAAATAATTCCAAAACTCTTTTGGAAAAAACCAAAACTGATTTTTTGGTTTAGAAATACTAAACTTTTTAATTCTTAAAAAGTGATCCTAAATTATTTTGATTTTTCTATGCACAAGAATTTTATATTTTTTACTATTTATCGTAATATTTTATGGTGTCAGATTGTCGTTTGATATATGACATGTGATTTCTTTATTAAATTGACATTTTAAACATTTATCTAATATATATTTCGAGCAATTTGATGAATTTTTTCAATAAAATACTATTAAAATTTGCAAGCAATTTTTAATATAATTTTTCTTTTAACAATATCAATTACTTCAATTATTTTAAAAAATAATATAGTATTTTATGAACATTACACCTGTCATTTACAAAAGACGCGTGAAGCACAATAAATGTAAGAAACGAAGTATAAAATTAAGGATATTACTAGTCATTTGAATGTGTGGTTTGAAAAATGTAAAAGTGAGAAATAAAAAAATGTAAATACATCACACTCTAATTTTTATTATTCTCATTGCGCTTTAATTTCACTGAAGGTTTACTATTTTTACTCATTTTGACATTTACGACTCAAACATTTTGGTTGCATTTTTATTAGTACAACTTCTCTCTAATGTGATTTTTGTTTAAATATTCTGTTAATGTCAATTAAATGTGAAACGAATATTCTTTTGTATTTATTACTTTTATTTTGCGTATTTAAAAATATGATAGGCAAGTATGTCATATATATTATACCACCCTTAAGAACTTATTGGATGAAAACGATCATCGAAGAAAGATGTGCAAGTAATTAAAATATGGAAGATAAGAAAGTTAGAAAAAAATTTAGGATACAAGTACAAAAATAAGTAAAAGTTGGAGATGTTCATTTTAATTAAAACTAGTGCATCACCCGTGCGATGCACGAATATTGTATCGTACAAAATATATTGTAAAATTAGTGAATAATTTTGGTATATTGAAAAGAGTAATCCTACAGGTACAGACCCTGTACGAATGCAATTTCCCAATTGAAAATACAAATTTGATTTGTAATAAAATATGTCAACACTTTTCTTTTAAGTTTAGTATAAGCATTATAAATTCAATACTACACCATTTTAATCCATAAATAAAAATAAGTGAGATATTGAGGATGCTATGTTTGTCGGATACTTTAGTATTTTACTTAATACATTAGTAAATAATACTAAAGTATTCGCCAAATATAAATATATTGTGGAAGGTATCAATTATTTCTCATGATTTATGCCTCTCGTATTTAAGTTTTTCCAATTTTGATTCAAAAATATAAATCACAATAATTATAAATGTGTGCTTAATCTTAAACCCACAAATATTTGTATTTAATCAATAAAACTATATTTTTAATTATAAAATCAAGTAGTCAAAATAATAATTACATAAATTTAGCAATTATCATGATATAACAACATGCTATGTTGGTGACAAAAAAATTATAACGAAAATGATATACCATATAATCTTCACACAACTATTAAAATTAAGAATGATTAAAAGAATATTATTCGCTTTTAACCACAATTTTTGCATTTTCTTCACGTATTTAACATTTTATCTAAATTTCTTTCAGAAACATCAATCACAATAATTATAAGCTTTTGTTTAATCTTAAGAGCAAATAGTTGTATTTGATCAATAAAAATGATTGTTAATTTCAATAATTTTTATGAGTTATGGTCAACTTCAAAGAAAATCCAAATTTAGTAGTTTATTTAATGGTGTATCATGTTTTTTATTTAATATTATGGATACAATATTGATTATGTGGAATGTATCAATATATTTCTAATGGTTTATGCATTCTCCTCTCGTATTTAAGCTTTAAATTTTTCATTCAAAAATAAGAATCATAATAATTATAAAAGCGTGCTGAATCTTAACCCACAAATATTTGCATTTGACCAATAAAATTATATTTTCACCTATAAAATCAAGTGGTCAAAATAACAATTTCATAAATCTAGCAATTATCATGATATAACTAATATTTTTAACTAAACAAAAAAGAACAAATATTAAAGTTTAATAAAATATTAATCTAATTAATGCACAAATAATGCACGAAAAAGTAAAGTTATTTTTGTTTTTCAAAGTTAATGTGTAGTTTTCCAAATGTATTAATTTCTTTATAAAATTTATTTTTTATAAACCAATTAATGATGAATATTAATGCATTCCAATTTTTGAAAAATATTTTAGACTGGAAAACAAAAAAGATCTACGAAAGTTGCAATTTAACAATATGAATTTTGATAAGTGCTTGTTAATTTTTAATGCTTATACATAATTTCTCCCGTATACAAAATGCATAAAAAATAATATTATATTAAAATAATTATTAAAATTTTACAAACAATAAAACTACTTCAAATTATAATAGTTATATTAAAAAATTTTATAATTTTTTTATCATCAACTCTTTATTAATTTCCACATCTTGTCTTTTGAGACGATTTTTGTTCAATATATTTGTTTTGTTGGCGAAAAACACTTATTTATCTCTCATATTTTTAAATAATCAAAATAAATAATTAATACAAAAGTTAAAAAAAATATTTGCACATCCTTTCAATACAGATTAGCAGAAATAGAAATTGCGATTAGAAATAAAATTTATTAATTAATTGAATGTTATAAATAACAATGCGATTAAAAAAAGTTAAGGATATAAAAGCAAAACTAAACAAATACCGAAAATCTATCTTGCAATTAAACTATGATGTAAATTTAAAAAAATGTGTTGTATGAATATAGTTCCCTAAAATAATATATATATATATATATATATATATATATATATATATATATATATATATATATATATATATATATATATAACTATTAGCATTCAATACATGTAGTCAAGTGCCTATTTACAATGCATTACACACTTTCCCACATTAAATGTCTCATTAATTATCAACAACTCATTTCCCAATTCCGGAAATTCAATTGAAAAAAAAAAAAAATTCCAAAAATAGAAACTGAAAATGGGCGGGAAAATATTTTTGACAGCACTTCTGTTTTTATATATACTAGTTGATTGATTACCCGTGCGATGCACGGAATATATAATTTTTAAATCATAAGTTTGAAAATATCTTGATTCAATCATATCAAATAAAAAACATAATTTAAAATAATTTCAATAAAAAATGTTATTCAATTTTAAACTTTAAAAAAACAAAAATATTCAAAATAAAAAATGATACATGTACACTAAGTATACCACGCCATTCAAAATTTGACACTCGTTTAAATTTTTTATATAATTTTTTTTTTTTACTTTTAATTACGTTTTTTTCTGAAAATTTGCCCACCTCATCACCTATTTTCCTTTAATATGTTATAATTTTTTATTAACTATATTTTTTTAATGTGTTGCTTACATATATTTTATTTGAAATTCAATATATTAATTAATATATTTTATTTTTCCTTATTTTTTAAACTTGTCAATTTTTGTCAAAATTGTGAAATGATAAAGCCTCCGTTTGGTAATTTTTAGTTTATAAACTTGTTTATTTATGATTTTGAGGTAAAAAGTAGTTGCTAAAAATTGGAGAAAGAAAATACGTATGGTTAAAAAGTTGATAGAAAATAATTAATTATTTTTTTAACATGCGTATTGAAGAGCCTACTCATTTATTGATATAATAGATAGTAAAATTTTAATAATTCTATTTATTTATTTTCAAAATATATTAATTCAGTTTTTTTCATTTCTAACTTAACAAATTTATATATATCATATATTTATTTATTTTAAAATATATTAATCCAAGTTATTCATTTTCAATGCAACACATTTACATAGAAATGATATGACATTTATTTATATTCAAATATATTAATCCAATTTTTTCATTTCCTACATAACACATGTTATTGAATTTGAAACTTTTTAAAAAAAATTAATCAAAATAGAAAATTCTGCATGTACACTCAGTGTACAGCGCCATTCAAAATTTGGCACTTAATTAATTTTTTATATAAAATTTCTTTTAACTTTTATTTACGTTTTTTCTCAAAAAATTTGCCCACCTTATCACCTATTTTCCTTTTAATATGTTATAATTTTTAATTAACTTTATTATTTTTCCTTATTTTTTAAACATACCAATTTTTGTCAAAATAATGAAATGATTAAATTTTTTTATCAATTTATCATTGGTGGTAAAAGGTTGAGAGCAAATAATTAATTATTTTTGTAATATGGTTATTGAAGAACCTACTCATTTATTGACATATTAGGAAGTAAAATTTCAATAATTTTATTTATTTATTTTTAAAATATATTGATTTAAAATTTTCATTTCAAACTTAAACAAATTTATATATCATGTATTTATTTATTTACATATATATATATATTAATCCAATATTTTCATTTTCAATGGAACACATTTACATAGATATGATATTTATTTATGTTCAAATATATTAATACAATTTTTTATTTCCTATGTAACACATTTAAATAGATATCACATTTATTTATGTTCAAATATATTAATCCAATTTTTTCATTTTCTACATAACACATTTATATAGATATCATTATTTATGTTCAAATATATTAATCTAATTTTTTCAAATTTTCATTGTTACACATTTTCACATAGTACATTTATTACAATTCTTACTAAATATGTAATAAATAATAATTTTTCCTACAAAAATCTTTGAATAATTCTAGAGGGACGTTTTTAATTGACATTGTGACATGCCAAAAATATATTGGATGGTATAAATAACTACCCCACTACTTAGTTTTTCATTACCCAATGTATGTGCATCATGTCACAATGTTACTTAAAAATGTCAATTAAAAATTTCTTTCTAGAAGTACACAAAATCTTTATCTTTTATTTAGTTATTTTTATATATAAATATAGAAGTGAGGAGAGAGAGTCATTAAATGCAATTTTCTCTCCAAAATGACTCTCTCCTCACTTCTACTTTTATATATACTAGTTGTCTACCCGTGCGATGCACGGAATATATAATTTTTTAATCATAATTTTAAAAATATCTTGATTCAATCATATCAAATAAAAAACATAATTTCTATAAAATTTCAATACAAAATATTATTGAATTTGAAACTTTAAAAAAGAAAAAAATATTCAAAATAAAAAATGCTACATGTACACTAAGTATACCGTACAACACGAAATTTGACACTCATTTAAATTTTTTATATAAATTTTTTTTTTTTCATTTTTTTTTTTTACATTTTTCTCTGAAAATTTACCAACCTCATCACCTATTTTCCTTTTAATATGTTATAATTTTTTTATTAAGTATAATTTTTAATGTGTTGCTTACATATATTTTATTTGAAATCAAATATATTAATTAATATATTTTATTTTTCTTTGTTTTTTAAACATTCCAATTTTTGTCAAAGTGATGAAGTGATTAAGCCTCCGTTTGGTTTATAAACTTGTTTATTTATGATTTTGAGATAAAAAATGGTGGCTGAAAATTGGAGAGAGAAAATATACGTGGTTAAAAAGTTGATAGAAAATAATTAATCATTTTTGTAACATGCGTATTGATATGACATTTATTTATGTTCAAATATATTAATCCAATTTTTTCATTTCCTACATAACACATGTTATTGAATTTGAAACTTAAAATAAAAAAAAAAACTAATCAAAAAAAAAAAAATTCTGCATGTACACTCAGTGTACGACGCCACTCAAAGTTTGGCATTTGATTAAATTTTTTATATAAAATTTCTTTTGACTTTTATTTACATTTTCTCTAAAAAATTGCACATCTTATCACCTATTTTCCTTTTAATATGTTACAATTTTTAATTAACTTTATTTTTTAATATGTTGCTTACATATATTTTATTCGAAATCCAATGTATTAATTAATATATTTTGTTTTTCATTTTTTTAAACATATCAATTTTTGTCAAAATGATGAAATGATTAAATATTCTACCAATTTATCATTGGTGGTAAAAAGTTGATAGCAAATAATTAATTAATTTTGTAATACGCTTATTGAAGAACCTACTCATTTATTGACATATCAGGAAGTAAAACTTCTATGATTTTATTTATTTATTTTCAAAATATATTGATTCAAAATCTTCATTTCTAACTTAGCAAATTTATATAGCATGGATTTTTTTATTTTCAAATATACTAATCCAAAATTTTTATTTTCAATGTAACACATTTATATAGACATGACATTTATTTATGTTTAAATATATTAATATAATTTTTTTATTTCATACATAACACATTTACATAGATATCACATTTATTTATGTTCAAATATATTAATCCAATTTTTTCATTTCCTACATAACACATTTACTATCACATTATTTATGTTCAAATATATTAATCTAATTTTTTCATTTCCAATGTAATACATTTATACATAATATATTTATTATAACTCTTATTAAATATGTAATAAATTTTCCTACAAAAGTCTTTATCTTTTATTTATTTATTTATATATATATAAGTAGAATTGAGGAGAGAGAATCATTAAATGCAAATTTCCCTCCAAAATGACTCTCTCTCATCACTTCTACTTTTATATATATAAAGATAAAGATAAAGATAAAGATATGGAGTATATTACAAGATTTTTGTGAAAATCATTACAACAAAAATAGGCTTTTGCAATATTTAAATGACAACATTTGCTAATTGAATGTTGCTAAAAGTGGTCTACCGCAATATTTTGTAATTGAATGTTGCATTTGATATGAATATTTGAAATTTATCCATTTTTTCAACATTTAAAAATTATTGCTATAAGTTGAAATTTTTGCAACACTCAAATTAAATTTTGGCAATGTTTTTAAAAGCGTTGCAATAGATATCTATTGCAACGTTTAAATCTATTGCAACGCTTTTAAAAACGTTGCAATAGCCACTAAGACAGGAGCCCACGTCCATGACCGATGACCCAGCCCATTTAATCCCTGGCTTGAACTTTTAATTGTTTAAACCTGATTTCTGACATCGACCATTCCTTGCAAAGACGAAGCTCCGTGACTCAGCAGCACCCTGGCCTCAACGACAAACTCCCATCCCACTCCGGCGACTCCACCGTCCACACTTGTCACTCATACACAGCACTCTCAACGAAAACTCCCAACTCCCAAGTCCCATCCCACTCCGAGTTCTGCCTTCTGTGGTCTGCAATCTGTGTCACTACCATTGCCGTGACTGCCGATTGGAGTCTCAACTCTCAAGTCTGGTCGCCTGAATCAGAGATAGGTAAATAAATGGAGATTGTATTTATATTTTGTCATATGTCCATTTTTTATGCCGATTTCAGATTGGTAAATAAATGGAGAATTGGAGATTTTTTATATATTTGTTGGGTTGCTGCTCACAGAATTTCTAAATCAGTGAATTTGATTCCTAGTATTTCATATTTCAATATTGAAATCCCTAATCTTTTGGTGGTTTTGGAGGTGGATTAATCGATTAGAGTTAGTTTACTGCCTTTGCCTTACTGCCACTGGTTAGATTCTAGAACTTCAACTTCACAAATTACAACTTAGAAGTTAAAACCAATATATATAATAATAGTTGTACATCATTGATTCAGTATGCCTATTATTCATCATATTCATTAAACGTTTTCGTACTTGCTGAAGGTTTTGATTCAAGATAATTGTTATTTGTTGAATCTTGGGGAATCAGTTTGGGGAAGCTTTGGTCTTTGGGGACCAACTTGATTTCTATTGAAAAAATATGTTAGAAACAACTTGATTTGAGCAGTTTGGTTACTAGTTTTGCATCTCAAGTTGGTCCTTAATTGATTTCACATCGGACTCTTAGATAGTTAGCTCTGATTTTTTCTCAGCAGTCTTTTGAGTTCTCAAAATTTAGAATTACTGGAGAATCTATAGTTTATAGAAACTTTGGAATGGTTTGCTTTTATAAAATGGGTGATTCATGGCTCCTCTTTTACTAGTTTTTTTTAGCAATGTCTTTTATTCTAATATGGAGGTTAAGTGGCCTAGTTTCTGGTCCAAAATTTTTCCCCATTTCTGTTGCTTTTGGCTTTACTCATGACTTTGATTTCTATCTTTCTCTTACCATTATAAACTAATCTTCCAGTTTTTTTATACTTGTTCCGTCACCAGTGGAGTTTGGTTCTGGAACTAAAGTAGCAAAAATGTTTGGTTCTGCAACCAATACTTTTTGATCGTGTTACCAAAACCAGCAGAGAGCATAGGTTGTCAGAACCAATACACTAGTTCCGAAAACCAAAAGCTTGCAGAATCATTCTTCCTTCCTCTACTCCTTATTTCAATTTCCTTGCTCCCATGCATATTCTAGACTTAAAGATGAAGAATTTGCTCTATTAAAGCACTTGGTTACATAGATTTTGTGTAAACTTACCTAACCTGGTATATTTTTTCTTGCCTAAACCTCTCGACCATTCGAGTGCCACTAAAAGTGACTCATATCATATTATCGAGACTTAAATAGTAATGTAAAATTATTCAAAAGAATAATTAGAATCCCATAATTTTATTTGTGAATAAAAATAGAACATAATTATCTCATCAATCTTAACCACTTTTGCCACTTCCATGTTGACCGCCTCGAACCTTCAATTATCTGAAAATGGTAAATATCGTGGAGTGAGATTTATAAAATCCCAGTAAGTATACCAAGCATAATTTTCTTTTGAAAGCATATGGATCATTTTCATCATAACATAGGATAGGATCGAAATCCTCATAAACATAGAGAGACACAAGAATTTTACCGAACTTAGATGGCAAGAATTCTTATGTGTAGCGCTACTAAACTCCGATTCCCTTAGCATAATTATAAACATATCATATCATATGGGACCCAGAATAATTTCTTGGAATTGATTCCATTGTAATGATCCAAACATAAATAGCATACTTACTTTTCTTAAAAACATAATGTATTTTACTTTTCATAAAAACATACTTACTTTTCTTAAAAACATAAGGTGTATTTACCTTTCATAAAAACATACTTACTTTTCATAAAAACATAAAGTAATACCTTTCATAAAAACATACTTACTTTTCATAAAAACATAAGGTATATTTACCTTTCATAAAAACATACTTACTTTTCATAAAAACATAAAGTAATACCTTTCATAAAAACATACTTACTTTTCATAAAAACATAAGGTATATTTACCTTTCATAAAAACATACTTACTTTATAAAAACATAAGATATACTTACCTTTTAAAAGATTAAAATGAAGTGTAGTAGTAAATGGACCAAAACTTTCTTGACCACCTTGAATTTCTCTTACTTGTGGATTTTGTCAAGAGATTGGAAATAAGTGTATATGTGTAGAGTTGTGTGTAAAAGAGATGGATTTATATAGATGTGTAAAGTTGGCATAATGTAAACATCATCATTCAATTCTATTAATTTTAACACATCCTTTTCTTAAAGTAAAGCACCATTCATATACTTTTCCATATTTATACAAATATTATGCTCTTCATGATTACATATAATGGAGTCTTATCAACCATTCATATACTTTTTCATATTTATACAAATATTATGCTCTTCATGATTACATATAATGGAGTCTTATCAACCATTCATATACTTTTCCATATTTATACAAATATTATGCTCTTAATGATTACATATAATGGAATCTTATCAACCATTCATATACTTTTCCATATTTATACAAATATTATGCTCTTAATGATTACATATAATGGAATCTTATCAACCATTCATATACTTTTCCATATTTATACAAATATTATGCTCTTCATGATTACATATAATGAAGTCTTATCAACCATTCATATACTTTTCCATATTATTAAATTAAGATTCTCATAATTATTATATATAATGGAACCTCTCATGCTTGCATATATTTTCTTAATTTCAATAATAAAAATAATTTTTGTATAAATAAATATTGGGATAACATTGAATTAAGTACTTGGACTTAATATACTTTAAATCAAGAGAATGGAGATATTTTTAGAAATTCGGAATTTAATTTAAAATCGAACGATCTCGATTATTTCTTGACTTGGCTATACGAATACGTCGCGGCGTTAACTTAATAAAAATGGGTGAAATAGTAGCGACACGATTTTCTATTAAAATAATTATTAATCGCGTAAAAATTCTTGGTCGCTACACACTAGTTCCGAAAACCAAAAGCTTGCAGAATCATTCTTCCTTCCTCTACTCCTTATTTCAATTTCCTTGCTCCCATGCATATTCTAGACTTAAAGATGAAGAATTTGCTCTATTAAAGCACTTGGTTACATAGATTTTGTGTAAACTTACCTAACCTGGTATATTTTTTCTTGCCTAAACCTACTTCTAGTGTCAATTTTCAGTGTTCCAAATAGGTGGTGGGAAACGCCGGGACCTAGGCATGAAGTCTGAAAAGGTGTCTTGCATTCAGAAAAAGGAGGTCAACCCTATCTTGACTCTAAAGTTTGACACACGTAGACCTTGTAGAACATTATATTTAGGTGGTGAAAACTAAGTAGAATTAGACAGTAAATTAGCTGCACCTCCAAGTAACGGTGAAAGATAATTGGTGATGCTAAAATAACTTAATGATTTAGCTGTGGGATACTTAGAAAAGGAGGAGAAGAAGGAAGATTGAATTGAAGTGAGAATTTAGCCATTCCATCATAAGCATTGTATACCTTTGGACCCAAAAGGCAGCGTGCACTAGGAAAGGAAATTCTTGCATCTTTTCTGTCAAAGCTTACTCCAGCACCATTGTCAATAAGAATTTAACCATTCCTCCATAACCATTGTGAATGACGTATGTAATTAGTTCTAGAGGCATCTTTATGCCTTAGACCCAACAATGAAAAGAGCAACTTTTATTGCCTCGTTTTATATCAATAGCTTACTCCAGGACCATGTTCAATGCAGTATGAGTGTTAAATTTTTTATTATTGTCAATACACCTTCACTTACTAGAGTTGTCCTTGGACCTCGATCACATCTATTCAAAACAATTATAGCACCCAAAATGTCACTTGCATATATTCCCAACCAGATCTCAAAAACCACAACTGAGGTAATCATAGATTCCCTCTATCAGCATTGGTGTTTGATGTACCTTAGCTATACCACCCACTAGGCCATATGTATCACTATCATTAAATTTTCTTGGTACAAGTGTTATGCAACCATGAAGAGAAAGAAGTTCATATGAAATTCTCCACGTTCACATTATTCATTTTTCAAATTCAAGACTATTTTTTTTTTTTTTTTTTTTAAAATAAAAGTCCTATTAAGACAAAACTGAAAATACTATCTTACAATCTAAGAAGCTCATCAAGAATTTACTAGGTTCAAGTTAATCTATTAGAGTAATTTGATATACTTTTCAAGTCAAGTCCAAAGATGTTCCTCCTTGCTAGGTCTAAATTATACATCCTTCATGCACATCCATAAAGAGAGACACATATGAGCACGTAATAAGATATAAAATTTTCCATCATTACATTACGTGAAAATCTAATAATCTTATATCTGGATCAGCCTAATCACTCAAAAAGTATAAGCTAAATGATGAGGTTCGAAGCGCGGAAGAAACGCCGGAAAGTTCCGAACCCAGGTTGTTACGGACGGTGGAATCTTGACCCGATATTCACGACGCGAAGGCTCTACGATGCGGAATAAAGAACCACGACTTTCGAAACGCAACAAGGATCTGTCCAACTTCCTTGATAAGTTTCTAGTTTTGAACGCCACAAATATTCTAGCAAATATTTGATAAGTTCGATGTTTGAACGCCATAAGAAATATTCTTGATAAGTTCGAAAACATAGGAATCGACCTATAACTTTTATTGAATCCTCAATAAAACTGTTTTTAATCAAATCAAATCTCAAGTCTGAATTACAATGAATGGAAAGGAATATAAATAAGTAAAATAACGTAGTCGCTAATTGACTCAAAATAGAATTCTAATTAGACTAAAATTCTAAAATAGACAAACAAATAATTAAAAACAAAATTTAACCTAAAAATACGCAAAAAACCCTAATTTTCGTCTGCATAATTGACTTGCTGTTTTGAAGCCCCAAATGATGGAATTTGTCCATAAAATCAGTCGTATCAAGGGCCCATGAGTTTTGCTTAGTGGCCAATTTCTACTCGAAAAATACATATTATGCATCTAATTTCGACATGGTTGACTGGATTGCACTTTTATTTGGCTTGAATATTTAACTTTTTCCGTCAAGCCTGCTATGACTCCAATTGTCGAGGGTCCGGAACACATCATACCCTCCTTCTTTAGGATGATTCGTCCCGAATCATAACTTTGTTCCTGTTGTTTCACTTCACCTCCTGGATCAAACGGAAAATTTCTCTTGCCATTGCACATGATCAACCAAAAATATTCTGCAACGGGGGTCACGTGAATGAATTGAAGTTGAAACACCTTTGGACATTGGTGGTGTTGCCTAAATTTTCACGTACCATTAACCTGCAAGAAAGAATTAAATAGAATGGGGAGGGGAATGTTATTTTCATGAGGTATAAAGTATGGATCCTTGTATACATGATTAATCACCATCTCCAATTCTTCTTTAAGAACCACGAGGCCCTCCTCTTCACCTCGTTCTTCCTTTGCATCTTCAACCACTTTTTCCAAATTTTTACTTTCAAATTCAATCACATCTTCTACCTCCAAATTTTTATCACTAATTTCATGCACTCTCTCAACGGTATTCAAATGTAGATCTACCAATTCAAAGCTCAAATTTTGAAGTTCTACCTCAACTCCCAATTCATTCCTCTTATCTTCAACAATTTCATTCATAATCAATTCCTCGCATCCCAACTCCACCTTTTCGTCATCAAATTTTGGAGTTTGTTTATTTGTTTTTAATTTCAACTCTCCCTCCTTCTTATCAATATCCTTATCCCCACGATGCCTCCTATTACACCACTTTTTACTCTCCTTCCTTACCCTTCGTGAATCTTCTAGTGCTTCCTCTAATATCAACCCATATAGTACGCATGTTTTCCATTTCTTAAGGAATTGGTATATATGCATACTTTTATCATAAACAGCCTCCCTCCTATGTCTCCAAGGTTTTCCCAATAAAATATGATAAGATTTTATTGGCACTACATCACACCATACATCCTCACTATACCTTCCCTGGGTGATAGGTACTAGAACTTGTTTGGTTTCTTTGAGATTCCCAAACTCTCTCATCCACGTCATCCTATAAGGTTTATAGTGTGGTTCTAGGGGCAATCCTAATTTTTCAACCACAGTGTTACTAACGAAATTAGTAAAACACTTTCCATCAATCGTCAAACTGCACCCCTTATGATCCACATAACATCTAGTTTGGAATAAAGAGCCCGGATCATAATCCATTCCTTATGTGGCGTTTCAAAAATTCAATAACGAAGATGATTTAGACATCAAATAGCAATAACGACTTTCATTGACTTGGAAGGAAATGAATATCAAGAATTTTAAAGAAACTGAAGAAAGTCGTTCTTGAATTTGGAATAACTCTTTTTTTTTTTTTTTTTGAATAATGAATTTTCGTAATTAAATAAAAAATAATTTTTTTTTAATAAATCCAAAAATTCAACACGAACGCAACAAAACAAACGGAACAGGATTTGGATAAGAATCGAATAAAACAAACACTTTGGAATTTTTGTTGGATTTTTATATGGATCAAAAACTGAAAAATTTTACTGACACGAAGAACAAGAAAACTCAAAAAACTGAAAACAAAACACTCAACAAGATATGGATAATTCTTATGACAGAATCGATGATAAACATAAGAATTAAACTGGATAGAAAAACCTGAATTCAGAGTCCAGCTTTGATACCAGATGATAAGGTTCGAAGCGCGGAAGAAACGTCGGAAAGTTCCTAACCCAAGTTGTTATGGACGGTGGAATCTTGACCCGATATTCACGACGCGATGGCTCTACGATGCGGAATAAAGAACCACGACTTTCGAAACGCCACAAGGATCTGTCCAACTTCCTTGATAAGATTCTAGTTTTGAACGCCACAAATATTCTAGCAAATATTTGATAAGTTCGATATTTGAACGCCACAAGAAATATTCTTGATAAGTTCGAAAACATAGGAATCGACCTATAACTTTTATTGAATCCTCAATAAAACTGTTTTTAATCAAATCAAATCAAATCTCAAGTCTGAATTACAATGAATGGAAAGGAATATAAATAAGTAAAATAACGTAGTCGCTAATTGACTCAAAATAGAATTCTAATTAGACTAAAATTCTAAAATAGACAAACAAATAATTAAAAACAAAATTTAACCTAAAAATACGCAAAAAATCCTAATTTTCGTCTGCATAATTGACTTGCTGTTTTGAAGCCCCAAATGATGGAATTTGTCCATAAAATCAGTCGTCTCAAGGGCTTTAGCCCATGAGTTTTGCTTAGTGGCCCATTTCTACTCGAAAATACATATTATGCATCTAATTCTGACATGGTTGACTGGATTGCACTTTTATTTGGCTTGAATATTTAACTTTTTCCGTCAAGCCTGCTATGACTCCGATTGTCGAGGGTCCAGAACACATCACTAAATTTCTACATGTCAAAGATTTCTTAAGGAAGTCTTGAGAAGTAACTTATATAGTGTGCATATACATTATAATAGATAGAGTTGATTATTAAAAACTCATATTTTCTCCTCCTCGTTTCAGGTGGTCATGAACTGAGCAAAAGTACTGGAAATGCTAGTGGAAGAGTTTCTTATGGTAAGAAACGTTTATTTATTCAATGATCTTGTGTAATTATTATTTATGACTAACTTCATATAAGTCTATTTGAAAACAAGCTTAATTTGAATTCAAATTTTTTGTTTACTATTATTAATTAATTTTAAATTTGATTTGGGTTTAGATACTCAAATAGTGCCAAAGAAGAAAGCAATAACTTCTGCCATTTAGTAGTTTATTATCCTATTTAGTTAGATGAAGTTTATTGTTGAATTTGTATGTTGAGGAGTTAGGGATTGTTGTTGGAAGTTGTTTAAGGTGTTGGTTTGATTTTTAAATTATTATGTTGGTTATGATGTCTCTCTACAAGTTGACTAAGTCCAATTTATAGGGGAGGTTATGTCGAAATTTCTATAGAACTTTTTACAATAGAAGGGAAGGAAAGAGAAGTTAACACTTCTAAGTTTAGGTTTTACACTTTGGGTGAAAGCTCATTTTCCTCGGTGGTAGATCTAGCATCTAGCTAACATCTATAATTGATGCACTTCACGTCTCTGGTCTAGTAGATTGATTTAGAACAAGTCATATCAATTTCTATGAAATCACATTGGAAAGATATAAATGTATTTTGCTTTTAACTCTATTTTTTATTTTTTCTACCATTTATTAAGTAAAGCGTGACATTCACTTATAACTTTGCTCAAATTTGTTATAGGTGTAACTTTGAAGATGGACCGAATTTTACGATCTAAATGTGCGGTTATATTGCGGGATGAAGTTTATGTTCCCATAGTAAAATATTTCTTTTGTCAAATGATGATGTTCTTTTGCGAATTTGTTAAATATTATCAACACTTTCTTTTGTGGATTTGTTATTCTGTATTGTGGATTTATTAAACATTATCAAGACTTTATTTTGTATGGATTTGAAAATTTATAATGTATTTACTTTTGTTTTTATTTAAAGTACCATTTTAATGAAGTAATTAGAAAATTTTGGATTTTATAAATAATTTGTTCAATAATATTTAAAAAAAAAAAAAAACATATAGCAGCATTCAAAAAACATTGCAAAAGGGTCTACGGCAACACTCAATAAATGTTGCAAAAGGTTTGGTTAAAAGTTTTTGCAACACTTAAAAAACGTTGCAAAAGAGTTTACGGCAACACTTAAAAAACGTTGCAAAAAGGTCTACGGCAACACTTAATAAACGTTGCAAAAGGCTTTACGACAACACTTAAAAAACGTTGCAAAAGAGTCTACCGTAACATTTAATAAACGTTTCAAAAGGGTCTACCGCAAAACTTAATAAACGTTGTAAAAGGGTCTACGGAAACACTTAATAAACGTTGCAAAAGGTCTATTGCAACGTTTATTTCAATCTTTTGCAACGTTCAAAAAACGTTGCAAAAAGTTTTTGCTCTACGGAAACACTGCGATTTGCAACACTTGCCAAACGTTGCAAAAGCCTTTTGGCAACATTTTTTGAGTGTTGCAAAATGCTATTTTTGTTGTAGTGAATATACTACCCATAAAGTAAATATTATTAAACATGGAACCCCCACCTTGGTAAATGACGTAAATCGCGAGATGTGTCTCAGTATAGCAGGATTGAGAGCTTATTGTTTAACTGTGTTTGCAATGAGTATCATCCATATCAAAGTTAGAATTCGAACTCTCACTCTACAACAGCCAATTCAGCTAAGATTCCTCACTCACACCTTTCAACCACTAAGTTATGCCCCGAGGGCAGTAAATATAATTTATAGCACAAATGATTGTGTATCATCAATTGGATGAAAGATCCTAGGAAAATTTACACAACTACCTGATTGTAATAACTGTAGGGATGTGGAGATAGAAATGTAATTAATAATTGGTAACCGTAATTTTCAGGATGTGGTTACCTTTAAATTAAACTATTAATTATGGAAGTCTCAATTATTAAATTAATATAATAATATGGAATGTCATCTTCTACTTTGGACGTGATGTTATAGTATTTGTAATAACATTGTTATAGCCTCCAACTATTCAAAAATGTTGTAATTTATTACAGTGCCTGTAATATTGTGGTGTTTTATTGCCTACAACATGTATAGTAATGTCCTAATATTACAGTGCTCGTAATAATAACTTAATTACGAATGTTGTAATAACATGTATCTCATTAAGTACCATGCACATTACATATTGTGTAACTTAGGGCATTTGAAAATTTTAGTTGACATAAATTATGGTTCCTCGTACGATGATGTTGCATTACACAAATTGTACTAGTCGGAAAAAAAATATTACACGACAGATTCGTATCATGAAACTTGTAAGTGGCATACATTCATGTTGATATAAATCATTGTAATATGCATTTATAAGCATTATTACAACTATTACAGTATTCGTTAAAATTATATTCATCATATTATAAGATATACTTGCTATTTGACGTGACACTAATTAATTATGAAGGGAGTATGTTTGATTAAAGGAATTATAATCTTCATTACACATGCAATTTTATCAAGTGAAAACAGTTGTATTATAAATAGCACCCTCATTCTCAATTGGAAACACATCTTCTTCTTCTCCCTTTTCAGCAACTTTTATTTTATTCTTTTCTTCCTTTTCCAAATTTCTTTGAGAGAGAGTATAAACACGACTCGTTCGTAGGCAGTTAACGTAGTGCAACGTGAACTGACAAACAATTTTATTCTGAAAATCAAACATAGATTAAAACCTCCTGCACTCTGGTGATGCTGTAATTCGATTTAAGAAAATTGTGAATATACAGGCCTTCTATTTGGTTAGATTCTCTAATATTCTCCCACAAGCTTAAATCGAATTGGTTTTGAAGAATCAATTTTTTTCTTCATCAGTTTTTTTTTTCCCTCAGTTCGTGTTTATTTATTTTTTATTAGTTCATGTCTATTTTTTTCCAATTCTATTCTCCCTCTATGCATTGTTTTATATTTTTCTTTGCATGGTATATGATTTGCATGCATGAATTAGTTATTTTTTTTAATGATCACTTCAATAATTTTTATAATGATTAACTAATGATTACTAATTTTTTCATTTCATGATTATGATCTATCATTGATTAATGATTGTTTTTATCATTAATTAATAATTATTTTCATTCAATTTTTTTATTTGGTTACGATATTTCACGGGATATAATTTTTCTAGTGTATTTTGTTGAATCTCAAATTTCTATACAATTTTATAAATTTATAATTATTCTAAATTATTTGTTGCTGGTTTTAATGTTCAATTGTGTCACATGGAAATGACGATGTGAATAACAGAAGCAACATTGTTAGTAACAGTGCACCAAATCCTAAAATGACAATTGTTAACCCTGTGGAGACTAGGACTAGCATTCCTCGCATTGACAGGATTCCTCATGTTGGAGGGAACCCAACTTTGCCTATGGCTGCGGCATCGGCAATCAAGTTTGGCACAATACCTTTTCCAGAACCTAGGGCCGCAGCCTCAGTATCTTTTCCATCGTTTTCAACTCCATTTTCGATGAATCATGCAATTCAATCGGATAATTTTGCGAGGATTGATTTTAAGACATGGCAGAACAAGATAATTTTCTATCTCACTACTTTAGGTCTTGCACGTTTCCTTATTGATGAAGCCCCTGTCATGGTTGAAAATGACACTGATCTAAATAGGCGTGCAACTTTGATGCTTGGAAAAGCTGATGAGAACCTGGGAGGAGGTCCTCGTCGTAGCTCGCGGAATAACGCTTGGAAAGTTCCGAATCCAGGTTGGAACGGACGGTAACACTACAACCCGAGCCTCACGACGTAAGAACCATGGGTATATTAAACCCAAGACCCGTTACGATGCGGAAACAAGAACCGTAATGGTTTGAAAGCCACAAAGGATGCCCACGCCTTTGATAAGTTCGATTTGTTGAACGCCACAAATATCCCACAATATTTGATAAGTTCGAAGTTTGTTCAATTCCAGAACAATGTTGAGAAAACACTCAATATAATTTTTATTCATCAAAAGTATTCTATTTTTACATTGAATGTAAAAGCATATAAATAGGTAAAATAAAACCTAATCGCTAACTGACTCTTAATAGAATTCTAATTAGGCTAAAGTAGCTAAAATAACTAAAATAACCAAAATTAGAAAAAGAATTAAAAACCAATAAAGGAAATACAAATCAACTAAAATACTAAAATCCCGAAAAATCTGATTTGCACCGCTTACGGCCGTAAAAGTCGGACTTACGGCCGTAAGTCCTTCTCTGATCAAAATGTCACCATATTAGTTACGGCCATGAAGATTGATGTTACGGCCGTAAATCTCCTTCTGAACAAAAATACCAATTTTCATTTACGGCCGTGAGGAATGTGATGCGGCCGTGAAATCCATAAGTTACGGCCGTGAGAAACAATGTTACGGCCGTAACGCATCTTCTGCCCAATTTTCTGATCCGTTGACGTGATTTGAATCTCGACTCGAGCCCAACACGAAACTTGTTCATTTTCCCATGTAGAATATTGTTGAATTGCCCATATCTTGATTTCTCATTTTTGACTCCTTTTCCGGATCACATCATCCCCTTTTCCTTTAAGATGATTCGTCCCGAATCATAACATTATTCTTAGAGCTTCTTTTTCGGATCACATCATCCCCTCTTCCTTTACGATGATTCGTCCCGAATCATAAAGCTGTTCTTGGCTTGCTCACTTAGTTTAGCCTCGAACCTTCTTCGTACAAGCAATGTTTGATCTGACGTTCTCCGAACCTGCTTGACTTCTTGTTTTGGCTTGAATTATAGATTTTCCCGTCAAGCCCACCCTGATTCGTACCATTCCCTCCTTCTTTAGGATGATTCGTCCCGAATCATGGTGTTGTTCTTGAAAAATCAAACTGTACCTCCTGGATCAAATGGAAAATTGTCGATTCCCTGACATGCCTTCAATAAATGATGCTCCTCCAATTTGTAGACAAGAAGGTATTGAAACACGAGAGGAATTGACCAAGGTTGATGTAAATCAAACTTCCATGCACAATAAACCTGCAAGAAAGATTTTAAAAAAATGGGGAGGGAAATGTTAGTTTCACGAGGTACGAGGTATGGATCCTTGTACTCATGATGAATTATTTCTAATTCATTTTTCCCAACAACAAAATTCCGCTCTTCACCTCCTTCCTTCTTTGCAATTTCTTGCTCAGCCTCTTCTATCTTTGTACTCCCAAACTCAACCAATTCTTCTAATTTTTCACATTCAACCACCTCTTTAATATTTTTATTGACAATTTCAACATTCAAATGTCGAACTTCTACCCCAACTTCCAATTCATTCCTATCATTGTCAACAATGTTATTTTCAATCTCCTCTTCCACAATTTTATTCTGTACTTTAAGACTCGGAGTTTGATCAACTACTTCAATTTCTTTTCTTGCACACTCAACCTCCACTTCTAAATTTCTGGACTCTACCACCTCTTCTAATTCTTCATACCCAACTTCCAATTTTTCCTCATCAATTATTGGAGTTTGATCACCTAACTCCACCTTTTCATCTCCTACCACAAAATTCGGGGTTTCTTCAACTACTTCTAATTCATGTTTCAAGTCTTCCTGTTGTAATTTAGCTTCATCCTCCCTTTCACTCTCCCTCTTTCTTAACTTAGCTTCTTTTCTAGCCTTCCGTTCACACATCATCCTTTCCTCAAAAATTTCTGTAAAACTCTTCAAAAGCGCACTCGCATTAATCTCTTAATCCCAATCAACTCCAATCCCAACCCTAGGTGTATGGTTACGCTTATATTCCCTTTCACGCCGTTGAGCAATTTCTGCACTATGCATATCTACTGAGTTCTTAACCTTCCCAAACTTCGCATCAAAATTCGCTTCCAATTTTGCAGCTAACTCCTCAAACCGTTTCTCCATCATGACAAGCAGAGAAGATTGATGGTTATCTTTCCTAGATGATGAAATTTCGTGAAATTTGGACATTGTGGAATGGAATAGAATAATAGTTTGACACAAGGACTAATAATGAATTTTAATTTTGACTTGGAAGGCAAGGAATATCAATTAAGGAAATTCAAGAAAGTGGTTCTTGAATTTTGACTATGAAGGAAAGAATATCAAGAATTTTAATTTGACTTGGAATGCAAGGAATTATCAAGAATTTAAGGAAATTCAAGAAAGTGGTTCTTGAATTTCGGAGTGACTTTTTTTTTTTTGAATTATGATGAATTTTCGGAATTAATAAAATTAAAAAAAAATAATTTTTTTTTAATAAAATCCGAAAATTCGACACGAACGCAACAAAACATACGGGACATGATTTGGAAAACAATCGAATAAGAAAAACACTTTTGATTTTTTTAGGACGACTCTTATGGATCAAACTGGAAAAAAATTTACTGGCAAGAAGAACAAGAAAAATTGAAAACAAAGACTCAAATAAAAAAAATAGGATATGGATGATTTTTATGGGACTCGATGATAAACATAAAAATCAATCTGGATAGAAAAACACAAGAACCTGAATTCAGAGTCCAGTTCTGATACCATATGATGAGAACCCGAGAGGGGGTCCTCGTCGTAGCTCGCGGAATAACGCTTGGAAAGTTCCGAATCCAGGTTGGAACGGACGATAACAATGCAACCCCGACCTCACGACACAAGAACCAGGGGTATATTAAACCCCGAGACCCGTTACGATGCGGATATAAGAACCACAAAGGGGGAACGCCACAAGGAATGTCCAGATCCTTGATAAGTTCAATTGATTTGAACGCCACAAGATTTCAATCTTGATAAGTTCGATGTTTAAAGGGAAAATCCTCACCTTTAGAGAGAGTAAAAACACTCAATAATTTTATTAATCAAAAGTATTCTATTTTTACATTGAATGTAAAAGCATATAAATAGGCAAAATAAAACCTAATCGCTAACTGACTCTTAATAGAATTCTAATTAGGTTAAAATAGCTAAAATAACTAAAATAACCAAAATAACCAAAATTAGAAAAAGAATTAAAAACCAATAAAGGAAATACAAATCAACTGAAATACTAAAATCCCGAAAAATCTGATTTGCACCGCTTACGACCGTAAAAGTCGGACTTACGGCCGTAAGTCCTTCTCTGATCAAAATGTCATCATATTAGTTACGACCGTGAAGATTGATATTACGGCCGTAAATCTCCTTCTGAACAAAAATACCAATTTTCATTTACGGCCGTGAGGAATGTGATGCGGCCGTGAAATCCATAAGTTACGGCCGTGAGAAACAATGTTACGGCCGTAACGCATCTTCTGCCCAATTTTCTGATTTTCTGATCCGTTGACGTGATTTGAATCTCGACTCGAGCCCAACACGAAACTTGTTCATTTTCCCATGTAGAATATTGTTGAACTGCCCGTATCTTGATTTCTCATTTTTGACTCCTTTTCCGGATCACATCAAAAGCGCTGATTTTTTATGCCGAAACTATGTCCTAGATGGCATACAGAATTCTCTATATCATATGTATGTGATAAAGAAGGCTGTTAAGGAGCTCTGGGAATCCTTAGAAAAGAAATACAAGACTGAATATGTTGGTTATAAGAAATTCGTGGCCAGTTGGTGTCAGAATCTCTATAGGTGGCTACTGATATTCACAAGCTACCTCATCAATAGAAGGCTTTCAAAAGCTATTTGCAGCATAAGAGGAAAGAGATGTTTTTTGAGGATTTAATTATCAAGCTTCGCAAACTAACCGGCTGAACATAAGTTAAGGAATTCTTACTCTGAGAAAGCTAATATATTGGAGCACGGCCAGAGTTCTGGTACTAAGAAAGGTCAATCCTTTAAAATCATACAGCGTAACAGTTATTGGAAAGATAAAAGGCAGGCTAAGAAAGGGTCTTAGTTGAAGCCTACAGGTGAGGTAGGAAAGAAACCCCAAGTTCCAGTTCAATGGAAAGTGCTACAATTTTAACATAGTTGGTCATCGATCAGCAGACTGCCATCATCTTCGAAGGGATAACAAGCAACGTCCTCGAGCTAATATTGTTGGAAATAAGGTATATCATCTATCAGATGACATGTCTGACCTAAACCTTACGGCAGTTGTTAGTGAGGTTAACCTGGTGGGGTCTAACCCAAAGGAGTGGTGGCTAGACACTAGGGCTACTTGACATGTCTGCTCCAACAGGAGCATGTTCACTACTTTTGTACTAGTTACAAATGGTGAAAAGTTGTACATGGGAAAATCTGCAACTTCTAAAATGATTGGTAAAGGTAAGGTGATCTTGAAGATGACCTCTGACTAATGTGTTGTACGTGCCAAAGATTCACAAGAATATGGTCTTTGGGTCTCTTTTGAGCAAGAATTGTTTCCGCATGGTCTTTGAGGCGGATAAGCTGGTGATTACAAAAAATAGTAGTTTATGTTGGAAAAGGCTATGTGATTGATGACCCGTTTAAATTGAATGTTGTAATCCCAACTATTATGAATTACGAGAAAACTCCTTCTATTTAATTGGTTGAGTCTCTTAATATGCGGCATGGTAGATTAGGTCAAGTAAACTACAATGCATTGTGTAGACTAAGCAAACTCAACTACTTTCCTAGGTTTCAAATTGACTTATATCATGAGTAATTATTTTTATTGTCGATAGCATGAGATATTGCTATGTACCTTAAAAGCAAAAAGGAAGCTATTGATAAATTCATTCTTTATAAGAATGAAGTTGAAAATAAAATTAGCAAGAAAATAAAGGTGCTACGAAGTGATTATGGTGGTAAATATGAATCACCATTTGGTGAATTTTTTATTAAACATAGAATAATTCACCAAACAACTACACACCTTAGCAGAACGGAATTGCTTAGCGTAAGAATCGAATATTAAAAGAAATGATGAATGCTTTTGGAATACCACTAAGCATGTGGGGAGAAGCTATTCTTTCTACAAATTGCATTTTGAATAAAATGTTAATAAAAAATATGGATATGACCCCTTATGAACTCTGGACTAACCAAATGGTTAACCTGTGAGCTAGTTATACAAGCATCGAATGGAATGAGCTTCCAGCTTATGACGTTAAAAGATATTATGGTGGAAACCCAACCTAGCTGAATGGAGTTCCTAAGATCTAGGTTCAAAGGGTTGACTAAATCATGTATATCTTTGGAAATCAGTGAGAAGGTTCTCCTTCTACTCATTCCCATGGTGCTCATAGTGATTGGAAGATGCAGGTTAAGTTATGCTTTTAATAACCCTTAAGCGTTGCTGTGAAATACTTAGTTACGAGTTCACCTGTGTAAGTGTGAAGTGGGGGGCCGCTTCTATAAGGATTGAGAAGGCTACATCATTTAACAAATACTTGTAGAACGAAGCGACATGTTCATGGCCAAAACGAATACAACAGTGAGAACAATGCTGTGTCCAGAATGGTCCTGTGTGAGATCTGTTGTCTTGGTTTATACAAATGGTGAAATAGTTCAAGGAATCAGATCTACTGATCTGGTAGTAATACCTGATAAGTTTAACAAGGGAATGTTCAAAGTTAGATGCTATCTATTCTATGTAGGATTGATTCGATGTACTCTCTCTCTCTCTCTTCCTCTCTTGAAACTCTAAGTTTTCATAAATTTTCATTCACGTGAGTAATTGTTGGAAAATGATTGTGATTGAATAAAAATTTAGGGGTGTAAACGGTTCGGTTTGGCGGTTTTTGATAAATTTTAAAACCAAATCATTTAAAACGATTTGACGCTTTTCCAACCCAACCCAACCCAACCCAAACCATTTAATTTCTTAAACTATACCAAATCAAACCATTTTTTGCAGTTTGGTGTTGGTTTAAACCACGGTTTGCAAACAAAACAAAACTAATATATTTAGACCGAGTTGAAATAAGTATTGGACTAGAATTTTGAATTAAGACATCAACATATGGGTAGAAATCAGCATCCTACTTCTTCACTATGCTTTCAAAATTAAATGGTTGAAATCTAATAGGTAATAGTTAACTTGCACACATTAGCATGCTGCTAATTTTCCAAAGAAAAATGTGGAAACAAGTGTTTATTTTCCCAAAACCTAAACACAAACCAAAGAAAATGTTGAAATAGATTCTAATTTATCCAAACAAAAATGAATACCAGACCATTCAAAAAGAATATTTGGCAAGCACTCTTGGACATTATTGTTGGACCGATCATCCATGAATACGAAAATCAAAATTACGTCCACAACATTATAGCATTAGTATTATTAAGTCTATGAATTTTTTATGCCAAATTTTGTATAAAAGAATTTAACCTTGAAATAAAATTAATAATCTGTAATTTATTAATAAATAATAAATATTAATTATAATTTTTTAGCGGGTTGGCTGTTTGAAACGGTTTTTGAAAAGTGAAACCTAAACTAAAGCATTTGAAAGCGGTTCGGCGGTTCGGTTTGGGTCAAAACCAAAACGTTGACGGGTCCACGTGTACCCGAACCTACAGTTTCAAAATTGCGGTTTCAAATCGCTTTAATGATTTTGATTTACGGCCCTATGAAAATTATTGTGATTGGAAATTAAAATTTTCACCAGTGTCATAAACCTTGAAATTAAAGTTGATTCATTAGTTTTCCATTTCATCAATTCAACATCCATTTTTTTTTCCATTTCATCAATTTCAAAACAAATCTCATTAATTTCTCTCATCAATTTTAACTTTGAAATAAATGGAAATTAATGTCAAATGAAAATGGTTGTATAATAAATAGCACCCTCATTCTCGGTTGGAAAAAAAGTGGAAAAAACATCTTCTTCTTCGTCTCCCTTTTCACCAACTTTTATTTTATTATTCCTTTTCTGAATTTCTTTGAGAGATAGAGTAAAAACACAGCTAGTTCGTAGGATGTTAACGTAGTGCAACGTTAATCGACAATCAATTGTATCATGGAAATCGAACACCGATTAAAACCTCTTACACTTCGGTGAGGCGTCGAATTCGATTTAAGGAAACTGTGAATACAAAGGCCTTTAGATTAGTTTGACTCTCTAATATTTTCCCACAAGCTTATTGTTGGAAAACTTCATCGACAGTTTCAAAACCTTCAATTTCCATAAGTTTTTTTATTGAATAAATCAGTTTCAAAACCTTTTAATTCCATTAGTTTTTTGTTTGAATGAAAATTCACATGATTAAATGGAGTTTATTGTCAGTTTCAATTGTTATGAAAGTTTTGTATTATAAATAGCCATTGTCATTCTTGATCGAAACCACCAGCGAACACAGAAATCGTTCAAGCAAGATTCATTCCTTCCTTCCTTTCTCCCTTGTTGAAATTCTCTGGGAGATAGAGTATATCACAGCTAGTTTGATAGGCGGTTAATGCCATTTAGCATAAATCGACAACCGATTGTATCTCGGGAATCAAATACCAATTAAAACCTCTTGCATTTTGGTGAGGCGGCAAATTTGATTTAAGGAAATTGTGTTATCACCGGCCTTCGATTTTGATTTCATATTCTCTAATTTTGGTTTGATTCTCTAATTTTTCCAACTTAAATTGAATTCCACATTTAGAGAATTTTTTTTTGTTTGTGAATCTGTTTACATGAATTAATAAGAAGCCCAATAACCATGGGTTTGTTTCCTATTTTAAATGATACTAGTTTCTTTCCCCCCACATCTTGTTTACAGAATCTGTTGGCGTATAGGAATTTACAAAAAGAGAATTTATTTCCCCAGAAAGGTTAAGTTTCTTGGTGCATAGAGTTAATGAGTATAATAGTTTTCAAGTTTCAAATCCAAATGTCTAAAGAATAAGTTTGAAAAAAGGTGGTTGGCTCGATAAAAATTTCAGAACTTTCTAGAAGTGATTTAAAGATTCAGGTTCATGTCATATTTTAAGCTCCCGATTGTATAATATAGATGTGTTATCTTCTACAGTTTGCATGTGTTTTACTTTAAAGGGTTTGCATGAATTATTAAAATAACTAATTTTTTGTAATGGTTTTTTTTATTACTTCCATTCAATTATTAGTTCATGATTGCTTTCATATTGATTAATGATTTCGTAAATTCATTTTGATTGCTAAGGTTGAGAATAATTTTCAAAATAGTTATCTATTTAAAAGTTACAACCTTATTATTATTCTAAACCTATTTGTTGCTTGTTCTAAGGATCAATGGCGCCATATGAAAATGATGATGTAAATAAAGGAAGCAATACTATTGGTACTGATGTACTTCCTGTAATGATAACGGTTAACCCTGTGGAGACCGTGACTGGCATTCCTTCCGTTGATAGGATAATTGGTGGCAGGATTCCACATGTTGGAGTGAATTCGACTTTGCCTATGGTTTTAGCCTCAAAAATCCAGTTTGGCACAATATCTTTGCCAGTACCTAGAGCACGACCTCGACACCTTTGCCATTGTTTCCAACTCCATTTCCGGTGAATCATACAATTCGACTGGATAAGTTTACAGGGACAGATTTTAAGACAAGACAGAATAAGATGGTTTTCTATCTCACTACTTTAGGCCTTGCACGTTTCCTCACCGAAGATGCCCTTATCGTGGCTGAAAATGACATTGATATGCATAGGCGTGCAACTTGAGACGCTTGGAAAAGTACTATTTTTTTTTGTGCCGCAACTATATCTTGGATAGCCTACAGAATACTCCTTATCATGTGTATGTGATAAAAATTTTTGCTAAGGAGCTCTAGGAGTCCTTAGAAAAGAAATACAAGACCGAGGATGTCGATTCTAAGGAATTCTTGGCTAGTTGGTGTATGGACTTCGAAATGGTAGATTCACGTTTAGTAGTGAGCCAAGTGCAAGAGTGCCAAGTGCTTTTGCAAGAAATGCATCCTGAGGGTCTGACCATGTCAGAATCTCTACAGGTGGCTACTGCTATTCACAAGCTACCCCCTCGTGGAAGGCTTTCAAAAGCTATTGCACCATAAGAGGAAAGAGATGTCTTTCGAGGATTTAATTATCAAGCTATGCATTGAGAATGATAACAAACGGGCTGAACGTAAGTCAAAGAATTCTTACTCTGAGAAGGCTAGTACGGTCAAAGTTGTGGTACTAAGAAAGGTCAATCCTTTAAATCCAAACAGGGTAACGAAAATTGAAAAGATAAAAAGTAGGCTACGAAAGGGCCTTAGTTGAAGTCTACAGGTGGGGTAGGAAAGAAACCTAAGTTCTAGTTCAATGGAAAGTGCTACAACTATAACAAAGTCGTGCGTCTATCAATAGACTACCTCCAGCCACGGAGGGGTAACAAGCAGCACCCTCGAGCTAATATGGTTGGAAATAAGGGAAATCATCTCTCAAATGACATGTTTGACATAAACCTTACGGCGGTGATTAGTGAGGTTAACTTGGTGGGGTCTAACCCAAAGGAGTGGAGATTGGACATTGGGGCCACTTGTCATGTCTGCTCCAATAATGTATACTACTTTTGCACCAGTTACAAATGGTGAAAATTTGCTCATGGGAAACTCTACAACTTCTGAAGTGCATGGTAAAGGCAAGGTGATCCTAAAGATGACCTTTGGCAGAGAGCTTAGTTTGACTAATGTGCTGTACGTGCTAGAAATTCGCAAGAATCTGGTCTCTAGGTCTCTTTTTAAGCTTATTAGGTATTAATTTCATAGTATTGAAAGAAGTACCTAGTCAATGGGACTAATCCACAGTGATGTGTGTAACTTTAAATTTTTCCAAATACGAGACGGCAATAAGTACTTTATTACTTTTGTCGACGATAGCACGAGATATTGTTATGTATACTTGCTTAAAATCAAAGATGAAGATATCGATAAATTCATTCTTTATAAGAGTGAAGTTGAAAATCAACTTAGAATGAAAATAAAGGTGCTAGGAGTGATCATGGTGGAGAATATGAATCACCGTTTGGTGAATTTTGTGCTAAACATGGAATAATTTACTAAACTATTGCACTTTATTCACCTTAGCAAAATGAAATTGCTTAGCATAAGAATCGAACTTTAAAAGAAACGATAAATGTTATGCTAATTAGTTTTTGATTACCACAAAGCATGTGAGAGAATCTATTCTTTCTACAAATTACATAAAGTGTTAGAAAGAATATGGATCGGACTCCATATGAACTTTGTATAGGTCGTACATATTCGTATAAATACTTACGAATGTGAGGGTGTCTTGTGAAAGTCACGGTGCCTCCTCCCAAGAAGGTAAAAACTGGACCTAGAACAATTGACTTTGTGTTCATTGTTTATGTACAAAATAGTAGTGCATATAGGTTTCTTGTACATTATTCAAATGTATCTGATATTCATCCGAACACGATCACGGGGGTCTAGAAATGCACAATTCTTTGAGAATATATTTTCTTGTAAATATTTTAGACAGTTAACTTCAGTTAAATGTTCTTTGAAATCTAATGCTTCTGGTAGAAGTATAGATCCAGTTGAAGAAGGTGAGGATGAGCCTAGACGGAGCAAAAAGACAAAAACTACTAAGTTTTTAGGCTACAAGTAGGTCTTCAAGAAGAAGATGAAAGCGAGTGGTTCCATTGATAAATATAAAGCTTGGCTAGTAATCAAAGGTTATAAGCAAAAAGAAGGGTAGATTACTTTGATACTTATTCTCATGTGTCGAGAATAACTTCTATCCAAATGATAATTACTATTCTAACCTTGCGAAATCTTGAAATACATCCGATGGATGTAAAAATAGCTATTCTAAATACAATTTGAATGAAGAAATATACATGGAGCAACCAAAAGGGTTTTCGGCTACATGTCAAGAAAGGAAAGTTTGTAGATTGATTAAATCGCTTTATGTTTTATAGAAAGCATCAAAGCAATGACATGAGAAATTTGATAATGCTATGCTTTCTAGTAGTTTTAAGATCAATGAGTGCGACTAATGTGTTTATGTCAAGGGTACAAAAGATGGATATGTCATATTGTGTCTATACGTTGATGACATGGTCATTGTCATTTTGGGAGTGAAAATTAGTCAGACATTGAACGAACTTGCGTTATCTCAATATTATTTTATTAATAAGATAGTGGACAAATTCAACCAGTCAGATCCCACTGTGGCTAGGACTCCAATGGATTTGAGTCTCCATTTATCCAAAAGTGTCATAGTAAGAATATTCTCGAATAATTTGGAGTTTAATGTATTTAATGACTTGTATGAGATCGGATACAACATACTCAGTTAGCAGATTATGTTGCTACATGAGTAACTCAGGTGCTATCCACTGGAGAACCATTTTTCAGGTTGCATTACTTGAGATACACTCATAATTTTGGACTGCATTATTCTAGATACCCTGCTGTAATCGAAGAGTATGCTATAACGACCCAAATTCTAATATAGAACCCAACCCATTACTATAGCTTCATTTATTTAAAATTTTATGCTTAAAATTATATAAAGATTATTTACTCAAATATTTGTAATAGATATGCTCTTTATTTCTCAAAAAAAAAAAAAATAAATAAAAAGATTTTCCAACACCAAAATATAATTGAATGAATAGGTTCTATATCAACATTTCCCTCGTTAATACACATTTTACTTAGATGACTAAATAATTCAATTTTAGCAATAACAAGAACTTAACCAACATATATAATTAATTGAACCAAGAAATATATAGCAATCATTTTATTTGTAAATGTAGGTCGCGACATCATATGATGCATTACTTGGAAGAAGATTAGGCTTCTGCTTTTCAAATGATGCAATGAGTGATGAAAATATCCGTTTGGTAAACAGTTTATAAACCAGTTTATAAATCACACAATTTCTCAAATTACTTTTTAACCATTAAAATTTTCTCTTTCCACTTTTCAACCACACATTTTACCTCAAAATCATAAATAAACCAGTTTATAAATCACTACAGTGTTACCAAACGAAAGTGACCAAAAAAAAACATAGAAATTGACGTTGCTATAACTACTCAATAAAAATTACGTTAAATTCTAATTACTATAGGTAAAGGAAATAAAGACTATAATATACAGTGATTATAAAAGCTAGTGGCCAGGAACCTATGTACAAAGCTAAAAGTAATAAAACATGCATACAACATCGCGCGCGCGTGCACACACATATATATAAAGTCAATTTAGAGTGTATTTGGTATTTTTTAAAAAGAGTTTTTTTTTTTTTAATGAATAGTGATTTTTAGAAGAATGGATGATTGAAATTTGGTTATAAAGTCAATTATTGTGGACTTGATTTTTCGAGGCTATTTGCTGACAGCAAAAATTTACTCTGCAGGTAAAATTTTATCTTGTGGACCCCACTGTGTCAATTTTTTATTTGGTGCTGTCAGAACAATTACGGTGTATTTACTCCCAACGGTAACATTATTAGGCAATACCTAAACTACCCTACGAAAAAAAACAGGTCTCCATCCAAGACCAACTCATCTCCTCCTTCCACCACACAAACAAGCGGCAATTAAAAATCCTCAAGATCTACTCGAGCTGCCACAAATGGATATGCACGACAACCTCAACTCCGCTGATACTGACTGGGCATCTCCGGTAAGAAGCTTTCTTCCTATAGTTTAGAGTTCCGTTCTTTATTTCTTCTGCCCACTACTGAATCATGAACTTGGGAAATTTCTAGGCTTCTTTCTCCACTCCACCGTAATTTCACGTGTCTAAGAGTAAGGGCAAGAACAAGGCTACCTTCAGTAGGAAGAACACGAAGTGGGGCAGGCACAAACACACCATCTTCATCCGCTGCTGTAAAGAGGCTATCATCAGTGGTCACCAGGAAGGAAAATGCTTCACTACTGTTGGATGGGAGCTAATCGTCGCGTGGTTGAAGGAACACACCAGCCGAAATGGAGTCAGCATGCTCTACTTAACCATTGGAAGGCCATGCGTAAGGACCACGCCCACCTCTTCGAGCTCCTTAACTGCAGTGGCGTAACATACGACCAGAAATGTAACACTGTGGTCGCCCCCGACCACTGGTGGGAGTCTAAAATCCGGGTACCTCACCAACTGAAATTATTTTGTCTGTAAACTGGTGTCTATTATTTTATAAATTATCTTCTTTTTTTAACCCGTAAATGTATTACGTTCAATTTGTAAGAAAATTATTAGCTTCGAAGTATTGGTGAATTGTTAATGGTGAAGTGAACATAATGCTTTGGTGCACTATTTTGTGTCGTAAGCACTTGCATTGTCGTCACCCATGTTCTGTCGAATTTTAGGAAAGTGGAGTTTCGTTCAATCAGTTGAAAGATAAAATATTTAGCATTTCAACTTTTGCATTATTTTTTCATTTGTATCGTGGTTGTGTTCTGTTGAAATCTTATCTCTTTTGGCTTACGACAAATTCATGCTCTCTGGAGATTATAGCATGCCTTCGAATTTGCACATTCAGGAAAACTTTGGGGATAGTTACTACGGCCAAAGTTTGGGCATAATCATGATGAAGCTTTGGTTAGGCTCTGTTAAATAATTGCAACTTTTGTCTCTATTTCCACCATATAGACCATTTTTTTTGTGAAGACCATATAAACCTTTTTATCTGAAAACTTGCACGTGAAGTTTTTCCCAAAAAATTCACAGATAAATGTCAACTTGAAGTTATTGTTTTAAAAAACATTAGTCATGTGTATTTATGTAAGCATGCAAGTGAATAAATCCACCTACATTCCCAACAGTTTCTATGACAATTATAGAGCTTCAACTCATTATCTATCGTGTAAGGAAAGTAGATTACATATGGAGCGAGCCTTGGGATGCAATTGGAATTTTTTTTTTAAAATACAAAAAGAAAACAGAAAAAAAACATTTTGCATATCATCTGGATTGTGAATCATTTTTCGTGAGATATGGCACGATAAGGATGTGTATGTAATCATTTTTGCTCATCAATCTCTTAAGTATTAGGAGTACTCATAATGATAAGGAAGCAAGTTTTAATTTGTATACATCCATTACTTAGCCCCTGTCCACTTACCAAACAAGAAAAAAATATTTGTGGAGCTCTAGAAAAAAGATGATAAACTAATTTATGCTGGCCAAATACAGTTTTTACCGATGAAGATGTTATACTAGACAAATACTATGATTTGTTGGTTTAATTAGTTTGTTGAACTATCTGCAGATCCGTCCAGCTTACAAAAAGTTCAGGAGTGTGGATTGCAAAGAGATTTCTGAGGACTACACACGCTTGTTCGGGGACACGTACAATTCGACAAGTTCGCCTTAACACCAACGAAAATGGGACGGAAGGGTGGTTTTCTATCCTCGAACTATGGTAGAGTAGGACCGTCGAACAATACTATTCCAGTTTGTGCTGAGATGAGTGATGAAAGCAATGGTGGGGATGTTAACGAGAAAGGATCAGCCATGGATTTCTCATTGCCTCGAAGTGGCAATAAACGTAAAGGAAGTACCAGTGGGGGCAAGCAAAAGAAGAAGTCTGGACGGGAGTCACTTTCTGAGTCAGCCCACAAGCTAGCCAGTCTAGGGGAGGACCTTCGAGCTGAGCACAGACGTGCACGTGAAATATGTCCAAGCTGCGCAGAATGTTTCAAGGAACTTAAGGCTGGCAGTTTACTTCAGCCAAAAACAAGGATGTCCAACTTTATCCTTATTTTTTTAACCGTGAAGGTTATGCTGCTTGTGAGACTGTCAATGAGAAATGGGACTGGTTGGTTTATAACTTCGAGGAATACATATCTTCCAAAAAATGAAGACTACTTCCGGTTTGTCAATTCGAATGCCCTACTAATGCTAGTACTTGATGTTTATTTTTAAATTTTCCCTTGCTCATCAACTTCTATTTAGATTTGTCTGATTATGCTTCTATGTGTAAGGAAAATGTGAGATGGGCACCCTTTAGCAATGTCTTTTGTGCATGTGCAACCTGTGACTAAGTTGTGGTGTGTAACGAATTTATCCTAGACTTGTTCAGCTCCTATTTGGCATCTTCTATCATGAACAACAATTTGATATCCATTTGTGGTGTGTGAAATCTATACTTCAGACAGGTTCTTTACCTTTTTTCATAGTTACACAGTAGGTTTTTTTGAATTTCTATGCATGAACATTGTGGTCATACTAATGAAAATTGTACTATAGCACTCACCATTTTCAAAAAAGGCATGGTGCAGCATTTGACCACTGTCACTAGTGGTTAATTATTCTATGTATATAATTTCTTATCATGTACGTATGAATTGGCTATAAATGAATGCAATTGTATGAATTGGCTATAAATGAATGCAATTGGGATCAGTCCTTCAACCAAACTCATAGAGACCTACAAAAAAATAAAAATAAACCACTCCACCTCCCATACTACAATCGAAATACTGTGGTGTTTGCAAATAGATACCATCACGAAGTAAGTAGCGAGGATTCTTCAAACACTCCACAAAATTTGGAACATTATGTCATTCCCTTCAAATTTTGGCCATGTTGACTTTACTTCAATTCTTGACCAGCATTCAGACGATGAACTTGACGACAACGAGTACATAGACATGTTGGAGCAGGACACAATAGTGTGGCTCCAGTATTGTAACATGCTTGAAAGTGCTATGCTTGACTACTGTCTTCTCCAACCACAACCCCCACGTTTCCCAAACATCCGTAATGGTCACATGTTCATGTTAGACTGTCTCGAATAGCCATCAGGTCAAATAGCCAATGTTCATGCATTTTTCGCACATCTTGCGAGACGATTATGGATTGACCACTAAGAACAACGTTGACGTATACCAGCAGGTTGCAATGTTCTTGAGCATTCTAGCACGTGGTAAGGGTTACAGACAGATCCAGACACGATTTGGGCACTCATTGTACACCATAGGTTGGTATTTTAGGAAAGTGCTGGCAGCCGTTGTACGGCTTGGTGGGAACGTAATTAAACTAGATCCGAACTACAATCAAAGTCCAATTCACCATAGACCAGATCCTGCCAAACATCGTATGTTCAAGGTATGAATGATATTTTTAGCATTTCAAAATGGGACATTTGAACACTACCTAACAATTGTAAACATGTAGGACTGCATTGAGGAGATTGACGGCACACATATTCCAGCTGTACTTCCTGAGAATGAGAAACTGAACTTCATTGGTAGGAAAGGGTATCCGACCCAGAATGTACTCGCTGTGTGTGATTTTAATCTTTGCTTCACATTTGTCATCATTGGCACATCGGGAAAAAACGCATGACAGTTATATTCTAGCGAGGGCAATACATGATCCAGATATACATTTTTCGCAGCCGGCTAGTGATAAGTACTATTTAGTGGACTCCGGTTTCGCACATAGATGCGGTTACATGGTGCCTTTCAAAGGGCCGGACGTCAGATATCATTTTCTGGAGTTCCATTCTGCCTCCTCTTCTAGGACACGATGATTCTGGAATTATCATGAACGCTTTAATTATTATCATTCATCATCTAGGAACGTTAACGAAAGGTCGTTTGGTGTACTCAAGGAACGTTGGAAAATTTTAGATAGGAAGCCTCATTATCCCTTCGAAATTCAGACGGCGGTTGTTGTTGCAACGATGACAGTAAATAACGTTCTTTGTCGCTTTGGTCATATTGATCAGGGTTTTCATTCGGCTAAGCTGGTGGATGACGCCGCAAAAATTGATCTTTCGGGACAAGATAAGCAAGATGCAGCGGAGCAAGAAACTGAGATGCATGGCGACGCGGAATGGAATGCACTAAGGGAACACATGGCCCGAAAATCTCGTTGATAATTTGTCTTGTATTAAGGTTGCTCGTGGTGTACATTTATGAGTACTGTCGAATAATATGTATTGGGAAATTCGTAGTTATAATTTTTCAATTTCCGTTGAAAATAATGTGAAATTACCTCGATCACAATGGCGAGAATTGTTCTAATATAGTTCAATACAGTTGAAGTAGTGAAAGCACAATACATAAAAATTGGTGGGCCGAGAAAAAAATTGAAAAAAAAAAGGGAAAACGTGTAATGCATAGCAAAGAAAGAAAGAAAAAAAAAATAAGGGCCGTTCTCTTTGTGTTTGGATTTTGAGTTTAGAATTTTGGATTTTATTTTGAGTTATCTGTTTTTGTTGTTTGTTTTGAGATTGCTGAAAACATGTTCTCTTTGTGATTTTAGAAAACTGTTTTTAAAAATAGAAAACTGAAAAATGAGTTTACTTTGTAATTTTCTGATATAATTATTTTTTGATATTTTATATAGAAAAAAATGATTTATTTGTTGAATTATATTAATATTAATTTTAATGTCAATAAACCAGTAAGTAGGCTATTGAACAAACATTTTGTTAATCTAGCAACTAACAAAACTTGAAATCTAGACCAATCAATATATATTAGCTCATATATAGTTCAATTGTAACAACACTGTCAACGAGAAAAATAAGCACAGATCGCCAATTATACAATAAAAGTTAATTCAGAAGATAAAATATTTTAATGCAATGAAGCGTGTCTCCTGGAATACGCACATGTGCGTAACTATCTCATCTCTGACTTGTGCCATTTAACATATTTGACTTAAATCCAATTACGACTTCTGCATTAAATAGAAATAATTGGAGAATTGAATAAATAAAAGAGAATGAAAAGAAAAATATAATTTTCAAAATAGAGGCCATTACTTAAAATAAAATTACGATATTGTTGTGTACTCAACTTTAATTAAGAAATTGGTGTAGAGGCTTTAATTAAGAAATTACAAATGGGGCAACTCAATTTACAATTGAATTAAATAATCGATATAACAAAAAACTAGAATCCACATCGAAACCTCTAGCTGTACAAGGAGGATAGAAATATAAGGAGGGAAATGCTTTAATATGATTCATGAAATAACATAAACCATTATTTATAAATCCCTTGGAACCATATTTTGTTTACTTTTGGATTAATTTTGTCAAAGAAATTTTCATAACAATACATAAATTTAAAAATAAAAATAAGTAATATTTGAAAGTAATTAAAAGTTTAAAGAATAACTTATAAATCCACAAGATTATAAGGAAAGATTAAAAAGATATTTATATATTAGTATTCTATGATAAAATAAAAATTTTTGAAAATCATAAATTTAAAAAATTTATTAAGTGAATATGAGGATTCAATGAGCATTGAATCCTCATTCAATCCAGATTCAATCCGGATTGAATCTTGTTTAATAGTTGGGAAAAATGTTTACTAGTCAACGGAACAAATACAAATCGGAATTCTGACAAATGTTGAACGGTTTTGAATTGGTGACTAGTGGGGCATTTTGTTCCAATAACTATGGGTTACTATAGCTGTACAGTAGCGGATTTGAGTTGTCTGCCCATGCATCAGACTTTTGCCAATAATTTAATGTAAATGTGTTCATGGATCCCACAATCAATGTACAAATTTTACCCATTTGCAAAACCTTTTCGGGAGCAAACATCCTCTTAATAAATGATTGTAATCGAGTACAATAAAAAAAAAAATTTAATGAAAATCAAATAGGGCTCAAAGAAACTTTGCAAATCCTTTCCTTTCTGTACAATATATTAGTCAAGTCATGTCATGGTCTCATAATAGAAAAGCATGGATAAAAAAGAGAAATAAAACTATTGCCCTCGAATTGACGTTCTGTATTACCATTTTTTTTTTTTAAAAAAAAACAATGTAGTCATAGTAAATAAATCTTTGTTCCAAATACAAATAAAAAACAACAAGAAGCCCATAAACTAATAAAAAGTACTGCTGGAATATAAAAATATGCATTACACCAGATTTAATTTATTATCCTCCCTAGATCGTAACATCATGATTGTACTGCATCAACCGCCAACCAATGATCCATTCTAACCTGTGAAATAATAGGGGTGAGTATATAAAAATACTTAGTAGGACACGAAACTATGGTGCAATCCCGAATAAAATATTCAATACAAGTATCAAGAATATCATAACGTCATTATATCTTTAAAAAAATCGATAATAGTTCAATCATATCATATCATATCTTTGGTACCGGATGGTCATATAAACATCATATCATATCTTTAACTTTCATAAGTATAATAATTCATCAAAACATGTAAAAATAATTTAAACAGGATAAAACAACTATACCTCATTATCCTACCTTAAACCTTTGAAAAATTGGATTTGATGTTCAGAGAAAAAGTAGATTTTTTGAACTCCTTGAAATTTCTCAAGACTTTGATAATATATTTCTTTCTTCCAGGGCTGGCCTTGGGATGCCCCAAAAATTGGAGGCATTTATGTGAAATTTTAAATGGGGCCTTAAACGAAAAAATTATCAAAAAACATAGTTCAAATAATATTGTAAACTGTCAAGAGTTGAAATTAAATTTAATCTTCTAGCATTTTTGGATGAATTGTTTATTATTATTAAACACATTGAGATATCTATTATACTAAATTGATGTACCTTACATACTTTTGAGGGCCTTCACACTTTGGAAGTCCTATGCCCGCATGAATTGTATAGGGCCAGGACCAACCCTGCTTTCTTCGTAGAATATGAGAATTTTGGAAGTATCCTACTTGTGTTTGTAAAGAAAAAGATATGAAAGAGGAATATGTGGTAATGGAAAAGTAGAGATATGTGTATGGGATTTTGTATAGAAATATTCCCATGTCTATATCATCAAGAAATATCTCAAACAAATATTTGATGGGACACGTGTAAAAAAAAAAAAAAAAAAAATCTATCCAACCTATCAAATCTTAAACAACTAAAATCCAAATAAACATATATCCTATAACTCCCACACGTCCAAACCTTTACTATCATAATTCAAACACAAATAATAAAATAACATTAATTGTCAACTTCTTTAAACTTCAATAACTTAGACTTCGTTTATCCAATCAACTTTTTCTCGAGCTTAAAATACATGATTAATTGCGAGTTATCCAATGAGACCAATATTGATATATTTATCAATGCCTCTTAAGAATCTATATATATATATATATATATATATATATATAAATCAAATGAAATGAACTTTAATATATTTACAATCTTAGTCCCTAACTTTCAAGGCATGTAAAATATAGCATATAAAGAAAATAAGTTTTATTTTATGAAAAATTTTGCTACTTTAAAATCTCCCCTACTTAAAATATTTTCTTCCTCGAAAAATTACCTTTTCTAATAAAAGAGTTCTGAATATTTGGTCATAAGCTCATCTTCTTTTTCCCGAGTTGCTTCCTCGATTCTATGATCTTTCCATTGAACCTTGACTTGACTAGTGGATACGTTTCTTAAAGTGTGCACATTTCTATCCAAGATCATAGTCGAAGCTTCTTCATATGACAAATCTTTTTGTACTTCCAGTGTCTGATAACTCAACAACATGATTAGAATCATGAATGCATTTTCTGAGCATCGAAGCATGAAACACATTATGCACTACAGCTAGTTCAAATGTTAAGTCAATAAGCCAAACTATCAATCCTTTCAAGAATTTCAAAATGGCTAATAAACCACGGAACACAATATAATTCTGTTTAAATTTGAACTACTTCTCCCAATTTCTAATTCATATGCTGCCAAACACAGAGAGAACATGATGAAAATGTAATCTCTTAATTCGTTGTCGAAAAATGAAGTCCCTTTAATTTCTTGAGCCTATTTAAGGAGATTTCATCAATTTGCCGATAGGAATGGAAGTAAATTATTAAATAGAGGAGTGGATCACTTAATATATCATTAGAGCAATCACAACAATGACCCTTCTACATTAACATTGTTTAGGATCAGTGGTGGTGGGGTCCTACGTGGTGTGACCACCTAATAGGAAGCCACCACCTCATCGGGTGGCCTCAGATAGGTCCGTCTACTTAAGTATTTCTCCCCATTTAGGCTTTAAAAGTAAAGAACACTTGAGATTATGAGACTCTGGCTTCATACTAAATGATTTTCGTTAGGACATGGATACAAGTTTCTCAACATTGGTTCAATAGTCCTTCCATCTGTCCTCAAGTACTTGAAAATCATAATTAGGAAACATAGTTTAAAACAAATTGGGCCTAAAGACTCTATGAGGACGAAAGGTTTAGTTGATATGTCAGTGGTAGTTTGTAATTCTGCATAGGTGAGGGGGTTAAGAGATGGAAGGTTAAGGAGGAGATCGACTGGAGATCAAAATGTATGCAGTAAATACTAAATATAGTATGAAGCGACGAACTATATTTAGGATCATTAATTAATGTAAACCTAAGGCACATGTCCCTTTACATGTAGTATGATCCACTACTCAGTTTTCATGCACAAATAAATATGGTTTCCATCTAAACCCAGCAAAAAATGGCAGAAAGTTTACATCATTGTATTTGTTATCATCAATTTGCGTATAATGCTATGTCAGTGAGGGCATGCTATTGATGATAATTATAGGTTGTTTTTTTTTACTGTTGTTATGTTAAAAGAATTCGATGTGAATGTCTGAACTATAATTGTAGCGACCAAGAATTTTTACGCGATTAATAATTATTTTAATAGAAAATCGTGTCGCTACTATTTCACCCATTTTTATTAAGTTAACGCCACGACGTATTCGTATAGCCAAGTCAAGAAATAATCGAGATCGTTCGATTTTAAATTAAATTCCGAATTTCTAAAAATATCTCCATTCTCTTGATTTAAAGTATATTAAGTCCAAGTACTTAATTCAATGTTATCCCAATATTTATTTATACAAAAATTATTTTTATTATTGAAATTAAGAAAATATATGCAAGCATGAGAGGTTCCATTATATATAATAATTATGAGAATCTTAATTTAATAAATATGGAAAAGTATATGAATGAATTATATACTCCATTATATGTAATCATGAAGAGCATAATATTTGTATAAATATGGAAAAGTATATGAATGAATTATATACTCCATTATATGTAATCATGAAGAGCATAATATTTGTATAAATATGGAAAAGTATATGAATGAATTATAGACTCCATTATATGTAATCATGAAGAGCATAATATTTGTATAAATATGGAAAAGTATATGAATGGTTGATAAGATTCCATTATATGTAATCATGAAGAGCATAATATTTGTATAAATATGGAAAAGTATATGAATGGTTGATAAGACTCCATTATATGTAATCATGAAGAGCATAATATTTGTATAAATATGGAAAAGTATATGAATGGTTGATAAGACTCCATTATATGTAATCATGAAGAGCATAATATTTGTATAAATATGGAAAAGTATATGAATGGTGCTTTACTTTAAGAAAAGGATGTGTTAAAATTAATAGAATTGAATGATTATGTTTACAATATGCCAACTTTATACATCTATTTAAACCCATCTCTTTTACACACAACTCTACACATATACACTTATTTCCAATCTCTTGACAAAATCCACAAGTAAGAGAAATTCAAGGTGGTCAAGAAAGTTTTGGTCCATTTACTACTACACTTCATTTTAATCTTTTAAAAGGTAAGTATATCTTATGTTTTTATGAAAAGTAAGTATGTTTTTATGAAAGGTAAATACACCTTATGTTTTTATGAAAAGTAAGTATGTTTTTATGACAAGTAAGTATATCTTATGTTTTTATGAAAAGTAAGTATGTTTTTATGAAAGGTAAATACACCTTATGTTTTTATGAAAAGTAAGTATGTTTTTATGACAAGTAAGTATATCTTATGTTTTTATGAAAAGTAAGTATGTTTTTATGAAAGGTAAATACACCTTATGTTTTTATGAAAAGTAAGTATGTTTTTATGACAAGTAAGTATATCTTATGTTTTTATGAAAAGTAAGTATGTTTTTATGAAAGGTAAATACACCTTATATTTTTATGAAAAGTAAGTATGTTTTTATGACAAGTAAGTATATCTTATGTTTTTATGAAAAGTAAGTATGTTTTTATGAAAGGTAAATACACCTTATGTTTTTATGAAAAGTAAGTATGTTTTTATGACAAGTAAGTATATCTTATGTTTTTATGAAAATGTTTGGATCATTGCTATGAAATCAATCTCACAAGATTGTTATGGGTTCCATATGATATGTTTATGATTATGCTAAGGGGACCAGAGTTTAGTAGCGCTACACATAAGAATTCTTGCCATTTAAGTTCGGTAAAATTCTTGTGTCTCCCTATGTTTATGAGTATTTCGATCCTATCCTATGTTATGATGAAAATGATCCATATGCTTTCAAAAGAAAATTTATGCTTGGTATACTTACTGGAATTTTATAAATCTCACTCCACGATATTTACCATTTTCAGATAATTGAAGGTTCGAGGCGGTCAACATGGAAGTGGCAAAAGTGGTTAAGATTGATGAGATAATTATGTTGAACTTTATGTAAGAAAATTATGTTCTATTTTTATTCACAAATAAAATTATGGGATTCTAATTATTCTTTTGAATAATTTTACATTACTATTTAAGTCTCGATAATATGATATGAGTCACTTTTTGTGGCACTCGAATGGTCGAGAATTCGGGTCGTCACAATAATTGTTTCAGAATGACTCAATAGCCACTTACATGTAGTTCATATGTTGTCTTTCTATAATTTATGCTTTGCACTTTGATTGTCACCTTGAACTATAATATCATCAATGACAGTCTAAGTTCGGTGTTCTCCACAAAATGGGTGAGTTTAATTTTATTTTTAGCTAATATATTTTGACCATGGCTTCAATTGTACATAAAAAGGAAAAGAAGTTAATTTCCCACCTTGTTGATCTCAGTCTTTCTCTCAAGAAGGTGTCCTTCACGATCTACCAAGTAACGCCTTCGTTGTAACGACCAGAAAAATTATGATGTCCTTAATTCTCCATTATGATGTAATAAGTTATTCTTAGAATTTATATAATTATTGTGGAATTTAAAGAAAGAAAAATGAAAAAAATTAACAAAAAAGAAAAGTTACGAAAAATGTTAATAAACGTCTCTCTTTAGGAGACTCATTTAATCACTTCCATCCTCATTAGAATGCATGGATAAGTTCTCGGATAAGACTTAAGAATTTGAATTCCGTTCTTGAGTTCGTTCAACGGATAGTCACCTGTGAATTTTTACTTTACTATACAATTAAGAAACCAGTTTTTAGTGGCTTAATTTGGCAAGCCATAACATTCTCCTTAGTTAACCATTTCTTGCATGGTAAATTACACATGTAAGTAAGGCTTGAGTACTTTGAAATGGTATCAAGAACTCAAGATTTAGACCTCATTTACTACCTCGAATCTGAGCTCAAACATCCCTCCTCAAAACTGGAATTTTGGAAGTTTTAAGCTTGAGGTGGCACTAGGATAGACACGGCTAAACTTGTAGCATTTGTTATTCACCCTATCTATAATACCCATCTTATGTTTGCATGTTGTAAGACATCAACCTCCAGCTTTAAAGAATAAGAGCCAAGTCATTCCTTAATCTCCAAGCAAAGTTGCAATCTCCTATAACCATGATTTTTTACCTTCTCTTGCACCCAACTATTCTTATTAATAGTTTGAATCAAAATTTTATAATTGAAAATCAAGAAAAAAAAGTTGAAAAGAATATCTTTAAATTCCAAACCCTAGATAAGGAAATTAAGTCAAAATCTTATTTTCAATCCATTCCAAGCATTCCTTTTCATCGGAAAACGTATTTTCTCAAAGTCATTTACCAAAACAAATGAGTGTGGATCAAAGAAAAAAAATGGATTTCAAACTCTGAAAATATGCTTGTGCTTGACACCTACCAGTTCCTGTCGACATCTAGGTTTATAAAGAAAAAAATGACTCTTTGACACTCTGGAGTCGATACCAAACGAACAGTCCAACAGTCTAACTTCGTTCAACCATGAATTTTGTTTTACAACTCCAATTGTGATCCGTAAAGTCCATTGAACTCCAGATTCGATGATATTTCTAATGGTATATTATACAACTCATGGATCTTTATGTACTAGGATTTATGTACTTATTTATTCACACACTCCGCTCAAAGTTTGTTGAAAGACTTCCATTCCAAAGAAAGTCATTCTAGGAGTTGTTCATGTATCAATTCATCCAATAAAAAATTAGTCGATATGTTTATGGGAATAATATAATTCATTATAAGTGATTTGATATGTTTATGTGAATTAAATTATTCATTACAAGTGAGTGGGATGTGTTTAATACTTTGGATATGTTTACATGAATTATATGATTTTATTATAGGAGAGTGAAATATTTTATATTGGTAGAGTTATATATGTTTATATGAATTATATGATCCATTATATGAGTTTGATATGTTTATATGAATTACATGATTCATTATAAGCGAGTATTTAAGAGACCCTTATTGATGTGATCAGTTGTGGGGATTACGAAGAACATGCGGAAATTAGACTCGAAACGCCGGAAAGTTCCAAATCCAAATCAGTATACGATAACAATGCAACCCCGATCTCACGACGCAAGAACCCAATGTATATTAAACCAAAGACCCATTACGATGCGGAGATAAGAACCACAAAGGGGTGAACACCACAAAGGTTGTCTAATCCTTTGATAAGTTCGATTTGTTCAATAAGAACGAAGGAGAACAAGGGAATAACTCACCTTTAATATCAATAATCTCAAAGTTGTCTTTTACAATGGAAAAGAAACATAATATAGCAAAAAACACGTAAAGAAATAAACCCTAGCCGTAACTAAAGTCCAAAACGCGGCTTCTAGTGACAAGTGATTTAGATACAGCGTAGTCCCCATCCTCACAATCACTAGCCTCTTCTAAAGCTGGCATATCCTTATACTCATCCTCTTCTTCCTTCTCATCTTCCGAACACAATAACCCATCACGCACAATCAACACCCGCTTATTTGGACATTGTGAAGAGATATGTCCTAAACCCGGACATTTAAAACATCTAATATCCCTACTTCTAGGAGTTTGAGAGTCAGAAATAATTTTACCTTTGTTGGGTGGCTCTTCCTAAACTTGCTTTTCTGAATAACCCTTTCGTTTTTAGGGGTCCCACTCCATTGAGACTTCCCAAAAGTAGTAGAACCTGTAGAAAACTTCGAGGCCCCCTTCCTTTTCAGTTGCCGCTCCACTTTCATTGCCATATGCAACATATCCTCCAAATCAATATCATGTTGCAATTCAATAACATTAGCAATCTCTCGATTCAAACCACTTAAAAATCTAGCCATGGTCGCCTCCGGATCCTCCTCAATGTTTGCTCTAATCATAGCAATTTTCATTTCCATTTCCCTATGGTAATCCTCCACACTCTTACCACCTTGGGAAAGGGTTTGTAATTTTTGGTAAAGGTCGATGTAGTAATGGTTAGGCACAAATCTTTTTCTCATAAGGGCCTTCAACTCATCCCAAGTCTTAATAGGCCTCTCCCGATTCCTCCTTTTACTAGTCACCAACTGATCCCACCATACTATAGCATAATCTGTGAATTCTACGACTGCCAATTTTACCTTCTTAGCCTCAGAATAGTTATGATAATCAAAAATTAGTTCTACCCTCTTTTCTCACTCAAAATAAATTTCCGGATTTCTTTTACCTTGGAATGGAGGGATGGACATTTTTATGTTACCAGTATGCCCATCTATGTCATCTCTATCCCTACATTCATGCCTATAACCCCTTTCGCTCCTTTCTCCTCGATCCCGTCTCCTACCCGCATTGGCCATAGACAAATCTCCACTATCACCATCACTATCAACATCCTCAACATTTTCATTCCTAACTTCATATTGAGGGTTGAAGTCATACCTTAGCAGTCTCCTCAAATTAGGGAATGCATGTGGTTGTTTCTAACGCGGTTGAACAATTCCAACACGACGAGTATCCACCGAGTCATTAGTTCTTCCTAAATTCACGCCTGATGGCGTACCCAACCTTGCATCCAATTTTGCATCTATCTTTGCTTCCAATTTCCCCATATGTTCCTCTAGCAATGCAAGAATCTGAAATTTCTAGTTATCCTCCCCTGTTGATGATGCTTCCTTCTGTGACATGGTTAGTAATTTAAAGAAAAGAAAAGAAAATTTACGTAATGATCCTCACGTGTTTGTCACTCGTGTATCACTCAATTCAACTTTTTTCCTCTAATATGCTCACCACTCTTTCCTTTTACCTCTCTATCCCCTTTTCTCAAGTTCTCAAAGAACCAACCAAACTGGTCATGGATTTGATCTCTGTGGAATTAACCCCCAAAGCTCAAGACACAAATTGATGGAAAAAAACAATAACGGAATATTGGACTCAAGAATTTCAAGAAGGAAGTTTTCTTGAAATAGAAATTGATGCAAAAGAAGAAATAACAATTAATGTGGAACAAGATTAAGTGTAGGAAAGATTTGCCAAAAGATTTCCAAGAAAAACTTTCTTGAATCTTTGGAATGGAATTCTTGATCTTGATTTCAATAATAATCACTTTTCTCTTTTTTTTTTTTTTTTTTGCTAATCAAGAACAATCAACAAGAACAAGAATTGAAATCTTGACCAATCTTGAATTAGTGAAGAGATTCAAGAAATCTAAGAATTGAATAAAATTTAAATAAAGGAACAAAAATAAAAATTAAACAAGAAATATAAAAAGAATTGAATTTAGAGGCCAGCTCTAATACCAGATGATGTGATCCGTTATGGGGATTACTAAGAACACACGAAAATTAGACTCGAAAAGCCAGAAAGCTCCAAATCCAAATCGGTAGACAATAACAATGCAACCCTGACTTCACGATGCAAGAACCCAAGATATATTAAACCAAAGACCCGTTACAATGCGGAGATAAGAACCACAAAGGGGTGAACGCCATAAAGGCTGTCTAATCCTTTCATAAATTTGATTTGTTCAATAAGAATGAAGAAGAACAAGGGAATAACTCACATTCAATATCAATAATCTCAAAGTTGTCGTTTACAATGGAAAAGAAACATAATATAGCAAAAATGCTTAAAGAAATAAACCCTAGCTGCAACTAAAGTCCAAAACACTGTGACGACCCGAATTCTCGACCATTCGAGTGCCACTAAAAGTGACTCATATCATATTATCGAGACTTAAATAGTAATGTAAAATTATTCAAAAGAATAATTAGAATCCCATAATTTTATCTGTGAATAAAAATAGAACATAATTTTCTTACATAAAGTTCAACATAATTATCTCATCAATCTTAACCACTTTTGCCACTTCCATGTTGACCGCCTCGAACCTTCAATTATCTGAAAATGGTAAATATCGTGGAGTGAGATTTATAAAATCCTAGTAAGTATACCAAGCATAAATTTTCTTTTGAAAGCATATGGATCATTTTCATTATAACATAGGATAGGATCGAAATACTCATAAACATAGGGAGACACAAGAATTTTACCGAACTTAAATGGCAAGAATTCTTATGTGTAGCGCTACTAAACTCCGGTCCCCTTAGCATAATCATAAACATATCATATGGAACCCATAACAATCTTGTGAGATTGATTTCATAGCAATGATCCAAACATTTTCATAAAAACATAAGATATACTTACTTGTCATAAAAACATACTTACTTTTCATAAAAACATAAGGTGTATTTACCTTTCATAAAAACATACTTACTTTTCATAAAAATATAAGATATACTTACTTGTCATAAAAACATACTTACTTTTCATAAAAACATAAGGTGTATTTACCTTTCATAAAAACATACTTACTTTTCATAAAAACATAAGATATACTTACTTGTCATAAAAACATACTTACTTTTCATAAAAACATAAGGTGTATTTACCTTTCATAAAAACATACTTACTTTTCATAAAAACATAAGATATACTTACTTGTCATAAAAACATACTTACTTTTCATAAAAACATAAGGTAATACCTTTCATAAAAACATACTTACTTTTCATAAAAACATAAGGTATATTTACCTTTCATAAAAACATACTTACTTTTCATAAAAACATAAGATATACTTACTTGTCATAAAAACATACTTACTTTTCATAAAAACATAAGGTGTATTTACCTTTCATAAAAACATACTTACTTTTCATAAAAACATAAGATATACTTACATTTCATAACAACATACTTAATTTTCATAAAAACATAAGATATACTTACATTTCATAACAACATACTTAATTTTCATAAAAACATAAGATATACTTACATTTCATAACAACATACTTAATTTTCATAAAAACATAAGATATACTTACATTTCATAACAACATACTTAATTTTCATAAAAACATAAGATATACTTACATTTCATAACAACATACTTAATTTTCATAAAAACATAAGATATACTTACTTGTCATAAAAACATACTTACTTTTCATAAAAACATAAGGTGTATTTACCTTTCATAAAAACATACTTACTTTTCATAAAAACATAAGATATACTTACTTGTCATAAAAACATACTTACTTTTCATAAAAACATAAGGTGTATTTACCTTTCATAAAAACATACTTACTTTTCATAAAAACATAAGATATACTTACCTTTTAAAAGATTAAAATGAAGTGTAGTAGTAAATGGACCAAAACTTTCTTGACCACCTTGAATTTCTCTTACTTGTGGATTTTGTCAAGAGATTGGAAATAAGTGTATATGTGTAGAGTTGTGTGTAAAAGAGATGGGTTTAAATAGATGTATAAAGTTGGCATATTGTAAACATAATCATTCAATTCTATTAATTTTAACACATCCTTTTCTTAAAGTAAAGCACCATTCATATACTTTTCCATATTTATACAAATAATATGCTCTTCATGATTATATATAATGGAGTCTATCAATCATTCATATATTTTTCCATATTTATACAAATATTATGCTCTTCATGATTATATATAATGGAGTATATAAATCATTCATATACTTTTCCATTTTTTATACAAATATTATGCTCTTCATGATTACATATAATGGAGTCTTATCAATCATTCATATACTTTTCCATATTTATACAAATATTATGCTCTTCATGATTATATATAATGGAGTATATAAATCATTCATATACTTTTCCATATTTATACAAATATTATGCTCTTCATGATTATATATAATGGAGTATATAAATCATTCATATACTTTTCCATATTTATACAAATATTATGCTCTTCATGATTATATATAATGGAATATATAAATCATTCATATACTTTTCCATTTTTTATACAAATATTATGCTCTTCATGATTACATATAATGGAACCTCTCATGCTTGCATATATTTTCTTAATTTAAATAATAAAAGTAATTTTTGTATAAATAAATATTGGGATAACATTGAATTAAGTATTTGGACTTAATATACTTTATTTCAAGAAAATGGAGATATTTTTAGAAATTCGGAATTTAATTTAAAATCGAACGATCTCGATTATTTCTTGACTTGGCTATACGAATACGTCGCTGCGTTAACTTAATAAAAAATGGGTGAAATAGTAGCGACACGATTTTCTATTAAAATAATTATTAATCGCGTAAAAATTCTTGGTTGCTACAGCAGCTCCTAAGTTATGGCTGTAACATATGGCCTTACGGCCGTAATTGTCTCTCGGGTTCAAAATTAATTGTAATAGTTACGGTCGTGACATCAACATTTACGATCGTAATTGACACGCTGAAACAAAAAATCATATTCTAGTTACGGCCGCGAAAGAGACCCTTACGGCCGTAATTCAAGTTTTGCCCAAAATTTGCTATAGTTGCGTTACGGCCGTAACTTTCACTCTTAATACCGTGAAATGGCTTCTGCTCCTTTTTTTTAGCTCGTTCTTTGGCCCATATCCATTGTAATTGACTTTGGATCTTCTTCTATCTTGTCATGCATTGAAAATGAAGCCTTCGACCTTGTACTTGAGCACTCGTCCATCCAAGCTTGCATAAATCCTTGCATTACCTGCTTGATCTTCTTAGCCCTCAGCCTCGTTATTGGTCCCACTCCAGTACTCATCACTTATATATGGTGTATTGTGTTAACATGTTTTGAATACAATGGCTTTCGATGGATAATAAATCATAAATGAAGGTTTATGCATAAAAGAAAGATATTTCGTGACGATTATAGATTTGAACTCTATCCTCTTTGATAATCAATGTGTTATTTGGGATATCGATGTTGATCGTGAGGGCCGTACAACTTCAAGGTACCCAAGAATGACTTGTGCAGATCTAGTATTGGAGTCGACTAAGGTGAAAATGATAGGTGTTCGCTAAAATCGTATACCGCAAGTGCACGGTTCGCGTTCAAGTAGTAAAGTGGACTAGAGAAGTCCGGGTTATCGTACCCATGAGGAATGATTGAAGTGTAACTAAAGTTATTGATTTCATTTTAAAAGAAAAGTCAAGTAACATAAAAAGTTGGTTTGATGGTGAACACTAACTATCATAAAATTAAAACATGGCAACATGAAAAACTAGTTAATTAAAGCAAATAGACAACAATATGTAAAAGCTAGGATTAAAACTAATTATCCAAAATAAACTAATAATAAAAAGAACTTGGTGACTAAACTAAACTAGAAAACATGAAACAAGGTGAATTTAGTTTTTATAACTACACTAACTTCTTCTTTCACAAATCAAATAGTGGTAGTCAATTAATTAACCAAATTACATGGGAAAATTTAAATTTAACCTAATATGTGTAGTAAATTCCAATAAGAACCTAACATAGTGACAAACATTTTAAAAATTACGAAAAACATAAACAACATTCACAATCACAAATACATAAACATAAATACCCACAATCCAAAAACAACCTAAAATACTTAAATAACCTTAAACTAATTAAAATTCCAACACAATAATATTAACCCCCAATAATAAACTAACAACACCATTTAACAAATAACATAAACATGAGAATAATACTTAAAATAAAGATTAAAAACAAGATAATAAAGAAAACTCCCCTTTTTGTAAAGTTCTTGAAGTGAAAACCCAAGAATCCTTCACTTTGAACCAAATTTCTTCATCAACCATTAATATCTTCAACAACCCAATCATAAAACATTAAATGCACTTAAAATATATAACATTTATGGTAGAAATTTGAGAAAATACCAACTATAAAAACTTAAACTACAACAAGAGGATGAAATGTAGAAGAAGAACACAAGAACATTAAAATATTAATTAAACATTGCATTAAATAAGGTAAATGTTAAGGAAAATACAAGAGAAAATAGAAAGAGACAAGAAACTTACATAATGCTTCAAAAATCTGACTTTTTCCTATTTATACAACCCTAAAATCATCCAAAAAACCCTAAAAAATGCCAAGATCCGCGAAATTCAGCTTATGGGCCGAACCGGGTCAGCCGGTTTGACCCGGTCCGGCCTGAAAACTTTCCTTTTTTTTTTTAATTTTAAAGGCGCGCGATTGCGTGCGGTAAAATTTTGCTCCAGCTTTGTCTCGGGTCCGTTTTGGGGTCCAAGTCGCGAACGCGACTTGGTTCGAGCCACGTGATCGCGTGGCTCAGCCAAATGATGATTTTGCAGCTATGTCCTTTCCGTAATTGCCATCAAGTCCTCCATCTTTTAATCTCGAGCAATTTAGTCCCCAAATTTTCAGATTTCTTTCAAATATGTCCTTCTAAAATTGCACTTTTGGCCCTTCAACTTTTGAAATCTTTTAATTTGGTCCCTTGGTTAATTGCGTGGCTTGTCCAAAACTTCCCGGAAGTGACAAAATGGTCCCCAGACTTCCAATTTCAGCGTAATTTGCACTTCTTTTGTGGTTTTTGGTCTCAAACTTGGATATTAACCTATTTAAATACAAAATATGCATAAATTAGTAGATATTTGCTCAAGATGTTCCAAAATATGCTAATTTAAAGGTATAAAAAGTGTATAAAATGCACTTAACAAATACCCCCAAACTTAAACTCTTGCTCGTCTCGAGCAAGAATATCTACTAGCACAAAAGCAAATGAATGAATGATTAAAAATGCTAGATAACTTGTAAATTCTTTCTTGAGTGTAAAATTGCATGATTAATTCACAATTGTGTTTTCAAGATAATACTACAAAAGAAGTTGAGCTTATCTCATGTTTGATCGGTGTGTGTGTGCATAGTCACTTCCAATTATCACCAAGGTTCAAAGAAACATTGTAGGAGGGATAAATTTCAAATTAATACTATCCACCCTTAGTGGTCAATTTCATTCCTTACCCTCTCATGACATTCATCCCCCCATATTATTTCTTTTCTCTCCCAAAATGCATCCTAGGGGTGACTCTCAATTCACACATTTCTTTTCCACTAAAGCTTGGTTATGACTTACCAGCGCTCTCAACAATCTAGATATGCAGTGACTCTCCACTAGATGAGTGTTTCAACATTAAAGTTTATACCAAGTAATTCAAACTCACTATTAATCTAAGCCCTTATGCAAATACAAATGCATGATTTCTACAAACTAATGTGATGATTGCTCGTGACTTCCTCACTCCCTTAAGCTTTCTATTTGACCCATGTAGCGAGCTTTAGGTCGGCAACTCCCCAATTGTTTTAAGATCAAAGGGTACCAGGTTTCAAAATACCCCTACGGACTTACTAACTCGAGTCAAAAAGGCTACGAAGTGAGGTAGACTTATTAAGCAAATGCAATGATGATGATGTGCTTTTTTTTTTTTTTTTTTTCAAGTGTGTGTGTGTGTACCCTACTCATTAAGCTTTCTAATTGACCCATGTAGCGAGCTTTAGGCCGATGACTCCCAAGTTTCAAACTTAAGGAACCAAGTTTCAAGATACTCCTACGGGCTTAATTGCTCGAGTCAAAAAGGCTACGAGATAGGGCAATGCAATAATTAAAATGGGCTTAGATCTCTAGCATTTGGTCATCACTTAGCTTATACTAACGTCAACAACACTCCACACAAATTTAGATCAAGCATGCATGGAATCACTACACATCTAGACCGTCTCCTTTACCGGCTCGACCACCCCCAAACTTGTCTCACAAAGGATCAAGAGATTAATAGCATAGAGAAGGAATTGTATAGGTTGATAAAAATTGAAGATACAAGCTCACAACCTAATTTCTACTTCACAAATTTTTCCAACCTTCAATGGATTCCAAATCTCAACAACAATTAGTTATGACTATTGTGCTCAAGAGAACTCAGGATCACTCATAGATAAGCAATTTATAAAGATAGACACAAGTAGCATATTTGATCATGATTCGTGAATTAATCAGCAATTTCAAACATCAAATCATTTTGAGCCGACAAGGCTATCTAGCATGTCAATATCCACAACAAAATGAACAAAATCAAACATCACAATATCTTAAGCCGGCAAGGCTATCTAACATGATATTATGTAAAATGAAGTCAACACCCCCAAACTTGAATTACACATTGTCCTCAATGTGAAAATAGAAACAATATGTAAAGGAGATAAGAGGTAGTGAAACTTCCCTGATTCAATGCTTGGTTGTGACGTTGAAATTGACCTAAGCTTTCGTCGAATGTAGTTCACCCCCAAACTTGTTGAGGACCATGTCACTTAGGATTTTCAAAAAATTGTTACCTACAAAAGTTTGACAATTAATTAAAAAGGAAGTAAAGAAGTAAAGTAAATAAATACAAGTAAATTAAAAGACAAGAAATTTGGGTTTCCTCCCAAAAAGCGCTTGGTTAAAGTCATAAGCTCGACTTTTGGATTTTTATTCGGGAGCATTGAGGAGAAATAATGATTTTTCCTCCGGGGGTTCCCCTTCCAAGAATGGTTTCAACCTTTGCCCGTTGACCTTGAAATGTCCCTTGTCGGGATGATAAAGCTCAATAGCTCCATGGGGAAAGATTTGAGAAATTGTGAACGGCCCCCACCAACGGGATCGAAGCTTTCCGGGGAATAGTCGAAGTCGGGAGTTGAATAGAAGAACTTGTTGCCCAACTTTGAAGTCTCTCTTCATAATGTGGTTATCATGCCATTTCTTAGTCCTCTCCTTATAGATGCGAGCATTTTCATATGAGTTGAGGCGAAATTCGTCAAGTTCATTAAGTTGAAGCAACCTCTTCTCACCAATTAATTTTGCATCAAAGTTTAATGCCCGTGTAGCCCAAAATGCTCGATGCTCAAGTTCAACGGGGAGATGACATGATTTTTCAAAAACAAGACAAAATGGAGACATACCAATAGGAGTCTTGAATGCGGTGCGGTAAGCCCATAATGCATCATCTAGCTTCCTCGACCAATCTTTCCTTGATGTATTCACCGTCATCTTAAGAATTCTTTTCAACTCTCGATTTGAGATCTCCACTTGGCCACTTGTTTGGGGATGGTAAGGTGTGGCAACTCGGTGCTTCACTCCATATTTTGACAAGAGTGAGTCAAGGAGGCGATTGCAAAAATGTTTGCCTCCATCACTAATGATGAGTCGGGAGGTTCCAAATCGTGTAAAAATGTTCTTCTTGAGAAAATTGACCACCACCCGAGCATCATTAGTAGGCAATGCCACCGCCTCTACCCATTTAGAAACATAATCCACCGCCACCAAAATATATTGATTCGAGAACGAGGATGGAAATGGCCCCATGAAATCAATTCCCCAAACATCAAAGATTTCCACTTCCAAAATTGAAGTCAATGGCATTTCATTACGCCGAGAGATATTCCCACTCCTTTGGAATCTATCACATTTGGATACTAAGGTATAAGCATCCTTGAACAAAGTTGGACAATAGAATCCCGATTGAAGAACTTTTGAGACGGTTTTGAAAGCTCCAAAGTGACCCCATAAGGTGATGAATGACACCTATCAAGAATTGCTTCCATTTCTTCCTCGGGAACACATTTTCTAATAATTTGGTCCGACCCCCTCTTGAATAAATATGGCTCATCCCAAAAATAATGTTTCACATCGACAAAGAATTTCTTCTTTTGTTGATAAGAGAAATCCGGGGGAAGAATACCACTTACAAGGAAATTCACGAAATCCGCATACCATGGTGCTTCGAAAACTTGGAGAAGATGGTTGGCGTGCAATAGTTGTTCATCCGGAAAGGCTTCATTGATTTCCTCTACTTCAACTTCTTTAGGTTGATCAAGCCTAGAAAGATGATTGGCCACAAGATTATCCGCTCCCTTTTTATCACGGATTTCCAAATCAAATTCTTGCAAGAGAAGGACCCATCTAATCAACCTTGGCTTCGCATCCTTCTTAGAAAGCAAGTATTTTAGAGCGGAGTGATCGGTATAGACAATTACCTTTGAGCCGATAAGATAAGATCGAAATTTGTCAAAGGCAAAGACCACGGCAAGCATCTCTTTCTCGGTTGTGGCATAATTCAATTGAGCATCACTCAATGTTCGGCTTGCATAGTAGATCACATGCAACAATTTACCTCTCCTTTGCCCCAAAACTGCTCCCACGGCATAATCACTAGCATCGCACATGAGCTCAAACGGTAAGCTCCAATCCGGGGCCACAATAATAGGAGCCGAGATAAGCCTCTCCTTAAGAGTGTTGAAAGCCAATAGACACTCTTGAGAGAAATGGAAAGTGTTGTTCTTCTCAAGTAGAGAACAAAGAGGCTTAGTGATTTTAGAAAAATCCTTGATGAATCTCCTATAGAAACTCGCATGCCCCAAGAAACTCCTTATGCCTTTCACCGAAGTAGGAGGAGGCAATTTCTCAATAACTTGTATTTTGGCTTTATCAACCTCAATCCCCCCTTGTGAAATCCGATGGCCAAGTACAATGCCCTCTCTCACCATAAAATGGCATTTCTCCCAATTAAGCACTAAATTGGTTTCTTCACATCTTTTCAACACTAGATCAAGATTATCCAAGCATTCATTGAAAGAAGAACCAAAAACTGAAAAATCATCCATAAATACCTCGATGAATTTTTCCACCATGTCGGAGAAAATGGCCATCATACAACGTTGAAAAGTAGCCGGTGCATTGCAAAGACCAAACGGCATCCTCCTATAAGCAAAAGTCTCATATGGACATGTGAAGGTGGTCTTCTCTTGATCTTCGGGGGCTATTAAAATTTGATTGTAGCCCGAGTATCCATCCAAGAAACAATAATGAGAATGCCCCGCCAACCTCTCAAGCATTTGGACGGGACTCACCCATGCACTATCCGAGATTGGATAGATAATTCCCGCATCCAACCACTTCAATACCTCGGTTTTCACTACTTCTTTCATGTTTGGATTTAGACGGCGTTGGTGCTCCACTGTTGGTTTGAAGTTATCCTCCATGAGGATTTTATGCATGCACAAGGTAGGGCTAATACCCTTGATATCCGCCATAGTCCACCCAATAGCCATTTTATGCATTTTCAACACCTCAAGTAGTTTTTCTTCCTCCACTTCATTCAACAAATTCTAGATAATAACAGGAAGAGTAGAAGAATCACCCAAGTATGCATACCTCAAATGTGGTGGAAGAGGTTTGAGCTCAAGAGTTGGGGCTTGTTGAATGGAGGGTAGTGAAGGAGAAGAGCTCTCTCCCAACTCTTCAAAATATGGCCTCTTCTTGAAGGGATAAAATTTTGGAGCATCCAAGTGTTGTGACATCCTTCCGATGTCCAAATCATCCTCTCCCTCGGTGGTTATGGAGTGAGCAATGATGTCTACTCGGGAGCATAAATTTACCTCGGCGGGGTACTTAATAGATTTCATGATGTCGAATGTGATTTGCTCATCTTGAACCCTCAATATCAATTTGCCTCCTTGCACATCTATTAAAGCTCGACCGGTCGCTGAGAAGGGTCTTCCCAAGATGATTGGGATATCAAGGTCTTCCTCCATATCAAGAATGATAAAATCGGCAGGGAAGATGAATTTGTCCACCTTGATTAGCACATCCTCAACAATACCACGCCGATGCTTAATAGAACGATCGGCCAATTGCAATGAAACTGTGGTTGGCTTCACCTCTCCCATGCCCAATCTCCTGAAAATAGACAAAGGCATTAAATTAATACTAGCACCAAGATCACATAATGCTTTACCAAAAGTTAAATCACCAATAGTACAAGGAATAGTAAAACTCCCTGGATCTTTGATTTTTGGAGGCAATTTGTTTTGTAGTATGGCACTACATCCTTCCGTGAGCATCACAGTTTCATGATCTTCTAGCCTCCTTTTGTTGGAAAGGATGTCTTTCATAAACTTTTCATAGCTAGGAATTTGTGCTAATGCATCGGCAAATGGTATGTTGATGTGAAGTTTCTTGAAAACTTCAAGAAATTTACCAAATTGTGCATCCACCTTGTGCTTTTGGAGTCTTTGAGGAAAAGGAATGGGAGGCACATAAGCTTTCACTGGAGTAGGAACCTTTGTTGAGGTCTCCCCACTTTCCTTCAATGTTGCATCATTTTCATTCACCTCCTCAACATGCTCATTACCTTTTTCTTTCACCTCGGGTTGTGCCACATGTTGCTTTACCGTGACTTCCGGTAATTGAATTCCACTTCTTGTAGTGATGGCTTGCACATTTTCCCTTGGATTGATCTCGGTATATCTTGGCAAGGCTCCTTGTTGTCTCTCCGTCATCATTTTTGCCAATTGCCCAACTTGAGTCTCAAGATTTTTGATAGAAGCCGCTTGATTTTGGAGAATAGTATTGGTCTTATTCATGAATTGCATGAGTATCTCCTCAATGGAAGGCTTCTTCTCTTGGGGTGGTGGAGGTTGAACAAAACCGGGAGGCTTTACTTGATTTTGATTGTTGGACCACGAAAAATTCGGATGATTCCTCCAACCCGGATTGTATGTGTTGGAGTAAGGATTGCCTTGTGGTCGGTTGAAATTTTGAGCATAATTTACTTGCTCATTTGAAGTACAAGCCATTTTGAGCATGGGACATTCCTCAACCTTGTGTGTTGCTCCACATGCATCACAAATAGAAATAGGAGGGTAGATTGCTTTTACCGTATGTTGAGAAGACAAATCATCACACTTCTTGAATAGAAGGTCCATCTTTGCCGATAAAGCCGCATATGCATCCAATTCATGAATTCCCGCGGCTCTCTTTGGTACCATGCGGTCGGTTGGCCAAGTAGAATTGCGATTAGCCATCCTCTCAAAGAGCTCAATTGCCTCATTAGGTGATTTTGTAGTGATAGCTCCATTGGAGGCCGAATCAACCGTCACTCGACTAGATGGATTCATCCCAAGATAGAAATATTGAACTTGCATTTGCTTGGTGAACCCATGATTTGGACATTTCCTCAACATCTCCTTGAATCTTTCCCATGTCTCATAGAAACATTCGGTGTCAAGTTGTCGGAATGTGGAGATATCACTCTTCAATTTAGCCACTTTTGATGGAGGAAAATATTTTGTAGTGAACTTTTGAGTAAGATCATCCCATGTTGTGATGAGTTCCGGAGTGGCTCAACGAGCGTTGACCCGTTGCACGTGCCCGTAGGACCAATAACGAGACAAAGAGCCAAAAGAATCAAGCAGGCAATGCAAGGATTCATGCAAGTGTGGATGGACGAGTGCTCGAGTGCAAAGACTTCATTTACGTTGCATAACAAAGTGGAAGAAGAACCAAAGTTGTTACTACGCATTTGGAATAAAGAACAACAAGAAATTAAGGCAGAAGCATTCTCACGGCCGTAACCCTACTTTTACGGTCGTGAAACCATGTTGGCGGATTTTTGACAGAAAGGCCTTCACGGCCGTAACATATCTTCTTACGGCCGTAAAAGTAAAATAGAAGACTTACGGCCGTAATCAAAGTCTCACGGCCGTAACCCAGGATTTGTAACTTTTAATTTTTGTTCAGAAGGTAGCTTACGGCCGTAATATAAATAGTCACGGCCGTAACATATGTTTTCAATTTTTATCCGTAGCTTGCTTACGGCCGTAAGAGTATAAGTCACGGCCGTAACTTTACGCCGTAATTAAAACCTAATTTTGGGCTTTTTAGTTTAGGTTGAATTCTAGTTTATTTTTCGTTGCTTTATTTTCTTTGCCTATATATATGGCTTTAGTCAGCATTGTAAAATACAACTTTTTATCTTGAGATTAATGATATTGAAGGTGAGATATTCCCTTATATTTTCTTCGTGTTCTCGTCGAACAAATTGAACTTATCAAAGGATTTGACAACATTTGTGGCGTTCCCCCTTTGTGGTTCTTATCTCCGCATCGTAACGGGTTTTGGGTTTAATATACCCACAGTTCTTGCGTCGTGAGGTCGGGGTTGCATTGTTACCGTCTATTATCTTGGATTTTAGAGCTTTCCGGCGTTTAATTCCGCGTGTTCTTGGTGATCCCCGTATCGGATCACATCATCTGGTATCAGAGCCTGTCTCTAAATACAATTATTTAGTATTCCAGTTCTTTTTCTTTTATTTCCATTTATTAATCATTCAAAAAAAAAATTCCATTCTAATTCCTGTTTCTTGAAATTTCTCCAGAAAATCCAAGATTTGCCAATTTCTGTTTTCTTGTTCTTGATTATTCTTGTTGAATAGGATATTTAAAAAAAAAAAAAATTCCGAAAATTTCAAAAAAAGAAAAAAAAAAGAAAAGAGATAGTTGTTGATTTGAACAAGAAATCAAGAAAATAATCTTGGGCAAATCTTTCCAACAAATCCTTGTTTCCATAAAATTTCTTATTCTTGTTTCCATAAAACTTCTTCTTGCAATAGAATTCTTGTTTCCATAATTTCTTTTTTAAATTTCCTAATTCCAATATTTTCCATCAACTTTCCTTATTTGCACTTTGGGGTTTATTCCACAAGGACCAAATTCGTGACTAGTTTAGTGGGTTCTTTGAGAATGTGGGAAAAAAGGGAATAGAGAGGAAAAATGCAGAGTGGTGAGAATAATAGAGGGAAAAAGCTAAATTGAGTGATACACGAGCGATAAAACACGTGAGGATCTTTATTTAATTTTTTTTTCTTCTTTTCTTTATTACTAACCATGTCACAGAAAGAAGTTTCGTCAACGGAAAAGGATCTTCAAGATTTTAAAATGCTTGCAATGGTGGAGGAACGGTTTGCAAAATGGGAGGCGAGGTTGGATGCCAAGTTGGAAGCAAAATTTGGTCCACAATCCGGCGAGAATGTGGAAAGGGTAAATAATCCGGGGGAGACACGTGGTGCGGGAATTGCTCAACCACGTCAGGATCAACAACGCAATTTCCCTAATTTACGGAGACCACTAAGGTATGACTTCAACCCACAATTTAGAGCTAGGAATGAACGTGTTGAGGTTGTTGATAATGATGAGGATAGTGGTGAATTGTCTATTACTAGTGTTGCTAGGAGACGAGATCAGGGAGAAAGACGTGATAGGGGATATAGGCGTGATCGTAGGGATGATGTCGATGGACATGTTGGTAACATTAAAATGTCCATTCCCTCGTTTCAGGGTAAGAGTAATCCGGACGTTTATTTTGAATGGGAAAAGAGGGTAGAATTAATTTTTGATTGTCATAATTATTCTGAAGCTAAAAAGGTTAAATTGGCAGTCGTAGAATTTACTGATTATGCTATAGTATGGTGGGATCAATTGGTTACTAGTAAAAGGAGAAATGGGGAGAGGCCAATTGAAACTTGGGATGAGTTGAAGGCCCTTATGAGAAAACGGTTTGTGCCTGTACATTACTATAGGGATCTCTACCAAAAACTACAAACCCTTTCCCAAGGTAGTAAGAGTGTGGAGGATTACCATAGGGAGATGGAGGTTGCCATGATTAGGGCTAATATAGAGGAAGACCCGGAGGCAACCATGGCTAGGTTTTTAAATGGTTTAAATCGAGATATTGCTAATGTTATTGAATTGCAGCATTATATCGATTTGGAGGAAATGCTTCACATGGCCATGAAAGTGGAGCGACAATTAAAAAAGAAGGGAACTTCAAAATTCTCTACAACTTCTAATTCTTTTGGTAAGTCTACATGGAGTGGAACTTCTAAAAATGAGGGGGTTGTACAGAAAAATAAATTTGAGGCACCGAAGGGAAAAGTAGAGCCACCCAACAAAGGTAAAATTGCTTCTGATTCTCAAACTCCTAGGACTAGAGATATTCGTTGTTTTAAATGTTCCGGCTTAGGAAATATTTCTTCACAATGTCCAAATAAACGAATTTTGGTTTTGCATGATGGGGTATTAAGTTCGGAGGATGAGAAAGAGAGAGAGGTGGAGGATGAGTATAAGGATATGCCAGCTCTAGAGGATGTTAGTGAAAATGATGATGCGGACTATGCAGTAGCTAAATCACTTGTCACTAGGAGAGCCCTTAGTACTCAAGTTAAGGTGGAAGAGTCGGGTGAGCAGCGAGAAAATATATTTCATACTAGGTGCTTTGTGAATAACAAGGTGTGTAGTTTGATAATAGATGGGGGTAGTTGTGCGAACGTTGCTAGCACTACTCTGGTGGAGAAACTGTGCCTACCTATACTAAAACACCTTAGGCCATATAAGCTACAGTGGTTAAATGAATCGGGTGAGATTAAGGTAAATAAACAGGTGGTAGTTGATTTGGCGATTGGAAAGTATGAAGATAGCGTGGTTTGTGATGTGGTACCCATGCATGCGGGGCACATCTTGTTGGGCAGGCCATGGCAATTCGATAGGAAGGTTATTCATGATGGATTTAAAAATATGTATACCTTCACTAAGGATGGGAAAAATGTCAAATTAATGCCTTTGTCACCTCGAGAGGTCTATGAAGACCAATTGAAATTAAAAAGTGAGGAAGAGAGAAAGAGGGTCGGGACCACGTTCCCGGAAAAAGGAGAGTTGAGTGAACAGAAGAGGGTCGGGACCACGATCCCGGAAAAAGGAGAGTTGTGTTAAAAACCGAGAGTTGGGACCACGATCCCAGAAAAAGGAGAGGGTGTGAAGAGTGCCAGTAAAAGAGAGAAAATAAAAGTGAGCTTCTACGCAAAACAGAGTGATATCACCAAAGCTATTTCTACAAATAAGCCAGTGATTTTACTAATGTACAAGGAATCTCTCCTTGTACTTGATGAAGCTAACCACTCCCTCCCCAGTTTAGCTGTGTCTCTTTTGCAGGAATTTGCAGATTTAATTCCCGAGGAGATTCCTAGTGGGCTGCCGCCAATTCGAGGGATTGAACACCAGATTGACTTCGTGCCAGGAGCAGTCATTCCAAACAGGCCAGCTTATAGGAGCAATCCCGAAGAGACCAAAGAGCTACAAAAGCAGGTTGAAGAGCTGTTGAAAAAGGGCTATGTTCGGGAAAGCATGAGCCCATGTGCAGTACCAGTTTTGTTGGTGCCAAAAAAAGATGGGACTTGGAGGATGTACGTGGATTGTAGAGCAGTCAACAATATTACGGTAAAGTATCGTCATCCCATACCTAGACTTGATGACATGCTTGATGAACTATATGGTGCTTGTATTTTTATCAAAATAGACCTTAAGAGTGGTTATCACCAAATTCGTATGAAAGAAAGTGATGAATGGAAAACCGCCTTCAAAACCAAATATGGTTTATATGAATGGATGGTTATGCCGTTCGGCCTCTCAAATGCACCTAGCACTTTTATGAGATTAATGAATCATGTCTTGCGTGCTTACATTGGTAAATTCGTTGTGGTATACTTTGATGACATTTTGGTATATAGTAAGAACTTAGGTGATCACATTGAACATTTAAGATCTGTTTTGAAAGTTTTAAAAACTGAAAAACTATATGCTAATTTTAAAAAGTGTACTTTTTGCATGGAAAAGGTAATTTTTCTTGATTTTGTCGTTAGTGCAAATGGTGTTGAGGTAGATGAGGAGAAAATTCGTGCTATTAAAGAATGGCCAACTCCAAAAACTATTACGGAGGTTAGGAGCTTCCACGGGTTGGCTGGGTTTTATAGGAGATTTGTTAAAGATTTTAGCACACTTGCAGCACCACTCACAGAAATAGTCAAGAAAAGTGTAGGATTCCATTGGGGGTAGCACAAGAAAATGCTTTTAAAATGCTTAAGGATAGGTTATGTTCTGCACCGGTTTTGGCTTTACCTAACTTTAACCAAACCTTTGAGATTGAATGTGATGCATCAGGAATAGGTATTGGAGCCGTTCTTATGCAGGAAAAAAGGCCGCTTGTATTTTTCAGTGAAAAGCTGAGTGGGGCAGTTTTGAATTATCCTACCTACGACAAGGAGCTTTATGCTCTTGTTCGTGCCTTGGAGACATGGCAGCACTATCTGTGGCCAAAGGAATTCGTCATACACACTGACCACGAGTCACTGAAACACCTCAAGGGACAAGGTAAGCTAAACAAAAGACACGCCCGTTGGATGGAATTCATTGAGACTTTTCCATACGTCATTCGCTATAAGCAAGGTAAGGAGAATGTGGTAGCCGATGCCCTTTCTCGCAGGTACGTACTTCTAAACTCTTTAAATGCGAAGTTTCTTGGGTTTGAATATATAAGAGGTATGTATGCCAATGACCCTGATTTTTCTATCATTTACGCTTCATGTGAAAAAGGTGCAATTGATAAATTTTATAGGCATGATGGCTATTTGTTTAGGGAAAGTAAACTTTGTATGCCTAATTGTTCTATGCGTGAATTGCTAGTGCATGAGGCTCATGGTGGGGGGGTTAATGGGACACTTTGGTGTTACTAAGACATTAGAAACTTTACAAGAGCACTTTTATTGGCCTAAAATGAAAAAGGATGTTTACCATATTTGTGAACGGTGCATAACTTGTAAGCAATCTAAGTCTAGAGTCTTACCACAAGGTTTGTATACACCTTTGCCCGTACCTAATGAACCTTGGGTACATATATCCATGAATTTTGTATTAGGTCTGCCTAGGATAAAAAAAAGGTAGAGACTCGATATTTGTGGTGGTAAACAGGTTTAGCAAAATGACGCATTTTATTCCTTGTAATAAAACTGATGACGCAACAAACATAGCTGACCTATTCTTTAGGGAGGTTGTGAGACTCCATGGGGTACCTAGGAGTATTGTGTCTGATAGGGATATTAAGTTCCTAAGCTACTTTTGGAAAGTCTTGTGGGGGAAGATGGGTACTAAACTATTATTTTCTACTACATGTCACCCGCAAACTAATGGCCAAACAGAGGTAGTTAATAGGACATTAATCCAACTTTTGCGCACTGTAATAAATAAGAATTTAAAAAGTTGGGAGGAATGTTTGCCATTTGTGGAATTTGCTTATAATCAATCAGTACATTCTACTACTTCATGTTCACCTTTTGAAGTTGTTTATGGTTTCAACCCGCTAACTCCTCTTGATTTAATTCCTTTACCTGCAGATGAACGGAGCAGTTTGGATGGGGCGAAAAAAGCTAAGCTTGTGAAAGAGCTTCATGAGAAGGTGAAAGGGCAAATTGAAAAGAAAAATGAGCGTTATGCGACTCATGCCAACAAAGGTAGGAGGCAAGTGACGTTCGAGCCCGGTGATTGGGTGTGGGTGCACTTGCGAAAGGAGCGATTTCCAATCCAAAGAAAGTCTAAGTTGCAGCCAAGAGGCGATGGACCTTTTTCAGATCCTTGAAAAGATAAATGAGAATGCATATAAACTCGATCTTCCAGGTGAGTATAACGTGTCTGCTTCTTTTAATGTTGCTGATCTTTCTCTGTTTGATGCAGGTGATGATTCGAGGACGAATCCTTTTCAACAGGGAGGGGATGATGAGTTCCGGAGTGGCTCAACGAGCGTTGACCCGTTGCACGTGCCCGTAGGACCAATAACGAGACAAAGAGCCAAAAGAATCAAGCAGGCAATGCAAGGATTCATGCAAGTGTGGATGGACGAGTGCAAAGAGTGCAAAGACTTCATTTACGTTGCATAACAAAGTGGAAGAAGAACCAAAGTTGTTACTACGCATTTGGAATAAAGAACAACAAGAAATTAAGGCAGAAGCATTCTCACGGCCGTAACCCTACTTTTACGGACGTGAAACCATGTTGGCGGATTTTTGACAGAAAGGCCTTCACGGCCGTAACATATCTTCTTACGGCCGTAAAAGTAAAATAGAAGACTTACGACCGTAATCAAAGTCTCACGGCCGTAACCCAGGATTTGTAACTTTTAATTTTTGTTCAGAAGGTAGCTTACGGCCGTAATATAAATAGTCACGGTCGTAACATATGTTTTCAATTTTTATCCGTAGCTTGCTTACGGCCGTAAGAGTATAAGTCACGGCCGTAACTTTGTGCCGTAATTAAAACCTAATTTTGGGCTTTTTAGTTTAGGTTGAATTCTAGTTTATTTTTAGTTGCTTTATTTTCTTTGCCTATATATATGGCTTTAGTCAGCATTGTAAAATACAACTTTTTATCTTGAGATTAATGATATTGAAGGTGAGATATTCCCTTATATTTTCTTCGTGTTCTCGTCGAACAAATTGAACTTATCAAAGGATTTGACAACCTTTGTGGCGTTCCCCCTTTGTGGTTCTTATCTCCGCATCGTAACGGGTTTTGGGTTTAATATACCCACAGTTCTTGCGTCGTGAGGTCGGGGTTGCATTGTTACCGTCTATTATCTTGGATCTTAGAGCTTTCCGGCGTTTAATTCCGCGTGTTCTTGGTGATCCCCGTATCGGATCACATCATGTTGTAATACTTCCAACCGGGTTGGCATCTAACCATTCACGAGCTCCATCTCTAAGGGTATGTGGAAATAACTGCATGTTGATAGCTTCCTTGCTAATTCCCGGATAATCAAAATTACTACACATCTCCAAAAACTGCGAGATGTGAGTAAATGGATTCTCCTCGGTCATTCCATAGAATTGTAGATTCCCCTTGAAGAGATTTATCACATCCGGCTTTAGATGAAAGTCAGGATGTCCAAATGGGGGATATGTGATGCTTCCTCGATTTTGAGTGATGAGAGGGACCATGAATTGCCCCATTGGTCTATCATCTTCATCAATAACGGGATCGGCACCACCTTGGTTGTCCCCCATATTGCCTTGTATTCTTTGTTGTTCAACTTGTTCTCTTCTTTCCCTAATCCTCCTCCTAAAAGTTTGTTCGGGTTCGGGATCAATTGGAAGAATGTCCTAAGTCGGACGTTGTTGCATAAACAAGGCAAGAGTACCTGGAAAATGAAAATAAAAAGAAGAAAGAGATGAGAATGAGAAGACAATTCAATTAACAAAAAATCAATGCATTTAGTACAAATAAAATCATTCCCCGGCAACGGCGCCAAAAACTTGTTCGCTAAAATCGTATACCGCAAGTGCACGGTTCGCGTTCAAGTAGTAAAGTGGACTAGAGAAGTCCGGGTTATCGTACCCACGAGGAATGATTGAAGTGTAACTAAAGTTATTGATTTCATTTTAAAAGAAAAGTCAAGTAACATAAAAAGTTGGTTTGATGGTGAACACTAACTATCATAAAATTAAAACATGGCAACATGAAAAATTAGTTAATTAAAGCAAATAGACAACAATATGTAAAAGCTAGGATTAAAACTAATTATCCAAAATAAACTAATAATAAAAAGAACTTGGTGACTAAACTAAACTAGAAAACATGAAACAAGGTGAATTTAGTTTTTATAACTACACTAACTTCTTCTTTCACAAATCAAATAGTGGTAGTCAATTAATTAACCAAATTACATGGGAAAATTTAAATTTAACCTAATATGTGTAGTAAATTCCAATAAGAACCTAACATAGTGACAAACATTTTAAAAATTACGAAAAACATAAACAACATTCACAATCACAAATACATAAACATAAATACCCACAATCCAAAAACAACCTAAAATACTTAAATAACCTTAAACTAATTAAAATTCCAACACAATAATATTAACCCCCAATAATAAACTAACAACACCATTTAACAAATAACATAAACATGAGAATAATACTTAAAATAAAGATTAAAAACAAGATAATAAAGAAAACTCCCCTTTTTGTAAAGTTCTTGAAGTAAAAACCCAAGAATCCTTCACTTTGAACCAAATTTCTTCATCAACCATTAATATCTTCAACAACACAATCATAAAACATTAAATGCACTTAAAATATATAACATTTATGGTAGAAATTTAAGAAAATACCAACTATAAAAACTTAAACTACAACAAGAGGATGAAATGTAGAAGAAGAACACAAGAACATTAAAATATTAATTAAACATTGCATTAAATAAGGTAAATGTTAAGGAAAATACAAGAGAAAATAGAAAGAGGCAAGAAACTTACATAATGCTTCAAAAATCTGACTTTTTCCTATTTATACAACCCTAAAATCATCCAAAAAACCCTAAAAAATGCCAAGATCCGCGAAATTCAGCTTCTGGGCCGAACCGGGTCAGCCGGTTTGACCCGGTCCGGCCTGAAAACTTTCCTTTTTTTTTTTTAATTTTAAAGGCGCGCGATCGCGTGCGGTAAAATTTTGCTCCAGCTTTGTCCCGGGTCCGTTTTGGGGTCCAAGTCGCGAACGCGACTTGGTTCGAGCCACGCAATCGCGTGGCTCAGCCAAATAATGATTTTGCAGCTAAGTCCTTTCCGTAATTGCCATCAAGTCCTCCATCTTTTAATCTCGAGCAATTTAGTCCCCAAGTTTTCAGATTTCTTTCAAATATGTCCTTCTAAAATTGCACTTTTGATCCTTCAACTTTTGAAATCTTTTAATTTGGTCCCTTGGTTAATTGCGTAGCTTGTCCAAAACTTCCCGGAAGTGACAAAATGGTCCCCAGACTTCCAATTTCAGCGTAATTTGCACTTCTTTTGTGGTTTTTGGCCTCAAACTTGGATATTAACCCATTTAAATACAAAATATGCATAAATTAGTAGATATTTGCTCAAGATGTTCCAAAATATGCTAATTTAAAGGTATAAAAAGTGTATAAAAATGCACTTAACAATAGGGATGTAAAATCCATGGAAGATGAAATAGTCCTATATGATCTGATATGTATCATGAAGGCCTTGCGACTCTAAGGTACTGAAGAACGACTTGTGAGGATCTAGTACTCTTGTTGGAGTCGAATAAGGTAAAAGATTACAGGGATGTAAAAGCTCATGATGATGAAATAGTCCTACGTAATTTGAAATGTTATGGCCATTTTATCAAATTTCAATAGATAAAATGTTAAGTGCTTTGAGGTAGAGGAAATAATCTATAATCGGGCCCTGAAAACATAATTTTTGGAAGAATATGTATGTGCATCGGTTACTCATCATACATTTGAACTTGTCTTGAATATGTGAAGTTAACTTGTATATATCAATGTGTAATAATACAAATGCACCATATTCTACTCACTTGGCACACTTGTGTTCACCATACGAATTTAACTTCTCAGGCAATTATTGATGTAAAAAGGATTAGCGTGGATCTTTAGATAACTTGACAGAGAGTGTTGTGTGAGTTGTGAACTTACCATTGAATCAGAACTATTATTTTTGAACTGCCACACTTTTATTGAACTCGAGATCTTTATAGAAAGGTTTTAAAAATTAATATCGTCACTTTTTAAATAATTGGATTTTATTTTAAGTTAAATAATTTTGAAAACTCACTGGCTAAAAATATTCTCATGATTTTTGGATCTTCACAAGAGTTGTATCGGAGTTATAATCTAAAAAAAAAAAAAATGGAAAATTTTGGGCATTACAAGTGTGGTATCAAAACATCATTCTTAAAAAAAAAATTCTTGGAAAATCGGTGCTTTACATTCTTCAATAACCATCAAATCATGGATAATAATTGTTCCATTAATCCATAAGTTTTTCCCTATGTTGTCCTCTATTTTTGAAACACGTCCTGCTAGAATCTCACCCCCAAGATATTTGTGTCTTTTTGCTTCCTTCGCCCAAGTTGGGAAAATCTTGCCTTGCCTTATTCGCCCTATTTAGGCGTAAACGTCCTTTATGTCAAGTGACATTTCATCCAATGCTGACCACTTTTAATGTTCAGATGTCAACGTCGCATTCAACTTAATTTTTTGGATAAATTTGGGCTTTAACAGGTGGCTTGTAAAATTATATTGAATTGTTCAAAAGAACAATTTTCTTAAAAATTAAACAGTATTAGGTAAGTTTGCTTATAAAAGTGACATAATATCTAATTGACTGAGATAATTAATAATCTACCAAAAAATAAAACAAATTATCCGTTTGAGTTCATTATAATTTTCCCATAGGAAAGTTGGTACAAATGTTATGATGAAGTTTTACAATAATTTTAGAAATACATTTTTAAGTGACATTGTGATGTGGTGTACATTCAGTAGGTGATGTAAAAGTAAGTGGTGAGAGTAGTTAATTATTATCCAATGAATATATGTCACATCACAATATCACTTATTAATGTTTCCTTAGAATTAATCGAAGTTTTGAAGATACCTAACATCTAAATATCTAAGAAAGAACGGAGATTTAAGGTTACAAGTTTCCTAAACTTGGAATCGGGTTAATAGGATTAGATTTTAAGATTCAGGCAATTCTTTAGCCTAATAATTGCAAAAATGAAAATTTCTTAGCCTAGTTGCACTTGAAGTGAAGCAATTGAAGGGTAAACGAACTATACAGTATTAATAAGAAGTATTAAGGGAGCAATCCGAGGAAAGTCAACATTTTGGGAGTGTAATTCAACTTATCAAAAGTATGGAGACTAAATATTTATAAGATGAAAGTTCAAGATTGCTGTGGTTTGCAAATAAAATTTCTATGTGAAGAGTTCCGTGAAAGTCTCATTAGAATCTTTATTGTATTATAACTAATAATGAAATTTACAAAGCCATCTTTTTAAGATTAAAAAATTTCAAGATAAATAGGAGATGTAAATGGTTCGAGAGAAAGTAGCAATATCTACTTGGACATTACAATTGAAGTATGTTGAACCAAGATAAGAGATTAAATTCTTTATTATTTACATCATCTTTGAAACCAAGGAAGGGGGAATTTAATTACTTTTATGTTTTTGAATTTTATCCTACAAATTTAAATTTGTTTTCTGAAGTGCATTTTAATAAATATCAAACCAAACAAGTTTTGGATATTTTACAAAATTGAAAAATAAAAACAGTCATTTTAAGTAATTAGCCAAAGTTAAGATATTTTTGCTACGGTTGATAGTCAGTTTAATCATAAAAAGAATCAAAAATTACTTTTGAAAATGAGATGACTCAAAAACTCGAATATCGAGAGGTCGTCGGAGTAAATTTTCCCACTCCATTTACATGAAAAAGAGGGTGGAGATTCTCCTAGCTTTCCCTTCGGTGTGATAATTGGTACGAAAATTGACAAAATGTTTTTAAAAGAAATATTCATAAGAGAATGAATATCGATCAACCCTTAGATATTTTTATTGTTTATATAGAGAAATATGTAATTTTTACCATTATTGTTGTGATTGTATCCATAATGACAAGGGGGAATGAGTCTTAATGATATTGATGGTAATGGGTAGTGGATGATGGTAATTGTAATTGTAATGGTAAAGGGATATCATCAAGAAGTAAGTAATTTTTTGATGTGTTCCGGACCCTCGACAATCGGAGTTATAGCAGGCTTGACGGAAAAAGTTAAATATTCAAGTCAAATAAAAGTGCAATCCAGTCAACCTGTCGGAATTAGATGCATAATATGTATTTTTCGAGTAGAAATGGGTCACTAAGCAAAACTCAGGGGCTAAAGCCCTTGAGCCGACTGATTTTATGGCCAAATTCCATCATTTGGGGTTTCAAAACAGCAAGTCAATTATGCAGACGGAAATTAGGGTTTTTGCGTATTTTTAAGTTAAATTTTGTTTTTAATTATTTGTTTATCTATTTTAGAATTTTAGTCTAATTAGAATTCTATTTTGAGTCAATTAGCGGTTAAGTTATTTTACTTATTTATATTCATTTCCATTCATTTTAATTTAAACTTTGATTTTGATATAAACAGTTTTTATTGAGGATTCAATAAAAGTTATAGGTGGATTCCTATGTTTTTCGAACTTATCAAGAATATTTCTTGTGGCGTTCAAATGCCGAACTTATCAAATATTTCTTGAGAATATTTGTGGCGTTCAAAACCAGAAACTCATCAAGGAGATTGGACAAATCCTTGTGGCGTTTCGAAAGTCGTGGTTCTTTATTCCTCATCGTCGAGCCATCGCGTCGTGAATATCGGGTCGTGATTCATCCGTCCAACCACAACCTGAGTTCGAAACTTTCCGGCGTTACTTCCGCGCTTCGAACATCATCTGGTATCAAAGCTGGACTCTGAATTCAGGTTTTTTCATCCAGTTTGATTTTTATGTTTATCATCGAGTCCCATAAAAATCATCCATATCATGATGTTGAGTCTTTTTTTTCTTGAGTGTTCTTCGTGCCAGTAAATTTTTTTCCAGTTTGATCCATATAAAAATTCAACAAAAATTCAAAAGTGTTTGTTTTGCTTAATTCTTATCCGAATTAAGTTCCGTTTGTTTTGTTGTGTTCGTGTCGAATTTTCGGATTTACTAGAAAAAAAAATTATTTTTATTTTTTATTTAATCCCGAAAATTCATTATCCAAAAAAAAAAAAAAGAGTTATTCCAAATTCAAGAACCACTTTTTTGAGTTTCTTTAAAATTCTTGATATACATTTCCTTCCAAGTCAATAAAAGTCGTTCTTGCTATTTGATGTCTAAATCCTCTTCATTTTTGAATTTTTTTTAACGTCACATAAGGAATGAATTATGATCCGGACTCTTTATTCCAAACTAGATGTTATGTGGATCATAAGAGGTGCAGTTTGGCGATTGATGGAAAGTGTTTTACTAATTTCGTTAGTAGCACCGTGGTTGAAAAATTAGGATTGTCCCTAGAACCACACTATAAATCTTATAGGATGACGTGGATGAGGGAGTTTGGGAATTTCAAAGTAACCAAACAAGTTCTAGTACCTATCACCCAGGGAAGGTATAGTGAGGATGTATGTTGTGATGTAGTGTCATTGAAGTCTTATCATATTTTATTGGGAAAACCTTGTAGACATAGGAGGGAGGCTGTTTATGATAAGAGTATGCACATATACCAATTCCTTAAGAAAGAGAAAACATGCGTACTATATGGGTTGACGTTAGAGGAAGCACTAGAAGATTCACGGAGGGTAAGGAAGGAGAGTGAAAAGTGGTGTAATAGGAGGCATCGTGGGGATAAGGCTATTGATAAGAAGGGGGGAGAGTTGAAATTAAAAACAAATGAACAAACTCCAAAATTTGATGAGGAAAATGTGGAGTTGGGAAGCGAGGAATTGATTAGGAATGAAATTGTTGAAGATAAGAGGAATGAATTGGGGGTTGAGGTAGAACTTCAAAATTTGAGCTTTGAATTGGTAGATCCACATTTGAATACCGTTGAGAGAGTGCATGAAATTAGTGATAAAAATTTGGAGGTAGAAGATGTGATTGAATTTGAAAGTAAAAAATTTGAAAAAGTGGTTGAAGATGCAAAGGAAGAACGAGGTGAAGAGGAGGGCCTCGTGGTTCTTAAAGAAGAATTGGAAATGGTGATTAATCATGTATACAAGGATCCATACCTTGTACCTCACGAAAATAACATTCCCCTCCCTGTTCTATTTAATTCTTTCTTGCAGGTTAATGGTACGTGGAAATTTGGGCAACACCACCAATGTCCAGAGGTGTTTCAACTTCAAGTCATTCACGTGACCCCCGTTGCAGAATATTTTTGGTTGATCATGTGCAATGGCAGGAGAAATTTTCCGTTTGATCCAGGAGGTGAAGTGAAACAACAGGAACAAAGCTATGATTCGGGACGAATCATCCTAAAGAAGGAGGGTATGATGTGTTCCGGACCCTCGACAATCGGAGTCATAGCAGGCTTGACGGAAAAAGTTAAGCCCCTGTTCTCTTTGCTGTTTTGAGGTCGTTTTCTGTTTTTATTTTCGAAAACGCTAAAAACGCGTTCTCTTTACCATTTTCGAAAACGCATTTTGGAAAAGAAAAAAAAAATTTGTACACAAAACGGAAAAGGCCCGAAACATCGTTTTGGGCGTTTTGTGTGTATTTCGACAAAAAATGTCCAAAACGCGGAAAACGCGTTTTGGGAATTTTTTTTTTTTTTTTTTTTTTTAGAACTAAGCTTAATATAAAGTTTTTATTTTTTTTATTTTTTTATTATTTTTTTTAGAATTATCCTAGCTTGGAACTAAGCCTAAATAAAGATTTTTTTTTTTTTTTTTTAGAATTATCCTAACTTGGAACTTAATTTAAATAAAGTTTTATTGAATTCAATATCAACATTACAAAAAAAAAAAATTTAAATGAGAATTCTTGTTGTTATATTTCAAAAAATACAATGATAAATGGACTCTGGTGGTTTTGAAAGAACTTGCATTTTCTGGATTTTAATAGAAGTAGAGCTTTCTCAAGTCCCGAACCTGACCAAGCTGTGTTAATATAGACTCTTAATGCTCACATTAGTGTGTTGCATGTAACCATATTTTTAGTGTATTGTGAAAGGAAATTTGAGTTGGAGTTAGTAGTATTCTGCAAGCAAATTAATTAAAAATAGTTTAAATAGTGTTCTGCAAAATTTCAAACAGAACGTGTTTTCCAGCTTTTCATTTTCAAAAACAGTTTTCAGAAATGACAAACCAAACGCGTTTTCAGCAAATTTGAAAACAAAAATGAAAACACAAAACATTTTCGAAAATGAAAATACAAAATAAAATACAAACAGAACGCCACCTAAATATTCAAGGCAAATAAAAGTGCAATCTAGTCAACCATGTCGGAATTAGATGCATAATATGTGTTTTTCGAGTAAATTATGCAGACGGAAATTAGGGTTTTTGCGTATTTTTAGGTTAAATTTTGTTTTTAATTATTTGTTTGCCTATTTTAGAATTTTAGTCTAATTAGAATTCTATTTTGAGTCAATTAGCGGCTAGGTTATTTTACTTATTTATATTCCTTTCCATTCATTGTAATTCAGACTTTGATTTTGATATAAACAGCTTTTATTGAGGATTCAATAAAAGTTATAGGTGGATTCCTATGTTTTTCGAACTTATAAGGAATATTTCTTGTGGCGTTCAAATGCCGAACTTATCAAATATTTCTTGAGAATATTTGTGGCGTTTAAAACCAGAAACTTATCAAGGAGATTGGACAAATCATTGTGGCTTTTCGAAAGTCGTGGTTCTTTATTCCGCATCGTCGAGCCATCGCGTCGTGAATATCGGGTCGTGATTCATTCGTCCAACCACAACCTGAGTTCGGAACTTTCCGGCGTTTCTTCCGCGCTTCGAATCTCATCATCTTTTTTAATAAAATTTTTACTTACTTTTGTTAAGTAATTTACTTATTATAAATTCTAAAGCAATAAAATGTTAATTATATTTAAATTGTTAACACATAAAAATACCAAATTTAGAGATCTAACGTGGAAGTCCAAAACATGAGAGTCCACCAATAATAGGACGATGTAAAGGAGTCTGGGTGATTGGATGGATAGAGCGAGTCTGGACGATTGAGCGAATAGAGCATATCTAGGTGATTAAACGAATCGTAGGCAAAGAGATAGTTTCCACAATTCATCCCAAGATCTAAGGCAACCTATTGAAGATATTATGAACGGTTATCACAACTTGAACGGTTGGTGAGGTCATAGGCAGTTAGTGCAATGCTGGAAGTTGAGGAGAACTTGGGAAACTCAAGTTCGATGAACATGAGGGGTTAAATAGTGTAAGGAAGTGAAGGATAGTTGTATAAAGAAGTGAATAGCAATTGCCTACGAAACTATTTGGCATTTCCGGTGGGATAATAGATGTAAGAAAGGATTGAAGCATCCTGCCTCAAAAAAATTCTGATAAGGAGCTGATTGCACGTCGATTTCTTTCTTCTATAATCGAAGAACAAAAAGGTCAGCAAAGCCCGGATGTAGGATGATCTCATGGTCGTTATGAACCAACGATGGATTTGATCCAACATGTCATGCGTGCATTGCTAGAAGAGCTCACTCGTAACATCTTTGAATAGGTAAACTTAAAATACATTCATACTATAGAAAGACTTGTTCAAAACGAAACAGGTGTTATGACAACATGGCTAAACAATTGGATACATGAATGACCTCATGAAAAAATTAGTAGGCCAAGTATGTCAAACAAATCCTATGTGATGGTGTAGTTACTTCCAAACTAGTAGTATAATAGGCAATGACTCACCAATCACAAACACAAACACCAGTTTACCAGTTATAAATACGAGTCACAGCCTAGAAATACCACATATTTGACCATCTAACGTAGGGAGTTTGGGACTTCTAATGTGGAAGGTGTTGGAACATCCAACATGGGGGTTACCCTTTGATGAGTTCCGGAGTGGCTCGAAGAACATTGACCCGTTGCACGTGCCCGTAGGACCAATAACGAGACAAAGAGCCAAAAGAATCAAGCAGACAATGCAAGGATTCATGCAAGCGTGGATGGACGAGTGCTCTAGTGCAAAGACTTCATTTACATTGCATAACAATGTGGAAGAGGAGCCAAAGTTATTGCAATACATTGGGATCAAGGAAGAACAAGAAATTGGGCAGCAATGGAATCACGACCGTAAAGCCTGATATTACGGCCGTAACGGATTCACGGCCGTAAAGCCAAAATTACGGCCGTAACACTACAATGGCGAAATTATGCAGAAGAGGACTTACGGCCGTAACCCTCTATTTCACGGCCGTAAAAAGTTTAGTAGTTTTAATTCAGAATATTGATTACGGCCGTAAAGGTCATTTTCACGGCCGTAACATATGTTGTCAATTTTTAATCCGTAGCGTGATTACGGCCGTAAAGGTCGTTTTCACGGCCGTAAGCTAGGTTCCGAATTTTAAGTTAATATTCGCGTTTTTAGCTTTGTAGTCTAGGTTGAATTCTAGTTTATTTTTAGTTGCTTTATTTTCTTTGCCTATATATATGGCTTTATTCAGCATTGTAAAACACAACTTTATTCTTGAGATTAATGATATTGAAGGTGAGATATTCCCTTATATTTTCTTCGTGTTCTCGTCGAACAAATTAAACTTATCAAAGGATTTGACAACCTTTGTGGCGTTCCCCATTGTGGTTCTTATCTCCGCATCGTAACGGGTTTTGGGTTTAATATACCCATAGTTCTTGCGTCGTGAGGTCGGGGTTGCATTGTTACCGTCTACTATCTTGGATTTTAGAGCTTTCCGGCGTTTAATTCCGCGTGTTCTTGGTGATCCCCATAACGGATCACATCACCCTTAATATGAGGGAAAATAATCAAAACATAGGACCAAACATTGAACATACCAACATAGGACCAAATGTTATGCATGCCTATGAGGGAGCAAACCAACCCTATAACAGTCATGTCCAAAACATAGGCCCAAGTATTGCACGTACCAATGAGGGAGCAAATCCACCCTTTGATGGCAATATTGAGATAAACAATGGTCTATTTATGGCTAATGTAGGGGTTAATCCTATTAGACCACCTGCATTGTCTTATGTACCATAGCCAGTAAGAGTTCCAGTTGAAACTAATTCTATGCTAAGGGAGCAAATAATAGAAATCAAATGGCCTTCGAAAATCGACCAGTAATTCTCCCAACATACAGGAAACCTTATCCAGACTGTGTGGATCAGTTTTTTTCTTAGCCTAAGGGGTTTATAGTACCATAGTTCTCTTTGTTTCCTAGTTTAGGAGAAGTATCAATTTTGGAACACATAGGGCATTTTACATTATAATTCGGTGAAGTTACTGATTATCACAAGATGACATTGCTCCCAAGTTCATTAACTGAGGTTGGTTTTTCATGCTTTATTAATTTTCAGAAGCTATGTTCAAATAGGACAACAGTTAGAGCAGTTATTTCATACTCAATTTTATAAAACTGAATCAGAAGTTACTTGCGCACATTTAGCAAACTTGCGTCAATTGACAAATGAATGGGCTAAATCTTTTCTTAAAACATTTAAAATGGAAAGGAATAAATGTTTTGTTCCCTTTCCTGAAAAAGAATTCGTCAAAATTGCCCAAAACTGCTTCAATTTTAAATTATAAAAGAAGTTGTAAGATATAGTATTTCCTGATCTTTTTCAGCTTAGCGCTAATGTCGTCTAATATGAGCAATTTTTAAGAGAAGAAGAACAAATTGGGAGCTCTAGTAAAGGGACTTACTATAGAGACTCCAATTTTGACTTGCATGCCATAGATACTGGTCAGGATGAGATCGAGGTATGTGTTGGCCAAATTGGTGAAAGGAGATACTTATGTTTGTCTCATATTAACCAAGATAGAAATATCAAATAAAGATGAACTAGTAAAAGAATAAAATAAAAAGGCTATGGTGTTTTCATTTGTTGTGGGAAATGTCGATATAATATTTTATTAGTTGTATAAAGACAAACAAATAAAATCAAGCGATAAGCATAAATTGCCAAACCCTGAATTTATTAAGGGTAAAAATTTTTGTAAATAGCACAATACATGGTCTCGTATGACTAATAATTGCCTAGTTTTCTCAATATATTGCAGGATGCTATTGAAACATGGCGAATTAATTTTTGAAACAAAAAAGAAGATGGCGGTGGATGAAAATACATTCCCATGGTCAGTTGATGTTGACATGGTTTTTCTGAAGTTTAGCAAACAGGAACCACCTTTGTTTAGAAAACAAACTAGTTCTACCACCCGTGCGATGCACGGAATTAGATATAAAAAAATAATATTATATTACAATAACTAACCATGACAATCATAGGACTATAACATAAATAGTGTATAATTAACAATCTTCCAAATTTATTCTTAATAGTTTATCTCAATCTGCTTCATTGTAGATTTAATATTTGTTTCTGAAATTAATGGATTCATCCATGACCTATTAGCAATGGAAAATGAAAAGAAACAATGTAGCTCAAGCTTAAAACCCATTCTTACAAATCTCATCTTTCTTCTAACTTATTTTCAACCACACATTGTCCGAATAAAATAATTTCACACGTAAATCCAAAAAAATTCTACTTTTAATCACATTCTTCAAAAAATCACAATTATAAATTTTATTTTCCCAAAAAATAGAGCTCAATCAAACCCTTAATATAATTCCAAAGCAAATATAAATAGAAAGACATTTTCTACACCAAACATAAATATTAAATGTAACGTGTAGAGCCAACATGTACAAACCAACATTCAAAAATCATGCTTTCCAATGATAATCTAAGAGGAGAGAAGATTGTGGGGGAAAAAAATTATACTTTTCCAATTGTGAATTAAAGACTATAAAACCAAATTACAAAACATGTATATGTGGCTCTCTCATGGATAGACTATAAAACCAAATTACAAAACATGTATATAATTCAAAGCACATCCCATAAAGGTCTTCAATGTATGAAGCTTAGATTGAAATTCAATAAGTCAATATCTAGCACAATCTAAGAATATCAAGTTAATAACAATATGAATGAAAGCTAAAAAGGTTAAATTTTATTCCCAAAGAAAATTAGAACACCACATCACTTACCTGCAAAATAAAATCATCTGCAATGTTATTTCCTTCTTTGACAGTATAAATGAATATTGAGCTCATACCAGGCCTTCCAGATGATGTTGGACTTGAATGTCTGAACAGGGTTCCCTATAACCACTTCTCGTCTATTACATTAGTTTTGAAAAAAAAAAACATCAAAACTTAATGATGCTAGGATAATATTAGCTCTCAAAATTATTAGTCGAATCCGAAGTTGCAAAGACATCACTCAGAAATCTGAATCTAACAAAGACATAAAATGAACTTCTGATTTCTATTGAGAGAGGAATTTGTCTAAAGTGCATTGGCTAATAGACAAATATAGGCTTCTGAATTCATAGTTGAAGACAGTATGAATAACAAATGCCTATGATGTGGTTAACAGTTCGAGCAAGGGGGAATCGCCATTAGATTGATAAGAGGAATACCACAAAGAAACACTGGACATTAGTTGACACAATCACACTAATACTTATTTTGTGACAATCTGAATGCCTAATATAGAAAGAACTAATTTCGCTGGAAAAAGGTTATGTAATACAGAATATCGAATGTTTCATTCCCAAATCCTACCACTTTATTCAGCAACAAAACCAACAAACATGGGTTGACTCTGCATTGATTTAATTTGTCCAGAAATAGAATTTAGTTGCATTAGAAAACAATTTATTAGCTAAATTTATGCACTTTAACATGGTTCAAGAGAGGCAACGAATAGAAGGCTTCAATGGAAGAAGAAAAGTCAAAAAGAAAGGGAAAGAACTAAAATTCATGTGATGCTCATAGCTTTGCAAGAACATAATAATAGAAAAAAAAAGTCAAAAAGAAGGGACAATGGACACTCATTCCCAAGCAAAAAAATAAAAAATACAAAGCAGCATATCAGGCATACCTCTGCCATGTTCTTTACTATTAGATATTTCACTACAAAAGAAGCACTCATCAATAATTGAAGTGTATTCTCCCTTCTTGTGCTTTTCAATGGTATTCCAAACCTACATAACAAAATTAATAGAAATTCAAAATGTATATGGTCAGATTGGGATGTAAAGCATTGTAGTAATAAAAAAGAAACTAATCTTTTAAAGAAATCTCTTTACTTTGGATCTCTTTACTACACTATTCTACCCTCGGAATAAATCAATCAAATTGTGTGAAATTGTTCCACTAAACATATCTGGTTGCACAACTAAATCCCCTTTCATCATAGTATAATAAAATGAAGCTGGTTGCAAAAATGCATCTCAATCATTGCAATCAAGTCTACAGATTTCTAGTACAGGAGATTATCTAGTAAAAAAAAAAGTTGATTCTTACCCACATAAGGTTTATTATTGATGCCAATATAATTGACAAAATAACAATAATTCTAGGTAATCTTTTTTGTTTCCCTAGCAATCATTGGAAGAGAGCCACATATCTCGCCAACCTTGTTTAGAATTTTTAAAAAAATTACCATCACCCGAAGGTTATGAAACAAAGAAAATAAGTTTTAGCAGCTCTATGCCATTCTGCCTGGCTGAAAAATTCAATCATTTACGAAATTGACATAGCAGATTGCATCACAGCACGAGATTTAAATTCCAAAATTAAATCAACAAAAGATATGCAGAACTTAACCACATAAGGAAGCAATGCTCAAGAATAGCTACACCCATATTGAAATCCATATTTTTCCAAGAAGTTCGAGAATCATTCTCCAACTGATCTTGATGGTATTTTCAACTCCAAATAACAAACTCCATCAGTCTTTCTGACCTTGTTGATTGAGATTTGTGAAGTCTCCTACAAAAAAATGAAGATAAAAAACCCTCAATGAGTATTGCACAAAAAAATTCCACTAATTGTTTCTTGATTGGTGATTGATAAACAAATTAGTTCGATGAATATCATAAACAATGCTTTCCAGATATCCACTGATTTTGCAACAAAAAATTCAAGTATGATCATTATAAAGTAAGAGATCCAATAAATCCAAGAATACTAAGCATGTTCACTAATTCTATACTACCCGAAGCAAGTTCAATACAATTAATAATCTAAAGAAAAATCAAACTGCTTCATACATAGTTATCCTAAATCCTATCATCAAACTTTAAATCCAAATTCAAATCCTCATCAAATTTCCAACGCATACAGGAAATGCACCAATGCTTATTCACTGTGAAACTTGCTGAACTCGAATCTCGGAAGTCAGAAGCTTCAGATTCCTTAATCAAAAATTTCATTTAAAACATAAAGGTCATAGATTTAAAACATAAAAAATTGTAAAAAATGGAAACTCTCCCGAAATGTGTTCTTCAAAATTTGTTACTTCTTCAAGTTGAACCCTTGAAAATTACAACCTTCACGTTATAGAACTTCTGAGTTTTCCTTTCTGTTGCTATAAAAAATCTTTTGGGTTTTAGGGTTAGTCAAAGATTCCAAAGCAAATATTTCAACTTATGCAAGTCTGACCTCTCCTAATTCTATGAAACTATTCTAAAGGAGAACAGGTCAATCAATGAGAACAAAACTACAACAAACTAAAATTCCATTAGACATTTATCGAACCTGCATACATGAACCAGTGTAAAGTAAATGATGTAATAGCATCAATAGAAATATCCTTGATATGTTAACCATGTAAGGGAGGGAGTCTGTTGCCCTGTTCCAGATGAAAAATCCAATTGCATAAACGAACCATTTTATTATCATCATATGCTAACATATACTATCAGCTCCTAGATACCGAAAAATCATCATCTCACTATTAAAAATTCAGAATATACAAATAAATCATGCTCATTTATCAACAAAACCATCAATAGTGAAAAATATAATAAGAATTCAAGTTATTCTACCATAAAAAATTTTCAATATTTATATTGAAAATCTTATACTTTCTCCCATTTTGTTTCAATATTTATTTTGATTTAGTCATTTCCCAAAAAAAAGTGAGAAAAGTGAAAATTTAAAATAGAGGTCCTAACAAACGGCCAAGAATCCATTCTTATTCCAGTCCAGTGATACGAAAAGCCCAAAAAATGAGCTTCTACCTAGGAAGAAAGATAAATAGCAGTAAAGAATTCAACAAACTAACTAAAGAAAAATAAGTCATTCCATGCCAAAAATTAAACTGATAAAGCAAAATAAATGAGTATACAATTGACATTCCAGTTGATAAAATAAGAAAATAATGATGAAATGATGGTCAGAAAGATCGCCACTTACCAGATTGATCTTGTGACAATGCCAAACCCATTCACAATCAAAAAGAAAACCTACAGGTCCTTCAAAAAAAGGGGATTCATAATGTTTTGCTAGCATGGGAAGCCATCAAGCACTGTACCTGAAAAGTGAGTAGCAAGCTCTTATATCCTAAATAGTCAGAGCAAAAGCATGAAGATGATATACTAAAAGGTAAAGCATTTTTCCTTAAAAAAAATGGTCTTCCATTATCCAATATTCAATCAATGCCAAATGGCCATTTACACCAAGATATAGGACATTGTTTTGGACTGAGATTCACAAAACAGAGGCCTAAAATTACATTTATCTTATATCTCTTATAATGATCACATTACAGAAGAAAGAAAGGAAAAAAAAAAACCACAAAAAAAAAAAAAAAAATTCACCTTGTCTTCTAAAACCTACTCTTCCTTTGCTTAAATAACTCAAATTAAAGTCAAATAATTAGAAACTTGGTAGCATTCAGAACACTATGCATAACTGATTAATCAGAGTAACGAACCTGAACTTGTAGTGATTCGATAAGAAACCTGAGTCACCCTGCCATCTTTCCGCCATTGGGAAGACTGCAAGCAAAGGTTCAGAGAATATTAAAAAAAAAAAAAAAATTCTGCCAAACTCAGTTCACAGACATGTCATTCACATCATTCAAAAATATTAATGAAAGAAAATGTATCACTTAAACTATACTACTAATATACCTATACCAAGAACTCACAATATACCAACATTGTGAAAATTAATAGACACTGCAAGTAATGGACGCTGCAAGTGAAATCTGGACTTGTGATATCCATGCATAACTGCAGAGTTTTCACAGTTAGAAATTTAATGTCACCTCAAAATACACTTACAACAATGGTACAAATATATATACCCAACATTAATGGCAGTTTCCATTTTATCTCAAGTTAAAGCCCATAAAATTGAAAAAGGAATTCAATAGCTGTTTCACGATTTCTACAAAATAGCTTATGATTTTTCTAAACGAATGTCTTAAAACCCAATGAAAATGAAGCACAAGGACACAAAATAAAATAAAAATGCTATAATCTTTATGAGCACATAGAATCCACACACATTAACAAACACTTAAATTTAGTAATGACCCTTGAGCCAAAAAAATTCAATCTTTTTTCTTATAATGCAGATTCAGAGAATCAATTAAAGTGAACAAATTGGAAAATGAAAGCGCTTTCAACCTGAATGTGGCCAAATCCAGTGTACATCCCTTGTCTATCAGAATTTCATTTTCTGGAACTGCGATCTTCGAAGATGCCAAAAGTTTACCTAGAAAAAATCCAAAAAATGTGAACACCCAAATCGAAGACACAACCTCACAAGAAAAAGAAACCAGAAATAGTTAAGAGTAAAGAAGTACAATCTATGAAAAAAGAAAAATCAAAAATTTTGAAGAACCTTGAGAGGATTTGAACAGAATTCCCAAATTCTAGAACATATATAGTTTTGAAATCAGATTACATCTCGAACCTTGAGCGGGATTTTTTTAAGTCTTTGACTCGATCACATTCCGGAATGAATTGCATCGCCTTCTTGGTCCAACGAAGTGGTGGCGGAATTGGAGTTTTCATGTTGATTGTTCCTTTTCTCGATTCTTCTAGCATGGCGGTGGGCAAGGCAGAATGAGTGGTTCTTGAAGATGAAGTATAGAGAAAGAAAAGAGGCGAGAGAGGAAGAAGACTGAGAAAGAAACCATTGTTTGAGAAAAAAAAAGTCTGGTTAGAAGGTAGTGACTTGTCAATCATCAATCAGTTCATCATTTTAAGAAAGAATGCATATTCAAATTTCAAACCGTGTAAGTTCCAATCCGTGTACTACAAAGTGCAAAAAAGATAGACAACACGTCATTTCATAATTTTAAAAAATAATAATTATTTTATTATATTAATTTTTATGCAAACTTTGGAGGGAATCATTTGGAGGAAAAAGCATTGCCACTATCCTCCTTTATAATAATAATAAGATGAGGCCATCTCCTGAAAAATCATATAGCCCACGGTTGTACGGTAGGACTTATGGAAGATCATCTTATATATCACGGAATATTAGAACATTCAGACCACGACCATGTCGTTCAAACGTGTGGCATTCATATAGTCCTAAAGAAGAGAATTCAATCTCATTCAATGAGATGGCAAGGACACAATAGAGGCATTATCAAAGGAATTAATATCTTAATGGGAAGTGTACAAAAGTCAGTAGAAAAGGCATCAATAAGTGAACATGCTGGGAAGTGATGCTGGATGATCAAAATAGCATCCAATTTGACACCTTACCTCCAAACATGGCCAACAACTACATGCTAGAAGAAACAGCCTTCGCGTTAGAATGTGAGAATAAAACTTTTGCTGACCCACAAGTTTAGGAAATAAATGAGTCAGAGGACGCTGAAATGACTGATATAGAAGAAGAACTGGACTTGGAAGCAAAATGTAGAATAAAGACAGTATCACACGTCAAACTTCTCAAACAACTCTAAGAAGAAGGCAATCTAGTAGTGGGCACGTTCGGAAAACCATCTGGACGATCATTTGTCTACCTCATTGTAGCATACCCGATCCTCAAGGGCTGTCGGCCGTCTACTCATGGTCTTTCCACTCCCCCCTGGTCGTCAAGGGCTGGAACCTCGTTTCCAGGAAGTGGATTTTTTGCCTTCCGCAGGATTCGAACTACGTACCTAGGGGTCCCTAGGTACGTGGTTCGAATCCTGCGGAAGGCAAAAAATCCACTTCCTGGAACGAGGTTCCAGCCCTTGACGAGTAGGACGACCAGGGGGGAGTGGAAAGACCATGAGTAGACGGCCGGCAGCCCTTGAGGACCGGGTACGCTAATGGTAGCAGGATTCTAAGAATCATTGTACTAAACCCCTAGGTACATGGTTCGAATCCTGCGGAAGGCAAAAAATTCACTTCCTGGAAACGAGGCTGCCGGCCCTTGAGGAGCAGGACGACCAGGGCGGAGTGGAAAGACCATGAGTAGACGGCCGGCAGCCCTTGAGGACCGGGTACACTACAAAAAAAGGCACCTTTTTTTGTAACGACCCGGGTCCCACTTAACGGGTTGTCCCGGCCGTTAGATGACGACGTACTGTCCCCACCGTACCAACACCAGTCTTTTCAGCATGCTTTGTCCTCACTCGCACGCTCCCCGAGAAAACTTCCCAGGAGGTCACCCATCCCAGAATTTCTCCAAGTTAAGCTCGCTTAACTTTGAAGTTTCTAACGATGGACTTCCGAAAAAGAAGGTGCACCTTGTTGGTATGAGTAGCACCTATCATATCTTTTAAGCTTTTTTAGTCGGGGTATTACAATCACCTCCTGTTAGACTTGCAACGTCCTCGTCGTGCTTAACCCATCTGAGGATCTATTGCCAGGCGTTGGGATTCTAGAGGTGGCTCCCGCCCTATGGCGTAGCACTTAGTCCCGATTTCCGGCTGGCGGCCGTCTCTGATACCATTTGTAACAACCCGGGTCCCACTTAACGGGCTGTCCCGGCCGTTGATGACGACGTACTGTCCCCACCGTACCAACACGAGTCTTTTCAGCATGCTTTGTCCTCACTCGCACGCTCCCTGAGAAAACTTCCTAGGATGTCACCCATCCCAGAATTTCTCCAAGTCAAGCACGCTTAACTTTGAAGTTTCTAACGATGGATTTCTGAAAAAGAAGGTGCACCTTGTTGGTATGAGTAGTACCTATCCCCAAGTTTAAAATCTAAAACCTAGGCGTGTTAACTTCCATTCACATTAAATGCGGAAATAATCGTTAAAAACATTTAAACGATTCATTTTCTATTATAAAATTTTACAAATATTTCGGCAGAGTCTTCTCTATAACTTGGACATAACCAACCTGTAGAGGGACATCATACCTACAATACAAATGCAATTCTCAACTCATTCAACATCCAACATTCAACATCCAACCACAATTCCAAAATTTAACCTCAACATCAATTCTCAAACTCCTCAACATAAATAAATTTAAACCATGAGCTTCATTTAACTAAATGGAGGATTGATAAACTACTAAAGAGATAAATGACTTATCAAAAACTAAATCCAATAAAAAATTAAAAGAATGAACTAATAAAAATAACTAAAACATTTATGAAATTCCACTTCAAACCCTATTTAAAATGATGAATCGTGGTACTGTCTGAGTCAGCCGCTAAGCGCTCTCCTCGGATCACCTAACTTTCATCACCTGAAATGTTGGGGAGGGACTTGGGTGAGCTAAAGCTCAGTAAGTAAACTTTATACATGTAATGCATGCTCATTACATGTAATGCCTTATACCATTTAAAGTAATTATCTCCATTTACTTTACTTTTCAAGACTTCATACGTTCCAACTTCACTTTAACATTTTCGAAACTTTAACTTTATTTCTATCGTGAGCGCAATTAGTGTATCTTCTAGCCAATCACAATGGAGTGGGCAATTTCCCTTATTTAAAACCAGGTTATCGCTTTTCCACCGCATAGCGGTTTAAATTTGCCACTGCCAAGCGGTTTAGCAATCGTCACCGCAAAGCGGTTTAATATTTGCCACAGCCAAACGGTTAAGCAATCGTCACCGCAAAGCGGTTTAATATTTGTCACCGTCAAGCGGTTAAGCAATCATCACCGCAAAGCGGTTTAATATTCACCACCGCAACAGCGGTTTAATTCGGGTACGCCGGTCCACCGCACCCCATTTCCCACTCACACCTTTCATGGCATAGAAGTACATTCATTTATTCTGGGATACATACTCTTTGAGAAAAATCTAACTTTCCACACTTTTCCTTTAAAATCATTTGACTTCCCCAGTACTCAATGACAAATGCATGCTTGATGATGCAATTAACATAAAATATATGAATGCTTGGGCAGTTTCCAAATTGAACAATATATATTTATATAAAGTGACGAAGGCATCGAAAACGAGCAATATACAAAGTTGTCACTTGAGCACAGAAATTTCACATTAACTTTCAACTTTAATAAAAATAGGGGGAGTTTACTTACATGACGTCCTTAGCATTTACCGTTATCTGGATTTGCAAGTGGAGGAACATCGGCTGCCCGTGACGTCAATGTACCAAAATCCTAGTTGTACCTATTCATTTAATAAAATATACTTTTAGTTCAAAATCACATTTTAACTCTAAGCAAGGTTAAAACTTCTATTTCATTCACAATTTAATCCCAAACGTGACCTTACGCTAGGTCCAACACACAACACCATATTCGAAATAAGATGTCAATTTCAATGTACTTTAGAAAGCTTTTTCTTACCTTTTAATTCAAATTAAATTACAACATTGCATAGCTTGACCTAGCTTTACAAGATTTCTCAATAAAATTCTAATTATCCATAATCAGAAAATTCTCAAACATTGTTTCCAGTTAAACCTAAAACTGAGGGTTTACCATCACAGGTCAACGTTGTTAAAACTAACATTGCTAAAATCTGAAATTTGTAAATAAATTCCTAAATCCAAATTTCACATTATAACTCAAACATTACCAAACAATTAACTAATTTCATAATCCCATCAAATTTGAATTCTGAAAATAAACTATACATATAAGTTATAATACTAAATTCCTACATTTCGAAGTCTAAAATTGTTATGCACATTTACAGTTCACAAATTTCATAAATTGGAAAGTCTAAAATATATGTATATGTATAATATCAATATATACATACATATATTTAAATTACTCCAATCTGAAATTCAAAATTACAACTCAACATTAAATTTTAGATTCAAGTAAGCTAACTAAATTGAAATCTGAACACACACACACCCCATTTATGACATTAATCCTAAAATCTGTGAATCCCCATGTATTAGATACACACTGACATCATTAAATTCCATATTTTTAAATTTGGCATTTAATATATGAAATTTAGATTAAAATTTGAATATGAAATTATATATTTATACACATAGAAGTCTGAAATTTACGTGTGTATATATATATATAGACACACACACACATACACACCCATTATCAAAAATTTGAAATCAACAACTGAGGTTACAAAAATTCTGAAATTACAATCAAATCAATAGGAATCTTAAACTACGTCAAACAAAAATCCTACTTCCTTCGGAATAAGAGATTAAACCATTGTTTGAAATCTAACTAATCACATTGCACAAAGGTTAATTAAAGCTATGGAATCTTCATCACAACTTGAATTTCACAAAGACGATTCAAATTACATGCTAACTATTCGAAATATGTAAAGTCTCAAAAATGACAGTAAACATTTCAATTGAATTAACAAATTCATAAATTTTGGAAAATGTGAAATTAATCCATATAAATTAATAAATCTGAAATTTTATACACACGCATCAATACCCACATACATTAGCACTACTCAACTCCAATTTAACAGTATACTTCGAAATCAAACTAAGCCTAAATATGAAAACATGAGAAACATCATGTATTTACATACACTGAACTTATATACACACATCAATACATAGTGGTCGTGTGGTGTGTGTAAAATCACGATTTGTGCGCAGTGTGTCCATGTGTGTGGGTGCGCGGTGTAAGGGAGGAGCGGTTACCACGATAGTGGTTAAGGTGGTGGTCGCGGCAGTGGGCAGGGACCTCCGGTGGGGTGGCGGTTGAATTCGACGTCGCCGTCGCCGGGGAGAAGTTGAGGCGAGAGAGGCAACGACGAGAAGAGGTGTGACGGATTCGAGAGAGAGAGAGAGAGAGAGAGAGACCGAGTGCGAGAGAGAGGGCATCGGGTGAGAGGGTGAGAATGGTTAGCTTAGGGTTTAAGTGTAATCTTTAGGATATTTGCCATTTAGTCCCTCATTCTCCCTAAGTTTCAAAATTAAGTATACATCTATCATAAATTTACAAAGTACCCTAAAATGTACCACTTATAATAATTTGACGAAAATAGGAATTGGCAAGCTTAGGCAATAAAACAATTAATCACATAAAATTTCACGTAAGTTATTAAAATAAACAATTTATAAACTTTTTAATTGGCACATCGATCGAGACGGCGTCCAAGTGCTTCCACTGCAAAATAATTCGAATTATAGACATTAAATATCACAATTTTATAATTTATAATCACATTAACATAAATATTGAGCGAAATTTAAAATTGCACGTAACATTGAAAAGCGGTCTTACAATTCTTTACCCCCTAAAAGAAAATTTCGTCCTCGAAATTAAAATTTACCAAGACTTGTGGATACTTAGTACGCATTTCGTCCTCACGTTTCCAAGTAACCTCTTCTACTGCATGATTCCTCCAAAGAACTTTAACTAGAATTATCTTCTTCCTTCTAAGTTCTTTGCCTGCTTTCATTAGGATTCTCACAGGTGCTTCCTCATAAGTTAGATCCTCACAAAGATCAAGTGACTCATAGCTGAGAATAAGAGAGGGATCCGAAATGTACTTCCTCAACAATAAGACGTAAAACACCGTTTGTATCCCAGATGGTTTCCTTCTTTTGTCAGTATAGTTCTTCTGTCTACTCTTAGCAATTTTCATCCGCTAAAGAATCTTTTCAACGACTTTTGTTGTTTGCTGTACTATTTCTGGACCCAATAACTTTCTTTCTCCAACTTCATCCTAATGAACTGGTGATCTACACTCCTTCCTGTATAGTGCCTCATACGTGACCGAAGTTTGATAGTCATTGTTGTAGGAGACCATCAACCGACATTATCCCACTTATGAATCCATTCACTAACTTTCTATTTCTAGCCTTTCATAAGATCTATTCTAACGTCTAAACTTTAATATATATATATATATATTGATACATCACATTCTTAAAACTAAAATCAAGAAGATTGACCAAAATAAGACTTTATAATTCAGAATTAGTGAAACTTGACGCCCATACCAAAATATACAGTAGAAATACTAAAACTTTGACATAATCTTTCTGGAAAGATTTGCAAACGAGATCCTTTCTAAACGTGCTGACATTTCTTTAAAAATCGAAGGATCAAACTTAAGCCCTGTAACCCATACTTATATATTGTAATCAAGTATCCAGCATCATACACTCATCTATTGTAATACCTCGACTAAGAAAGCTTAAAAGATATGATAGGTACTACTCATACCAACAAGGTGCACCTTCTTTTTCGAAAGTCCATCGTTAGAAATTTCAAAGTTAAGCGTGCTTGACTTGGAGAAATTCTGGGATGGGTGACCTCCTGGGAAGTTTTCTCGGGGAGCGTGCGAGTGAGGACAAAGCATGCTAAAAAGACTCGTGTTAATACGGTGGGGACAGTACGTCGTCATCTAACGACCGGGGACAGCCCGTTAAGTGGGACCTGGGTCGTTACAAATGGTATCAGAGACAGCCGCCAGCCGGAACACTAAGTGCTACGCCATAGGGCGGGAGCCACGTCTAGAATCGCAACGCCTGGCAATATATCCTCAGATGGGTTAAGCGCGACGAGGACGTCGCGAGTCTAACAGGAGGTGATTGTAATACCCCGACTAAGAAAGCTTAAAAGATATGATATGTACTATTCATACCAACAAGGTGGACCTTCTTTTTCGGAAGTCCATCGTTAGAACTTCAAAGTTAAGCGTGCTTGACTTGGAGAAATTATGGGATGGGTGACATCCTGGGAAGTTTTCTCGGGGAGCGTGCGAGTGAGGATAAAGCATGCTGAAAAGACTCGTGTTGGTACGGTGGGGACAGTACGTCGTTATCTAACGGCCGGGACAGCCCGTTAAGTGGGACCCGGGTCGTTACACTCATTCTGTATGGAATACCTAAAAGGAAAATAATAGTACCTCGTGCTGAAAAATATGGGTCACCCCAAAGATATTTCCTCCACCTACTGGTTGGGAAGAACCTTCAGAAAGTTCCGTACAAGTCCATAATAAGGAAATGTTGCATGTGGATATATCTAGTGGAAATGAAGTAGATAAAGGTAAGTAAAAGGTAGAGGTTGAGTCAACGGAGAAATTCATGTTCATAAAACCTCATTTTAAGCTGACTAAACATTTAAGGCCCTTGTATATAAATGTTCAATAGATGACATTCATATATCCAAGGTGCTCATTGATAATGGGCAACCATAAGCACTATCACATACAAAATGATAAGAAAATTTTCCATGTCTGACCTAGATATCATCCCAACAAAAGTAGTATTGAGCAGGTTAAATGGAGGAGTAACTCCAGCTAAAGAGGTGATGCCTTTAGACATAACAGCGAGTAGTACAACAAAGACTATCATTTCTTAAGAATATATGGACCTACTAGTTACAATGTACTGTTAGGAAGGGATTCGATACACGGTAGTCAATGCATCCCATCATCACTCCATCAGTGTTAAGTATTCTGAAACGATAAATGTGAAGTTGAGGTTGTGTACGCTGATCGAAGAACTTTTGTAATAGAAGTCAACTCTGTAGAACGATTCATGTACCGAGGTAATTACAAACCAATCAGGATGGTTCAAAGAGAAGAAGAAACACAAATGGTGTCGTAAAGTGAAGTGCCATAATCATTGGAGGCTCTTACTAAACTGTTCACTCAAATGAGGCCAAACATAGGCTCTTTGAAGAGCCAATATTTGGCAAGAAAATAATCAATGAAGTGTAATTTTGATCTTTAATCCTTCTTAAGTTAATCTCCTTTCTTTATTTGTACGACAAGTCTTCAACTTTTAATTTGATCAATTTTGTTCCCAAACTTCTAAATCTCTTCACTTTATCCTCTTTTATCTTTCATTATCTTCTAAAGCCCTTGTACTTTTGGTTCTTCCATGTTAGCACCAATTTGATTCTTGATTGACCTCACCAACTCCTAAGTTGTACAATTTAGGCCTAATTGTCTTCCAATTGCCATTTATTTCATTTATTCTTTCGACTTTGAGATTATTTCTGAATAACAAATAAAAGCAAAATCAATAATATTTATTCTTAAACGACAATGTTTTATCCTAATTTTAGCACATAAATAGGTATACAAAATACACTTATCAGGTACTTGTGTGACGTTGTTGAGTGAGAATAGTCATACCCCTATAAATGGTTGCCAAAGTAAAAGAACACTCATCCAAACTCTTACCATGTGCAACTTCCCTTGATAAAGGGAGGTAGCTACTTGAAGGTTTGATGCTAGGGGTGCAAATGCTATACTTGCACAACCAATAGTTAACAAAGGTAATACGCTCTGGGATAGAAGAGTTTTGGTAAGGTCCTTTAGACTCGAACAAGCAAGGGCGGAATAAGAGTTGAAAAGAGTACCTACAAAGGAGAGTTCGCAAACGATAAAACTGTGAGACTATAAAGCGATAGCAGTAGAAGGTAAAATTTGGGGAAGAAAGACAACTCCTTTTATAGGGTAAATGAAAGAGGATGTGACAGAGTAGTCATTAGACCCTAAGTAATGGCACACGATCTTTTGAAGATTGAAAAGTCAAACGGTGCCTAAAAGGTACATTGTACTATCATTTGTATTTGCCCTATTTTTTTCATAGGCATTAAAAGGCAAGGATGGGTCACGCAAGTGCTTTAAATATGATAAAATTAATGCTTACTCATTTATTCAGCCATATGGGGATAATTATTAACACATAAAAATACCCAATTTGGAAGTCCAACATGAAAGTCCAAAACATGAGAGCCCACTACAAATAACAGGGTGATGTTGAGGAGTTTGGACGATTTTATTGATAAAGCAAGTCGGGGTGATTGAGCAAATAGAGCATGTATGGGCAATTGTACAAAGCGTAGGAAAAGAGGCAATTTCCACAATTCAACCTACGATCTAAGGCAACTTGTTGAAGACATTATGAACGTATCACAACGTAAATGGTTGGTGAGATCATAAAAAGTTGGTGCAATGTTGGAAGTTGGCGAGAACGTGGGCGACTCAAGTTTGATTATCATGGGGAGTTAGACAGTTAGTTCAAGGAAGTGAATGACAATTATACAAAGAAGTGGATAACAATTAGCTATAAAACCAATGTCGTAAACTAGAAATTCAAAGCAGTAGGCAGTTAGTAGAATTTATATACATTGCAGAAAATTAGATATTTAGAGGACTAAAAAAACTATGACTTTTAAACTGAGTGTGATTTTCTTTTCTTAAAATTTATTAGAACTTCTTTGGTTTAATACATCTCTTTTTGAGATTTTGTTTTAAGATGTTTGTCCATTATACTTTTGTCTGATTCCATTTTAATTATTAGCACGAACGAAATAACACCCGCTCAAAACATTAACACTTTCTCTTTTATTTTGTGTAAACTTCTTAAGCTTTAGCCAAACATGCTTTGGGGATGTGTCCGAGAAACGCTGCATGTCAAGTTCAATCATTTTAGAACGGCAAGGAATCCTTATTATTTTATATTTCCTAAGAGTACATAACATACTCTCTGCAATTAAAATAATCGTCGTTGTTAGCTACTAAAAAACACGTGTAGTAGTTGCCGCCCCCACATAAGATCGGGCAAAAATTAGATATTATTAAGCCCCAGAATGATTTAGATTAAAAATAAAAATAAATATTTAGTACATTTTTATAAAAGTTGATAAAATTTGTTAACGTTGACTTAACCACTATTTGGTAAAATAATTTTTTTTAATAAACAAATAATATAATACTTTCAGGATAAAATATGTGGTTGAAAGTAATTTAGGAAAATGTGTGGTTGAAAATGATTTTAAGATGTATTGTTTATAAATTTGTTTATAATAAGTTTACAAAACAGTACTAATTGTTTGACATCGATTTAGAATATTAATTACTTTAAACTTTATTACAAGTTCGTATTTTACAATAAAAAAACTAATATACTACACTAGAAAATTTATTATATTACATATTTATTGATTATGGGCTATATAGTAAATAATTAAAAAATAAGAATTGTAGAATATTTCTTCTAAATTCTCAAGCGCTTTGGTTTTGTTTCATGATTAACAGGTCTACTTTGCATCAAATCAACGGTTTTAGAAATAAAATGATTTTAGAGGAAAATTGAATTTTTTAAAGAATATGTGTTATTGAAAAGAGGTTGAAAATGTGAAAGTAGTTATTTCATAAAAATGTGTAGTTAAAATAAGTTTTGGGAAAATGAGTGAAAAAGTTTAGGATCAAACAAGCTAAGAGCTTCATATTGGATGTGTTAAAATGTTGTTAGTGAGAAATGTTGACTAAGTAGTCAATTTTATATCTATCTTGGATTTTTTTAACTTGTTTGCTAAATGAATCTTTTTAACATGTTAACTTTTTTGTTAAATTTACAAACATTTTAACATCCAATGTCACACTTTTGTCTTAAAATTCTCTAACAACGTAAGTACATCTCATCCAACCACCACCCCCACCCCTAACCCCCACCCACTCATCCACCAAACCCCTCATTTATTCTTTTTCTTCTTCCTTCTTAATTTTTTTAATATCGACAACTTTTTTTTTCTTGATTTCATATTTCATGATTTAATGAGATCTTCAAAATAAATACCATATATATGAATATATAAATTTTGTTATTTTTAAATAAGTAGTTATCATATTCTAGGATTTGACTAGAAATTAACACATTTATTGTGATACTAATAAGTAGTTAACTTTAACATGTATATGTATCACTTGACATTTAATTTTTTGCCTATGAGACCAATTAACTTTATCACATTTAATGCGAGTCTATATTGACTCCTTCCAAATAAATGATAATGTTGTATTTAAATGATGATGATACTGAGTCTATTCTTTCTTGGGTGTGTGTGTTTGTGTGTGTATATATATATATATATATATATATATAATATTCAAGTCCATGACATTTGGGTCCTGATTGGTTTTTTTGAAGTTAGCGTGTTGATTGATTATTATGGGACTGCCCAAGTATTTCCTTCCCAGAATAGTTTTGGACGTAGGGGGGGGGGGGGGCATAAATTACATTGTGTTTAATTAAATTATTAATACAACTTATAATCTAATTTATAAAATACATAATATTTTAAATCACTTTTTAATTATATATATTTTCTCTCTTTTCGCTTTTTAATCACACAATTTACCTAAAAAATACAAATAAGCTAAATTTATAATTCACAAAATTGTCGAACAAATCCGTAACTATAGAAAATTTTTGAATTGAAATAAAATAAAATATAAAATATGTCCAAATTAAGTTTAATATAATCCACTCAAATTAAACAAATTCAATTACAAGAAGGAATAAGAAAAAAAATATTTAACAAGAATATTCTAAAACAAATCATAATAAGGTTGAGTTTCAACGTAAGCATTAAAGATAAATATTAAAATATGTCCAAGACTAAATATTGAACAAACAAATAATGTGAACTAAAATTTATGAATTAATATAAGAAAATTGGAAAGTTCAATTGAAATTTATACAACATCTAATATTATTTTTTTTTATATATATATTCCCAAAGTTCAGTGGGGGCTTGGGACCCCATTGGCTATTGCCGATACATGTAGTAATAATATACGAGCAATTTTGATATTATTAAGCAATCAGTAAAATTTCATAAATATAAAAAAATTAAAATGAATAATTAAAATATTTTGTTTACTTACTTTATCTAATATTTTATATGCTTTTGCCCATTGTCTACTATCATAATATATATGTTTAGTATTATACAGTATCAATCGATTTTTATTTATTTATTTATTTGCTATATTGTGAGATCATCCAACTATTTAAGAGTCACAAACAAGGCAATGAAAGTTGGTAAAAAATAAAATAAAATTCTAACATTTCTAAACAGGGGCGGACGTATAGCATGGCGAGCTCTTGCGCTTGCTCATGCTGGATCCGCTCGGGAAAAAAATTAGTAGAAATTTTTGACATTTTTTTTATTGTGACTTGAAAAATTATTGAAATCCGTCCATACTGAAATTTTTTTATTGATATCCACCCTACTGAAAAAAAAATTTGGATCCACAATTGTTTTTAAAGCACACATCTATCCAAAAAATTACAAATATCAAAACTTTTCACATTGACAAAATGGCTCTAAAATTCAAAAAATTGTTTGGCGATGTATTATATTATCCACCACTCCTTGCCAGTTGCCCCGGTATTTATTTCCAAGGGGTCAATGTTAGAAACCCTTTTAATCTTGACAAAATCCAAAAAATCCATTGGATAATTACTGTTTTTTTAGTTAGAAAACCCTTTAAATTATTAAAGAATCTCTATGATTTTCTTCACTAGATAACACGATTCTTGTTGTCTATTTCGTGTGGCAGCTATAAGAATGATTTACATAGGCGTATATATAAAATCGATGCAAGTATATAAAACCAAATACTCTTTCACGATTCAAATTCGTCCTAAAGAATAAAAAATAAAATAAAAGTAATATTTAATTAAAAGATGAATAATTTGCATATTGAACTTTTAAGTTCTAAATGCAACCAACATTATCTAATAAGGGTAATGCTTGTCTTATGCATTGTAAGTTTGGTTTAGGGATAATCATCTTTTTGTTGTATGGACCATCTCCAATCGTGTTCTAAAATAGATCTAATTGATATTTTAGATTTTCAAATTTGAATATTGTATATTAAGGTATTGAATCTAATAGTCTATAATTAAGGAAGGAGAGAGCATATGATTCAATGATTACGATGAAATCAAAATCCTCCATTTTTATATTTTGTTTTTCTTAACCAAATTTTGATAACTTCAAAATAATTATAACATGTAAATTTCATTTTGGTATACAAAAATTATGCAAAAATAAAATTTATTATAATTTACATTTTTCATTGGAGCAAGATTTTGATTTAAATCTACCAATATGTAAATGGGGTTTCAAAAATGATTTTGACGGTGCTAATTTACACTACAACTAGATATGCTATTAGTTGATATAAAAGACGTTTCAGATTCCAAAGTCGAAACAAGATATTAGTAAATAGTAAGTCATATTTGGTACATTTTTCATTTTTCTTAAAACAATTAAATATGTCCTAAAGGAAGAAGCATGTGTCTGACATTAGACATTATATTTGTTTGGCGTCGATCACATTCTGACAATTAAAAAGAGATCAGACGATGTGTAAGGGACAAACCCTTTGATAGAAAGCCTCAACAAGGGATGTTTTAATAGAAATACTTAATTTACAAGATTCCTCATAAAACACGAAACCCCTAGCATTCCCTCTAACTTATAGCTCCAATGTACATCTCTACTTTGGTAGCTAATCATCTAGTTACATCGCACATCAATAACAAAACCCAACTTTTATCTTCTTCTTCACTTCTCATTTTCTCCTCTTGCCTTTCCTCTATATTACTCATGTTTCTCTTTACGCATTTCTTCTTCAAGCAAATACTAGTTTTGCCTAAATAGTTATTTAGGATATTACTTCCTTCAATGATTTCCATATTTTCCTTAGTGATTCCTTTATTGATTTTGGTTTTTTGCTACCGAAGAACCCTGGAAGTAACCACTTTTATCTTGGTCCATCTTTAAATGACCCTAAGGCTATCAGTGGCTTACCTATATATAGTTCAATTATTCCTTTCAATAGAGACCATCCCTTTTCTTAAGTCATTACCATTAGTCTCCATTAGTTCTAGCATAAGGACCAGGCCTAAATCAGATACCAGCTTCCAAATTTGGTATAAACGCATGATCGCCCATGGCCCTACAAAGGCACTTTTTGCTAAAGCTAAAGCTTACTCGAAAGTTTCCTATTTATGATCATGCTATGTTTTCAATCACCTTACATTTTTGGGTGTCTAACTACAATACCTTAGTTTATACACTTAACCTTTTCTCAATTGCTCTATGGGATATCAGAGCTTTCACATGTCTTTCCCTTATTTGTGCCACCTGTTAAGTGCATTTTTAAACACTTTTTATGCCTTTAAGTTAGCATTGTTGGGATATCTTGAGCAAATATCTACTCAAATATAAATATTTTGTGTTTAAATAGGTTAACATTCAAGTTTGGGGCGAAAAATAAAAAAAATGGTGCAAAGTACGCTGAAATCAAGAGTTTGAGGGACCAATTTATCACTTTCGAAAAGCTGCGAACCTACTGTGCAATTGACCAGTGACTAAATTACAAGTTTCCAAAAGTTGAAGGACCTATTTGAAAGAAATCGTGAAATTTGGGGATCAAATTGATCGACATGGAAAGATGAAGGACTTCGTTGCAAATTACAAAAGGGACCAAGCTGCAAAACCACACCCTAGCAGAACCACGCGAATTCGTGGTCCGAATCAAGATGCGCTCGCAATTCAAACCCAAAAATGGACCAGAACGAAAACAGGCTCGTCACTCGACCTAAAGGCACGCCATAGCACGGCCTTATTGTTTGAAAAAGTATTTGGGCCAACCCAGTGCGACCCTGTTCGGCCTAAATACTGTCAAACGCGGGTTTTTGCTTTTTTGGGCAATTTTTGAGGGTTTTTGGGGGAAAAATATAAAAACTAATCCTTAATTTTAACTAGGGTTTCATCCTTTATTCTTGCATCTTCCATTATCTCTTCATTTTCTTGCATTTTGTAGTTAGATTCTCTTGTAATTTTTTGTATTTTGATGTTATATGTTGATTGGAGATGGAAATGTCGACAACTTGATGGAAGAACTTTGAAGTCAAAATCATAGTTGAAGGGAAGTTATGTTGCTTAATCTTCATATTTCTTTGTATATTTTATTCCATTGGTGAAATGATGCATTTAATCTTCGAGTTTTATTGTTTCTAGTGTTACACCCTTGCGATGCACGATCATTTGTTACTTATATATATCGAGTTTATACGTTAATAAATGAAATAAATATTTAATTAAAAATAAGAAGCGAAGGAAAACAATTAATCACAAAAATGTACAAATTACACATACCTTAATTATTTTTTACCGTTAATATGTTTACCATTTCAAGAAATTTCTTTAAATATTGTAATTTAAATGATTTAAAGCTTAAAATGAGAAAATAAAATTACATTGAAACAAAGTTTGTAATACGTAAAAAAATAGACATATATGTGATATATTTTAAATCTGAAATTTGTCCAAAATGAATAATATATAGTTAATTAATACTTACTATTTTAGAAAATATATTTTGACGAAAAAATGAGTCAATACCTTTTCTTGCTCTCACTTTATGTATTTCGTTTTTCTTTTGGAACATATTTAGTCATTGTTTAAGCCTCATTATATACAAAATAAGTTTTTTAATAATGATTTTTTTGTAGAATATGTATTTAAGTCCCTGTTTGAGACTCATTATTTCAAATAATATTGTTTGTAACGTTAAATTTTTGGAGAATGAGTTTTTAAAAAGTAGGAATTTATTTGAAGTTATACATAGATTATTTTATTAATAAAATAAAATGTTTGTTGAAAATGAGTTTTAAAAAAATGAGGTTTTGATTAAGGAGTACCTAGTAGTAGTAGTAGGGGACAAATGTTTTACCAAGTGGCTACAATTGTAATAGTTTGGAACTTGAAAGACTTACTATAAAAATAAATCAATGAAAATTTTCATAAATATTCGATTTTAATGATTATTGAGATAATTAATCTTTCCAAAATATAATTTCTAGATTATCAAAAATAAATTTATCTCTACCCGAATAACGGAATAATATTATTAGAATTGGTACTAATAGTGAGTTTGCTCATGGGAAGCCATTAAACATCTGCTCGTTCACATTGGTTGTACTTTATAGAGAGGTATGACCATTGTTCAACATCAACTTAAGTCTCTTGACACCCCTAATGGTTCAGGACCTCTTTGGCTCGCCCAATTGTATCTTAGGGTACATTTTCCATTCTTTGGTGCCCACGAGTTGCCTACTTGTCCAATTGGCTGTTATGGGTTGGTAATCAATCAACTTGATCCAATAGTACACCTCCTAATGATGTTTTTACTTATTTTTACAATATCCATTCTCTATCTTCTTTCTTTCCTTTTGTTGTGCATTAGGTTTCTTCATACGTCCAACCTCTCCAAACTTATTAAAAAGTAGAAGACACTATGCCTGTTTTGGCTCAGTTTTTTGTTGGAGAAGAACTTTTCCATGACCTGATTACTAGTATCAGTGGTAAGATAGGAGTTAAAATCTATGCGGTAAGATAGGAGTTGAAATCTATGCTCTCCAATTCTTTCCTTGTCAATTTGGACTTGGCTATGCTCAGTCGATTATTCCCTACCATTCAAAAAGTCTCAAATATCATTTCTCAAGCAGATGAGAAAATTATTGAGAATTAGAATAAGTCTTTTTTTACTGGCTTTTCTTCAGTCCCTATCACTTCTAATACTGTCAATCATTTTTTATTTTTTTACTATTTATGGGAGAATGCAAAAAAGGGATTTTTCTTTACCTGTGTACATCAACTCCTTCCTTCTTTTGACTTTAATTCCTTATCATCCTCCAAGCCTCCGAAAATATCCCCCTTCTATAATTGTATCTTGTTCTAAGAAGGGTGTGAGATCCGCTTTGAAGTCCCCTACTTCTCTTTCAATTCAAGTTGACTCGAAAGAGTCTCCCCACAAGACTTCTAACAGAATATGACTAATCAAAGACCATCCCAAGGACTCTGATGATGATATTGACAAGGATATTATCCCTCTTGTCAAGAGAAAAGGTATTCCTCATTTTTGTTTATGTAATTACTCATTTGGTATAGTTACCTAGCATACTAACTGTTTACTTTGCCATTTTAGAAGTTTTCTTTCGTTTCTTTCTATTTTGCAGGTCGGTCAAAGCTTTCCATTTATGAGATTTCAATTCTTCCTCTAGCAAAAGATCTTCAAATTCTTACATCTATTGTTGACCTAATAATTTAAGTGTCATCATCTCAGAATGAAGGTTTGGCTCTGGTGACTTATGATCCAAAAATCAAACATTATCGCCCAATAGTAATAGAGTAAGAAGGTAATGCCTCTTTCATATGCCACTTCTTTTGATATATGGTTTCTTTATGTGGGATGCTCATTCTTTATATCGTCCCCTATCAAAGTGCCTTCTGTAAAGGAGTATGTTCGCCCATTTGGTAAGGAAAAAGCTTTCGTTGAGACATCTTCTGAAAAAGAGCCCCTTTCCTAGTTATTAGAGGGGGGAGGCTTCGATAACCTTTGGGAATCTCATTCGGAAATCCACTCCCCCTTCTTCACCTAAGGATATCGCTTCTTCCCACAAAGTTGTTGATGAGGTACATTTTTATTCTTCTCCTCCTTTTTATATTTTCTTCACTGCATCAATCATACGTTAATGCTTTATGTTTTCTTTGTAGAATTTCGATGATGTCCTATGCTCAATTCAGAATTTATTCTCTTATTGGTAGCAAATTAAAACGAGTTCTTTGCAATGTCCTTCAGCTGTAGCTTGCTCTTCCACTTCTTCTATGCCTGCTTCAACGGACATGACCATTCTCAAAGATGATATATTGGCTTAACTCATTCATAGACCTAGAAGTGGCTAAATCGAGTTTGTCCAATTTGGAAGAAAACCTTACTCGTATTAGTGAAAGTCTAGAAAATGCTCTTAAACTCCCATCCCTTGTTCTTCCTACCGATATTAGGTTGATATTGTGAGAGTTTCATCGAGAAGTTAGTCTTTCATTATCCAAGAGTAAAGATCTAAGGGACAGAAAGAATCTCTTTAGACAGGCCATAGTAGAAAAGGAGTCTCTAAATCTTGAAATTGATAAAGCTTTCTTTGATGCAAAATAGGGCGAGAAAACATATACTTGATTAAATTCACTTTATATACTAAATACTCATTAATAGGCCAAAGATATACCATTGATTTTGTACACGTAAAATAAATAGCTAAGCATGATTTTTCTATGACTAGATAATTACATTTACATTTATTTAATTGCCTACTAAGACAGTAAATTGCTCTCTCTTCACCCAATTAGTCTACATGGTTATTACAGCTATAAAGTCTTGTTCTACTGATATGTATACGTTTAATGTTCGTTCTTGAATAAGTAAGACCAACACGGGTGGACTTGATAAATATAAATTCAGGCTGTCAAAAGTCTTTTGATGTTCTTCAATCCAAATGAATTTATCTTGACTTCTGAGTTTTAAAAGGGCAAAAACGCTTTTGTTCACCCTGTAAAATTGTAAATAAAAAGCATTAAGAAGTTAGCTTGAACCAAAAATCATGGTAACATTTTTTATAGATAGACGATTTAACCTCTAATATGACATTTGTTTTATTTTAATTCAGCTCAATTTCCCTGTTATGTACCAGGAAACTCAGGAAGTTACCTGAATTTACACCAAATGCATACTTCAAAGGGTTTAGTTTCAATTTGTAATGCCTCATTCGCTTAAATGAATGTTTAATTGGTGAAAATGGTCATTTTCTTGATTGAAAAATCAAATTCATTGTCCTTTGATAAGTGGTCCAAGCATTTTTTAGCCCAAATGGCATCACTACTCACTAATAATATCCTAATGCTCCTAGGCACCTAAAAATAGTTTTATATAAGTCTTCTCCAGCTATATAAATTTGATTATACCTAAATAACCATCCATAAAAGAATATATGGTATGTCCGGCAGTGGAATCAACTATAGAGTTTACTGTTGGCATCGAGAATTTATCCTTAGGTTGCAAGATTTATATTTCTAAAGTCTATGCGTACCGTCATTTTACAATTCTTTTTTTAAAATGGGTACAATATAAGATAGTCAGTCAACATATCTGGTCATTCTAACGAAACTTGTTCTTAGTCACTAGAGTTTTTTCTTTACTTCAGGTAATACATTGGGTCCAAAACCCTATGTGGTTGTTTATGAGGCTTGAAGTTAGGTTTGGTGGGGAATCTATGCTCTATCAAAATTCTATCTAAGCAGGGTATTTGTTCATATACCCATGGAAAGCAATCAATAAAAAAAAAAATAACTTGGTACTAACCTCTTAATTGAGTAATTAGCTAATAAATGTTGGACAATTTCACTTTCATCACCTCTGCAAAGGCCACTATGTTCGAACTCATTTGAGTAAATAGTTTAGTAAGAGCTTCTAATGAATATTGCTCTTAACTTTGTGCAATCACTTGTGTTTTTTTTTTTTTTGGGACCACCTAACTAGTTCATAATTTTCTTTTTATGTGAATCGTTTAAACAGAGGGCCTTTGATCAGCCTGTACAACTTCAGTCTCATATTTATCATTCCAAAACACAAAGCACTGATTGAGCGATGAAGTAATACACTGACTTCCATGTGTCAAATCTTTTCCTAACAATACATTGTAATTTGTGGATTTATCTGTTATGAAGAAAACATTGATCTTTGTCGTACTCCCTCTGTTACCTCCAAAAACATCACCCCTTTAGCTGAAGTCACTCCTCCATTGAAGCTAATCAACACTACTTTTGTTGGGATTATATCAGTGTCTTATTTGGCAAATTCTCTTACCATTTTGTACGGAATAGTATTTATAGCTGTACTTTTGTCAATGAGCACTTTAGATATAGAATGCCATAAATTAAGGCCTTTATATACGAGGGCCTTAAATGTTTGGTCACACTCAATGAAGGCTTCCTGGACATGACGTTCTCCATTGATTCTACCTCAACTTTTTGCTTATCCTTTTCAATTTCAATTCTGCTGGAAGACATCTATTTACAACATTTCCTCTCGAACTTCCTAAACTTTTCCAACTTGTTTGGAACTCTCTATTAACTCTCTCCAAATTGTAGGTGAAGAAAATACTTTTGGATGTAACCCATACTTTTTTAGTGCGACGTACTCTTTTCTTTGTCTTGGGCATTCCATATGAAACGAGATAATTGAATGAACGCCGAGATGGTTCGCCCAACACGACTACTACTGAATTGCCTTCTTGATACAATTTCTTAAGGAGTTTGCCACGTGAAACTCTCATTTATTTATTTTGCATTATGTATCTAAATCTGGCTCTTATTCTATGTCTGTCATCCCATCATCCTCGAACTCACTTGCTTCCCCAACTTGTGCAACGACCCCATTAGAAGTGTTTCCTTTACATTCTAATTTGCAAGATTTCTCTTCTGGTTCTTCTGTAACTACTTTGCTTCTTTCCTTTTTCTTGAATTCGTTGGCCAATATGTAGTTGCGGGCCATGGTTGGGGATAAGGTACCAATCATGTTTGGTACCTTATCCCCAACCATGATGGGCATTTCTCCTTGTTTGGCTTTAAGAATGTTTTGTTTCTCCATACAGATGGGACTTGTAGCCCCTGTTCTATTTGCTGTTTTGAGGTCGTTTTCTATTTTTATTTTCGAAAACGCTAAAAACGCGTTCTCTTTACCATTTTCGAAAACGCATTTTGGAAAACAAAAAAAAAAATTTGTACACAAAACGGAAAACGCCCGAAACATCGTTTTGGGCGTTTTGTGTGTATTTCGACAAAAAATGTCCAAAACGCGGAAAACGCGTTTTGGGAATTTTTTTTTTTTTTTTTTTTGTTGAGAATTATCCTAACTTGGAACTTAGTTTAAATAAAATTTTAGTCAATTCAATATCAACATTACAAAAAAAATAAAAAAATAAAAAAAATAAAAAAAAAAAATAAAAATTAAATGAGAATTCTTGTTGTTATATTTCAAAAAATGTAATGATAAATGGACTCTGGTGGTTTTGAAAGAACTTGCATTTTCTGAATTTTAATAGAAGTAGAGCTTTCTCAAGTCCCGAACCTGACCAAGCTGTGTTAATATAGACTCTTAATACTCACATTAGTGTGTTGCATGTAACAATATTTTTAGTGTATTGTGAAAGGAAATTTGAGTTGGAGTTAGTAGTATTCTGCAAGCAAATTAATTAAAAATAGTTTAAATAGTGTTCTGCAAAATTTCATACAGAACGTGTTTTCCAGCTTTTCATTTTCAAAAACAGTTTTCAGAAATGACAAACCAAACGCGTTTTCAGCAAATTTGAAAACAAAAATGAAAACACAAAATACAAAACATTTTCGAAAATGAAAATACAAAATAAAATACAAACAGAACGCCACCGTAGCTTTTCACTATTCCATACCTTATTTTTATCTCATCATCATGCGTCCATAGTTTTCTGGAAATGCCTCTGCTGTGTCCTTATCATCTCATTGTTTGTGCAAATAATATGAATATTGAAAGTAAAAATTGCAGAAAACATAAATAAGAACACAATGATTTTTCTTGTCTAAGCCCCAAAGGTTGGTGCTCACTTTTAAAGCCTAATCCCCTATTGAGAATTCATTGAAATGGATAATGCTCGATTCACCAAGAATCAATTGACTGGTATTACAGTAATAAGAACACTCAAGTTCTAAAATCTCACTCAAAAATCACTACAACCAAAGAAGATAACATGGATATGAACGAGAATGAGGTTTTCAAGGCCAGATGAAGGATCTACCTTCAAACTACCAGAATCGCCTCTCCTATCTCAATCAAATCCCATACTCAATAAACAGAAGAAAAGAAGAATGAATCATCTCAGAGGGCAGGGTAAGAGTTTCAACCCATCAGAAGTATCCAGAAGACCATCCAACGGTTACATAGTGACCAAGTGTTACACATCCAGAAGAGGTACAACTTAAAGAGTTTCAATTAGGGATGGTCATTTCGATTTTTGGTTTGGTGTTGAAGGAATTGGAACCGAACTTCGGTTTAGTTCCAGTTCCGATTCTCAAAACTCAAGAACCAAACGATTCCGGTTCCAATTCGATTTCAGTTATTTTTCAGTTCTTTGTTAAGTTCTTTTGATAAAAAAAAAAAAAAAAAAACCTCAACTTTGAGTAAACGTGAAAAATGTGTGCAAAAAAAAAAAATAATAAGTTTGAGTCAAAATTTCTCAAACAAATCCGTCCATGCGGTAAAATATTCAAATTGAATATATTCGGATTCTAAAGACATTAAGGACATATTCTGTATATTCCTACTAGCAACTAGAAAGGTAGAATCTTTTGAACTAAAAAAATGACAATGATGGCATATAGACATGTTTACCATAGCATAAAATCATTTAGGTCATTTGAACCTAGATATACTTCAAAGTTAAAAATGATTTCTAATTAACTCTTATCTCAGATTTCAATGTCAAACCACAATTCACTAATGCACCACTACAAATCACACATCATTCTTAAAATTAGTTTAGTACATGTCAACACAATAGTCATTGCCTTAATTTATAAATATTGTACCAAAAAAATACGTTGAACCATTTCGAGTGAGAGACCATACATCCAATCTTCTAAAATTGGTGCATAGAATTTCATATAAGATGCAACACAATATGAATAATTCAACAATTATCAAAATATATCTACGTAAGCTGAATTTGTATACTCTGTCATGTAAAGCAATACAAAAAGTATCAAAAGTGTCACATGAGCTTAATTTTGAAATTAACAATGTTCGATTTGATTTACAGTTTTCAAATAGGAACGGATTGATTTTCGGTTCTCATTTTTCTCCGAAAGAACCAAATGATTTCGGTTTGTTTTTGTTCGGTTCCAATTCGGTTCTGATTTTTTTATTCACCCCTAGTTGCAATATCCATTAACACGTTTTTAGCCAAAATTAGGTAAAAACACATCACATACTGCACGCCTCAACACACGGGATAAAATGGAGCTAGTTGTATTTGTGAGCTAGAAAACGAGAAGCTTCACTCACATTGTTAATTTTACATGGAAAAATTATAAAATGTTAACAGAAGAATGAGGAGGTTTTTGACCGGGACAAGTCATTTGAAATTTTGAACAAGAAGTCAACAATACTACAATTTTAGTTCCGAAAGCATGTGTGATGTTATACAGCTAACTAAAATAGATGTAGAGAGAAAACTGTGCAGAAGATATTTAGGAGGTAAATATTTAGATTACATAGGTTATATATATATATTAGAAAGGGTCAATTTCAAGTTTGGTTATTCAACTTTCACAGAAATCTTAATTGGGTCATTAATGTTCAAATTTAAATTTTTTAATATTAATAATTACTCTATTAATGTTCAATTCAGTTATGGACCATAAAACATGAATTGCTGGTGTGCCTTAAATTCTTGCATTAAGAACTAAAATTAACTTTCTATTAATGCTTAGTGAATTATAACAAATTGATGGTGCGTGTTAAGTTATTACCATAAAAAAATAATCTTGTAACATTAAACTTTGAACAGGGAACAATCAATCGAATTATCTTTAATGCTCTCATGTTGTTGAATATATAGGGCTAATTGAGAAAGAATCTGAATTCTTTTTAACGAGGTTTTATAGTATGGTTATCTATAAATTTTATTTTGTCCTCCACAAATATCACTTCTCATATTTACTTAGAAACAAACTCAAAGATAATCTTCAGGTATAGGCTGAAACGTATAAATCTTATTTTGTCCTACACAAATATCCCATCTCATCTTCGTTTAGCAACGAACTGGAGGATAATTTTCATTTAGAAGTCGAAACGTATATATCTTGGTTAGATTCTTTCTAAATTTTATTTGACAATTTTAATTTTCTGCATATATGGTATGGTGTCTTATATACCTATTACTTTTTAAACTTCTACGATATTAATGAAGGCTAATAGGGTTGACAAAATTAAAATAAAATTGAAACTTAGTTATTCTCTTGTAAAATAAATCATCCGATTGGGATTTTCACGAAAGTATAGTGGCCAAATTGAAATAAGATATTAGACCGGCAATTGAATTTAGCGCGTAACTGCAAGTGGGGCAAGATTTGGCGGGTTTCACAACCAGACCAGGTAGACAAAGCAATAAAAATAAATAATTGATAAATTTCATCTACGCTCACTTGGCTCTCTGTAAATTTTCAATTAAGTCACTGAATTCCAAATTATCTCAATTAAATTTTGTAATTCGATTTTATTTCAATTCGTGACTTGTTATCACAAAAAAACTAACAAAATTTACTTGGTTATTAACCATACCATAATAAAAAAATTCACGTAAAGTTGAATAACATGTAAACTCACCTTAACCTTTTTTTTGATATAGATTAAAATTAGATTTTTAGTATATTTTGATAAAAATTAATGAGATATGTTGTTGAAAAATTGTGAATTGCATAAAATGTATTATTAGAATTAATTGATAATTTTGATTTGAAATTAAAATCAAAATTTAATCATAACTGAACATGAGCATAACATAATAGTGCTAAAATGAAAGGAACCAAGCTTTTTAACCTTTTAAATAAATTAAAGATATTATCATAGTCTTCATTTTACCATCTCGTTTTTAGGGTCTATTTATTACAGTTACTTGGAAGATTCATTACGATATAATCTCTAACTAAGCCATTTTAAGTAGTTTGGAAATATATGAATGACCCAATTGAGACGAATTATAGTTTAATGACCCAATTGAGACTCCGTTGAAACATCAACGACCACAGATGATAATACCCATTATTTAAAACCGGGTTCTCTTCATCTCATCTATAAAAAGTCTAAACTCTCAACCCGTTAGTGCTACCTCTGCAACTTTTGTGAATTGTGCTCTCAATTCAAGAAGAAATCTCTCTCTCTCTCTCTCTCTCTCTCTCTCTCTCTCTCTCTCTCTCTCTCTCTCTATCTCACACACACACACACGTACACATTCATTCTCCAAAACAAGAGAGATAAGATGAATAGATGCATATGTATATGTCTCTGTTGAGTATTTTTTTAACGCACGCACACGAAAAAGACACACAGTCTTCTTTGAAAGTTTGGCTGTTTGAACCCATTTTCAGGCGGATTTGTTGCCAGAATTAGAAGAAAATATGGGAGAAAGAAGGAGGGTTTTGAGTTGCCTAGTTTTTCTGGTGTTGAGTGTTGTATGCGAAGGCGGAGGCGGAGGGGTGCACAGAAATGCGTATGCTACCATGATGTATATGGGTACTCCAAGAGACTATGAATTCTATGTAGCGACACGTGTCATGGTCAAATCTCTCGTGAAGCTTAAGGTTGATGCTGATATTGTTGTCATTGCCTCCATGGATGTACCTCTCCACTGGGTACAAGCCCTGTAAGTATTTATATTTATACCTCTTATTCAGTTGAGATCTGCTTGCTTTCGATATATATATATATATATATATATATACACATCACACCCACACCCACGGCGGGTGCCATAAAATGTGGGTGGGTACTAGATCAATTCCGACATACATACACTCACTGTGTGGGCACTAGATCAATTCCGAGTCTCCTATATATATATATATATATATATATATATAAAGTCTATCATTTTTCTTGAGTCAGACGAAAAAGTGAATTTTCTGTTTGTGATTTTGGGTTGGAGATGACAAAGAGAAGCACTTTATTTTATGTTTATCTTCAACTTTGCACTTGCTAGAGTATTTTTATTTTTATTTTTTTGTTATTTGGTCCTAAAAAGAAGAAATTGATGAAATTGGATTCACCAATGGATTAATGCAATGGCATTAACCAATGGGCCCACTTTATGCAGATTTTTGTCAACTTCTTTTTAGTTTTGACTTAATCGTGAATTTGATTTTGTCCAGTTCTAAGAGGCAACAATGTAATGTCAGAACTTTTCTTGATAAATGACCAAAAAGTGCTTATGTGGTAATTAATATCAAAATATATATCTCATCTAGCAATTTTTATTATTAATTTAATAATCTCTCCAAAATTTAATAATAATTTGTCACATTTATCCAACGAACATTAATGCATTGAATGTTTGCCAGATATATATAGTAGTAGACATTGTCAAGAACACTCGAGAGAATAACTGGTCTTATGTGTCATCACTTTAAAAAAAAAAAAGGATGAGTTTTAGCTGCTGAATATTTTTACAAATTTATGGTAATAGAACAGTGTCGTGAGAAGTGGGAACTTACTAGGAAATTCCCCCCCACCGCTAATTCGTTCTTGAGTTGTTCCATTCCAGTCAAAAAAGTATTGATTTCTATCTGACTACCAATTTGGACTTTTTCAAACATAGTAGGATATTTTTAAAAACTATAATTCTCTTCTCTTTGCTACAACCCATAATTAGATTTCTTCTTTTGTTGCTTCTTTCCATCAACTAAAAAAAAAATAATAATAATAATAATAATAATAAAGATAAAATTTGTGATTTAATAATTGATGCTGTGGGATATTCTATTGCGGATAATTTTATGATTCTTATAAAAGTAGTTTTGGACAGCTGATGTGTTGTCACTAATAAATCAATTCTGAGGTTCATCATATCATACATTACCACAGACTTTGTCAACTCTTATTATTATTTTTTTTTAAAATTTTTTTATTCTCTTTTGCGTCTTAAGATTGTGAATTTTCGTTTTTTGGGACAAGTTAAGATGGGATGAAAGATGCTCTTACAAGAAAGGGGTTGGTGATCGAATATAAATAAGTTTTCCTTATTTTTAATAGTACGGGATAGCTTATGCTTTGTACTTTAATGTTGCAATTATAAATTAGTTTTAGAACCTATTTGTTAATGTGAAATTTTTTTATCTTTGTTATTTTTTTTTAGTTTTTTGATGGATATGCGATTTAAAAATGTTTGAAAAGTCAACAATTGTGGATTTGACTAAGTATGAATGTTTGAGATTGAGTTTGAAATGTTGCTGTGAAATTTTTATCACTACCAAACAAGCTCTTAGTTTATTTATATTTCTGAGGTAAAATGTGATTAGAAAGTAGAGAGAAAAAATATTTGTGGTTAAAAAGTAATTTGAGAAATTGTGTTATTTATAAATTAATTTATAAATTCTAATAATTTCGTTAAATGTAATTTTAGGGAGATATTTTTAATTAACATTTTTAAGTGATATTGTGACATGATGTACATATATTGGGTGATGAAAACGTAAGTGGTGAGATATTTATTTACACCACTTAATGCAATTACCCATGTCACAGTATCACTTAAAATATCAATTAAAAACTCATTCGTTAAAGAGTATAAACTTAATCTTATCTTAGAAAACATAAAGATCTTTGAGAGTCTGAGTTAAGAGACATAATTTCTACAAACCCCTTATCAAACTTCTTGTACTTTTAGATGAGGTGGCTGTACGAAACGGTGAAGGGTTATTCTTTATAAATTACTTTTATTCTTAAAAGGACTTGTTGAAGTTTGTTTTATCTCTATGGGCTAAAAGAATAACAAAATCACTACTTGGAGCATCTTTAATGATTTGGGTCGATCTTGATGTAAGTGCGCGAGAGAGAAAGACACACAAAATTCGTGGGTCTCACTCTAATATCTCTTTTTTCTTCTCTCTCTTCCATTTTCTTCCGATTTTTCTCCACAAAAGTCCTTTTTTTGGACCTTTTACTTGACTCATTTCACTATTTTTTTATTAATTTATTTGAATTTGTGTTAATCTCTCTCTTCTTTTTTCATTTTTCTTCTCTTTTTTCTACTTTCAACATCCACCTCTTATCCACAATTTAATCTTAAAATAATATATATTTCTCTTTCTCTCTCATCCAAGGACTTTAGACCTTTCACACACTCTTTAAAGATGCTCTTGATGTATTATTATTTTTTATTGACTAACGAACCTGAAATATCTATTTGATGGCATGACATGGTCTAGTTATTATTCATAGTCAAAGAAACAAACAGCAAGTTATAGAATTCATTTTCACATAAAATCAATTTGGATGTGATCAGATACGTTTTTATAATTTAAGGCCCTGCTTAGTAATGAAAGATCTTTCCAAATTTTTCCTCGAACTCATCTTCAATTACACATTTTTATGGGACCCATTACTTTTAATACTTTTTAATCACACTTTTAATACGAAGAGGTGAATGGTTATTCTACACAAATTACTCTCATTCTTGAAAAGACCTTTTTGAACTTTGTTTTATCTATGATCTAAAAGAGTATTAAAAAGAAAAAAAGTCATACATAGTGCTTGAGGTATTATTATTATTATTGACTAAAGAACCAAAAATATCTTCTTGGTGGCATGACATGGTCTAGTTATCCATAGTCAAAGTATTTGAGAATTCATTTTCACATAAAATCAATTTGGATGTGATCAGATATGTTTTTAAAATTTAAGGCCCTGTTTGGTAATGAAAGATTTTTCCAAATATTTCATCGAATTCATTTTCAACCACACATTTTAATGGGACCCACCACTTTTAATACTTTTTAATCATACATTCGCCCAAGACATTTTTTTCTTCAATTACCCAACAGTCTCTTAGTCTTCAACAACTCGTCCAAGACAGGATTCATTATTCAACAAGGCCTGACGAGTAAATATTCATAAATGGATGAGCGATTTGAACTTTGAGTTTTTTGCCTATGTTGCCTGAAAGCTTTTAAACTAGTCGAGATGAGAAACATTTGATTCTGTATATTTATATGAGAAAATGAATTGATGAGTTCTCTTTTCTGTGGTCCAGCGAACAAGAAGATGGTGCAAAGGTGATGAGAGTCGAAAATCTGAACAATCCCTACAGAAGTCAGTCGAACTTCGATTGGAGATTCAAGCTAACACTGAACAAACTTTATGCATGGAACCTAGTGGACTATGAAAGGGTGGTCATGCTTGATGCCGATAACCTCTTCCTCAGAAACACCGATGAGTTGTTCCAGTGTGGCAACTTTTGTGCAGTATTTATCAATCCATGCATCTTTCACACTGGCCTCTTCGTGTTGCAGGTACGTAAATATTACCAGTGTTCTAAAAAGCACGCATACGCTTTTACTTAGACATGCTTAGGTTTGAAGCTTAACCTCGCCGCTTCGTCACGCTTCACCCGCGTTCCGCTCGTGCATTGCCGCGATTTTTTGCACCTAGGAGCGCTTAAACGTGATGCTAGGCCTCGTTACTTAGTCACGCTCTACGCTTTTTAGAACAATGAATATTATTGTGTTTCCCTCCATGTTTTCTTGTATTTTGGAACGCAGCTCGTCCTTATGAATCTTAAATTGCAGCCATCCAAAGCAGTATTCAATGACATGATTCATGAACTGAAGGTCAAGAGAGAGAACCCTGATGGCGCGGACCAAGGATTTATAGGTAGCTACTTCCCTGATTTGCTCGATCGACCCATGTTTCATCCTCCTTCAAATGGTACAAAGCTTGATGGATCATATAGACTTCCACTAGGCTATCAAATGGATGCTTCTTACTATTGTAAGTAAATAACAACTTCGATGATTCAGCAAAATTTACAATTCAATGTTCTTATTTCTCACCATATGACATTTCTATTTTGCTTAGATCTCCGACTTCGATGGAGTGTACCTTGTGGGCCAAACAGCGTTATTACTTTCCCCGGTGCTCCTTGGTTAAAACCATGGTATTGGTGGTCATGGCCCGTCCTCCCTCTCGGCATCCAATGGCATGAGCAACGGCGTCAAACTCTTGGGTAAAGTTTACGAGTTAGCGTATTTTCATCTCTTTTCGTGATTGAAATGCTTCGATACTTTTTTGTTACTCATATTCGCGACTTGCTTCTTAACAGGTATAGTGCAGAGCTGCCACTTGTGTTAATCGAAGCTGTTTTTTACCTTGGAATAATGGCTGTGGCACGTCTAGCGCGGCCCAACTTGTCCAAATTATGCTATCGCCGAGAAGAGAAAAGTATTTTCTTCATACAGATTGGCTTCAAACTGATTGCTATATGGTCCATTCTTGCTGCCTACATAGCCCCATTCTTTCTCGTTCCCCATACTGTTCATCCACTCATAGGGTGGGGTCTCTACTTGCTGGGGACCTTATCGCTTTCGTGCATAGCAGTTAACGTTTTTCTTCTACCAATTCTACCCGTTTTAACGCCATGGCTCGGAATCTTTGGGGTCCTTTTGGTAATGGCTTGTCCTTGGTACTCCAACGGCGTTGTACGCGCACTTGCTACTTTTGCCTACGCGTTCTGCTGTTCGCCCTTTCTGTGGACTGCGTTCGTTAAAATTATGTCATGCCTTCAAGTTTCGCTTGAAAGGGAAGCATTTTTGCCTAGATTGGGGGAGAATTCGTCTCCCTCGGGGTTCAACAAATTGTATTGAGAATTAGCATCTACTCGTTGTATGATTGTGATTATCTTGTGGCTGCATATATCCAGCTTGAGATAAGAGGAGACTGTAAGCATTTAGTGGCAGTCTTCTGCTTCTTAATCCGTAGTATGCAGATTCTTTAACTGTGTTCTCGTGCCATCTACTGAATGCAGAATTTATGAGTAGAGCTATTCATTGCTTTATTTTCGTTCTAAACTTAACAACTCTTCTTCACTCTCGTGTTATGAATTACAGCAATGCTTCTTCACTCGTTAATGCACTACTGTTATTGTAACTACTTCCGAAACCATCCCCAAAGAATTGTCTGCTTATATTTCAAATCAATTATTTCCAACTCAAAATTGGTTGGTTGGGTTTTTTAACTTCTAAGTTGCGGTTTTTAACTTTTAAATTGTTTTTGATAATTTTATAAAGTTTACGAGCTCCAATTTTGTTAAAAGTAATAAAGCCTTTTGGCAAAACTAGGAAGAATTCAATTTGATTTTCTCCTTTGAAAATTCAAAGTGCATGGATGGTCCAACAAATCAAAAGCAAAATCCAAATTGAATTTGAATTCATTCAAGGTAATGGAGGTTTGGACCATCAATTGAAGTCAAATAGAAATCAAATTTGGTTTTGATTTCTCCCTAGGTTAAGGAGGTGATTTTATGACGGTTTATGTCCAATTTTTGTCTATAAATATGACATATTTCATACATTTTGATGTATGGATTGTAATTCCATGGTTTCTCTTTTAGCTTAAGGAAAGGAGAGGTTGGGGTGGTATAGTAGAGAGAAGAGAGAAGGTTAAAATAGAGAAAAATATTATTTTTCTCGAGTGTTTTTTTTTCTTGTGTTTCTCCTATTACAAGAGAGATTAGATATTGTTATCTCCCTATATTTAGAGAGAACGTTGTAATTTCTCCTACTATAGTGGAATCCTTCTATCCTTGCCCGTGATTTTTACTTCAAAATTAATTAAGGATTTTCCACGTTAAATCCTTGTGTCCATTTTAAATCACTAGTAGTAAGCACGTGCGTTGCACGTCTTACGTAAACGATATATGATATTTGAGTTAAATTTGAAACTTTACTGAGTTTACTCTATTTTAAGGCAATTGAAGTAATTAAGAATGATGAAGGAAATATTCAACCAAAAAAAAAAGTGTGTTAAAGGAAAACTAAAATTGGGAATATATTTATATATATATATATATTGAACTTTAATTAAAAATATAGATACAACGACGCAAAGTTTCGAATAATCTAAAATATAACATTGCAATGTATTTTTTTTATTTATTTTTTATTTTTTATAGGTGTTCATTAAAAAAAAAAAAAAGAGCATTATTTAATAAATCTCATATCGCTGGGCATTTTTTTTTCTTCGATATTTATAATTTAGAAACTTGAGATCTGTCATGAATTTGCACTATTTGCAACATGGAAATTATATAATGCCTCCAGTGGGCACCTGGCGCCCCCCTATTGGAGAGTTGTCTGGCGGGGATTTGCACCATTTACTACTCTCAGAATTCTTAGAACACAAACAATAAACAAAGTCACTACATAAATATCATAATTCCTAGCAAACTTTTATATATTTTCCTGAACATACATATTTGACCAAAACAATAATTATGTGTACAACTACTTGGAGGTTCAAGTCTTATGGTATCCCAATAACAGATACATCACAAAAATAAGTGCTTTTCTTTTCTTCTTTTTTGTGTTGAGGGATGTGCTTGTAAAATAGCCAGTGAAATAACCAAAGTTGGCAAGAAGAGTATAAAAAATCTTGAGAAAGTCAAGATTGTACTATCATTCTTGCTTTTGCATTTGTTTTATTGCGATGAGGCAACATGAGATACTTCACTCTCAATAGAGGTTACCCATTCCAGAATGACAGAATTCACTTCATTTGGCTTCTCATCATGAGGGCGGTGGCCTGACACATTAATATCAGGGTAAAGAATATTAGAATATATAACATTCTGGAGAATAAAAGTATAAAATCAACCATAGCAAAAGTGAGCACAATAAAATTACCAACATCAATTTCTTTTGTTAATACTCCCCTGCAATGCTCTCTAAACATGACTAGCTTTGTCTTAGAATCACAAAGTGGGTCCTCCATACCCTGCTATAAAGAAATTAACAATTTACAGTTCGAAAAGATGAAATCCACGCCGATAAAGACCCTTGACTGATTATGAGAAGTGCTTTTGTGTATAACTTGGCAGTGTTACTAAACAGGCTTCAGTGTCACCAATCTTGATATAGAATAAAGTTATAGCAACAAACAGATTAAATTTAAAAATTATTACTCACAATGGAATGAAGAAGCTTGTGATAAATAGCAGAATGAAACTTCCCCCTATTACCCACTTTGACAAACTCCATTATTGTGTCCATAACAACCTCATGTTCAACAGAATTCAACAGTTTTCACAACTCTCATTTATAAGGCTAAGAAATATTTAACATAATTCAACTATAGATTTATAAATGCAAATGTAAAATGATCGAATAATTGTGTATTTCCTGAAATGCTAGTGACTGGTTTTAGGAGCCTCGAGCATTCCTCATTTTTCTCCAAGATAATGATTATAAAGTTCTTCCTGAAATATGCAAAAGCAGATAAAAATCTTTTCATAATCCAAAAGCAAAATAAAATAAAATAATAAATTTCAACTGAAGTCAATTCGTATAATGATTCATACACAACATAAGCTCCAAATTACCTGGGTTTAAGAGAGAGTAGAGGCGGCAATTAGTGGACCGGTGACTGTAGATTTCGCTCTATAATCGATTTCGCAATCGACAGCCGGAGTTGGTAGGGGAAGGAAAGGAAATAAGGGTTCTTCATCATCTCAAAGTCAGATGATACCTTTCTAGAGAGAGAATTTATGAGTTTTTTCATTTTCTGCGTAGCCAAGTAAAGAAGGCGTTTAGGTGACGCTTGAGTGTAATGGGTTGGAAAGGGTATATTTGGTTTAGTGTACAAAATGTGAGGTTAAATTTGTCTAGTGAAAGATTCTTCTTCTTTCATACTTTTAAGGTAGTAGTGATTATTTCTCCATTTTTCTCATTTCTACTTCAGTTGTAATTGTGTGCCCCGAACACAACATTCTCAACAAGTGGTATCAGAGCTTCAAGTTTACGTGCTGCGATCAGATCCAGTTAGTGGAAAGGAGGCATCTTCAATAATGGCGACGAAGTACGAAATAGAGAAGTTCAACGGGAATAATTTTTCATTGTGGAAAATGAGAATAAAAGCAGTTTTGAGAAAAGATAACTGCTTGGCGGCAATTGGAGAAAGGCCAGAAGAGATCACAGACGACGACAAGTGGAACGAGATGGATGGCAACGCTATTGCTAATCTGCACCTAGCACTAGCTGATGGAGTATTGTCAAGTGTGGCGGAGAAAAAGACAGCAAAAGAGATATGGGATACTCTGACAAAATTGTATGAGGCCAAGTCACTACACAACAAAATCTTCTTGAGAAAAAAACTGTACACCCTTCAGATGATGGAGTCAACCATGGTGACTAACCACATCAACACCCTCAACACTTTATTTTCAAAGCTCTCAGTAATGGGGCATAACATAGAGACGTGTGAACGTGCTGAAATTCTACTTCAAAGTCTACCTGATTCGTATGATCAACTCATCATCAACTTAATGAAAAACATTGAAGTTCTAGTCTTTGATGATATTGTAGCTGCGGTTCTTGAAGAAGAAAGTCGGCACAAGAACAAAGAAGATAGATCGGGAGGCTCACAGCAAGCCGAAGCTTTAACAATAACGAGAGGAAGATCAATGGAACGTGGCCCCAGTGGGAGTCAAAATCAGAATAGATCAAAATCCAGAAGTAAGAAAAATGTCAAGTGTTATCACTGTGGCAAGAAAGGGCACTACAAAAAGGAGTGTTGGGATCTCAAGAAGAAAGAAGAAGCCAAAGGAAAAAGACCTGAGCCATCAAATGCTCAGGGTTGTGTATCAAGCACCTCAGATGATGGTGAAATTTTATACAGTGAGGCAACAACTGTTACTGAAGGCAGAAGACGATTTGCTGATGTCTAGCTTATGGACTCAGGAGCAACATAGCATATGACTCCCCGGAGAGAATGGTTCCATCAATATGAACCTATCTCAGGAGGATCTGTGTTCATGGGAGACGTTCATGCCTTGGAGATTGCTGGTATTGGTACCATCAAATTAAAAATGTTTGATGGTATGGTTCGCACCATCCATAAGGTACGACATGTGAAAGGCCTAAAGAAAAATCTATTATCTTTAGGACAATTAGATAATAGTGGGTGCAAATTTTTTGTCCAAAATGGAACTATGAAAATAGTTAAAGGCGCGCTTGTGGTTATGAAAGCAGAAAAGATGGCTGCAAATATGTTTATGCTTAAAGGAGATACTCTACAAGAAGGAGAAGCATCTGTTGCATCGGCATGTTCGACGGAAGAATTGACGATGATATGGCACCGCAAACTTGGCCACATGTCTGAACGTGGTCTGAAAATTCTCTCTGAACAAGATCTTCTTCCATGGCTCAAAAGGGTATCATTAACCTTTTGTGAGCATTGTGTCACTAGTAAGCAACACAGATTAAAGTTTGGCACTTCTACTACTAGAAGTAAAGCTATATTGGAGCTGGTTCATTTCGATATTTGGCAAGCACCAGTTTTGTCCCTAGGAGGAGCAAAATATTTTGTATCTTTTATTGATGATTACTCTAGGAGATGTTGGGTGTATCCAATCAAGATGAAGGCCGATGTGTTCAAAGTCTTCAAAATATACAAAGCGCGGGTGGAACTTGAATCTGAAAAGAAGATCAAGTGTTTGAGGACGGATAATGGAGGAGAATATACTGGTGATGAATTCAATACCTTTTTTCAACAAGAAGGTATCAAAAGACATTTTACGACGGCATATACTCCACAACAAAATGGAGTGGCAGAGCGGATGAACAGAACATTGTTAGAAAGAACGAAAGCAATGTTGAGAACTGTGGGTTTAGCTAAATCATTTTGGGCTGAAGCATTCAAAACTGCCTGTTATGTGATCAACCGGTCACCATCAACCGCGATTGATCTGAAGATGCCGATGGAGATGTGGACAGGGAAGCCAGCTGATTATTCTCACTTACATGTCTATGGAAGTCCTGTGTACGTTATGTACAATGCCCAAGAAACATCAAAACTGGATCCAAAATCTAGGAAATGCATTTTCTTGGGGTATGCTGATGGAATCAAGGGGTACCGCTTGTGGGATCCCACTGCCCACAAGGTGATAATCAACAGAGATGTGATATTCACTGAAGGAAAGGTACACGAAAATGATAGCACTTCAAAGGAACCAGAAACTACTACGGTTGAAGTTGAAGTTGAAAATAGAGAAGAACAAGAAGTTCGAGATTCTTCTGAAGCAGCACCGGAGAATGAAGAAGGAGAACAAGTCAAGTTCACAACTCCTGAAGATAGACGATCAACTCGGGAGAGGAGAGAACCAGCTTGGCACTCTGATTATGTTATGGAAAGCAATGTTGCATATTGCCTATTGACAGAAGATGGAGAGCCATCAACTTTCCATGAGGCTTTAAATAGCCAAGAAGTTTTGCATTGGATGGTAGCAATGCAGGAAGAAATTGAAGCTCTTCATAAAAACAAGACATGCGATCTTGTTTCGCTACCACAAGGAAGAAAGGCCATTGGAAATAAATGGTACAAGATCAAACGTGATGGAAATGACCAAGTGGAGCGGTATCGTGCTAGACTAGTGGTAAAGGGATATGCTTAAAAAGAAGGCATTGACTTAAAAATGAAATATTTTCTCCAGTTGTTCGACTCACAACAGTTCGAGTATTATTGGCGATGTGTGCTACATTAGACTTGCACCTGGAGCAGTTAGATGTGAAAACTGCATTTCTTCATGGTGAGCTTGAAGAAGAAATTTATATGCTCCAACCAGAAGGTTTTGAAGAAAAAAGAAAAGAGAACTTGGTTTGCAGGTTGAACAAATCTCTATACGGTCTCAAACAGGTGCCGAGGTGTTGGTATAAGAGATTTGATTCCTTCATCCTGAGCCTTAAATACAATAGACTTAGTGCAGATCCTTGTGCTTATTGCAAGAGATTTGGTAATGGTAATTTCATTATCTTGCTGTTGTATGTTGACGACATGTTGGTAGCAGGCCCCAACAAAGATCGTATCAAAGATTTGAAGGTACAGTTGGCCAGGGAGTTTGAAATGAAGGACTTGGGAATCGCAAACAAGATTCTAGGGATGCAAATTCACCGAGACAGAAATAATAGGAAGATTTGGCTTAGTCGAAAAAACTACTTGAAGAAAATCTTGCGACACTTCAATATGCAAGAGTGTAAGCCAATTACTACCCCTCTTCCTGTTAATTTCAAGTTATCCTCAAGTATGAGTCCTAGAAATGAAGTAGAGAGGATGGAGATATCTCGAGTACCGTATGCATCAGCAGTGGGTAGCCTAATGTTTGCTATGATCTGTACAAGACCAGACATTGCATAAGCAGTAGGAGCGGTCAGTCGATATATGGAAAATCCTGGTAGAGAGCATTGGAATATGGTGAAGAGGATCCTAAGATACGTCAAGGGTACCTCAAATGTTGCATTATGTTACGAAGGATCAGACCTCACTGTTCAAGGCTATGTTGATTCAGATTATACAGGTGATCTTGATAAGAGTAAGTCCACCTCAGGTTATGTGTTTACTCTTGCTGGAGAAGCTGTAAGCTGGGTTTCAAAATTGCAGTCTATACGACAGAGGCAGAATATGTTGTAACTACACAAGCTAGCAAAGAGGCAATATGGTTGCAAATGTTACTGGAAGAGCTTGGACACAAACAAGAGAAAATTGCTCTATTTTGTGATAGTCAAAGCTCTTTGCATCTGGCAAAGAATCTAGCATTTCACTTAAGGACGAAACACATTAGAGTACAATATCATTTTGTACGAGAAAATGTGGAAGAAGGAAGTGTGGATATACAAAAGATTCATACAAAAGATAATGTAGCTGATATGTTAACAAAGTTAATCAACAACGACAAATTTACTTGGTGTCGATCCTCTATTGGCCTAGCAGAGACGTAAGCAGCATGAAAATGGCAAGTTTAGAAAGGATGGATGAATTGCCAACAAGACTTTAAGTGGGAGATTGTAAAAAGTAATAAAGCCTTTTGGCAAAACTAGGAAGAATTCAATTTGATTTTCTCCTTTGAAAATTCAAAGTGCATGCATGGTCCAACAAATCAAAAGTAAAATCCAAATTGAATTTGAATTCATCCAAGGCAATGGAGGTTTGGACCATCAATTGAAGTCAAATAGAAATCAAATTTGGTTTTGATTTTTCCCTAGGCTAAGGAGGTGATTTTATGAAGGTTTATGTCCAATTTTTGTCTATAAATAGGACATATTTCATCCATTTTGATGTATGGATTGTAATTCCATGGTTTCTCTTTTAGCTTAAGGAAAGGAGAGGGTGGGGGGGGGGGGGTTAGTATAGAGAAGAAAGAAGGTTAAAATAGAGAAAAATATTATTTTTCTCGAGTGTTTTTTTTTCTTGTGTTTTTCCTATTACAAGAGAGATTAGACATTGTTATCTCCTTGTATTTAGAAGAATGTTGTAATTTCTCCTACTATAGTGGAATCCTTCTATCCTTACCCATGGTTTTTACCTCAAAATTAATTGAGGGTTTTCCACGTTAAATTCTTGTGTCCACTTTAAATCATTATTTCTCCATTTTTCTCATTTCTACTTCAGTTGTAATTGTGTGCCCCGAACACAACATTCTCAACAAATTCCACAAATGTTTTTGACTTTAATTCTCAAATCCCTTAAATCCAAAGTACCGATTTAGATTAAAACCAGTATTCTTAATTCATTTTACAACTTGTTCATAGTCGAGATAAAACTACGGGAGTGTCTTCAATACGAATTTTTTTTTCTTTTTTTTTATTCAAGGATTTTATAGATTTTAATAGAATTTTATAAAATCACTCGGTTTCTAATCGATCGAATTCTATTCCACGAATTTTAGTATATTTCAGTAAATTTTGATGTAATTTATTAAATGTGTCATCATATGAAATTTAATGAATTTTAGAATTTCATCTACTTTTACCTCTTATCAGGTAATTTATTTATTATTTTTTGTTATGAAAGTTGAATGTGAACTTAAGACAAAAAAAATTAATATGATTTCTTACTTTATCATCAATAAATAAAAAAATAAAAATAAAAAATATTCGAACCGTGTTGTTAAAAAATAAAATAATAAACCTCGTCTAGTTTTGATTACAAAAAATTCAAGAATTTAAATAAGTGAAGAAAAAATTACAAATAGCGACTGAATTAATAAAATTTATTCTCAAACGACAATATAATACCCTAATTTTATTATCTAAATAAGTGTAGATACACTTAATCATAGGATTAAAGGTATATCATGTAAGTGTTATACCCTAGGTCCAATCGTTTGACCAAACAATCACTAATATATTTGACGCATTTAAAATATGGCAGATCTGTTATTTAATTGATTTATAATAATATTATTATTCTTTTAAATTAAATTAATATAGTTCGTAGATTCAAATCTTTATAACTTGTTAATCACAAGGAGTTGTGATTGTGAGATATAAGTTACAATTGAATCTTAAATATCCTTGGTCGTAAAGTAATATCGAGATAATGATATCTTTATTACAGATAGACCAACACGAGTGTCATTGCCCACCTTAGAAGTGAGTAGCTGATCTCACAAGCTAAGATGTAGAGACATCTAAATGAACACGTGGATGTTTTGTTAAGAGAACAAAACATTGGAAACCCACAATGGAGATTCCACATGGATAACTATCTGAGTGTCAGTGGTTAATCTCTAACGTTCGTTAGTGGAATTGATCATTTTACTTGAGTTTATCATAATACCTTATATGAGGGCAGTCATACTTTGGTGATGTTGAATGTTGCTCTGAAAGGAGTCGCTAATACGATGTCATTCAGGTATGTCAAGAATCACATGAAGGTTGTGAATGATCAATATAGGATTTGGCACTCTTAGATAGTAAGAGATTATGATTTGCGTTTTATTTGGTTAAGTCGATATCGAAATCCTTGGCCGAGGTGAATTAATAAAGTCGAAAATAGTTTCGACGTTTATTGACTTAAGAGCGAAATAAAATATATGATCAATAAACGAGATTGACACATTTTCATATCTCGTAATTGATCGGATCATATTGACGAAGGGATTAAAGTTTCATGATAAACGAACTAATTTGGTTTTGTCACACCACGTGACATTTTCCATCACATGTATTGCCCAGACACATTGCTAGTGTCAATTTGGGACAACTAATGTGAATTAATTAATCTAGGAGAATTAATTATTAATTTAAAAAAGAGTTTTAATAATCTTATTTTGATTAGATCAAAATAGTAATTCACGCAGTTGGACATCGTGATTGGGAACCTAAAGGGCCACACACAAGGGGAGAACTAGAAGAATGTGATTGGAATTAATTAAATAACAAATGTTCGACATTTTTAGAATTAATTAATTATATTATTTATTAATAGAATCGAGTTAATTGATCGAATTGATTAACTACTGTTCGTGTTTGATTAATTGGATTAATTAAACTATATGGACCGGGTGATGTTTAAGTTATGGGCTAAACCCACTTTGACTTATATTAATTAACAACTAGGGTTTGGAAAAGTTAATCCTAATTCATTATTCTCTTGCTAGCACAAGAAGAGAGAAACCCTAACCTTTCATTCTTGTTCTCTCGTATGGATCACCTTTGAAGGCTGGACAATTGGACAGCTGTGGTGTGCAAGTAGATTGAAGGAATCAAGATTCTCAGATCTGTCTGCAAAATAATCAAGAGGTATTATTTTTATCACGATTTCTATCTAAACACAAAGCAGATCCTTGTTTGGAAATTGAAAATATTTTACATTCCGATGTGCATGATTAAGTAAATTCCCAACAGTGGTATCAAAGCCTACTTTGTATTTGTTAGAAGTTGTTCTATGTATCTTGTAAGCAATTAATTGTTAATTGTTCTTGTTTCATGTTTCTAGCAATTTGAAAATTTAATTTTCACAATTTTGAAAAATTGTTTTTTGAAAAAAATCGGATCGGAACCACCATGGGCGCTGGTGACAGGCGGCGACGACTGGCCGTAGCAGCCACCGTGCAGGAGGGAGAGGCAGCGCGCGACGTGGACGCTGCAGTGGATGACACAGAGTGCGACTATCGCGGGCGTAGTGGCGCCTAGCACCACTGTGTGTTGCAGCGGTGCACACAGTGGTGCTATTGCCGCTGCTGATTTGCATCGACAAGCGCTTCCGGGAAAAGACAGTGCGAGACGCTGCTACAAAGCAGCAACGCCTTGTGTTCGATGAAGGCCACGCAAGTCGTTGACCTCAGTGGAGGAGGAGCTGGAGTGCGTCGCTCTAGGTTTGGCATAGTGCAATTTCGAAAGTTGTAGGCCCCCAGCTGCAATATCATATCAGAGGTCAATATGCAATTTCGAAAATTGCAGGGGCGCTTCTGAAATTTTCTCTCAGGGGCTCAAAGTGCAATTTTAACTCTTGGGCCTGTTTGCAATATGATTGAAACTAAGGGCCTCTTTGGTAAATACAAATTGGGTTTGATTGCATATTGTTTAAAAGGTGTTTAAAATGTTTATTTTAAATTGTTTTCTAAAATTGATTTTAATGGTTTGACCAAAATTCCAATTTTGACCATATTTTCAATATTGACCCAAAAAAAATTTATTATTTAAATTCATGATTTAAAATTGTCGTTAAAATATGATTTTAACTAATTTAGTAACTTTGACCTAAATTGAATTTTAATTTATTTAGGAGTCTAATCCTAAATCTAAATATTAATTTAATTTACCCTGATATTATAATTATAGTTGGACTTTAATTTAACAGACTTAATTTAATATTTAATTAAAATTTGATTCTGATTAAGTTAATTTGATAATTGATTATTTTGATTAATTAATTATTAAATTAAAACTCAATTTCCCTGAAAACATTGATATTGAGGTTGGACTCTAATATGCGTTTAATTAAATTTTGATAATTGATTAATTTGATTAATTAATTATTGAATTGAATTCTATTTTATTTAGGAGGTTTATCCTAAATCAAAGTCGTAATTCTATTTGCCCATAAACCTTATATTAGAGTTGGACTTTAACTCGATATTTAATTAAAATTTGATTTTGATTAAATAAATCCCGCTAATTAAATAAGTTGATTAATTTGATTAATTACTTATTTAATTGTTGCGATCCCTTTTGTCTAAAATGTTTAGAAGACATTTATTTGCTAAAAACTTGAAATACATGTATATATAATATTTGATATTATATAGGGTTGCATTTATTTGATGAATGTTATACTAGTGGATGATTATGGACTCGACCATGTGGATGTGTTGAATGGTTAATTTTATTTCTTGTAGTATTTGGGCATGCGAGCATATTGTAATAATTGGGCCAGTGAGCCTATTTCAATTATTATGGACCTGCGAGTCCGTTGTTATTTTATTATTTGAGCCTGCGTACTTAATTCAATTAGGTCTGCGTGCCAACTAATATAGGATACATGTTGCGGCTGGATTAGCTGAAGATACAAGATGGAGGATACCATGGTGATGGAGCATTGTATGATCAATGCTATGTCCCCCTAGGAATTGACCAACTAGTCTTCCTTTTGGCTCGGGAAAACAAGATAGAATAAAGTCCATAATCGTCCATACTATATTTATTATGTGTATGTTTATTAGCATGCTAGATGTATGATAAATTATATACACATAATTTGATGAGACCTTTGCATGATTAAATCCCTCTATTTGATATTAAGTCAATTCTATTTGCCTTCCATCATTAGAGTGGAAAACGAGAGTTTCATATCGACCTTAGCTTGTTGAGTACACTCAAGGCAGGTTTATTAGGAATATGTTTGACACTATGAAATATTAGATATTTCTGAATGATAGGTCTGACTTAACTAAAATCTATCTTTTGTTGAGTACACTTAAGGAGATAAATTTTAGAGGCATATTAAGTTAACACATAAGATGTGTATAGACAAACAGTTGTCAACTTAATAATCTAGGAGTTGTATAGAGATACAATTGATAAGAGTATATCTACCCAAATGTTTTATTAAGGCTTGTTGAGTACCCTCAAGGTTGTTCGCTCAAAATAGTGTACCGCAGGCGCACGGGTCGCGTACAAGTAATAAAGTGCACTTTTTGAGTCCGGATTGTCAATCCCACGAGGAATGTATACTCAATTACACTTTAGTTAATTTAATCTTAACAAATAAAACACACAATTAAAGATGGATTTTGGAAAATAACTAAGAGTCTACTAAAGATTGAAATATGAAAATACTTTAAAATCTTGGGGGAAAATGTGGTTGGAATTCATGGTTTCATTTAACTGTCACCTAATTAATTTCTCAACATGAAAATTAACAAATTACTCATTTACAATGTTAGACCCGATTTTTCAAGTTTAGCTAATTACCTCTCTCGAGTGAAATTAACCCTAATCAATTGGTTTAACCTACTATATCTCTATGTCGATTAAAGCTCAATCGATTGCATTAACTCTTTGTGAAAATAGCTCAATGAATCATCTAAGGTTTAAGGTATATCTCTATCCTTAATAAGAACCTAGAGCATTTATTATTTGGTCTAAAATGCACAATATCTTTCGATTATCATACACTCCACAAAACATATATTTGGTGATCAATCAAACACATGGAATAATCTCATAACAAATACACATGAAATAAGCATTTAATCATCAAATAGCAAATATTAAAACTAATCCAAACTAGGTTAAATTACTACCATAAATCCCAACACAATTAATTAGCTCATGTTATATAAATGATACAAATGAGAATATTTATAACAATACATTGCAAGTTTGACAAAATAATGGAGAAAATACAAAGTTAAAGATAAAACCCTTTTTGAAGCTTGGCTATGATTTCCCCAAATATTTCATCACTTTAGATATATTCTCCTTGCTCTTGATTTGTTCCCTAAGATTTATCAAGTAGGTAAAAGAAAAGAAAAAGAAAAGAAAAGAAAAAAGAAAAGAAAAAGGAAGAACAAGAAGAAAACGGCAGCTGCTGGGAAAAAAAAAAAAGGAAGAAGAAGACAAAATGACCCAGCTGCTGTCCAATTCAGGTTTTATCAAGTGGAAGTTCCGAAAATTGCATCCTTGGTCCTTGAGGTTTGGAAGTTGAGCAAAATAGTCCCCAAACTCTATTTTTCTCTTAATTGATGTGTCCAAGCACAAAAATCTGTGGAAAAGTGATAAAACAGATTTTAAAATGTTTCCAAGTCCCTCAACTTTTATTTTGCAGCCCAAGTCCTCAACATTTGGCACTTGTGCACTTTGGTACCCAACTTCATGTTTTTGTATGCGATTGATCCATTTTCACTCAAATTCATAAATTAAGCAATCATTTTGCTTTCTCTTGTGGTTTTATCCTTGAATTTGAGTAGTAGACCTTGATCCTCAATTTTTGGGATGTTGCAATTTAGTCCCGAAACTTTTGGTTTCTTTCAATTTGGTCCTTGAACGTCAAATTTGCTCCTCTTTACGCTCAATTGCTCTCCAATCTTGTTCATTTTCTTTTCAATTGAGGTTGTACCTAATTGTACAAGATAAACACAATTTATAAGTAGAAATTTGCTCAATTTATCAATTAAATTGTCGATTTAAAAGCAAAATAAGTATGTAAAACACACTTATCAAAGGTCTTGATATAACAAATGGGATCCTAGCCCGCTGGGAATCAACTTATGGATTCCATTAATTTTTGTAACAGGGTCATAAATTTATTTTAAACAGTGGGAGCATAATTAATTTAATTCAAGTCCATGTTAAATTAATTGATGCATCTTTATCAATTCTTCATTTTTGTCATTTATTATTTTGAATATCGAGTAATCATAGAATCTTGAGATTAATACTGGATGCCTATTATCTGACTCGACCAAATTTTTTGAAATTGCACCATAATTTGAGAATTGTTCTCAAGCATGATTAATTGGATAAGTCCTAGAGCATCCCTTTCCAGAAGTTTCAGTTGAGAACTCAATTTCGGAAGAGATGGTTGCTTAACACAGTACTAACAAAACTATTGCAACATACTTGGTGCTTGCAACTATTTCAACTATGTTACAAAAGCAAACATAAGAGTATAGATGCTAATATAGCGATTATTCATAGTTGTATGATAACCAATCACCTGTTGAAATATATGATATTTCTAAGCATCTACACTATGCAAAATGGCAGAGCAATCTTCATGATATACTGAAGATGATTGGCTATATTGAGAAGCTGTCTCGATTGAGTTCAGTTGTGGACAATGAACTAAGTAGTAAATTGGTTCTGTAATCTCTGCCAAACAGCTATTCAAAGTTCATTATGAATCTTAACATGAATGAGCTCGAATGCACACTTCTTGAGTTGCTAAATATGCTTAAGACTATTGAGCCCAATACCAGGTTTGATAATGGGACATGTCTTGGCCAATGATTCCTCTGAAATGGAAGTCTAAAGGAAGCTTTGAGAAGTATCCAATAAGGCTAAGATAAACAATAGTCAAAGCAATGAAGGACAATCCAAATTTCAATGACCCTTGTTTTCATTTGGAATGAAAGGTTGTTGGAATAAGAAATGCAAGGCTACCCTCGCAAGCCTAAAAGTAAAGAAGTTTTTTGAAACTTCTATTACAAGTAATTTTGTTGAGGTAGATTTAGCTATTTCTTTAGTATCTCGGGTATTAGATGCCAGACGTGGATCTCATATTTGAATAAATATGCGCAGACTAGAGAATGGCATACTACTGCAGAATGAAGAAGTTAGCCTATACGATGGAAATGAGCAAAGGTTGCTGCAATACCTATGGGGACAAACTTCTTATCATTGTCTTATAGTTTTGTACTAGAATTAGAGAAATGTCATACTCACTTGTTCGCTAGAAACACACCGCAAGTGCACGAGTCGCATACAAGTGATAGTGGACTAATTGACTCCGATTTATCGATCCTACGGGGATTGTTTATTTCAACTACACTTTAGTATAATTAATTTTAACAAGAAACACACACAATAAAGATTTGATTGGGAATGTTCTCGTACTAGAATTAAAGTTGCAATTGTAAATAAATAACTAAAAAAAATGGTGATGAATAGATGATAAAGGGGTGTTGGGATTCTTGGTTCCACTTGACCATTACCTAATTGAATTATCACAAGCAAAAAGAAATGCAATTCATTAATCATGTTAGACCCGATTTTCCAAGCTTAGCCAATTACCTCTCTCGAGTAAAATCAACCCTAATTAATGGCATTAACCTACTATATCTCTATGTCGATTAAAACCCACCAATTGCATTAAACCATTGTGAAAATAGCTCAATGGGTCATCTAGGGTTTTAGGTATATCTCTATCCTAAACAAGAACCTAGAGCAAATATTGTATTGATCTAGAATACACAACAATTTCTCAATAATTGCACATCCCATGAAACCTAAGCATAAATGTGGCCACAATAAATGCTAGTCAATAAATACAACAATAAATGCACAAGATAATAAAAAGCTTAACTTCTTAATACAAGCATTAAAATCAACTAAGCTAGGTCAAACTTCATCAATCATCCCAACACAAAATAGTTTAGCCCCATGATGAAATAATAATGAAATTCAAGAATTAAATACATCATTTCAACAATGGATTAAAGTAAATAGAGAAATATGAGGATTAACCAATAAATACTTCCCTTAACCAATGATTCAAGCTTCAAAATATCAATATTCTTCCACAATGGCTTTGGTATTTCTCCCCTTAATCAACATTCATCAACTATATCAACTAATTACAAGAGAAAAATGACAAGAAAAAGCAAGAAAAATGAAGAACACTTGAAAGAGAAATGTTTCTTGGGTGAAAAAGGAGAAAAAAGTGAGTAACCCTAGCCAAAATCATCCAAAAATACCCAAAATTCTCGTAGATCAACAAAAAGTCTACAATATGATCAACAATGCTAGATACTTACAATCTTCCATGAGTGTGAAATTGCATAATTAATTCACAATTATGTTCCCAAAATAATGCTACAAAAATGAGTTTGGCTTATCCGATGTTCGATCGGTGCGTGTGTGCATAGCCACTGTCAATCGTCAATAAGATTCAAAAATGTTGATGAGTAAAGAGGTTTCAAGTCAAAATTATCCCACCCTTAGTGGTCAATTCTTTCCTTTCCCACTCGTGACATTCATCCCCCAATGAATAATTTTCTTTCCACTCCCGGGATGCAATTCTAGAGGGTACTTCTCAAATCACTCTTTCTTTTACCACTAAAGCACGGGTGTGTTTTACCGACAATCTTGACAACCTAGAAATGCAGTGACTCTCCACTAATGAGTGCTTCGAAATTCAAGTTTATACCAAGCAATTCGAACCCACTATTCATCTAAGCCCTTATGCAAGTACAAATGCATGATTTCTAACAACTAACATGATGTTTGCTCGTGACTTCCCCACTCTCTTAAGCTTTCTAATTGATCCATGTAGCAAGCTTTAGGTCGGCAGCTCCCCGATTTTTTAGATCAAAGGATACCAGGTTTCAAAATACCCTTACGGACTTATTAACTCGAGTCAAAAAGGCTACGAAGTGGGGTAGACTTATTAAGCAAATGCAATGATAAAGTGCTTTTTTTATTTTATTTTCAAGTGTGTGTGTGAGTACCCTACTCATTAAGCTTTCTAATTGACTCATGTAGCGAGCTTTCGGCCGGTGACTCCCAAGTTTCAAACTTAAGGCACCAAGTTTCAAGATACTCCTACGGGCTTAATAACTTGAGTTAAAAAGGCTTCGAGATAGGGCAATGCAATGCAACAATTAAAATGGGCTTAGAACTCTAGCATATGGTCATTACTTGGCTTATACTTGGGGAAAGATACTCCACACAAAAATTTACTTCCACATGCATGGAATCACCACACGTCTAGGCCGTCTCCTTTACCGGGTCGACCACCCCCAAACTTGTCTTACATTAGGATCAAGAGATTTAGAGCATTAGGAAACATTTGATAGGTTGGTACAAATAAATAATACAAGCTCACAACCTAGTTCATCTACTCCATTAACCTCTTCGCCCTTCAACAATTCCCAAACTCACCGACAATCAAACATGACTATTGTGCTCAATGTACATATGATCTTACATGGATAAGCATTTAAAGAAAGTAGCACAAGTAGCTCATTTGGTCATAACTCATGAATTAACAACAATTTCAAACATCAAAGTCTTATAAGCCGGCAAGGCTATCTAGCATGTCAATATTCTCAACAAAATAAACAATTTCAAACATCAAGACATGAAGGGCCGGTAAGGCAATGTAAAATGTTCATAAAGCACATGATCCCAACACCCCCAAACTTAAATCAAACATTTTCCTCAATGTTGACAATGGCGTAATAACAAGAAAGGAATGGGTGATGGAACTTCCCCGGTTTGATGCATGTATGATGTTCCAAATTGACCTAAGCTTGGATTCTCTTGATACGCAAATCTCCCCCAAACTTGTTAAGGACAATGTTGCTTAGGATTTCAAAAAATTTCGAACCTACAAAAGTTGGTGATTAACCAAGTTAGACATAATAAAAATGCAATAAGTAAATATCAACAAGTAATTAAAAGAGTAGAAATTTGGGTTGCCTCCCAAAAAGCGCTTGGTTAAAGTCGTAAGCTCAACTTTTTGTACAATTACTTCGGGTTTGCAAGAGGGATGGATGACTTCTCCTTTTCATAATTATCCCCCAAGTATGGCTTCAAGTGTTGCCCATTTACTTTGAAGTTCCCTTTACTTCCATGATAAAGTTCCCTATATGCAAAAGTTCCATATGGGCATGTGAATGTTGTCTTTTCTTGATCCTCCCGGGGCTATAGGAATTTGATTATAGCCCGAATACCCATCTAGGAAGCAATAATGAGAGTGACCCGCCAATCACTCAAGCATTTGATCGATGAATGGAAGGGGAAAATGATCCTTCCTAGTAGCATTGTTGAGCTTGCGATAATCAATGCAAACTATCCACCCCATCACTGGCATTGTTGGTATAAGCTCATTATTCTCATTCTCCACCACCGTGACACCTCCTTTCTTTGGCACTACTTGCACCGGGCTCACTCATGCACTATCCGAGATTGGATATATAATACCCGCATCAAGCCACTTCGACTCTTACTACTTCTTTCATGTTGGGATTTAACCGACGTTGATGCTCCACCGACGGTTTGAAATCATCCTCCATAAGAATTTTATGCATGCATAACGAAGGGAAAATACCTCGAATATCCGAGATGGTCCATCCAATAGCCTCCTTGTGTTCCCTCAATACCCGAAGCAACTTGTCTTCCTCCACCTCATTCAATAAATTAGAAATAATGACCGGAAGGGTAGAAGATTTCCCCAAGTAAGCATACCTCAAATGAGAAGGAAGAGGCTTTTGCTCGAGGGTAGCCTTCTCGAGAGATGGTAGGGGTGGTGAAGAACTCTTTTTCAACTCCTCAAAGTAGGGGGCCCTCTTGTGTTGATATTGTGGTGATGCCTCCAAGTAATGAGCCATTTGTTCGACTTCATGATCATCATCCTCAATAGTCAAAGAGTGGGCGATACACGACTCCAATGGATCCTTAGAAATCCCACGGTTGAAGGAGTTTACCACTAGATGATCAATTACATCCACCCGAAAGCATGAATTTGACTCCGAAGGATATTTAATGGCCTTCAACACATTGAAGGTGACTTGCTCATCTTGCACCCTCAAAATCAATTGCCCTTCTTGCACATCAATAAGTGCTCTCCTGGTTGCTAGAAATGGCCTTCCCAATATGAATGGAATGTCATGATCTTCCTCCATGTCTAGAATAATGAAATCCACCGGAAAGATGAATTTATCCACCTTCACAAGAACATCCTTAATGATCCCCCGAGGATATTTGATGGATCTATCCTCCAATTGTAGAGACACGGTGGTTGCTTTAGCTTCCCCCAATTTCAATTTCCTGAAAATGGACAAATGCATCAAATTAATGCTAGCACCAAGATCACATAAAGCTTTACTAAAATTAACATCACCAATAGTGCATGGAATAGTAAAACTCCCTGGATCTTTAATTTTTGGAAGAAGCTTGTTTTGAATGATGGCACTACATTCCTCAGTTAGCATAACGTCTCATGCTCTTCAAGCCTTCTTTTGTTGGATAAATATCCTTCATGAACTTGGCATAGCTAGGCATTTGAGCTAATGCATCGGCGAAAGGAATGTTGATGTGTAGCTTCTTGAACACTTCCAAAAATTTTCCAAATTGACTGTCGAGCTTTTGCTTTTGCAACCTTTGAGGAAAGGGAATAGGAGGCACATAAGCCTTGATCGGTGTTGGGGCCTTTGATGTGGATGCTTCCGGCTCACTTTCCTTTGGCACTTCAACAATTTTTTCGGATGCTTGAGTAGGCTCATTTTCTTCAATGGGAGCCTTGTTTGATTGAGTTGTTAGTTGTGGGGCCGTGATCTCGGGAAATTGCACCCCGCTCCTTGTTGTAATAGCTTGAACATTCTCCCTAGGATTTGTCTCGGTGTTGCTAGGCAAAGCTCCTTGTTTCCTTTCCAAGAGAAGTTTAGCTATTTGACCCACTTGCTTCTCCAAATCTTTCAAAGAGGCATCATTGCGTTCTTGATATTGCAATTGATGATTTGCTAGCTTGGTGATAGCCTCTTCCCATCCCTCTTTCTTCTCTTGTGACTTTGGATTCAACACATTGTGATTGTTGCCATAAGATAGATTATGATGATTTCTCCAACCGGAATTGTATGTGGGAGCATATGGATTGAACCCTTGGCGTTGGAAATTTTGAGCATAAGCAACTTGTTCGGTAGATGAAGAACCACTTGCCACCAATGGACACATAGAGCTTTGATGATTAGCCCCACATATATCACATACCGGGGGGACTTGAACCATGTTGACGGGCCGAGAGGTTGAAGTAGATAACCCTTCCACTTTCTTGGCTAAGGAATCAATCTTTGACAAGACAAGTTCATAGTCATCACCCCCTCGTGCACCGCTAGAACTCCTTGGTGCACTTCTATCCGTCCACATTGCACTTTGTTCACTCATGATCTCAAACAAATCATAAGCCTCCCGAATGCTCTTTGTCTTGATGGACCCATTAGAGGATGAATCCACATTTGAACGGAAAGGAGGAGTTAACCCGGCATAGAAGTGGTTGACTTGTTGCCCCATTGTAATCCCATGATTTGGGCACTTTCTAAGCATATCTTTGAATCTCTCCCAAGCTTCATGAAAGCTCTCCATCTCGAATTGTTGAAATGTAGTAATATCATGCTTGAGTTTAGCAACTTTAGATGGTGGGAAAAATTTTGTAGTGAACCTTTGGACAAACTCCACCCAAGTCGTGATGCTCCCCGGAGGCAAAGTGTCAAGCCATTCTCTTGCTTTATCTTTCAAAGTATGTACAAATAACCTCATCCGGATTTCCTCCACATTCACACCCTCATAGTTGAAGTTGCTACAAATCTCTAGGAACCGTACCACATGGGCATGTGGATTTTCATCGGTCCTCCCATAGAATGAGATGGTGTTGGAGAATAAATTGATGACGTCCGGTCGAAGTTGAAAATTTGGATGATTGTAGGAGGGATAGACGATGCCTGATTGATTCTCAACAATAGGAGGATTCATGAAGTCTCCAAAAAGCATGTCTTCTTCATTAACAACGGGCTCTTGAGCTCTAGCCGCTTGAGGAACAAAACCGGGTGGGATTCCACCCCTTGGAGGAATTGCAGGTGGAGCATTAAGCTCGATGTTAACTCTTTCTCCTTCCATCCCAGTAAGAAGTTGTCTCCTAACTTCCCGTTGATATCCGGATCTATTTCAACTAGATCAAGACTTCTACTTCAACGCATGCACAATTAACAACCTAGAACAACACAAGAAATTAGAAGATTTCTTACACAAAACAAAACAAAAGAAAATTTGTACAAGAAATAAAAGTAACCAATAGTTAAAACTAATATCAACTAAAATGTAATTTAAATAGAAACAATCCCCGGAAACGGCGCCAAAAACTTGTTCGCTAGAAACACACCGCAAGTGCACGAGTTGCATACAAGTGATAGTGGACTAATTGAGTCCGGTTTATCGATCCCATAGGGATTGTCTATTTCAACTACACTCTAGTATAATTAATTTTAACAAGAAACACATACAATAAAGATTTGATTGGGAATGTTCTCGTACTAGAATTAAAGTTGCAATTGTAAATAAATAACTAAAAAAAATGGTGATGAATAGATGGTAAAGGAGTGTTGAGATTCTTGATTCCACTTGACCATTACCTAATTGAATTATCACAAGTAAAAAGAAATGCAATTCATTAATTATGTTAGACCCGATTTTCTAAGCTTAGCCAATTACCTCTCTCGAGTGAAATCAACCCTAATTAATGGCATTAACCTACTATATCTCTATGTCGATTAAAACACACCAATTGCATTAAACCTTTGTGAAAATAGCTCAATGGGTCATCTAGGGTTTTAGGTATATCTCTATCCTAAACAAGAACCTAGAGCAAATATTGTATTGATCTAGAATACACAACAATTTCTCAATAATTGCACATCCCATGAAACCTAAGCATAAATGTGGCCACAATAAATGCTAGTCAATAAATACAACAACAAATGCACAAGATAATAAAAAGCTTAAATTCTTAATACAAGCATTAAAATCAACTAAGCTAGGTCAAGCTTCATCAATCATCCCATCACAAAATAGTTTAGCCCATGATGAAATAATAATGATATTCAAGAATTAAATACATCATTTCAACAATGGATTAAAATAAATAGAGAAATATGAGGATTAACCAATAAATACTTCCCTTAACCAATGATTCAAGCTTCAAAATATCAATATTCTTCCACAATGGCTTTCCCTTAATCAACATTCATCAACTATATCAACTAACTACAAGAGAAAAATGACAAGAAAAAGCAAGAAAAATGAAGAACACTTGAGAGAGAAATGTTTCTTGGGTGAAAAAGGAGAAAAAGTGAGTAACCCTAGCCAAAATCATCCAAAAATACCCAAAATTCGCGTAGATCCACGTCCTTCAGCACTTGGGCCGAATCAGGTCGCACCGGGTCGGCCCAGAATTTAGTTCAAAATTTTGACCACGCGATCGCGTGGCTGAATGCCTCGCGATCGCGTGGTTGAGGTAAAAACTCTCGGGTTGAGTTTAAGGCTTGACTCGCGAACGCGCCATGTGCATAACCACGCGATAGGGTGGTTGATCTCAACTTCGTCATTTGATGATTAACAATTGGATCCTCCAACTTTGACTCTTTGATGGATTTGACTCTTTTCTCCTCAATTTCTTCCAGTATTTATCCATTTAGCTTCTTTCTTGTGCTTTCTCCATGAAGTTGATTGTTAACCCTATTTAACCACAAAATATGCACAATTAAATAGGTATTTGTCCAAATTACTCAAAAAGTATTACTAAAAATATATGAAATATGCATGTAAAATGCACTCAACAATAAACAATAGTCAAAGCAATGAAGGACAATCCAAATTTCAATGACCCTTGTTTTCATTTGGAATGAAAGGTTGTTGGAATAAGAAATGCAAGGCTACCCTCGCAAGCTTAAAAGTAAAGAAGTTTTTTGAAACTTTTATTACAAGTAATTTTGTTGAGGTAGATTTAGCTATTTCTTTAGTATCTCGGGTATTAGATGCCAGAATTGGATCTCATATTTGAATAAATATGCACATACTAGAGAATGGCATACTACTGCAGAATGAAGAAGTTAGCCTATATGATGGAAGTGAGCAAAGGTTGCTGCAATACCTATGGGGACAAACTTCTTATCATTGTCTTATAGCTTTGTACTAGAATTAGAGAAATGCCATACTCACCATTACTAAAAGCATTAATGTTTAGACATGAATTGTTTAATGTTAAGGACAATCGTTGTTCCCTTTTATCTTGAGAAGATATAATACAATTGTAGTGAATTACAAAATGACATTTATATTCTAGATAATGAGTTTTCTATTAAGAGAATCTCAATTGCTATAGCTATTGCTATTATTAACATTATCATAATTATGATTAGCACAACTTTACCGATGCGGGCAAGTGGGTGGATCGAATTTACAGCTCTAGCAAAAAAATAAAATTGGATCAAACAATTACTATAATTTAGCAGGTTGGAGTAATTTATCATCGAGCAAAAATCGTATTGCAAAGAAGAGTACTACACTTTACTGATGTGGCCAAGTGGGTAGATCGAATTTCCTGGGCTACCACCATCCCTGCCACCCAAGAATACCATCGTCATCATCACCTGAAACCACACGATCGACTCACCACAACAATACCACCTGCATGATTAACTCACCACCATCGAAACAGAACCACCACCACATATCGTAGCTACAACTTCCACTACCACTTCCACATATTCCATTTACCCTACCACACACACACCATCACCATCACCATCACCATCACCATCACCGTCGTCAGTGCAGCGGTTGAGTCAAAACGTTAGGGAAAGTTTGAAGACAGAGGTTAGAGCTAAAGAGGGTGGAGAGGCGGAGAGCGGTAGGGAAACAACATGTTTTGGTGAAAATGATTTGAAAAATAATTGGAAAAATCATGATTTCGATGTATAGAGTGCATTATCATGGGTCCCACAATACTTTTGTTCTCTCATATTTTTTGGGGCGGGATTTTTTTTCTGATTTAAAAGATTATATACTATGCTGCACAAATCTAATGTCTAATCGAATCTAATCTAATCTAATACTATCTATCTAATCTAATCTAATATAATCTAATCTAAAATCTAATTTCTATCTAATAGTATATTGAAGGAGGATAGTGATTCTAAAATTCCCGCCTAAAAACATGCTCAATTTTCCCGCCTAATGAGCAAATGAATGAAAAAAAATGCATAAAGGGACTGTTACAGTAGAAATCAATTTTTAACATTGGTTCAGTATAAAATTTCCTTCAATGTCAACTTACACATTTCACAAGATAGCTGACAGCCGCCCATTTGTTTTGTCTGTTAAAATAATGTTTGTTGTGTATTAAAATAAAAATTTTAGTATATTTTGATATAAATTGATGAAATGCTTGGTTTGAAAATAAAAAGTTGTGAGTCACAGAAAATATTGGCAAAAATAAATTATTTACTTTGATTTAAATTAAAATCCAATTTTTATCCGTTAAAATAATCTTTGATGTTGATTAAAATCGAATTTTTAGTATATTTTTATAAAAGTTGAAGAAATGTGTGGTTTAAAAGTTATGCGTCACATGAAATATGTGGTTAAAATTAATTGTTTACTTTGACTTAAATTATAATCTGATTTTTATCTATTAAAATAATGTTGTGTGTGGATTGAAATCAGATTTTTAGTATATTTTGATTGAAATTGATGAAATGTGTGGTTAAAAATTAAAATTTGTGGGTCGTATAAAATATGTAATTGAAATTAATTGTTTGCTTTAACTTAAATTAAAATCTAATTTTTATCTGCTAAAATAATGTTTGATGTTGATTAAAATTAGATTTCTAGTATATTTTTATAGAAGTTGATGGAATGTGTGATTTAAAAGTTGTGGGTCCCAAAAAATACATGGCTAAAATTAATTGTTGAATTTGACTTAAATTAAAATCTGATTTTTATTTGTTAAAATAATGTTTGGTGTGGATTAAAATCAGAGTTTTAGTATATTTTCATAAAAATTGATGAATTGTGCGGTTTAAAAGTTATGAGTCCTCGAAAATATGTGGTTAAAATTAATTGTCAACTTTGACTTAAATTAAAATTTGGTTTCAATCTGTATTTTTAGTATATTTTGATTGAAATTGATAAAATGTGTGGTTTAAAAATTAAAAGTTGTGGGTCACAGAAATATGCAATTAAAATTAATTTTTTACTTTGATTTAAATTAAAATATAATTTTTATCTACTTAAATAATGTTTGGTGTTGATTAAAATTAGATTTTTAGTATATTTTTATAGAAGTTGATGAAATGTATGGTTTAAAAGTTGTGGGTCCCAGAAAATACAAGATTAAAATTAATTGTTGAATTTGACTTAGATTAAAATCTGATATTTATTTGTTGAAATAATGTTGGTGTGTTCTAAAATCAGATTTTTAGTATATTTTTATGGAAATTGATGAATTGTGTGGTTTAAAAGTTGTTGTTCCTTGAAAATATGCAGTTAAAATTAATTGTCAACTTTGACTTAAATTAAAATTTGGTTTTTATCTTTTAAAATAATGTTTGAAAATAGAAATGTAATGTGCCAATTACCCATTTTTTAATGGTTGAAGTTTACGATGATTGACGACAGGGACAAATTTTACAACGTTTGGTGATTCTGATGGTGTAAATGTCAAAATTGAAACTTTGGGACGATCTGTGCAAGAAACGCAAAGGTTAGGGACATTTTTTGCTGTTTACCCTTATTATAATTATCTTCATTATTTTTTTTATTATTAAAGGTAATGTGGAATGAATTCAGTCAATATTTACAGCTATTAGTATTAAAATTTTAATAATATAGTTAAGTATTTTTGTTGTTCTTAATATTATAAATCATATATGCATCTATCAGTGTTAACATTAAAATTACGTTTTGGTTATTATCATTTTGTTATCTTTAATATTAAAGATTATATTTTTTGAATTATATACCATATATATTATTGTGATATGTTTTTTGAATTAAATTGAAAAGTGAAGAGATAGAATGTGTGTGGTTAAGAAGTGGCTTAAAAAATTGTACGGTTTATAAATTAATTTATAAATCGTTAAAAACATAGACTTGGTTAAAGTAATTACACAACATAAATATTTGAGTAAATTTTCTATATAATATTACATCAATCATTATATAATTATTATTGATTAACAAATAATTAATTAATTAACGTTACTATATTTACTTCCATATAATTTACTTTGAATGTAATTTCAAATATTGTTTTTCATAATGATTCCGACATTTTTCAAAAATTCAAAAAACACTAATATAAGAATATTATGAAAGTATATATATAAAAAAATATAGTTGTTTAAGCTAGAACCAAAGACAAAGAGACACGTTTAAAATGTATTTTGATAGGGTAAAATATAAGTTGCACGTGTAAATGTGTCGAAGGTGTTAAGGAAGGAAGAAAGATAATTTTATTCATAACGATGTTATTATCACATAAAACTAGGAATTGTTTTAGTAAGTTATTTACATTCTAAATCAATTATATAATTGTGTTTTTTCCAGATTGATTATGTAATCGTGAGTTAACAATTTAACTTAGGTTTTTCAAATTTTGAACCTTATAGACCTAATATTTATGCATCTTCTACTATTAGAGATTCTTGAAGTAATCCACTGGTGTTGATGTTTGCAGTTTCCACATCATCAATATGCAATTGAAGCAGTTTGTCTAACAGATAATGATCGACTTGTGGTATGTTTTTTTATCATCATTGTTCCAGTAGTTGGAAGTGGCAATTTCCCTGTCTCTAAAATTTTTGCTCTATGAGTTGGGCAAATTTTGAGCACCATGCAATACTGCAGTCATTACAATTTGAAATTTTGATTGCACGGTACGATGAGAATTGGAACGATTCCAAACTATAATGGTTACACAGTTCTAAGTGTAATGATTGCACATTTTGAAATTAAGATTACACGTTTTGAAATTCCGATTACAAAGTTTTGTTGAGTATTAAAATTGAAAAGTAGAGAGGAAATATTTTTATTTTTTGATTATAATTACGAGATACAAATAGCAGTCATTTATTATTTAAATATATAAATTGACTTTTACTATTCAAATAAGCTTTTATAATTTGAATTAGTTATATTGTTTGTAAAAGTTTTAACAGTTATTGTAATATAATATTTTTTTTATATTTAATACCGTGCATCGCACAGGTCATAGATTAGTATCAAAAGAAGGGACATTTTATGGGAAAACCTTGGAGGGAAAACAAAGCTACTATCCTTTTTTATAATAATAATAAGATAAGATGATCATGTATGTTTGTGATGATGAGATAAAATGCAAATAACCAAATATCATGTAAAAGACTTTACATATCATCAATCATTCACAAATAAAAACATATGATCTTATCCTAATCTTAACACATAAAGGATTAAGAATAAAGTCTTTCACAATATAATAAAATTTCCTATGTTTAATACATAAAATACCAACTTTTGAGTTACATTCTTAAAACTGAATTTTATCCTTAACTTCATTAAATTCTTGATATTAACCTATAGAGGGTAACATAATCAAGAAAGAAATCCAAGCAGATTTTTACATCAATTATATCAAATTTTCATCGTACTTTTCATCATGTGCAATAACATAAAATACAGCCCAAACCTATAATAAAGTTTTATCGCATATTTGATATCATTTAATCCTCAAAACTTCAACAAACTTCTTCTTATACTACTTGCATCATTTCAGGTTTTTAACTTAACAATAATCAATTTCAATTATGAATCTTAATACATGAAACTTCATAAACATGTCTAGTAATAAGTGTATTTTATACACTTATTTTTGTGCCAAAAGTAGGATTTCATATGCTCGTTTGAGAATATTTTCTATTCATTTGATTCATATTTGTTTATATTTCAAAAAAAAAGCCCAAAGTTAAGGAAATGATGCAAATGAAGCAAATACTAAAGAATTGAATTTGTGGACATGAATAAGTGCAAGGAGTCAATTGAGGAGAATAGGAAAGAAAAGCAAAGAAATCAAAAGTGTAGGGACAAAAATGTCACAATTGGAAGTTGGAGGACTTCTATGGAAATAAAGAAGGAAGACCAACTTCAACAAGAACGAAAAGTGAAAATTGCACATTACCCGGTAAGCTGTACGGCCACGTGAGACTATACCACGAGGTTGCATGACTACATGTGAAATTAACAGATCTTGAGTTAACCGAATTGCGAACGAAAGTTCCTCCTGTGCGGCCGCGCGCTTATCCGACTGGGTCGACTGCTGGGCTTTTTATGTGGATTTCAATAGATTATTTACCCTTTGACCTAGTGTTCGTGAGAAACTATAAATACCTATTGTCTTGCACAAATTCGAAGTTCTCAACTTGTGAGTTTTCATGCCAAATTGTTGTTCAATTGTCTAGGGATCGACGAAGCGCCAAAAGTAAGATTGAAGATACAAGAGCAAGGAGATGAATGGGGTGACCACTTTTCATTTATCTTGTCATTTATTTTCATTCATGTATCTAGGCTAAATGTTTAGTATTGGAATTGTGATGAAGCTTTAATTTATTGACTCTATCTTTTGACTGTTTGTTTAATTTATATAATTCATGGGTTTGAGTAATTAAATCGTTCTTTTAATCTTATGCAAATTTCTGGCCAACTTTTGTATAGCCATTGTGGCATTTTCTTATATCGATAGAGTAGGAGAATGTTAGACGTATGCAATTACCACAAGGTCTAATAGGGGATAGAGATATACCACATATGCCTTGTGTTATCCTTTAAAAGTGTTCACAAAACTAAAATACTTTTCTATTGTTCAATTCATCATGGAGTTAGTCGGGTTACATTTTAGAAAAAGATTTTTAAAGTATCCTCGAGAGAGGACTTAAATAATATTAGGAACACGGATTTTCAGAACCCCATGAATTGTAGTTAAACAATTAAGTCAATATTAGAGGATAGAGTTAAAGTGGATTCTCAATTTCCAACACGCTTGTTTTCATTCATTTTATAAAAATCAATTCTTGATAGTTTTCTTACTTTTATTATTAGTTTAGATTCATTCAAACAATCTCTCAATTGAATTTCTTCGTTCCAGTTAAGGAATTTAATCTAAAATACAATTTACTCAATCCCTGTTGGTATGATATCCGGACTCAAAAGTCCACTTTATTACTTGTGCGATCCGTACACTTGCGGTTAGCAACATTTAGATCATGACATTTTGCAATCAAACATTCTAAAACTTCAATTCTTTCTTTTTTCGTCATCGTGTTCCCATGTTTCTTCTTCAACTGTAATACTTTGCCATAATACCTTTTACAATGGATACCTCTTTGTTACGAAGACGCTCCACCTCCCACATAAGGAACTTTACGGGTCATTCTTCCCATGTTAAATCAACTTGAGTTTCGCTGGGAATGTCTTTATGTACACGGGAGGGTCGTATAACACCCTGGTCAAGAAAACTTAAAAGACTTGATAGGTACTACTCATACCAACAAGGTGCACCTTATTTTTTAGAAGTCCATCGTTAGAAACTCCACAGTTAAGCATGCTTGGCTTGGAGCAATTCTATGATGGGTGACCTCCTGGAAAATTTTCTCGGGGAGCGTGTGAGTAAGAACAAAGCATGCTGAAAAGATCCAATGTTGGTACAGGGGGGACAGTATGTCATCATCTAACGGCTAGAACAGCCCGTTAAGTGGGACATGGGTTGTTACAATATCAGAGCCGGCGCTAGCCGAAAATTGAGAACTAAGTACTTTGAGGGACAAAGTGCTACGTCATAGGGCGGGAGCCACCTCTTGAACCCATAGGAGCCACCTCTAGAATCTCAACGCCTGGCAACAGATCCTTAGATGGTTTAAGTACGACAAGATGTCACGAGTCTAACGGGGGGTGATTGTAACACCTTGGTCAAGAAAGCTTAAAAGATTTGATGGGTACTACTCATACCAACAAGGTGCACCTTCTTTTTCGGAAGTCCATCATTAGAAACTCCACAGTCAAGTATGCTTGGCTTGGAGCAATTCTATGATGGGTGACCTTTGGGAAAGTTTTCTTGAGGAGCGTGTAAGTGAGGACAAAGCATGCTGAAAAGATCTAATGTTGGTGCAGTGGGGACAGTACGTCGTCATCTAATGGCCGGGATAGCCTGTTAAGGGGGACCCGATTTGTTACAGATCGGGAACATATTTTCAAAAGGTGAATACATGAAACATGTCATGTACTTTTGCTAACTCAAAGGCCAATTTAAGTTTATAAGCCAAAGATCTGACTCTTTCGTTCAAAAAGCTCAATGTATCATGGAGTGAGTTTTCCCTTTTTCCCGAATTGGAATATTCTCTTTAAGGGTGAGATCTTAAGAAAAACTTTATCTCCAACTTCAAATTCCAATGGTCTTCGTCGTTTATTTGCATAGTTTCTTTGGCGATCTATGGCTACCAAAATATTTTTCTGAATTCTTCGCACGATTTCTTGAACTAAATCAGGTCCTAAAATTTTTCGTTCACCTAATTCATCCCAAAATAAAGGCGATCGACACTTCCTACCGTACAATGCTTCATACGGTGGCATTTTGACAGATCCTTGATAGCAATTGTTGTATGGAAATTCAACTAATGGTAAGTACTTATCCCAACTTCCGTCAAATTGCACGACATTAGCTCTTAGCATATCCTCATGAATTTTGATAGTTCTTTCTATGTGTTTGTCCATCTGAGGATGAAAAGCAATGCTAAATTGTAGTTCGGTTCCTAGTTATTCATGTAAACTTTTCCAAAAACACGAAAAAAACCTAGGATGACGATCAGATAATATGGTTTTTGGTATTCCATGTAGTCTCAAAATCCCTTTAATGTACAAATTTGCATTTTGGTCCACGTTGTGTGTCATCTGATAGGTAGAAAATGTGCTGATTTCATTAATCGATCTACAATAACCATATAGCATCATATCATTTGGTTGTTTTGGGTAATCACATTACGAGATCCATTAATATATCTTCCCATTTCCACTCAGGTACCGATATAGGTTTTAAGGTACCTAAAAGTCTTTGATGTTCAACTTTTACTTATTGACAAATAAGGCACTAGGCTACATAACAAGCAATTTCTCTCTTCATGTCTGGCCACCAATATAATGTTTTTATCTCGTGGTACATTTTTGTTGAACAAAGGTGTGAAGCTTAAGAAGTATTGTGTGCTTCTTGGAGAATTTCTTTCTGGATTACTTCTTTTTTGGGGACATAAATTCTGTCCTTATACTGTAATAGTCCATGGGTGGATATTTGATAGTTAGAAGGTTTCTCAAAAGAGATTCTTCTCATCTTCTTAGTGAATAAATCCACCTTCTATGCCTCTTTGATTCTTTCTTGTAAAGTTGAGCATATGGTCAAAGTTGATAACTTGGCTTCTCCTGATGAGAGAATTTTTAAACCAAGATTTTCTATCTCTTTACCAAAATCAACGCATCTGCTACCACATTTTCCTTTCCTCGGTGGTAGTTGATGGTGCAGTCATAATCCTTAATTAATTCTAACCATTGATGCTACCGCATATCTAGCTCTTTTTTATTAAATAAATATTTCAAACTCTTATGATCCGTAAAAATCTCACACGTTTTCTCCGTACAAGTAGTGTCTTCAAATTTTTAGGGCGAAAACTATTGCTGCCAATTCCAGATCATGTGTAGGATAATTTCTTAGGTATGGTTTCAGCTTCCTAGAAGCATATGCAATTAATTTACTGTTCTGCATAAGTACACTTAATCCTTGTTTAGAAGTATCACTGTAAATGGTGTAAGTGCCTTCGGTAGGCGGAATTGTTAAAATAGGTGCAGAAGTGATTCTTTTCTTCAACTCTTGGAAACTCTTTTCACAATCCACTCCATTTAAACTTTACATTCTTGCGAGTTGATTGGGTGAGAGGGGTAGCAATCTTCTAAAAATCTTGAACAAATCGTCTATAATACCCAACAAAACCCAAGAAACTCCTTACCTCCGTGGGTGAAGTTGGTTGTGGCCAGTCCAATACTGCTTCTACTTTACCGAGATCAACTTCCACTCCTTCTTTTGACACTGTATGTCCTAAAAATGTCACTTTTTCTAGCCAAAATTCACATTTCTTGAATTTTGTGTACAATTACTTTTCTCTTAAAATTTGCAACACAATCTTCAAGTGTGTTGCATGGACTTCTTTTGTTTTCGAGTAAATAAGAATATCTTCGATGAATACTATCATGAATTTGTCCAAATATTCTTTGAATACTCTGTTCATTAAGTCCATAAATATTGGAGCATTTGTTAACCCAAAAGGCATCACCAGAAACTCATAATGAATATAATGAGTACTGAAGGTAGTTTTTGGAATATCATCAGGTTTAATCCCCGATTCAATGAAAATCTACCCTCCAAGTATAAAGGGGTCAAGTTATAACCTACCAATAATCAAAGGGTCATTTTTCCTAGGGGATTTTATGGTATAATAATATTTTCCAAATTCAAATCTTAAACTATGATTTCAATTTTACTTAAACGAATAAAAAGAGAATATAATTAAATTGCAATGAAAGAGAAATTTGAGGGAGTTATTATTTCGCTATCAATTGGGTTTGTAACTAAGATTAGAATGAATTTCTTGAAACTGATAAGATCTAAAAATATTAGTGAGAAAATTAATCAATCTATTCTACGGCGTTTTTTCGAGTATGTTGTGTGCATATTCAATACATAACACATCAGCGACATTGATCCAAGTAAATTAATTTAAAAATTTAAAACACTTATTAACCCTTATCAATAACAAGAATTCATCCATAAGAAATTAATATACACCCATTGAAGCTAAGAATAACTCCTCTCAAGTATAACTTAGTCTGATATAATTAAATTAAACGAAATGAAATTCAAACAAACTATAACCATTACTAGAAGATGAAATACAAGTTTATAAATGAAAACTCAATAACCAAAATATATCTTAATTCAACTAATCATCAATAATCTAAAATCATGAAAAGAAATAGCTGAAACAAATAAAAATTCAAAGCAAAACTAGAACAAATCACCCAAAATGTCACTTGCAATTCTCCTCAATTTGCTACTAGAATGAAGGTGAGGCTGCGGCTGCTGAGTGTGGTGTCTACCAACTGGAAGTGGAGAGCGGCTGGTGAGGTTGATGCTGGCGTGAGTAGTGGACAGGCGAGGCAGCTATGTGGTAAGAGGGAGCTGTGTGGCTGGAAGAAGTTTTGTGTTGTTTTGCTATTGCTGCTGGTTCGATGTTTGATAGAGAGGTTGGTGAGTTGTGGCCGGTGGAGAAGTGGGAGAGATGGGGTTGTTGTTGAGTGAAGGCAACGGGTGAAGGTTGGGGAATATGTGAGAGAGCACTTGCGGCTGGTTGTGGTTGCTGTGAGGAGAGGTTGCGGCGGAAAGCTGGTGAGGGAGAAGGCTGGCGGCTGAGTGGTTGATGGAGTTCCGGTTTGTGAGGTGACAGAGTAACGGGTGGTTATGGAAGAAGAAGTGCAGCTAGGTGAGACATTCGTTTGGGAGTTGAGAGAGGTGTTCACTAATATCTCGCGATGCGAGATATCCCCGCAAGTGTACGGGTCGTGAGAAGTAATAAAGTAGACCTAAGAGTCCGGATTATCGTCCCACGAGGACTGCTATTAAGTACCAAAATGTGTTAGTTCCTAACTCTATTTGAACGGACGAATTTGTTTGAGATTGTTAACTACAACTAAAGAATTAAACTAAAGAAATAAAGTTGCGAAATTGCTTTTGTTTTTAAATACGATTGTAAAGTAGTTGGGAATCTCGATTTCACCTAGCCAATTATATTAACTCCAATTTAAGTTTTATTTCCTAATTATGCATTCGGCCGAATTCACTAATTTAAATTGAAATTCCTCTCTCGAGTTTAAATCAATTCTACCTAAATAAATCAACCATGTATCTCTACAGAGGGTCCGAATATTCCTTATCTTGATGCATAACACACAAGAATTCACACACGACCGCAATAATAACACGAGTATATAGAGATCTCTTGTTCAGTTACTGAATTTATTACCACGTTCTAAATTATTAACTCACCTCTCGGATTATGGAAATAACTCAATAAATCATGAATTGGTGATCAAGCAATTCAAGCATTAAGAACAATAATAAATCAATACATGCAACAAAACATTAAAACAACGGAATTTGGAATTAAAATAATTTGACTAGGCTACATCGTTCATCCCAACATAGAATTTAGTTACACATCATCAATAAACAACAAAAACAATAAAAAATTAACGTTCATTAAAGATAATATAAAGAATGGAAATCTTGCACCAAGTTTTGATTCTTCAGTTATCTTCAATTCACGCGCCTTTGCAATGCTTGATTCTCCAAGAATTTGATGTTGAATTCTCTATTGTGGCTCGTTCTATGGAGAGGAAAAGGTCTGATTTTCGTGCAAAGAGGTTGTATATATAGGTTTTGGAGAAAACCTAGGTCAAAAACCCCAAAGCCTGTTAAAAATCGCGAGAAAAATCTGATCTGCGGCCCAGTCGGACAACCGCGCGATCGCGTGGTAGACGTTAAAAACTCTCGGGTTAAGAATTTGTACCATCTCGCGATCATGTGGAACGTATCCAGCGATCGCGACTTCCTCTTTTCTCGGCTGTACAATTTAGTCCCTGACTTTTAATTGCACCTTCAATCCTCAACTTTCAATTGTTGCAATTTAGTCCCCAAACTTTATCTTCTTCTTGATTTGCCCATTTAAGCTCTCATATCCTTCAATTCATTCCTCCAACCTTTGATTTCTTCACTTTGGCACCACGCATGTTTCCCGGTTGTTGTCACAAACTCCTCACTTGTCCAATTTAGCTCCAATTAACATCCAATTGTGTCCTTTTTCCATTGATTTCATCATTCTTTATTTTTTTTGGGATACTTTCTGAAAAGTAAAAAAATAAACACAAATTAAGGAGCATATATTCTAAAACGAAAATAATTTATTCTAATTTAGACGTACAAATAAGTGTATAAAATACACTTATCAAGAGGTGACTACTAAGTTGGTGAGAGAGAAAGGGAAGAGAGTTGGCGGCTGGTGGAGCTGGGCTACTGGAAGTGTTGTGAGGAAAGGTGAGAGAGAGGGTGAAGTGGGCGGCTGGTGAGGACGTGAGGTTGAGTGCTGGTTCTCTTCGAGGAGATGAGTACGACTATGAGAGAGGTTTTTGGCTATTGAAAAATGATGATGGGCTTTTGAGTTTCCAAGGTTGAATTAGGTTAGGGGTTTTCGAGTCGAACTCAAATTCATTGTAAGAAATAGTCCAATGTATCCCTGCAATTAAATAAATGAAATTCTTAGAAATTAAAATCAATTTAGAGTTAACGAATTAAAATTGAGTCTTTTGTAATTTTACTCTAATTAACAAAATGTATATCCCAAAATTGCATTTTTCATTTATTTACCTATCTAAAATAAGTAAAATTGGACAATAATCACACTCCCCAACTAGCTTATTGCTAGTCTCTTGCAATTCAAGCGAATTAAAAACATGACTAGCTCTATTAAAAACTTCAATTGTAAAGTCAAGAATGAATTTAGATAGTCGAGCACATCAACTTCGCAAAATCAAGAGATCAAGCATCATATCCAAATTAGTCCCTAAAAACATTCCCAAAATTTCTTGTGTGTGTTTTAAGCCGATCCATCAAACCACTAACCCCAACACATACAATTTTGAGTATCTACTCAAGCTAAGCATAAACTCCATATAGTCACAGGTACGTGTATTTTTTTTTTTTTGAACTGGTTAGGGAGGTCACTCATGGAGTTTGAAAACTAATCACTCAAGCATTTAAGAAGGGCCATATATATATGGATGGCAGCAATGAAAATATTGACCTCATGAAAATCTCACGACCATTGGGACTCAACCATTCTTACCACAAGCCAACTTAAGATCAAAATGTCAATGTCACTATAAAGGTGATGCTGGTGTTACCAATGGAATTGATAAAGAGCGGTAGAAGAAAATATTTACATGTTCCAGTGATAATAGTAGAACAAGAGATTCCAATGGAAGTATAGGATGCAATGGTAGCAATTTTTTTTGATAGGATAAGGAAATAAAAGAAGTGAATAGAAATTGAGGACTTCCGAATATAAGCAAGGATAATAATCTTCACTTTTAACCACACTTCAAGCTTACTTTCTTCTTCACATCCTTTACTTGAGGACTTCCGAATATAAGCAAGGATAATTTTCTTTTTCTTTCTCTCAACTTTTTTTTTTTTTTTTTGAATTGTTTTTTTCTTTTTTTTTTTTTTTTTTGGTAACTGAAATCCTCACAAATAATTCTTCAATATTCTCCTCTAGCCTCAGTGACTGTCAAATACCTTCTAACTCCACTTTTCTTTCGTTTCATACACTGAACATTTGTTTCTCAAATATGGAGCAAAAGTCATCATCCTCACTTATACTTGAAAGTAGAAACAAGGTTATGTATTTATGGAAGCAATGTTTGGATGCAATGTCATCTTTAATGTGAAATAGATGAAGGGAGTTTGGATATGAAGTGATTTTTGATGGGAAGAGAAGATGATAAGGTTAGCTTCAAAGGATCTAATTTTTAATGTGAAAGTAGAGACAGGCTCTGATACCAGATGATGTGATCCGATACGGGGATCACCAAGAACACGCGGAATTAAACGCCGGAAAGCTCTAAAATCCAAGATAGTAGATGGTAACAATGCAACCCCGACCTCACGACGCAAGAACTATGGGTATATTAAACCCAAAACCCGTTACGATGCGGAGATAAGCAAGCTATGGATTAAAATTGAAAACATATGTTACGGCTGTGAAAATGCCCTTTACGGCCGTAATCAACCTTCTGAACAAAAAATATAAAATCTGCTAACTCTATTTACGGCCGTGAGGATTTGGTTTACGGCCGTAAATCCCCTTCTGCTTAATTTTTTCTTTGTAGTCTTACGGCCGTGATTTAAGGCATTACGGCCGTGAATTAGCTGCTGCCCAATTTCTTGTTCTTCATTGATCCCAATGCATTGCAATAACTTTGGCTCCTCTTCCACATTGTTATGCAACGTAAATGAAGTCTTTGCACTAGAGCACTCGTCCATCCACGCTTGCATGAATCCTTGCATTGCCTGCTTGATTCTTTTGGCTCTTTGTCTCGTTATTGGTCCTACGGGCACGTGCAACGGGTCAATGCTCGTTGAGCCACTCCGCAACGGGCACTCGTCCATCAACGCTCTTTTGGCTCTTTGTCTCGTTATTGGTCCTATGGGATGGCGATACTTTACCGTAATATTGTTGAGTGCTCTACAATCCACGCACATCCTCCAAGTCCCATCCTTTTTAGGTACCATCAGAACTGGTACTGCACATGGGCTCATGCTTTCCCGAACATAGCCCTTTTTCAACAGCTCTTCAACCTGCTTTTGTAGCTCTTTGGTCTCTTCGGGATTGCTCCTATAAGCTGGCCTGTTTTGAATGACTGCTCCTGGCACAAAGTCAATCTGGTGTTCAATCCCTCGAATTGGCGGCAGCCCACTAGGAATCTCCTCGGGAAATAAATCTGCAAATTCCTGCAAAAGAGACACAGCTAAACTGGGGAGGGAGTGGTTAGCTTCATCAAGTACAAGGAGAGATTCCTTATACATGAGTAAAATCACTGGTTTATTTGTAGAAATAGTTTTGGTGATATCACTCTGTTTTGCGTAGAAGCTCATCTTTGTTTTCTCTCTTTTATTTTTACTGGCATTCGTCACACCCTCTCCTTTTTCGAGATCGTGGTCCCAACTCTCGGTTTTTCACACAACTCTCCTTTTTCCGGGATCGTGGTCCCGACCCTCTTCTGTTCACTCAACTCTCCTTTTTCCGGGAACATGGTCCCGACCCTCTTTCTCTCTTCCTCACTTTTTAATTTCAATTGGTCTTCATAGACCTGTTGAGGTGATAAAGGCATTAGTTTGATATTTTTCCCATCCTTAGTGAAGGTATACCTATTTTTAAAGCCATCATGAATAACCTTTCTATCGAATTGCCATGGCCTTCCCAACAAGATGTGCCCCGCATGCATGGGTACCACATCGCAAACCACCCTATCTTCATACTTCCCAATCGCCAAATCAACTACCACCTGTTTATTCACCTTAATCTCACCCGATTCATTTAACCATTGTAGCTTATATGGCCTAGGGTGTTTTAGCATAGGTAGGCATAATTTCTCCACTAGAGTAGTGCTAGCAACGTTCGCACAACTACCACCATCTATTATCAAACTACACACCTTGTTATTCACAAAGCACCTAGTATGAAATATATTTTCTCGCTGCTCACCCGACTCTTCCACCTTAACTTGAGTACTAAGGGCTCTCCTAGTGACAAGTGATTTAGCTACTGCATAGTCCCCATCATCATTTTCACTAACATACTCTATAGCTGGCATATCCTTATACTCATCCTCCACTTCTCCCTCTTTCTCATCCTCCGAACTTAATACCCTGTCACGCATAACCAATATTCGTTTATTTGGACATTGTGAAGAAATATGTCCTAAGCCGGAACATTTAAAACAACGAATATCTCTAGTCCTAGGAGTTTGAGAATCAAAAGCAATTTTACCTTTGTTGGGTGGCTCTATTTATCCCTTTGGTGCCTTAAATTTATTTTTCTGCACAACCCCTTCATTTTTAGAAGTCCCGCTCCATGTAGACTTACCGAAAGAATTGGAACTTGTAGAGAATTTGGAAGTTCCCTTCCTTTTAAATTGTCGCTCCACCTTCATGGCCATGTGAAGCATCTCCTCCAAATCGATATAATGCTGCAATTCAATAACATTAGCAATATCTCGATTTAAACCATTTAAAAACCTAGCCATGGTTGCCTCCGGGTCTTCCTCTATATTTGCACTAATCATGGCAACCTCCATCTCCCTATGGTAATCCTCCACACTTTTACTACCTTGGGAAAGGGTTTGTAATTTTTGGTAGAGATCCCTATAGTAATGTCCAGGCACTAATCGTTTTCTCATAAGAGCCTTCAACTCATCCCAAGTTTCAATTGGCCTCTCCCCATTTCTCCTTTTACTAGTAACCACTTGATCCCACCATACTATAGCATAATCAGTAAATTCTACGACTGCCAATTTGACCTTTTTTAGCTTCAGAATAATTATGACAATCGAAAATTAATTCTACCCTCTTTTCCCATTCAAAATAAACGTCCTGATTACTCTTACCCTGAAACGAGGGAATGGACATTTTAATGTTACCAACATGTCCGTCGACATCATCCCTACGATCACGCCTATATCCCCTATCACGTCTTTCTCCCCGATCTCGTCTCCTACCAACACTAGTAATAGATAATTCACCACTATCCTCATCACTATCAACAACCTCAACACGTTCATTCCTAGCTCTAAATTGTGGGTTGAATTCATACCTTAGTGGTCTCCGTAAATTAGGGAAATTGCCCGGTTGTTCCTGACGTGGTTGAACATTTCCCGCACCTCGTGTCTCCCCCGGATTATTAGCCATTTCCACATTCACACCGGATTGTGGACCAAATTTTGCTTCCAACTTGGCATCCAACCTCGCCTCCAGTTTTGCAAAACGTTCCTCTACTATTCCCAGCATTTTGAAATCTTGAAGATCATTTTCCGTCGACGAAACTTTCTTCTGTGACATGGTTAGTAATAAAGGAAAAGAGAAAAATTTAAATAAAGATCCTTACGTGTTTTTATCGCTCGTGTATCACTCAATTTGGCTTTTTCCCTCTATTAATCTCACCACTCTGCCTTTTTCCTCTCTATTCCCTTTTTCCCACGTTCTCAAAGAACCCACCAAACTAGTCACGGATTTGGTCCTTGTGGAATAAACCCCAAAGTGCAAATAAGGAAAGTTGATGGAAAATATTGGAATTAGGAAATTTAAGAAAGAAATTATGGAAACAAGAATTCTATTGCAAGAATAAGTTTTATGGAAACAAGAATAAGGAATTTTATGGAAACAAGGATTTGTTGGAAAGATTTTCCCAAGATTATTTTCTTGATTTCTTGTTCAAATCAACAACTATCTTTTTTTTTTTTTTTTCTTTTTTTTTGGTAATTTTCGGAATTTTTTTCTCCTTTTTTTTTTAATATCCTATTCAACAAGAATAATCAAGAACAAGAAAACAGAAATTGGCAAATCTTGAATTTTCTGGAGAAATTTCAAGAAATAAGAATTGGAATGGAATTTTTTTTTCTGAATGATTAATAACTAGAAAGAAAAAGAACTGGAATACTAAGGTGGCGTTCTGTTTGTATTTTATTTTGTATTTTCATTTTCGAAAATGTTTTGTGTTTTGTGTTTTCATTTTTGTTTTCAAATTTGCTGAAAACGCGTTTGGTTTGTCATTTCTGAAAACTGTTTTTGAAAATGAAAAGCTGGAAAACACGTTCTGTTTGAAATTTTGCAGAACACTATTTAAACTAATTTTAATTAATTTGCTTGCAGAATACTACTAACTCCAACTCAAATTTCCTTTCACAATATACTAAAAATATGGTTACATGCAACACACTAATGTGAGTATTAAGAGTCTATATTAACACAGCTTGGTCAAGTTCGAGACTTGAGAAAGCTCTACTTCTATTAAAATCCATAAAATGCAAGTTCTTTCAAAACCACCAGAGTCCATTTATCATTGCATTTTTTGAAATATAACAACAAGAATTCTCATTTAATTTTTTTTGTAATGCTGATATTAAATTCAATAAAACTTTATTTAAACTAAATTCCAAGTTAGGATAATTCTAAAAAAAAAAAAAAATCTTTATTTAGGCTTAGTTCCAAATTAGGATAATTCTAAAAAAAATAAAAAATAAATAAAAAAAAAAACTTTATATTAAGCTTAGTTCTAAGTTAAGATAATTCTATAAAAAAAAAAAAAAAAATCCCAAAACGCGTTTTCCGCGTTTTGGACATTTTTTGTCGAAATACACACAAAAAGCCCAAAACGATGTTTCAGGCGTTTTCCGTTTTGTGTACAAATTTTTTTTTTGTTTTCCAAAATGCGTTTTCGAAAATGGTAAAGATAACGCGTTTTTAGCGTTTTCGAAAATAAAAACAGAAAACAACCTCAAAACAGCAAAGAGAACAGGAGCTAAATAATTGGATTTAGAGACAGGCTCTGATACCAGATGATGTGATCCGATACGGGGATCACCAAGAACACGCGGAATTAAACGCCGGAAAGCTCTAAAATCCAAGATAGTAGACGGTAACAATGCAACCCCGACCTCACGACGCAAGAACTATGGGTATATTAAACCCAAAACCCGTTACGATGCGGAGATAAGAACCACAAAGGGGGAACGCCACAAAGGTTGTCAAATCCTTTGATAAGTTCAATTCGTTCGACGAGAACACGAAGAAAATTAAGGGAATATCTCACCTTCAATATCATTAATATCAAGAATAAAAGTTGTGTTTTACAATGCTGAATAAAGCCATATATATAGGCTTAACAAAATAAAACAACTAAAAATAAACTAGAATTCAACATAAACTAAAAAGCCCAAAATTAGGTTTTAATTACGGCGCCAAGTTACGGCCGTGACTTATACTCTTACGGCCGTAAGCAAGCTACGGATTAAAATTGAAAACATATGTTACGGCCGTGAAAATGCCCATCAACCTTCTGAACAAAAAATATAAAATCTGCTAACTCTATTTATGGCCGTGAGGATTTGGTTTACGGCCGTAAATCCCCTTCTGCTTAATTTCGCCTTTGTAGTGTTACGGCCGTAATTTTGGCTTTACGGCCGTGAATCCGTTACGGCCGTGATTTCAGGCTTTACGGCCGTGAATCAGCTGCTGCCCAATTTCTTGTTCTTCCTTGATCCCAATGCATTGCAATAACTTTGGCTCCTCTTCCACATTGTTATGCAACGTAAATGAAGTGTTTGCACTAGAGCACTCGTCCATCCATGCTTGCATGAATCCTTGCATTGCCTGCTTGATTCTTTTGGCTCTTTGTCTCGTTATTGGTCCTACGGGCACGTGCAACGGGTCAACGCTCGTTTAGCCACTCCGGAACTCATCAGGTTGTTGGGGCATTACAGAGACCAAAAGGCATTCTTTTAAAAGCAAAGTCCCAAAAGGGGAAGTAAAAGTAGTTTTCTTTTGGTCTTCTAATGCTATTTCAATTTGATGATAGCCTGAAAAACTATCCAAGAAACAATAGGATGAATGTCCAACAACTCTTTCTACCACTTGATCTAAAAATGGTAAAGGGAAGGGGTCCTTTCTGGTCATGGAATTCAATTTCCTATAATCTATGCACATTCTCCAACTAGTGGGTACCCTTTTAGTTATCATTTCCCCTTGTTCATTTTCAACAACAGTAACCCCAGTTTTCTTAGGAACTACCTGAGTAGGACTTACCCACTTGTTGTCCGCAATAGGATAAATGATACCTGCATCAAGTAATTTTAAAACTTCATTTTTAACAACCTCTTTCATATTGGGATTTATCCTTCTTTGAGATTCCTTGAAGGATTAGCATTTTCTTCTAGGAGAATTCTATGAGTGCACACTAAAGGACCAATTCCCTTAATATCTGCTATAGTCCAACCTATAGCAGATCTATGATCATTCAACACTTTTAACAATATGTTTTCCTAATCAGAAGTAAGAGTAGAAGAGATTACCACAAGGTATGATTCATTAAGTCCCAAAAATGCATACTTTAGCTCCGATGGAAGAGGTTTAAGCTCTAGAGTTGGCATTTCTCTTCTGAGGTTTTCATGGGTGTCTGGCTGATATTTAGAGGCTCAATGCTTGGTTGCCAAGCTTTTATGGCTGATATTATTTCACTTTTTGAAGAGTCTTGAATGATATCCAATTCGAGATTTAGCTCAGGTTGCTCATCAGGATCTTCTAACTCAACTAGCAGCTCTTCCAGCATGTTAACTTCCTACATTTCATCAAAATCTTTTGATTGCCTACAAGCATTGAAAATGTTAAGTTCCAAAGTCATATTACCAAAAGTCAACTTTAAAATACCACTCCTACAAATTTATCAAAGCATTTGAAGTTGCAAGAAATGGTCTACCAAGAATAACAGGGATTTGAGGGGAAGTTTTAGGTGTATTTTGAACATCAATAACAACAAAATCAACTAGATAATAGATTTTATCAACTTGAACCAAAACATCCTCAATTATCCCTCTAGGCATCTTAATAGATCTATATGTTAATTGTAAAATCATGGGAGTGGGCTTAAGTTCACCTAAACCAAGCTGTGTATACACACTAAAGGGCAAAAGATTCACACTTGAACCTAAATCTAGCAAGGCATGACCAATACGAGTGGTTCCTATCATACAAGCAATGGTTAGATAACCAGGATCTTTAAATTTTTGAGGAGTTTGACATTGTATGATAGAACTCACTTGTTCAGTCAAAAAGGCCTTATTAACAACTAACTTCCTCTTCACTGTACACAAATCCTTAAGAAATTTAGCATAGGTAGGGACTTGTTGAATTACATCGAATAGAGGAATATTTACCCTAACTTGCTTAAAAATTTCATGAATTTCTGTTTGATTTTTGGTTTAATTATTAGGTTGTAATCTTTGAGGAAAAGGAGCAGGGGGCATATTTAATACCCCGATTCGCATATTCTTAATGGTTATGAGGTTTTATAACTATTTTCTTGGGTCTTTGATTATATGTTGTTGAGTTTATTTTTATTATAGCATATAAGAATGGTATTGGTGATAGTAGATATAGAAAATTTAATTAAGGATTGAATTATGAAAGTTCTGAATTTGTCGTTTTTCCCGGTATTGCATAGAATCGCGTAGAAGTTTCGGGGATTAAATTGAACGAGAACCTAAGGTTAAGGACCAAATTGTACATGGATGGCAAAAAAATGAAAAAGCGGCCTATGTTGGTTAAGGAGAGAGAAAAAGGGATAAATTGTTAGATCACCTAACTAAATTCATTTTAATCCTTATTTCTTTTATCATTAAACCAACACTTAAATAAAAAGAAAGAGAGGGCTTAGAGAAAGAGATAAGAGAAGAAAATTTGAGGAAGAAGAAGGGAGAATTTTTGCAAAACATTTCAAGAAAAGAAAAGAAAAGGAAAGGAAAGGAAAGAGAAGAAATCACAACAAGGTAAGAAATGTTTTTATTCTTTGATTCTCTTACAAGTTGAAGAGGATTTGAAAACATAGGGTTTATGAAAATTTGGGATGGAATTGAAGAATGAATCATAATCTTGTTCATATGTTTCCTTTGGTATAGAAAATTCCATAGAAATTAGAATTTAGCAAATATGATGAAATTATGTTAGTTTCCATATTAAGTGAGTTTAGAAGCATGAAGGTGAATTATGAACTTATTTCTTATGATTTTTGATCTCATGAAATTGGTATATGAATGGGGAAAATGATATATGTGAAGGAAGAAATGGAATTCTTGATGAAATTGACTTTATTATTAAGATGTACAAAAAGGGTGTATGCTGATTTTTTTTAACAAAAGGAAATGTTTTGGTCTAAAATTTATAGAACCATCACCAATTACATGAATTATAGGATTTATGATGATTACCAATGTAAGGAAACCATAATCACTTGTGGAATTAGAAATACATAATATATATAAGGTATAGAAAATGGTAGAATTTTTTTGGAAAATTTGGAATGTAAGTTGGTTTAAATTGTGTATCACATGTGAGATTGAGGAGATTGGAAAAGCATACCAACCAAGCTAGAATATTGGTCCAAAATTGTGAGTGGAAATCTTTCTTTCTTACTTTTTAGAAAAGAAATTATTTATGTTGCTTCCTATGAAATTATTTGAGTTGATGAGAATGTGGTTTTCTATGGTTTCGTAAAGTTATGGCTTATCTTTGAAAAGTTTTATATGTTTCGAATGATATTTCATGATTTAAATAAAAAATTATGAAAGTTATAAAAATATGATATGAAATGTGATTTATTATTTATGATGTGAATGCAAAAGTTCACAAGTAGTACTCGATATTGATATGTATATGCCTCCTATGAGAGAAAGGGCCTATAGCTCAAGCTATTTAGGTATGCCGCCTTGATGAAGGGGCCTACGACTCAAGCTGTTTAATTATGCCACCTTGGCGAAGGGGCCATGGGTACCAGTGACAATTGAAGTTGAGCAACTCCTAGGCGTAGCCTGTGACATCGAGTTTAAAAAAAAAAAAGAAAAAGGTGGACAAGATCACATTATGTTAATTTTGTACACTTTTTTCTTTTGAAAACTTTGTAGATCTTATGGGTTGTATTTATTTCATATGTCATGTAAATATAATTTTGAGTTCCACCACGTGCTGTTTAATACGAGTATGTAGAATGTTTTTTTATAAACTAAATTCATCGATACTGAACCGTGTGTGGAACTACTTATATGTTGAGAATTGTGATTAAAATTATTTTTGAAAAATAGGGTGACATATGGGTTAATTATTAAAGGCGAATACTGTCAATTTTTTTTCAGAAATTCAAGATTTTTTGAGCCTTGATGATAGGTTTTAATTTTTAGTTAAAATCTATCATCGGCGCATGTCTCACTTCAAGTCTAGTAAAGGTACTTGGGGTGGGTCGTGTCAGCATACCTACTATTGGTTCGGATGGTTCCTGAACATCAGATAGAGATTTTAACATAGTATCATCAACAATAGGTTCAACTTGCTTACCCACCAAGTTCTCTTTAGGTTCAGGAACTTGGATTTGCTTACCACTTGTTAAAGTAGTTACTGCTTTTACATGTCTCAGATTGTAATCATTGACCCATTGTATTGAGTTTGATGATTTAGCATTTGTTGAGCTATTAACTTACCCTTTTCTGGTGCACTTTCCTGGGTAATCAACTTTATAAGCTGAGATCGAATGTCATTTATAGCTTGAGAATTTTGATTGTTGATGGCAACTTGACTTTGCATGAATTGCTGGATTTGATATTCCAGACTTCTCTTTTGTGGTGGCATATAAGGTGTTGGCTGTGAAGGTCCAACATTGTTGCCAACATTATTGCTTCCTCCTTGATCATTCCTCCAACTGAAATTTTGATGATTTCTCCAACCTGGATTAAAAGTACTCAAATATGGATTATAAGGTTTGGAAGTCATATTGACAGCAACAGATTGATCAAAATACATCTCTTTTAGTTGGGGAAGTGCAGGACAATCAGAGGTTAAATGTTGTAAATCTTTACAAATTGAACACTTTTCTAAAATAGTGGAAGAGGAATGGACTCATTCACTTTTTGATTTTCCAAATTTTCAAGTTTTCGAGTGATGACAGCCAATCGGGCATTTATGTCATCATGTCCTCTAAGTCAATGAATTCAATTTCCAGATGCAATCTTTTGCAATTCAGTTTTTATTGGAACACTCCTATCAAACTCATCAATGTTATCCCAAGATTTTGTATTTTCAGCTAAATCATCAAAAAATGTAAAAACTTCATTAGGGTCTTTTACAAAGAAATCACCATTGCTCATGGTTTGCACAAATTGTCTCATTTCTGGTCTGAGCCCTTCATAAAAAATGTTAGTTAACATCCATTGCTCATAACCATGATGGGGACAAGATAACAAAAAATCCTTGAATCTTTCCCAGCTAGTGTAAAAAATTTCATTATTCTTTTGGGAAAAATTCATGATTTGTCTTTGAATAGTGGTGGTTTTTTGTGGTGGAAAAAACTTTTTAATGATCCTTTCTGCATATTTTCCCAATTTGTGATTGAACCAGGTCTTAAGAGTTAAGTCATGACTTTGCTTTATCCTTTAGTGAAAAAGGGAAAAGCTTAAGTCGAATGACTTCCTCAGTACAATTTCTTTCAAGAAAAGTAAAACAAACCCCTTCGAATTCCTGGATGTGGTGATAAGGACTCTCAGTTAGCATCCAATGGAAGCATGGCAAGTGATTTATCATTCCCGATTTAAAGTTGAAGACTGCTGCATTTGCAGGAATCACTATGCATGACAGAGTGCTTGTCATCGTTGGAAAAATGTAATTTCTAAGACTTCGAACGACTGGCACCTCATTAGGTTTTCCAGTATCTGCCATTTCTACCTGCTGATATTCAAGAATTAAAAAATGGTCAATGGGTTCCGATCTTACTAATCGCTTAGAATGATCTCGAAACCAAACGAACATAAACAAAGAACAATATCAAGAATAGTAGTAGAGAAAATAATAAAATAACAAAATTCGGTAAAAATCAATTAACACCAAAATGTAATCCCCGACAACGGGGCTAAAAACTTGATTCGATGAAAAATCTACCCTCCAAGTATAAAGGGGTCAAGTTATACCTAGCAATAATCTATGGTCATTCTTCCTAGGGATTTTTATGGTATAATGATATTTTCCAAATTCAAGTCTTAAACTATCATTTCAATTTTACTTAAACGAAAAAAAAGAGAGAATATAATTAAATTGTAATGAAAGAGAAATTTGAGTGGAGTTATTCTTTTGCTATCAATTGGGTTTGCAACTAAGATTAGTATGAATTTTTTGAAACTGATAAGATGTAAAAATATTAGTGAGAAAATTAATCAATCTATTCTACGGCGTTTTGTGGAGCATGTTGTGTGCATATTCAGTACATACCACATTAGCGACATTAATCCAAGTAAAATAATTTGAAAATTTAAAACACTTATTAACCCTTACCAATAACAAGAATTCATCCATAAGAAATTAATATACACTCATTGAAGCAAAGAATAACTCCTCTCAAATATAACTTAGTTGGACATAATTAAATTAAACGAAATGAAATTCAAACAAACTATAACCATTACTAGAAGATAAAATTCATGTTTATAAATGAAAACTCAATAACCAAAATATATCTCAATTCAACAGCCAAAAATCAATTTAGAGTTAAAAAATAGAATCATTTGTAATTTAACTCTAATTAACAAAATTTATATCTCAAAATTGCAATTTTCATTTATTTACCTATCTAAAATAAGTAAAATTGGAGAATAATCAATCCCAACTGATGATACTCGGATCTAAGATCTATTTTTGAAAACACAGCCTATCCTTGAAGTTGGTCGAATAAATCATCCACTCTAGGTAGTGGGTGTTTATTCTTGATAGTCAATTTATTTAATTCGTGATAATTAATGCATAGCCTCATTGTACGATCAATTTTCTTCAAAAATAGCACTGGAGCTCCCCAGGGCAATGTGCTAGGTTTAATGAAACCTTTTTGAATCAGTTCATCCAACTGAATTTTTAGCTCCTTAAGTTTTGTGGGTGCCATTCTATGGGGTGCTTTAGAAATTGGCGAAGTTCTTGGCAGTATCTCAATTCCAAATTCGATTTCTTGTTCAGGGGTAGTCCTAGTAATTCTTCCATAAAAACATCAGGATATTCTTGCACTACTGGTATAGGTTCCATTTTCTCTTGTACTTAAATTTGGTGTAAATAGTCTAAAATTTGGTGTAAATAACGATTGGCATAACATTCTTTTCCAGAGGGTACAATTATTTTCATTTCTAAGAGAAGAATCTCAGTACTCAAATTAAGTACTCCTAATTTATTCATGGATATAAAAATTATCGGTAAATCCCAACCAAACTAGAGTAGAAAAGGAAACGAGTAGTTTAAGAGTAAAGGAATATCTATTGGGAGATGAATAGTGGAAGATGAAAGAATTGACCTCTAATGATGGGTTAGTACCAAATTGAAACTTCTCCTTCCTTTAATGTCTTTAAACCTAATTGATGATCGAAAGTGGCTGTACATACACACACACAGCGACCAAATATTGATAAGCTAAACTTCCTTTTTTTTTTTTTTGGGTAGAATTATTTGTAAGCATTATTGTAAATTAATGATGCAATTTTATACTTATGGAAAGATTACAAGTTATCTGGCATTGTTGATCATTTTTTCATTCCACTTGTTTATGCATGTAGATATTCTTGCTTGAGACGAGCAAGAGTTTAAGTTTTGGGGTATTTGTTAAGTACATTTTATATGCACATTTCATACCCTTATAGTAACATTTTTTAGAGTATCATGAGCAAATATCTACTCATTTATGCATATTTTGTATCCACATAGGTTAACATTCAAGTTTGAGGTGAAAAATCACAAAAGATGACCAAACATGCGAAAATCGGGACTTTGGGGATCAAATTGTCACTTTCTAGAAGTTTAGGATCAGTCATTCAATTATAGGAGCATAATGCACATCTCCAAAAGTTGAAGGACCTAAATTGCAAATTTGGAAGGACTTATTTGAAAGAAATCCAAAAAAGTGGGAATTAAACTTATCAATCATGAAAGATGGAGGACTTAATTACAATTAAAAAGGGGAATTGAGCTGCAAAAGGACATGAATGACTAACCAAGCGGTCGCACAGCTCAACTAAGGCGCGATCGCATGGTTAAATATGTAACAAATGGTCAGAATGTTGTGTATTGGCCGGTTGAAGAACCATGTGATCGCGCGTTTTTAAGCTGCACGGTCGCATGGTGAAAAGTTTCAAAAAATATTTCCAACCTTATCGGGTCAACCCTGTTCGACCCGGTCAGGCCCAAACACTGAGTCTTGCATTTTTCGACTAATTTTTGGTCCTTTTTGAGGGATTTTTTTGACTAAAATTAGTCATTTTTTGACTAATTTTTAGACTTTCTTGTGCCTATTTTTCATTTTCTTTGCATTTTTCTCACAAACTCTTCCTCTTTAATGCATTTTAATCTTTAAAGTTATTGTGTTTTTACTAGTTTTCCTTCATTTTGAGCTTATTGTGGTTGTTTAAAGTTTTATTATTGTTATTTTTCTCAACTTTTCACCTAAAATCACAAAGTATATATGGCATATTTAATGTATATATAATGTTGGTTGTCGACAACATTGATGGATGAAGGAGAAAATTGATGCAAAGTAAAGAAATATCGGAGCATTCAACTTAAGAACTCAACTTAGAGGGGAGTTCTCTTTATTATCTTGTTTGTAATCTTTTATTTAACTTTTTATTGAAATGATTGTGTTAGTTATTAAATGCTTTTGCTATTTCATTATGGGTTAATTTTATTTTGTTGGAATTTTTGATGTAGCTTGACTTCAGTAACTTTAAGTTGTTTATTGATGTTGAGTTATTTATTTTTTGCGTATTTGAGATTATGAATGTTGTTGTACATTTATATGGCTACCAAATGTTTGTTAATAATTTGTGTTGTGATTGGAAGTCACTACACATTTTAGATTGAAATTAAAATATCCTATGTAATTTGGTTATTTAATTAATTAATCTAATTGATTTTGAGAAGAAATTAGTGTAATTAAGAAAACTAAATTCACCGTGTTATATGTTATGTAACTCATTTTAATTGCAAATTTATATTGCCATTGCTTAAGTTAACTAGTTTTTATCATAGTATTTATATTGTTATTTATTTTCTTTAGTTAATTAGTATTGTCATGTCTTTATTTATGTTATCTAGTTAAGAACTCAAAACCAAACCAAACCTTTTGTGTTACTTGACTTTTCACTTAAAATGAAATCTACAAGTTTAGATATAAACTAATCAATCATCATGGGTATGACAACATCTCATCACTTTACTACTTGAACGCGAACCGTGCACTTGCGGTACTTAGTTTTAGCAAACAGTGATTGTTTATGAGGCTTGAAGTTAGGTTTGGTGGGTAATCTATGCTCTACAAAATTCCTATTTAAATCGGATATTTTTTCATATTCCTAAGCAAAACAATCTTTATATTCTTTAAATAAAGAAATTAACTTGGCATTAACCTCTTGATCGAGTAATTGACTAATGAAAGTTGGATGATCTTATCCTTCATCAACAATGTTTAATCTCATCAATGGATTTTATACTTGAGCATACCATGGCTTTGAAATTCTCATCAAACTATTCCCAAAGTGTGTAGGGGTTTCTTCTTCCAAGCAATCCACCTTGTTAACTTTACTTTGTAGATTATGTTCCAAGCCGAATACGGATCACACGAGTAATAAAGTGGACTTTAGAGTCCAGATATCATACCCATAGGGATTGAGTAAATTATATTTTAGATCAAATTCCTTAACTGAAACGAAGAAATTCAATGGAGATTTGTTTGATTGAACCTAAACTAATAATTAAACTAAGAAAACGATAAAGAATTGATTTTTATAAAATAAATGAAAACAAACGTGTTGGACAATGAGAATCCACTTTAACTTTATCATTTATATTTTGACTTAATTGTTTAACTACAATTCACGGGGTTTTGAAAATTCATGTTCCTAATGTTATTTAAGTCCTCTCAAGGATGCATTAAAAACCTTTTTTTCTAAAATGTGATCCGACTATATCTCTATGAAGAATTGAATATTATAAAAATATTTTAGTTTTGAGAACACTTTTAAGGATAACACAAGGTATAGGTGGTCTATCTCTATCCCCTAATGGACTTTGTGATAATTAAATACGTCTAATGTTCTCCTACTCTCTCGATATAAGAAAAACGTCACAAGGTTATACAAAAGTTGGCCAGAAATTTGCATAAGAATAAAAGCATAATTTAACTACTCAAACCCGAGAATTATATAAATTAAACACGAGTCAAAACATAGAATCAAAATATTAAAGTTTCATAACAACATCCAACACTAAACGTTTAGCCTAGATGCATGATTGAAAATAAATTACAAGATAAACGAAAAGAGATCACCCCGTTCATCTCCTTGCTCTTATATCTTCAATCTTGCTTTTCGTTTCACGTGGATCCCTCAACAACTTAACAACAATTTAGCATGAAAACTCATAAGTTGGGAACCCCTAATTCGTGCCTAATCTCAAGTATGTATAGATTTTAGTGAAGCCTATGTCAAAAGATAAAAAGTCAGTTGAAATCCGGGTAAAAAGTCCTCTGTCAGCCCAGTCAGACAAGCGCTCAGCCGCGCAGTTGAATGTTTCGTGGCCGCACAATTCATTGAACGGTTATGTTAGTTTCACTTTCTTCACGCAACAGCGCAGTTATAGAGACCGCAACCGCGTGGTTTACTTGGTAAAGGTAACTTTTGAATCCCTTTAAGTTGGTCCTCTCCTTTTTTATACAAATCATGGGAGGCTTGATGGAAAGAACTACAAATCAAGCCAAACAAAGCTTCAAACATGCTCAAAGAGCTTCAAAGATCAAACATTGTGTGAATGAAGAAGGTTCAAGGCTAAACCAAGCTAGCAAGCCAAGAATCGAGTTGGAAACCAAAAAGATCAAAAATTATGCAACGGGATAGTTACGGCCTAACCAAATTTACTTACGGCCGTAAAAGAGTTTATGTTTCAAGTTACGGCCATAAGTCAGCCGAATTAGGGTTTTCGTGTTTTTTATGTTATTTTCCGTTTTTTATTGTTTATCTAGGGTTTTGAACCCTATGGCAGCTAGACCTAGTTTTAGGTTGTTTTACTTATTTATATATTTTTTAATTCAAATGTAATAATCAATCTTTTTGGATTAATAAAAATTCTATTGAGTGTTTTCTCTCAAATATTGTTCTGTTGAACATCTCCGAGCTTATCAAAGATTATGTCTTTGTGACGTTCACAAAACTCAAACTTATCAAAGGATTTGGTCAACCTTTGTAGCGTTCAACCCATGTGGGTTCTTGCCTCTGCATCGTAACAAGTCTAAGGTTTAATATACCTTAGGTTCTTGCGTCGTGAGGCTCTGGTCTCAATTTACCGTTCGTCTCCAGCCTGAATTCGGAACTTTCTCGGCGCTCAATCAATTATTCCACGAGCATCCCTCCCAGGTTCACATCATCTGGTATCAGAGCTGGACTCTAAATTTAGATTCTTTTATCTATCTCAGTTTGATTTTTTTGTGTGTTTATCATAGAGTCTGTCACATAAAAAAATCATCCATATCCTATTTTATAGTTTGAGTCTTTATACGCGTTCTTCGTGTTCGTCGTCATTTGTTGAGTCTTTAATCCAGAAAATCATTAAAGAAAATTCAAAATTTGTTTGTGTGTCCGTTTTTCGTTCAAATTAAGTCACGTTTGTTTCGTTGTGTTCTTGTCGAATATTTTATCAAAAAAAAAAAGAAAAAAAATCAAAATTCAAATATCATTCCAAAATTCATAATTACTTGTTTATCGAATCCTTTTCGTTCCATTCCATTCCAAATTCAACTCCATGATGTCTAAATTCAGGGAAAAATTTTCATGTAGGAGGGAGAATATGCTTGAACGTAAACCTAAGTTTGGAATTGGGGATCAGTTGAAAATATTGAGCGATGATCTCTCAAATGTAAGAGATGTTGTCTCGGAAGTGAGGGATGAATTCAATGAGGTGGGAAATATATTAAAACAGTTAAAAGAGGAGATGATTGCACAGAGAGCAAGAAAAGAATTAGCTAAGTTGCAAAAGAAAGAGGAGGAAAGAGAGGCTATTATTAAATTGCAAGAGGAGAGTGAAAACAAAGTTGTAGTTGAATTGCAAGAAGATCCTCAGGATATGAATGTTGAGAAGAAGGATGGAGACTTGAAACGTGAATTAGAAAATAAAAATTTGAGTCATGAAGAGGAGGTGCATGAATTGAAGGTTGAAAAGGTTGAGAATAAAAATGCGAAAGAATTGGAGGAGGTGGTTGAGTGTGAGAAGAAAGAAAAAGAGAGGAATGAGCAAAAAAGTAAAATGAACGTTGGAGGTGACGAGAAGAGCGTCTTAGTGCGAAAAGAAGATATGTAAGTGTTGTATCAAGAGTACAAGGATCCACACCTTGTACATGGAGAAACTAACATTTCCCACCCTATTTTGCTTAATTCTTTCTTGCAGGTTGATCATTATACGTGGGAGTATGAGTCACACCAACTATGGAAATTCAAGCTCGTGTTTTAATACCTTCTTGTCTACAAATTAAAGAAGCACAACTTATTGAATTCTTGTCACGGAGTCCATAATTTTCCATTTGATCCAGGTGGGGCAACAGTATATCATAAAATATGCTATGATTCAGGACGAATTATCCTGAAAAAGGAGGGAATGATACGAATCATGCAACCTTGACGGAAAGAACTATAAATCAATCCAAACAAAGTTTCAAACAAGTTCAAAGAGCTTCAAAGAACATTGTGTGAATGAAGAAGGTTCAAGGCTAAACCAAGCGAGCAAGCCAAGAGATGAGCCAAGAATCGAGTTAGAAACCAAGAAGATAAAAAATTATGCAGCGGGACAGTTACGGTCGTAACCCAAATTTACTTACGGTAAAAGAGTTTCTGTTTCAAGTTACAGCTGTAACTAACATATTTACTGCTGTAAGTCAGCCGAATTAGGGTTTTCGCATTTTTTATGTTATTTTTCATTCTTTATTGTTTATCTAGGGTTTTGAACTATGGAGGCTAGACCTAATTTTAGGTTGTTTTACTTATTTATATATTTTTTTCATTCAATGTAATAATCATTTTTTTGAATTAATAAAAATTCTATTGAGTGTTATCTCTCAAATATTGTTCTTGTTGAACATCCCCGAACTTATCAAAGATTATCAAGTCTTTTGGGATTTACAAAACTTGAACTTATCAAAGGATCTGGACAACCTTTGCGACGTTCAACCCATGTGGGTTCTTGTCTCCGCATCGTAACAGGTCTAAGGTTTAATATACCTTAAGTTTTTGCATCATGAGGCTCGGGTCTCCATGTTACCTTCTGTCTCCAACCTAAATTTGGAACTTTCCTGGCGTTCAATCAATTATTCCGCGAGCATTCCTCCCGAGTTCACGTCACTTTTATTTGCATAGCAGGTCCTCCATCTTCTAATTGATACAATTTGGTCCCTATACTTTTGATTTCTTCTCTTTTCTTCCTTGTTCTTCCAACTCTTCAGTGTTTGCTTCATTTGAATCATCTCTTCAACTTTGGGTTATTTTTGGGAAATATAAACAAATAAGAAACAAACTAGTAGTGAATATTCTCAAACGAACATATAAAATCCTAATTTTGGTGCATAAATAAGTGTACAAAATACACTTATCGATTGGCTCTGCATTACATATCTTTGATTATTTTCTTGCTAACTATTGGCTCTTCAAAGGACACTATGGTTGGCCTTATTTGAGTAAACGGCTCAGTAAGAGCCTCCGCTGACAATGACTTTTCACTTTACGATACCACATTTCATCTTCTCTTTGAACCACCCTGACTTGTCCATAATTTCCTTTGTACATGAATCATTCTACCGAGTTAGCTTCTGTGACAAATGGTCTTTTATTAGCTTGCACGACTTCAGCTTCACCTTTATCGTTCCAGATACTAAACATTGGTGGAGTGATGATGGAATGTACTGACTACCGTGTATCTAGTCCCTTCCTAACAATACATTATAGCTGGTGGGTCCATATATTTTGAAGAAGACGACGGTCTTGGTTGTACTCCCCACTGTTATTTCCAAAGGAATTACCCATTTGGCCAAAGTAATTCCACCATTGAAGCTGGTCAACACTACGTTTGTAGGGATGATATCACGCCAAAAAACTTGACAACGCTCCGCAAGTGTACGGGTCACGCAAGTAATAAAGTGGATTTTAAGTCCGAATATCGTTCCCACAGAGATTTTTTTAAATCGTATTTTAGACTACTACCTTAACCGGAACTAGAGAAGCCTAGGATTTGGAAATTTTGAATTAAAATTAAACTAGAAAGAACGAGGAAATTTGATTTAGAGAAAATATGAGAAAAACATGCTAGAATTGAGAATCCGCATTTATTCCATTAATTATGCATTAAATTAAACATCTAACAATAATTCACGAGATTTTGAAAATCCATATTCCTAATATTGTCAAGACTCCCTTTCGGACAAGAATCAACACCTATTTCTATACACAATCCGACTATATTTCTATGACGAATCTAAATGTATAGAAAATCATTACAAGTTTTGTGAATACTATAGCAGATAACACAAAGCATAAGGGTATATTTCTATCCCCTATCGGACTTTGTGACAATTGACACAAGTCTAATGAAATCTCAATCTTTCGAGCTTAAGAAATCACAACCTAAATTCATACAACTAGTGATCAAGTAATTGCATGATAAAAAAGTATAAATCAATTGCTCAAACCCATGAATTATGAAATTAAATGATAATCAATACATAAAATCCGGAAATAAATGCTTCATCACAATTCTAACATTTAAGAACCTAGCCTAGATACATAATTGAATATAAATCACAAAAGGAATGGATAGATGTCACCCTATTCATGCCCTTGATCTTAGTTCTTCAATTTGTCTTGGCTTGGAGTGGATCCCTCCGCAATCCGACAGCGTTTTGGCCTCTCTTCAATGAATTGGGAACCCCTAATCTCGTGCCCTTGGTCTGGTATTTATAGATTTTCCCGAGATTTAGGTTAAGTGAGGAGAAAATTGCTGAATTACGCGCAAAAAGCCCAGTTGCGGCCCAGTCGGGACTACCGTACGGCCGCACGATTCAAAAATGCGCGATCGCATGACTCTGCAAGTAAACTTCAGTCGCTGAATTTTTTGACCGTGCGACTGCACGCCTTGTTCAACCGTGCGGCCGCACGGTTGTAATTCCGGCTGCAATTTTTATCTTTTAAATTCTACAACTTGGTCCCTGTCTTTTAATTGCACAGCAAGTCCTCCAACTTCTGATTGTTGCAATTTAACCCCTGAACTTCTGATTTCTTCCAAATTCGATTTTTTCTTCAAATTAGCTATTTGATTGACTGCATCAATTCTTGATTTGCTCACTTTGACACTTTTTACATCCAATTGCTCAATTTTAGCTTCAATTCCTTTGTTTTCTCGAATTTGGGATTATTTCTGAAATGTAAACAAATAACGCAAAATAAATAGCAAATATTCCAAAACAAACATATAAAATCCTACTTTTAGGATAGAAATAATTGTATAAAATACACTTATCAACACCCCCAAACTAGAACTATTGTTCGTCCTCGAAAAAAAATAAAAAAAAACTATAAAAATAAAAATGCAAATTAAATAAAAAAATATATATTTTTGCTTTTGTCAACTTATTTACTGCACTTCAACAATCCAAATTGACAATTCACTTTAGAAAAAGAAATATGAACAACATAAAATATTTTCATTCATCCGATGCTCAACTTCATTGTGTGTGTGTGAATAGCTAAAATCAACCGCAAACTTATGCAAAAATAAACTTGACAATGTGTGACTTTTTATGCAAGAGTAAGCCCAAATCCCATGTGATCAACAATGATTTTCTTTTTGATTTTCCTTACCCTCTCATGAATGAGCACAACCTTACTGCTTTTCTCTCATATCCCGAGGTCTTTCCTATTGATGTGGTTTCTAAACATGTATAAATCGCATTTTTCCACACAAGGCAGTTAGGACTAGACAAGTATGCACGACAGACCAAGAATAATTAACAAAGTGTTAGGAACTTCAACCAACAAAGCTTATACCATTTTATTCTATTTTTCTTTCATATGGACGACTTTTTCTTTTAATGTCCTTGTATTTTACCATCTTTGTGCAATACTTTTCATACTTGCTTTCTATATGACCCCTGTAGCGAGCTTTAGGTCGGCAGCTCCCAACTCAGTTGAGCTTAGGGTACCAGGTTCAAAGAACCCCTCAGACTTAATTACCCGAGTCATAAAGGCTTAAACAGAAAAGTTAAAGATGTTTTTGTGTCTTATGTGTAAGTCCACTCTCCGTACTTGCTTTCTAGTTGACCCCTGTAGCGAGCTTTAGGTTGGCAACTCCCAACTCAGTTGAGTTTAGGGTACCAGATTCAGAGAATCTCTCACACTTACTTGCTCGAGTCAAAAAGGCATTTGAAGAGTAGAATAAGACCTTAAGCATTTTTCTGTTTTTATGCTGGTTATTATGGTTTATACCCGTTGATCGAAATCCCTTACACTAAAGATGTACAATTAAAAACTCCAAATCTTAAATCCATCAATGCATACTCATACTAACCTTCCCACCCCCAAACTGTTCTTGAGCAGTTTGGTTCTACAATTCAGGTCGGGATCTAAATTATTTAAGGTTTGGGATTTTTCAATCAATTCTATGTTCAAAGTGCACAAGTTTACCCCACAAGTATCAAGCATCTCCCTACACAAGTTTTTACTTGAAATTGGCCATGTGCTCCAATTTGATTAAAGTCTTACATGGATGAATGTTTAGAAAAAGTTTAGTTCACATGTTGTCTAATTTTCTAACTAAAGCACAAAAGTCAATTCAAATCATGTCATAAGCAATAAATAAGTTGACAAAATTTTTCAAAATTTTCACTTTTTATGATTTTTTTCACATTTTTCAATATATTTGAATTTTCTACCCAAAATCGAATGAATGTGTGCATGAAGCACATGAATGAGATTCCCACCCCCAAACTAGAATCATACATTGTCCTCAATGTATTCAAAACACATAAAGAAAGTAAACACAGAAATAACAAATAGGGTTAATGTACTTCCCGGGTTTGGAGAGTTGGTGTTCACATTTTTGAAGCTTTGACTTGAATGTTTGTTGGATGAAATGACCCCTTACTTCCTTTTCCATGTTTGGCGTGAATTGCCCCATGATGACATGTTCCTTGCAAATAAACATTAATGATCATTAGAAATATAATTATTACATAGGAACTAAAGAAAATCAAAACAACAAACCCAAACTAGGACTTAGAAAAATTTTGAGATTTTTGAAAAGTGGTCGACCACTGATTTTCAACCCTTGACATCGCCTCGAAAAAGTGAAAATTTCCCGAGACATGTCCCGGGCATATGAAAGTACATAACTTGGTCTATAACATATCAAAAATTCAGTAAGTTTGAAGTTCATTTGGGTCATGAAAAGATGTGACAAAGTAGGTGCAGCGAAACTGAAAACAGGTGCACTGGTGCAGTGGTGCCTGCAATGGCCTTGCAATGAGGTGCCATGTAGTGCAATGATGTTCAAGTTGAGTTTCATGCTTTAAATCAGTGTAAACATGGATTGAACGATGCACAAATGATGTTTAACATGTAGTGAGGGTGATCATCCAAAAAGATTTGCCAAAACTCAACAAAACACTCATTGTGGCATTTTATCGAGCACCTAGTATGCATATTAAAGAAATCAATGAAAATCATAGAGTTGGAGACTTGAATTAAGCCAAAAATTTTCACATAATAAACACAATTCAATACACCCATCAACTATCCTAAACCCATCCCCATTTATCTACAATTCACCAATCACATAAAAATATGAAGAACATCAAATTATGCAAGATTTTGTGTAAATGTGTGGAAAAACTCATACCTTTTAATGTTTTGAATGCAATGTAAGGCATGACTTTGAGTTAAAATGATGTGCAAGTAATGGGGACTAATTGGGGACTCAATGTGGGATGATTTGGGAGAGGTAAAACGGGTTTGAAAGTGGTTAAAATGAGAGAATTCAACATATAAATGAATCTGCCGAAACTGTCCAAAATTGAACCGTGCGACCGCACGATATAAAAGGCAGTGTCCTGAAATTTTTGCATTTTTCGATTTTGGACTCCGTTTTCTACCCTAAACACATTCAAATGCATGCAACCAACTTCTAAACTATATGTACATGTCCTAAGCTAGATTCTCAATTGAAAGATTGTGATGATTAGCAATAAAACAAATAGAAAGCAAGTAGATCCTAAAAATGCTAAAACATGCAAAATAGGTGCAATGAAATTTTCAATACCATTATCATGTCAAAATGTGAATTCTAAACATGCTAATGATCCTATAATGCAATGTAAAGCATCAAAACAAATACTAATGCAATGAAAACTAAAGATGCTAAAACAATCACCCTAGAATACTAGAAGTACTTAGAACACATCACAGCTATATACATGCATTCTAAACATCCTAATGCTCCTAAATGAAATGTCTAGTAACTAAAAAAAAAAAAACTATTAAGCAAATAAATAACTCAAAAGCAAATAAACAAAATAACTAAAGAAAATGGGTTTGAAAATTTGGGTTTCCTCCCAACAAGCGCTTCATTTATAGTCTAGAGCTAGACTTTTTGGCAAACTCTCAAGGTGGCTTTAGATTAGATGGTGTAGCCTCATCATCTGCCCTTACCTTGTATTCATACCTCTCCCAGTACGCCAATTCCAACTCGACATCTATCCTGGAGCAATTTTCTAGTTCTGGTTCATGGACATCAAATTGCGTCATTGTGAAAGTCACCTCTTGATTTTCGGCCCGCAGCACTACATCTCCTTTTTCTACATCAATTAATGCTCGTGCAGTGGCTAGGAATGGCCGACCAAGTATCAAAGGTAAATTCTCATCTTCCTCCATATCTAAGATGATAAAGTCCGCTGGGAATATGAATTTGTGAACTTTCACCAATACATCCTCCACAACTCCATATGGATGACAGATTGATCGATCAGCCAGTTACAATCTGATATTGCTTTCCTTTGGTTCACCCAGTCCCAATTTCTTGTATAAAGACAGGGGCATCAGATTTATACTTGCACCTAGGTCACATAAGACCTTGTTGAATTTTAAATCACCTATAATAATGCAAGGTATTGAAAAGCTCCCTGGGTCTTTGAGCTTAGGTGGCAGCTTGTTTTGCAGGATTGCGCTGCATTCTTCATTCAAAGTGACTTCCTCAAGTTCTTCAAGCTTTTTCTTGCTAGACATCATTTTTTTTAGCAGCTTGGCGTAACTTGGGATCTATGTGATGGCTTCCAAGAAAGGAATATTTATGTGCAGTTTTCTCAGCATATTCACAAACTTATTAAACTGCTTATCCTCTCTTGTTTTCTTCAGCCTTTGTGGAAATGGAATAGGAGACTCGTGAGGCTTAATTTTTGATTTCACCTCATGGTCATCTTCCTTTTCAGCCATCTTCTCAACATTATCCACAACTTTTTCAGGAACTCCAGCTGGCTTTTTAGCATGAATCTCAGGAAGTTGCACACCACTACGCGTAGTGATAGCATTTATCTCATGTTGCACTACATTTATAGCCATTAGTTGTTCTTTTGGGTTTACCTCAGTATTTGCAGGTAATGTACCCGGAGCTCTAGCTGTGATCAATTGTGCTATCTGTCCCACTTGAGTCTCCAGATTTTTGATTGAAGCCTGTTGATTTTGAATTGTGGTTTCAGTTTTTCTCATAAACTGATCTGTTCTAGACATGAACTGATGTGATCCGATACGGGGATCACCAAGAACACGCGGAATTAAACGTCGGAAAGCTCTAAAATCCAAGATAATAGACGGTAACAATGCAACCCCGACCTCACGACGCAAGAACTATGGGTATATTAAACCCAAAACCCGTTACGATGCGGAGATAAGAACCACAAAGGGGGAACGCCACAAAGGTTGTCAAATCCTTTGATAAGTTTAATTTGTTCGACGAGAACACGAAGAAAATATAAGGGAATATCTCACCTTCAATATCATTAATCTCAAGATAAAAAGTTGTATTTTACAATGCTGAATAAAGCCCTATATATAGGCAAAGAAAATAAAGCAACTAAAAATAAACTAGAATTCAAAATAAACTAAACTCCTAACATTATCTTAAAATTCGGAACCTAAGTTACTGCCGTGACTTATGAGTTTACGGCCGTAAGCAAGCTACGGATTAAAAATTGAAAACATTTGTTACGGCCGTGACAATACCCTTTACGGCCGTCATCAACCTTCTGAAAAAATATAAGTTATAAAATCTTTGGTTACGGCCGTGAGACATTTATTACGGCCGTAAGTCCTCTATTTCAGTTACGGCCGTAAGAAGATATGTTACGGCCGTGAAGGCCTTTCTGTCAAAATCCGCCAATAGCATTTTACGGCCGTGAAAAGAGAGTTACGGCCGTGATCCTTCTTCTGCCTTATTTTCTTGTTCTTCCTTGATCCAAATGCATTGTAATGACTTTGGCTCCTCTTCCACTTTGTTATGCAACGTAAATGAAGTCTTTGCACTAGAACACTCGTCCATCCACGCTTGCATGAATCCTTGCATTGCCTGCTTGATTCTTCTGGCTCTTTGTCTCGTTATTGGTCCTACGGGCACGTGCAACGGGTCAACGTTCTTCGAGCCACTCCGGAACTCATCATCCCCTCCCTGTTGAAAAGGATTCGTCCTCGAATCATCACCTGTATCAAACAGAGAAAGATCAGCAACATTAAATGAAGCAGACACATTATACTCACCTGGAAGATCGAGCTTATATGCATTCTCATTTATCTTTTCAATGATCTGAAAAGGTCCATCGCCTCTTGGCTGCAACTTAGACTTTCTTAGGGTTGGGAATCGCTCCTTTCGCAAGTGCACCCACACCCAATCACCTGGCTCGAACGTCACTTGCCTCCTACCTTTGTTGGTATGAGTCGCATAACGCTCATTTTTCTTTTCAATTTGTTCTTTCACCTTTTCATGAACTGCCTTCACAAGTTTAGCCTTTTTCGCCCCGTCCAAACTGCTCCGTTCATCTACAGGTAAAGGAATTAAATCAAGAGGAGTTAGCGGGTTGAAACCATAAACAACTTCAAAAGGTGAACATGAAGTAGTAGAATGTACTGATCGATTATAAGCAAATTCCACAAATGGCAAACATTCTTCCCAACTTTTTAAATTCTTATTTATTATAGTGCGCAACAGTTGGATTAATGTCCTATTAACTACCTCCGTTTGACCATCAGTTTTCGGGTGACATGTAGTAGAAAATAACAATTTAGTACCCATTTTCCCCCACAAGACTTTCCAAAAGTATCTTAGGAACTTAACATCCCTATCAGACACAATACTCCTAGGTACCCCATGGAGTCTTACAACTTCCCTAAAGAATAGGTCCGCTACGTTAGTTGCGTCATCAGTTTTATTACAAGGAATAAAATGCGCCATTTTGCTAAACCTGTCTACCACCACAAATATCGAGTCTCTACCTTTTTTTGTCCTAGGCAGACCTAACACAAAATCCATGGATATATCTACCCAAGGTTCATTAGGTACGGGCAAAGGTGTATACAAACCTTGTGGTAAGACTCTAGACTTAGATTGCTTACAAGTTATGCACCTTTCACAAATATGGTGAACATCCTTTTTCATTTTAGGCCAATAAAAGTGCTCTTGTAAAGTTTCTAATGTCTTGGTAACACCAAAGTGTCCCATTAACCCCCCACCATGAGCCTCACGTACTAGCAATTCACGCATAGAACAATTAGGCACACAAAGTTTACTTTCCCTAAACAAATAGCCATCATGCCTATAAAATTTATCAATTGCACCTTTTTCACATGAAGCATAAATGGTAGAAAAATTAGGGTCATTAGCATACATACCTTTAATATATTCAAACCCAAGCAACTTCGCATTTAAAGAAGTTAAGAGAACATACCTGCGAGAAAGGGCATCTGCTACCACATTCTCCTTACCTTGCTTATAGCGAATGACGTATGGAAAAGTCTCAATGAATTCCATCCAACGGGCGTGTCTTTTGTTTAGCTTACCTTGTCCCTTGAGGTGTTTCAGTGACTCGTGGTCAGTGTGTATGACGAATTCCTTTGGCCACAGATAGTGCTGCCATGTCTCCAAGGCACGAACAAGAGCATAAAGCTCCTTGTCGTAGGTAGGATAATTCAAAACTGCCCCACTCAGCTTTTCACTGAAAAATGCAAGCGGCCTTTTTTCCTGCATAAGAACGGCTCCAATACCTATTCCTGATGCATCACACTCAATCTCAAAGGTTTGGTTAAAGTTAGGTAAAGCCAAAACCGGTGCAAAACATAACCTATCCTTAAGCATTTTAAAAGCATTTTCTTGTGCTACCCCCCAATGGAATCCTACACTTTTCTTGTCTATTTCTGTGAGTGGTGCTGCAAGTGTGCTAAAATCTTTAACAAATCTCCTATAAAACCCAGCCAACCCGTGGAAGCTCCTAACCTCCGTAATAGTTTTGGGAGTTGGCCATTCTTTAATAGCACGAATTTTCTCCTCATCTACCTCAACACCATTTGCACTAACGACAAAACCAAGAAAAATTACCTTTTTCATGCAAAAAGTACACTTTTTAAAATTAGCATATAGTTTTTCAGTTTTTAAAACTTCCAAAACAGATCTTAAATGTTCAATGTGATCACCTAAGTTCTTACTATATACCAAAATGTCATCAAAGTATACCACAACGAATTTACCAATGTAAGCACGCAAGACATGATTCATTAATCTCATAAAAGTGCTAGGTGCATTTGAGAGGCCGAACGGCATAACCATCCATTCATATAAACCATATTTGGTTTTGAAGGCGGTTTTCCATTCATCACCTTCTTTCATATGAATTTGGTGATAACCACTCTTAAGATCTATCTTACTAAAAATACTAGCACCATAAAGTTCATCAAGCATATCATCAAGTCTAGGTATGGGATGGCGATACTTTACCGTAATATTGTTGACTGCTCTACAATCCACGCACATCCTCCAAGTCCCATCCTTTTTAGGTACCAACAGAACTGGTACTGCACATGGGCTCATGCTTTCCCTAACATAGCCCCTTTTCAGCAACTCTTCAACCTGCTTTTGTAGCTCCTTGGTCTCTTCTGGATTGCTCCTATAAGCTGGCCTGTTTGGAATGACCGCTCCTGTCACGAAGTCAATCTGGTGTTCAATCCCTCGAATTGGCGGCAGCCCACTAGGAATCTCCTCGGGAAATAAATCTGCAAATTCCTGCAAAAGAGACACAGCTAAACTGGGGAGGGAGTGGTTAGCTTCATCAAGTACAAGGAGAGATTCCTTGTACATTAGTAAAATCATTGGCTTATTTGTAGAAATAGCTTTGGTGATATCACTCTGTTTTGCGTAGAAGCTCACTTTTGTTTTCTCTCTTTTACTGGCACTCTTCACACCCTCTCCTTTTTATGGGATCGTGGTCCCAACTCTCGGTTTTTCACACAACTCTCCTTTTTCCGGGATCGTGGTCCCGACCCTCTTCTGTTCACTCAACTCTCCTTTTTCCGGGAACGTGGTCCCGACCCTCTTTCTCTCTTCCTCACTTTTTAATTTCAATTGGTCTTCATAGACCTGTTGAGGTGATAAAGGCATTAGTTTGATATTTTTCCCATCCTTAGTGAAGGTATACCTATTTTTAAATCCATCATGAATAACCTTCCTATCGAATTGCCATGGCCTGCCCAACAAGATGTGCCCCGCATGCATGGGTACCACATCACAAACCACGCTATCTTCATACTTCCCAATCGCCAAATCAACTACCACCTGTTTATTTACCTTAATCTCACCCGATTCATTTAACCACTGTAGCTTATATGGCCTAGGGTGTTTTAGTATAGGTAGGCACGGTTTCTCCACTAGAGTAGTGCTAGCAACGTTCGCACAATTACCCCCATCTATTATCAAACTACACACCTTGTTATTCACAAAACACCTAGTATGAAATATATTTTCTCGCTGCTCACCCGACTCTTCCACCTTAACTTGAGTACTAAGGGCTCTCCTAGTGACAAGTGATTTAGCTACTGCATAGTCCGCATCATCATTTTCACTAACATCCTCTAGAGCTGGCATATCCTTATACTCATCCTCCACCTCTCTCTCTTTCTCATCCTCCGAACTTAATACCCCATCACGCAAAACCAAAATTCGTTTATTTGGACATTGTGAAGAAATATGTCCTAAACCGGAACATTTAAAACAACGAATATCTCTAGTCCTAGGAGTTTGAGAATCAGAAGCAATTTTACCTTTGTTGGGTGGCTCTACTTTTCCCTTCGGTGCCTCAAATTTATTTTTCTGTACAACCCCCTCATTTTTAGAAGTCCCACTCCATGTAGACTTACCAAAAGAATTAGAAGTTGTAGAGAATTTTGAAGTTCCCTTCCTTTTTAGTTGTCGCTCCACCTTCATGGCCATGTGAAGCATTTCCTCCAAATCGATATAATGCTGCAATTCAATAACATTAGCAATATCTCGATTTAAACCATTTAAAAACCTAGCCATGGTTGCCTCCGGGTCTTCCTCTATATTTGCCCTAATCATGGAAACCTCCATCTCCCTATGGTAATCCTCCACACTCTTACTACCTTGGGAAAGGGTTTGTAGTTTTTAGTAGAGATCCCTATAGTAATGTCCAGGTACAAACCGTTTTCTCATAAGGGCCTTCAACTCATCCCAAGTTTCAATTGGCCTCTCCCCATTTCTCCTTTTACTAGTAACCAATTGATCCCACCATACTATAGCATAATCAGTAAATTCTACGACGGCCAATTTAACCTTTTTAGCTTCAGAATAATTATGACAATCAAAAATTAATTCTACCCTCTTTTCCCATTCAAAATAAACGTCCGGATTACTCTTACCCTGAAACGAGGGAATGGACATTTTAATGTTACCAACATGTCCATCGACATCATCCCTACGATTACGCCTATATCCCCTATCACGTCTTTCTCCCCGATCTCCTCTCCTACCAACACTAGTAATAGACAATTCACCACTATCCTCATCACTATCAACAACCTCAACACGTTCATTCCTAGCTCTAAATTGTGGGTTGAAGTCATACCTTAGTGGTCTCCGTAAATTAGGGAAATTGCGTTGTTCATCCTGACGTGGTTGAGCAATTCCCGCACCACGTGTCTCCCCCAGATTATTTACCCTTCCCACATTCTCGCCGAATTGTGGACCAAATTTTGCTTCCAACTTGGCATCCAACCTCGCCTCCCATTTTGCAAACCGTTCCTCCACCATTGCAAGCATTTTAAAATCTTGAAGATCCTTTTCCGTCGACGAAACTTCTTTCTGTGACATGGTTAGTAATAAAGAAAAGAGAAAAAAATTAAATAAAGATCCTCACGTGTTTTATCGTTCGTGTATCACTCAATTTGGCTTTTTCCCTCTATTATTCTCACCACTCTGCCTTTTTCCTCTCTATTCCCTTTTTTCCCACGTTCTCAAAGAACCCACTAAACTAGTCACGAATTTGGTCCTTGTGGAATAAACCCCAAAGTGCAAATAAGGAAAGTTGATGGAAAATATTGGAATTAGGAAATTTAAGAAAGAAATTATGGAAACAAGAATTCTATTGCAAGAAGAAGTTTTATGGAAACAAGAATAAGGAATTTTATGGAAACAAGGATTTGTTGGAAAGATTTGCCCAAGATTATTTTCTTGATTTCTTGTTCAAATCAACAACTATCTCTTTTCTTTTTTTTTTTTTTTTTGTAATTTTCGAAATTTTTTTTTTTTTTTTTATCCTATCCAACAAGAATAATCAAGAACAAGAAAACAGAAATTGGCAAATCTTGAATTTTTCTAGAGAAATTTCAAGAAACAGGAATTGGAATGAATTTTTTTTTTTTTTAATGATTAATAACTGGAAATAGAAAAAAAGAACTGGAATACTAAATAATTGGATTTAGAGACAGGCTCTGATACCAGATGATGTGATCCGATACGGGGATCACCAAGAACACGCGGAATTAAACGCCGGAAAGCTCTGAAATCCAAGATAATAGACGGTAAAAATGCAACCCCGACCTCACGACGCAAGAACTATGGGTATATTAAACCCAAAACCCGTTACGATGCGGAGATAAGAACCACAAAGGGGGAACGCCACAAAGGTTTTCAAATCCTTTGATAAGTTCAATTTGTTCGACGAGAACACGAAGAAAATATAAGGGAATATCTCACCTTCAATATCATTAATCTCAAGATAAAAAGTTGTATTTTACAATGCTGAATAAAGCCCTATATATAGGCAAAGAAAATAAAGCAACTAAAAATAAACTAGAATTCAAAATAAACTAAACTCCTAACATTATCTTAAAATTCGGAACCTAAGTTACGGCCGTGACTTATGAGTTTACGGCCGTAAGCAAGCTACGGATTAAAAATTGAAAACATTTGTTACGGCCGTGACAATACCCTTTACGGCCGTCATCAACCTTCTGAAAAAATATAAGTTATAAAATCTTGGGTTACGACCGTGAGACATTTATTACGGCCGTAAGTCCTCTATTTCAGTTACGGCCGTAAGAAGATATGTTCTGCCGTGAAGGCCTTTCCGTCAAAATCCGCCAATAGCATTTTACGGCCGTGAAAAGAGAGTTACGGCCGTGATCCTTCTTCTGCCTTATTTTCTTGTTCTTCCTTGATCCAAATGCATTGTAATAACTTTGGCTCCTCTTCCATTTTGTTATGCAACGTAAATGAAGTCTTTGCACTAGAGCACTCGTCCATCCACGCTTGCATGAATCCTTGCATTGCCTGCTTGATTCTTTTGGCTCTTTGTCTCGTTATTGGTCCTACGGGCACGTGCAACGGGTCAACGTTCTTCGAGCCACTCCGGAACTCATCATGAACTGTTCTGTCCTTTCCACAAACTTCCCAAGCATTTCTTCCAATGCAGGCTTTCTCTCTTCAGTGTTGAAATTAGGCGCAGTGTGTCCATTAGAGTGATCTTTCCAAGAAAAGTTAGGATGATTGCGCCATCCTGGATTGTAGGTATTTGAGTATGGATTATTTTGGCGTTGACCTCGTTGTAAATAGTCAACTTGCTCCAATGGACAAGCCAGAATAGGGCAATCTTTAGTGGCGTGGTTTGCACCACACTCTTCACAAGTCATTTTGGCACTTTTTGATGAATGACTCACCAGTGCTATGCCCTCCACTTTCGCAGCCAAAGAGTCTATTTTTGCTGATATGGCAGTGTAAGCATCCACTTCATAGACTCCTGATGCCTTCTTTGGAACAACCATGTCTGATCCCCACATGGCATTTGCATTTGCTATCCTCTCGAAGAGCTCCAATGCCTGCCCGATGCTCTTTGTGCTTAACGCACCATTTGATGAGGAATCAACCATGTTTTTAAAATGTGGAAGTAGTCCTTCATAGAAGCACTTCACTTGATCACCTCGTTTGATCCCATGGTTTGGACACTTCCTCAGCATGCCTTTAAATCTGTTCCATGCATCATCAAAGGATTCAGCATCTTGTTGCTGAAACATAGTGATGTCATATCTCAGTTTGGCAACCTTAGCTGGAGGCATGAATTTGGTGCAAAAATTTTGGACCAAGTCGTTCCATGTGGTTATACTCGCAGCTGGGCGAGAATCCAACCACTCAACAACCCTATCTCTTAGAGTGTAAGGGAATAACCTGAGTCTGATAGCATCATCAGATACGCCCTGATATTGAAAGTGTTGGCACATGTCTAAAAATTTAGAAACATGTGTGTGCGGGTTTTCATCAGGTCTCCCATGAAATTGATGTCTGTTTTGGAACATGCTGATGACATTGGTTTTCAATTGGAAGTTTGCCTGTTCAAATGGTGGATAGACTATGCTGGATTGACTTTGAACCACCTGAGGTGTCATGAAGTCACCCACCAACATGTCATCTTCATTTATTGGATCAGCGTCGGGTAATCTCAAATTGTTGTTTGCCATTTGATTTTCTTTTTGGTTTTTAGATTTATCTAATTCCCCAAGTTCTCTTAACCTACGGTGTAATGTATGTTCTATTTCCGGGTCAGCTTCGAAGAGATTCCCTTTTTTCGAACGTAGCATACACAGCTAAAAGAAAGGAAACTAGTAACTAACTAAAACAAAGAAATTAAAATCCTAAAAATTAAAAAAAATAAAAGTAAAAGTAAAAATAAAATTAAAACAATTAAAAAGTCCGAATTAGTAAAAGTAATCTAAAAATAAATTTAAATAACAATCCCCGGCGACGGCGCCAAAAACTTGACAACGCTCCGCAAGTGTACGGGTCACGCAAGTAATAAAGTGGATTTTAAGTCTGAATATCGTTCCCACAGAGATTGTTTTAAATCGTATTTTAGACTACTACCTTAACCGGAACTAGAGAAGCCTAGGATTTGGGAATTTTGAATTAAAATTAAACTAGAAAGAACGAGGAAATTTGATTTAGAGAAAATATGAGAAAAACATGCTAGAATTGAGAATCCGCATTTATTCCATTAATTATGCATTAAATTAAACATCTAACAATAATTAACAAGGTTTTGAAAATCCATATTCCTAATATTGTCAAGACTCCCTTTCGGACAAGAATCAACACCTATTTCTATACACAATCCGACTATATTTCTATGACGAATCTAAATGTATAGAAAAGCATTACAAGTTTTGTGAATACTATAGCAGATAACACAAAGCATAAGGGTATATTTCTATCCCCTATCGGACTTTGTGACAATTGACACAAGTCTAATGAAATCTCAATCTTTCGAGCTTAAGAAATCACAACCTAAATTCATACAACTAGTGATCAATTAATTGCATGATAAAAAAGTATAAATCAATTGCTCAAACCCATGAATTATGAAATTAAATGATAATCAATACATAAAATCCGGAAATAAATGCTTCATCACAATTCTAACATTTAAGAACCTAGCCTAGATACATAATTGAATATAAATCACAAAAGGAATGGATAGATGTCACCCTATTCATGCCCTTGATCTTCGTTCTTCAATTGTGTCTTGGCTTGGAGTGGATCCTTCCGCAATCCGATAGCGTTTTGGCCTCTCTTCAATGAATTGGGAACCCCTAATCTCGTGCCCTTGGTCTGGTATTTATAGATTTTCTCGAGATTTAGGTTAAGTGAGGAGAAAACTGCTGAATTACGCGCAAAAAGCCCAGCTGCGGCCCAGTCGGGACTACCGTGCGGCCGCACGGTTCAAAAATGCGCGATCGCATGACTCTGCAGGTAAACTTCAGTCGCTGAATTTTTTGACCGTGCGACCGCACGCCTTGTTCAACCGTGCGGCCGCACGGTTGTAATTCCGGCTGCAATTTTTATCTTTTAAATTCTGCAACTTGGTCCCTGTCTTTTAATTGCACAGCAAGTCCTCCAACTTCTGATTGTTGCAATTTAACCCCTGAACTTCTGATTTCTTCCAAATTCGATTTTTTCTTCAAATTAGCTATTTGATTGACTACATCAATTCTTGATTTGCTCACTTTGACACTTTTTACATCCAATTGCTCAATTTTAGCTTCAATTCCTTTGTTTTCTCGAATTTGGGATTATTTCTGAAATGTAAACAAATAACGCAAAATAAATAGCAAATATTCCAAAACAAACATATAAAATCCTACTTTTAGGATAGAAATAAGTGTATAAAATACACTTATCAATATCTGCATCAGACTTGGCATGTCTCCTTATCATTCCATATAGGATAGTGTTTATAGTTGACCCACTATAAATGAGCACCGATACATGAATGCCATCGATTAAGGCATTTATATATAAGGGCCTTAAATGTTTAGTCAGGCTCAAAGAAGATTTCTTGAACATAACTTTCTATGTTGACTCAAACTCTGGCTTTTGCTTACCCTTTTCCATTTCATTTCTGCTTATATGAACATGCAACATTTCCTCATTCTGAGCTTCCTTAAATTTTCCCACTTGTATAGAACTTTTTGATGTTTCTCCCCAACCAGTAAGTAGAGGAAACATCCTTGATCCATACTTTTTAGGGAAAGGTACTCTCCTCTTTCTCCTGGGTTTTCCATATAGGACAAGATAATTAAATGATCTTCCAGATTGCTCACCTAAAAACCCTACTGTTGGATTGTCATCTTGTTACATTTGGTTGAGAATCTTACTATGTGATGTTTTTCGTATTCAGGACTCTGCTTCCAAGTCAGGTTCTTCTTCTATTTTAGTCATTCCATCATCATCTAACTTACTTGTTTCTCCAATTGGTGCAACAATCTCATTAGAAGCATTTCCTTCACATTGATTACATCAGTTTTTGGAATTACCTCAATGCTTTCTTTGCTCTTGAATTCATTAGCCAACATGTAATTGCTGACCATGGTTCGATGTAAATTTTTAAACTGGATAGTGACTAAACATCAAGTATCATCTTCACCTTTTCGTCTGTACTCTAATTTTTACTTTCCTACACGTCTACTTGTTGATATCTTTTCCCTAGGCTCCCTCATGCTTTCACCTCTCTTAGCTTTGAGAATATTCTGGTTCTCCACAAAGATGAGACTTATAGCTTTGGGTTGTTCATACTCTGTTGTTGTCTCATCATTTGTCCATAATTCCTCTAGAAACACTTCTGTTGTGTACTTGTCATTTCATCAAACATGATGATTTTCCTTGCTTCAGAACTGAAGGAATGCCACATATTTGAACGATATGGTTGTGGCCTGAAAAGTTTGATGTTCTTTGATAGGCTTCGTGGTCTCCCATATGTCCTAGCGTATAGCCATGGACTATAGGGTCTCCCATGATATGGCTTTACCTGCACCCTAAATAATTTGGAATTAGAGACCTTAGCTTGGTATAATTGTTGCTTGCATACTTTTCTTTCATACACTACATTGCCAGTTTCTTTATGGCATCTGGCGCACAGATCTTCCTAAGCCTTTCCCTTTAGATGTTCAAAAACACTGGGATTGGTTCGTCCTCTTCTTCATCCAACACCAGTTTGGATTTCAGTGGATCTTGCTTGTTGATCTTAGGATTAACCATATTGACATCAGCTGGTTGTGGAAAATTTTTTTTGTCAATTGCAATCCTTTTCTTTAAACCAAAGGCAATTTGCCCCAATTCAATAACATCCTGCAACACATTACAAAAAATCAAGCAATTATTAGTCATATGAGACCATACATTATGCCATTTACATTATTTTTTACCCTTAATTTGTTCGGGTTTGGCAATCTATACTTGTCACTTGGCTTTATCTGTTTATCTTTATATAACGGGTCAAATATTATATCGGAATTTATTATATCAAATGAAAACACTGGTCTTTTGGTTTCCTCCTTTACCAGTTCATTTTTATTTGTTGTTTCTAATTTGGTCAATACAGGACATTCATAAGTGTCTCCCTTTACCAATTCAGCCAAACAAACTTCAGCTTCATCTTGACCAGTATCAATGATATCTATAATAAGTCTCTTTACTAGTATTTTTTTATTTATTCCTATTCTTTCAACAATCGCGCATATCTAATGACATTGGCACTAAGTTGAAATAGATCAGGAAATTTCCTTTCTTGGAACTTCTTTTTTAGTTCAAAACTGAAACAACTTTGGACAGTTTTTACTAACTCTTTTTTAGGCAAGGGAACAAAATATTTACTCTTAGGCGTTTTAAATCTTTGAAGAAAATATTCCACCCTCTCATTTGGTAGTTAATGCAAGTTTACTAAATCTTTCAAAGTGAATTCCGATTCGGTTTTGCAGAATTGAGAATGGAATAACTACTCTAACTACTGCCAAATTTGGACATAATTTGCTAATAAGTTAATAAACCATGTGAAAGCAACCCCAATGAGTGAACTCGAGAATTATCTCATCTTATGATAGTATGTAACTTTGTCACATTATAACGTAAAACATCATATGTGCTCCAAATTAGACACTTATCCTTAACCGGTGAACAAGGAAAATTCGGGTACCTTAAACCCTATAGGCCGACGATACGCTTGATCTATCCAGTTTAGATAAGGTTTTCAAGAGACCAATCATATGGGTCCTAGAGTTAGGAGGGTTGGATGTGAAAGAGAAAGTGAAAGTGAAAGTGATCAATCATCCATGGCTAGTGTTGGAAGAAGGAGTCATAGAAGTGATAGGCATGAGATAGGAGACGACATGGGAATAGGGATGATGTGGATGATGACCTAGAAAGTATGAAAATGACCATACCACCTTCTATGGGAGGAGTGACCCAAAGGCTTATCTAGATTGGGAAAAGAAGGCGAAGTTGATGTTTAAATGCCATAATAATTATTTTGAGGAAAATCAGGTTAGCTATCCTAGAGTTCATTGATCATGCTATAATTTGGTGGGATCAATTAGTGACAGGTAGAAGAAAAAACCTAGAGATCAGTGGAAACATGGTGCGAGATGAAGGCTATAATGAGAAAGAGGTTTGTTGAAGGCAACTATCTTAGGGATATTTAAAAAAGGTTGCAGGGGCTTAAACAAGGTTCTAAGAGCGTGGATGAGTACCATAAGGACATGGGTGGCTATAATTAGAGCCAATATAGTGGAGGATAAGGAGGCTACTATTCTATGTTCTTGATTGGATAAACAGGGAAATTACTAATGTGATTGAGCTGGAGCGAGTTAGACGACATGGTGGATATGACAATGATGGTGGAAAGACAACTGAAGTGAAAGGGGGTAGCAAGGCATTCCTGGTCTTATCCTACATCACAACCAAGGCGGGAAAGCAACGATGATCATGTCCCGAAAGGGAGGGAGAAACCAACAACGAAAGGTAAAACATTTCTAATTCCCAACCTACTAAGGATAGAAATATAAAGTGTTTTGATTGCTTGAGTTCAGGGTATATTGCATCACAATGTCCTAACAAACGGGTTATGATTATATGTAATGGGGAACATAGTTCCGAGGATGAATTTAAAGGAATGCCTCCAATAGCCAACAAATGTAGAAGTTACAAGAAAATTGTACTAAATGCTGATTCGAGGTCGAATACTTTTCGAGAGAAAGGTGATGATGTGATCCTGGATAGGAATGCAAAGAAGAGATCAGGCCACAAGGAACCAAAGCTCAAGCACAAGTTTAGTAGCTCTAAAGAACCAGCAAGAAGTGATAAAAGAGATCCCCAAAACGAGTGAAAGTAGGTGGAAGTCAAAATTCAAATCAAACGACGAAGTTGGGACATTTCAACCCAGAACATCCCCGTGCGGCTGCAGAGGCTAAAGGAAGCACGACCGCACGTACCATTTCAGTTCAAATGGCCAGAACCTGAAGTTCGGCCCAGATTAAAACCATGCAGCTCCGCAAAAGTGAACTACAAGGCCGTGCCGATATAGCGAGAACAGATTTTCACAGTTTTTATTTAGTTTATGTTTTTATTTTTTATGTTCAAAATTAGGAACCCTATTGTAGCTAGGTTTAGTTTAGTGGCGTTTTTAATTGTACTTAAAAACTTTTTTTCATTGTAACAATTAACTTTTGAATTAATTGAGATGATTGAGTTTCCAACTCTTGAGAAAAAGAAGGAATCCCTTTTCTTGTTATTCAAAGAACAACCCCAAACTTATCAAAGATTTTGAATCTTTGTGGCGTTTCAACTCAGAACTCATCAAGGTATTAGACAACCCTTGTGACGTTCAACAATCTTGGATCTTTCTTCTGCATCATCAATTCTTGCGTCGGGAAGATCGGGTCAAGGTCGTATCATCTAATTTTATTCATTGTCTTATTCATTATTTTCTGAATTTAGATATTCCCTAAATTTTTAACTGTTATTCCGCGTCTTCGTCGTGTTTTTCAAAAGGAATCGTATCAAAAGCTTTGAAAACAAAATGAAACCTTTTGAATTCTCACAATTATTGTTACTAACAAAATTTTATGACCGTAATAAAGTTTGTTCAAAATTATATAATAATAAAAATCAATATAAATGATTAATTTAATTCTTCTTTTGAAATAAAAAGTCGTACTATAAATATTTCATTTACATGAATGTATAAAAAAAAATTATATTAAAACTGGATTAAATTAATACAAAAGGATACAAGTACCGTATAGTACTTGTAGCATTTTTCTTAATATTTTTAGAATAAAATAAATGTAAAATGAATGGATTTTCTTTTACATGAAAGCCCGAAAACAAACATTTTCTTCTCATTTGAAAATTTTCTTTTGCATGAAAAGTATTTCGGACTGGGTTTAATTTATACAAATGAATAATAGATATTTTTGGAATAAGGACAAAGAAAGACAGTATTGGCAAAAGGCAGATCAATATATGAAGACAAAATGGTAAATCAAACTTTATCCCTCACCTTCACCTTTAATATAATACAAAATATAATCTCTCCATACCTAAAATATTGAATCTCTCAATTGGCACTATTTATCCAATTTCTCTCAATTGGCATTATTCATCCAATTTAACTATTCATCATCCAATTAAAATTAAAAACTATTAATTCAATTTAGGCACTATTAATCCAATTTAATCACTATTTATCCAATTGCAATTAAACACTATTCATCCAATTGAATTATTCATCCAATGTAAATTAAACATTATTCATCCAATTAAACACTATGTGGACAAATTGCCCGGATTCCTCATCAATTTAAGCAACATTCATCCAATTAAACAATATGCGGGCAACAATTTGATGCACTATTCATCCAATTAAACACTATGCGGGCAAATTGCTCGAATTTTTCATTAATTTAGGCACTATTCATCCAATTAAACATTATGCAGCAACAACTGAATTTAATGCACTATTTACTCATCTGTTCAAAGATTACCCTGAACATCTTTATGGAGACCTTCTCGTGTTCCTATTTTTATTGTTTTGTATTAATTTTTTTTCATTAAGTTAATTATGAAAGTTCAAATAAAGTCGTAATAGTAATATCTTAATATTGATGTAAAGTTTTCGAACAATACTTTGTTACATTATTTTCGAATTACTAAACTGTAACAAAAATTTTAGTCATTTAAAATGATCCATTAGCAATGTGTTTCATCTTTCATTAATTTTTTCTTTCGTTTTCTTTTTTGTTTGTTCTAAATTATATTTTACTTTTCTTATTGAGATTATATTAATGTCTTAATTTTTTAATATATTCCTATTTAATATACTTTGTTATCAACACATATAAAGTACTTATTATTTAATGTATGAGTATATTAGTTAAAATATAAACAAATTTATAGTTTCAACATATAATAATTATGTTTTCTTAATCAGTGTAAAATTAAAAAATAACATCTTTATGGGATATGGGAAGTATCAAATAAGAAATCATTGTTCGAAGCTTCTCTAATAGGAAAATACTAGTAATATGCATGCAACGAACGCACCAAACTAGTAAAATTAATGTAAATAGATGTAAAATATAGATGGATATTTAGAGATTGATAATTTATTTTGTGAAATATTAATATTAATTGGTGTATGGTGAATTATCTTATAACACAGAATTTTATTATTATTTAAGTAAATAATAATAACGATCTCTCTATTGCAGCTTTCGACACTAGTCAGTCAACGATTGTTCTAACTAACAGTTCTAAATACGTTCCTGGGTTCATGTCCCCATCAGTGAAGAGATGCACATTTCATTGCGTGAATGTAGACGTTGGAAAACATAGTATTTGCGTAGTTCTTATTGTTGAATAAAAATCTTACATATCACGATCGATTGACTTTCTGTTCAGCCGGTTTTGTAGCCGAACTGACCTGTTCATTTTGAGTTTTAAAACTATGTCAATATGTGCCCATGTGCAGGAGATTTGATTGCTTGCCATTGATTGGGATTTAGACTTTGATTGCTTGAATAATTGCTGGAGTACTTTTTCTTTCCTTGTAATGGCAGAAAGCTTTATGATTGAAAAATCTCAACTTCACACAATGAAGACTATACGCGAGTCTTTCTTTTAAGGGTAATTGGCGCAAAAGGTCCCTACTTTTCGACAATCTTATACAATTCGTCACAATGTTTGATTTTTTGGCAATTTTAACATCACCTTCACATTTCTTTACTGAAAACATCACCACCGTTTGATTCAATCCAAAGAACCGTTAGTTGACTCATAAATTACATATTGACCATTTTAATAAATGACAAAAATATCATTTTGTATTACCACATTTAAAATTATAAAAAAAGAAAGGATAAACAAAAAATTAAAAAAAAAGTTCATCTTCTTCCCCTAGCCCTAGCCCTAGCCCCAGCCCCAGCCCCACCACCAAGGCACCACCCCCTGCTACAAAATCAAAACCCACATCCACAACAGGAAACCAAAATTTTAAATGAAAAACCAGATGATAAACAACATTAAAACCATGAGATTATGAATTAACAAATATTTATGCCAATATATCCTCCTGGTGCACTTGGCACTGGGCAGCAATTCTTTTATGGGCAAGCTCCCCTCATTATAATTCCTCATGTAATTTTTATGAATTTTTTGTAAATTTTTTTTGTTGGTCGTCAGCATTTTTTGCTACTGCGGTACTGCCATTCCTCTTCTTCTCCTCCCTCTCCCCTGGTTTCTGGTTTGTGTAAGAGAAAAATAAAGTTTAATGCCTGCTATGAATTTGGAATTTAAAAAAATAAAAAACATTTTAATTTGAGGTGTTATGAATTTGGAATTTAGTACTATAAATTCTGGAATTATTTGTACCTGGAATGCGTCATGGTAGATCTCCTATGCAAAATTTCTTTGTGCCACTGGTCCATCAAGGTCAACGTTTTGGTAGAAGATGAGCAGTTCATCTGCCTCTACCTACGATGCTGCAACAAGTTTATTACTGTATAAATGTTTATATGTCAAGCGATGATGGTGGTGGTGGTGGGGATGGGGATGGGGATGGGGAGAAGAAGGTGAATAACTTTTTTCTTTTTTCTATTTTATTTATCCTTCTTTTTATATAATTTTATTTAAATGTGGTAATACAAAATGACATTTTTGTCCTTCATTAAAATGGTTAATATGTAGTTTATGAGTCAACTAACAATTTCTTGGATAGAATCAAACAGCGGGGACGTTTTCAGCAAAAAAATGTGAAGTTGATGGTGAAATTGCCAAAAAAATTAAACCTTGGGATGAATTTCACAAGTTTGTCGAAAGATAGAGACCGTTTGCAACAATTACTGTTCTTTTAAATGTAAAGGTAGTACTTTATTTATATATATTGGTTCGATCATGTAAAACGTTGTCCTAAAACGATATTAGCATCCTTTCTATAATTTTGAGTGCTTAAGTACTACTTGCAAATGATTTGGAGGATTAAATCAAGCAAAAAGTAGGAGAGAATTCAAAGCACTTAAATTTTATTCTAAGAACTTAAAGAACATAAAAGTTGGAATAAGTTTGGTATAATTGGAACAATGCTTTTGATCTTTGACTCATCTTGATAATTGATTATTTATTTATTTATTTATTTATTTATTTATTTATTATTGAAATTTAACTCCTATTTATAGATTTCCGAAAATCTCCCAAAGTGGTGCAAGTTAAATCATGAAAAGTCACGTCTTTCCCAAAAGGCTTGAGAAAAATTAGATTTGCAACTTCCCAACGATCATATTCGAACTACATGCGATCTCATGGCTATAGTGCCTTACGACCGCATGGTAAAAAAGCTTTCTACCACAAGTGAACCTTGTTATCGCATGACTTTACCAATTTTGAACATGTCTTATAATATGTACCAATTGTTATTGTAGGTATTTTAGTCCATACGATCGCATAATCATAAATCAATTGCGATCACAAGGCTTTTAGCTCATGTGATCGCTTAGTTATAAATGTTTCCTTTTGAATTTTCATTTCCTTTTTTCATCAATCTTTTAGTCCAGCCTTTCAATATTTCTTTAAACACAGTTTTCCAACAATCCCCACTGTTTAAAGAATATATTAAAGACAATCCAATCGACGACACTTATGCATAAAGTTTAGATACATTTCGATTTGAATCCAATTGCGGTGTGTCTTTACATAGTATCATCAAAATTTTAGGTATCCCGATAGCTTAGAACCAAAATTTTCTTGTGACAACACCAGTAAGAACACACACATAGGTATAACGTGCTCATGAGTTCCTCAAAGTTGCTTAATGCCATAAAATGTGTATATCAATCGTACGGATCACTTTTGAACTACTCAATAATTTGGCATTTGAAATGATCCCGAAAGATTAATTTTGATCGCATTTAGTTTATTCACAAGCAATTGTAATACGTGCACTTGTGAGAGTAGGGAATATTGTCAAGAAATTTCAAATCAATGTATTTAGAAATAAGGAACTTTTTGGTACTTTCCTCCTCGGCTTTGTACTTGTTCTCTAAATATCCTTTGTTGATGTTGTGTTGTGTTGGTATAGAGATCATAGAGTCGATCGGACAAGCCATTGAGCATATGACCCCTACATATGAGTTAGTCATCTTGTCATTTTTGTCTTCCAAGCCTTACCACATTCGTATCTTCTTCAGTTGGTTCCTGGAGTGGTGTCAGTTTTGGATTAAGAATATAGAAGATCTTCAATGCCTTTAGGATGAATTTTTTTTGTCTTTCCACTTTATGAAATTGGTTCCATTAAAACAATCCAATCATACCAAGTCTTGATTCATGAGTTTTTAAAGTAGCCACAGTAGTTTCGTTGTCACGACCTCAAAATTCTCATGGTTTTTTTTTTATATATATATACATAGACACTATTTATACACTAAAATGTACACATAAACTCTTCACTTATTCATTGTCTTTGAACAGAGAAAACAGATTTCAGAAGGTTTCCAGTAGCCTAACACTGAACTAGAAGTCAAGCTACAGGAGGCTTCTAATAGCCTAAAGTTGTACTGGAATTCAAGCTGGAAGAGGCTTCTAATAGCCTAAAGTTGCACTGGAATTCAAGCTAAAAGAGGGTTCTAATAGCCTACTCAGAAACTTCTTTCCTAATCTTCTTTTAAGATTTTATTTATCTTTAAATGATAAGAGGAAGTTCAAGACAATGAATAATTTCATTCTCAAATAAACAGAAGTAGGAAATACGATAAATTTCATTAAAGATCTTACAATAGTTACACATCATGTTTTGTACCTCCAAGACATATTAAGTTTATAATCATTTCAAAATATGATATCTTGATTTTACTTTATGTCTTAAGGCTAAATCGCCTTAGTTTTACATAAAAATAGGAAAACTTTTGCCCACACTATTCTCTTAGTGATAATATGATACTTGATCCATCTAAGAAAGACCTCCCCCAAGTACGCAAAACCTCTAAATAGTTAGAGTCTGTGACCTACATAAGAGTTATAAAATGACTATAAGCTATAAAGCTTATTGAGTAAAGCTACACATTATCATTTAAGCATGTTATCATATATATATGATCAATTTGATACAAACACACTTTACCTCTTAACTTTGAGGAGAATAAGTAATTTACATAAATCTGTCCGGAATCATCTCAAGTATCTTTTACCATATAAACATCTTGTCTCATGAAATCTCAACTTAAGAATACTTGAGTTCGCATATTACATATCATTCTCAAATTACACTTTACCTCTTAACTTTGAGGAGAATAAGTAATTCACATAAATCTGTTCGAAATCATCTCAAGTATCTTTTACCATATTGACATCTTGTCTCATGAAATTCCAATATAAGTATACTTGAAATCATATGTTACATAACATTCTTGAGTTACATAATGTAATTAAAATAATATGCATGTCATGATGTAATGCACGAACTCTCTAACTTTATTTATTAATTTCTTTGGGCCCCTACCCTAAGAGTAAGTATTTACGGAGCGCTCAATATAAGATTTGATACCCTTCCGGCACAAATCTAGTACTCTTTCGGTACAATTCTGATAAATATAAGATTTGATACCCTTCCAGTACAAATCTAGTACTCTTCGGGTACAACTCTGGTACCATTCATGTACAATTTTGGAATTATCCCCTTGGGCATCTAGAATTCCAAACTAGTGAATACTTAACATCTTAGAGTTCTATTCTTATTCATGCACATTCTTAGGTATACTTTTGAACCTAAGTGTATGCTTAGAAAGTGAAACATGAATACATTTAAGATTTTGCATGAGAATTACATCTCAACATCTGATGCTCATGAAATCAAAACTTTTAAATACTTCACTTGTTCAACATAAAAACACATAATTTTGCTCAAATCTTTGCATTCAAGATAGAATTCTTTGAACTTAATATAATAGGAGCTTTAACTACTAAGTATATCAATTAAGCTCAGATGTGCTTCACATAATTGAAGAACAATTACGATTTAATGGAGAAAGCTTTCTACACTTAGAGTGATTAAGAGTAAAATTATATTTAAAAAAATTATAAAGATCAAAGGACTTACAAGTTGCTAGAAATAAATTAAAGAATCTGAAAATAAACTTTGACACATCTACTTAAAGATGCAATTGTAACAAAGTGCTTATGAATACATCCAAAGTCTGAAAATAACTTTAAAATACTCAATTATCTTCAATAATAATTTGAATTTAACTTTGAATTCCCCAAATATCATCATTCAAATAACTTTAAAGTACTCTAAATAAACTATTTCAAGAATCTGAAAATAACTTTAAAATATGCAAATAACATTATTCAAGAATTCAAGAATCTGAAAGTAATTTTAAAACATATAACTAACATTATTAAAGAATTCAAGAATCTGAAAATAACTTTAAAATATACAAATAACATTATTCAAAAATTTGAAATGCTAGATTAAGGCAATTTAAATAAATTTTCAAGTTGCGAGCTTGTTTTCCTTCATTTTATACACATGCAATATTGTATTGGTGATGATAGCCATCATAGGAATAAAAAAATTCAACATGCAGTCAAATAAAATACAAAATATTGCAGTAGTTCTTTAAATTCCAAAAGTAACATAAGCTATTGAACTAAAAAATTTACTTTAGATAAGAATTAAGTGAAAAAGTTAAGAAAAAGCATGAAAACCAACATTAAGTATTAAATAATCACAGACATATATAACTCTAATAAGTCAATGATGTTATTTTACTGTAGAAACTGAATCGTACATAATAAAAATTGCAAGAAAAACACAAATGCTTTACTCACTGCTTGTTAGGGTGTTTATTCTTTTAGATACTGCAATTTAATAAGTTTTTTTGATTAGAAACATTATATAAACTCAGTTAATAAGATCTATTACTTATGAACAGTTTACAACTTAGTTTTTCCTCAGAAAAATTGCTAAAAATCTATTTAGTCCATCATATAAAAATTCACTGCTGCAGTAGACTAGATGCCTTCGTCTGTGTAAAAATTAGGCTTCTGGTAGCCTAATCCCGGCTTACTGTTTCTGGTCTAATTTTTCTCAAATTTTTAAACTAAAATGTATTGAAATCTTATGTTTAACAGGCTGAAGATGATGAATTTCATATAGATTCAAGATTTCATCATTTTCACTTGTTAATCCATGATTTAGAAATGAGAATTCTCTACTTTACCTTTAATTTCTTTCCCAGCAAATTTTAAATGCTCAAATGAAACTATGTGTTGTATTTATAGAGGTGAAGTAAGGTCATGTCTGTCCCTTCTTAATTCTCTAACTTTTAGTTTATAAGTGTTTTTTCGATAAATATACAGTTGTTATGCAATTACAATATTTTAACATGCACTCTGATTAAATAAGTACTTCAACTAAATAAACAGGCTGCCAAACATATTTAAGATTGGAGTTATGGAATGACACTTTTCTCACTTCCATTATTTTAATAATATTTCTTCCAAATTTTCATGTCTCAACGGCTTGTTTCGGGTTAACATTCGAGAGTCAAAACAAATTCCAAACTAGTCAAATTTGACATCGTTGGAAAGCTTGTACTATGAGCTTTATAATGGGTAAACATGCAAAAGAATTGGATCATCCAAATGTTCGTACGACACTTGCAAACATGGCCACTCGTCCACTATTTTCATACTTAGAAAAAATTTGACAAATTACACATACTTACTATATTTCAATTATACTACTATGGCTCGATTTTTCCAACACATGCGAACCCAAAAACATGGAATCAAGGTATCGATCTCAGTGTCTTGCTACAAACTTCGCATAAGTATAACATGCATTGTCCACGGATCAATATTTAACTCATATGATGACTACAAAGGTCGCTCAATGAAATGTCAAGGTTTAAATAAATCAACATTTTAAAAAATTCCACATCGGTTCCTAACTTACCTAATCATGTTTAATTAAGGCTCCAAGGATTTCCACAACTTTAATTTCTAAAAAAGTAGTCCTCAAAACTTTTTAACTCATGTAAACCATTCCCTAGATTTAAAGGAATTTAATGGAAATGTTATACTCATTTTCATTAAAAGATTCTCACTTAGGAAAAATAATATTATGCCAATTAACCGCAATTATCATTATTCATGCAACTTTCTCCTCCACTTTCTTAAAAAAAAGCGTTACTATCCCATTAAATTTGTTATTTTCAAATAAGAATCTAATTTCTAGATAAATAGAAATAAGGTACGTAATTTTCAGGTTGTTACATTCGTTCTCCATAAAAAATAACATTAGAGATTGTTGAAACTTGTAGTAGGATGGAGAAAGGATAAAATCAAAGAAGAAAAAACAAGAAGATAATTGAAACAGTCGAAAATGATCAAAGTGTGCTCGACCACGTAAATCGTTGTCCTCAAATGATATTTCTCTCCTCTATATAATTTTGTATGCTTAACGACTACTTGCAAACACTTTAGGATTAAATCAAGTTAAAAGTAGAAGAAAACTCAAAGCACTTAAGTTTTCTTCTAAGAACTTGAAGAACAAAAAAGTTGGAGTAAGTTTGGTATAATCTGGACAATGCTTTTGATCTTTGATTGATCATGATAATTGATTATTATTATTATTATTATTATTATTATTATTAGATTGAAATCTATCATCTATTTATAGATTTTTCAAACATCTCCACGAAGTGGTGCAATATACACCACTAGAAGTCATGTCTTTCTTCCTAAAGGCTTGAGAAAATCAAAATTGCAACTTCTCAAAGGTCATATTTTGACCATCATGGGATCGCATGGTTATAGTGTCTTTCAATTGCATGGTAAAAAGCTTCATGCCAAAAGTAAACTTTGTGATCGCGTGACTTTACTAATTTTGAACCTTTCTAAGAATATGTACCAATTTTAGTCTATTCCAAAAGTGAACTTTGCGATCGCAAGACTTTTAGCCCGTGCTATTGCATAGTTATAAATGTTACCTTCTGGATTTTCATTTCTTTATTAATCAATCTTTTAGTCCAATATTTCAATATTTCTTTAAACACAATTTTTTGTATACTAGTAGTAAACATGTACGTTACACGTTTATGTATAAGATGAATGAGATGCGTAATGTTTTTGCAATGCTAATACTTTTTTTTAAAAAGTAGTTAAAGTAATAGACATCTTTAAAAGAAAAAATTAAAGTTGTTAAAAAAAATTATATATGAATATATTTTTTTCTTATGAAATTATGTATATAATGTGAAAATGTTGAATAAACCGAAATGTAATGTAGGCTATGTTTGGCAACTTCTATCATTTTTTATTTTTTTTTTATATTTTTTAAGTAAAATATATGGTTAAAAAATAGCTTGAAAATGTGTGGAGTTAAAAAGTTTCGAATATGGTATAATAGGTGTTTAACATAACTTAAAGTTCCGTTTGGGTTATATGGTGAATCAAATTGAAGTTTAAGCTCGGTTAAGATTTTGTTTAGTGTTAAATGAATAATGGATATGTGAATTTTTAAACTAAAAGTTACACCTTACTGATGATTGGATATAAATAGGATTTTTTGGCACATTGACGTGATAAGCCGAGACACATTCACCTGCAAATTTAAGAACATTAAAATACTAAGAACGTCAGGTAAGTAAATTTTCTATATTTTCATACAAGTTAAATGTTTTATATGGATTAATGCACTTAAGTGACTGGCTCGCAATTTATCTGCTATGAATGCCTTTCGTGTTACTTTATACAAGTACACACTAATTAAGGAAATGTTCAAGAATTCATGTTATCATCTCATTGTATCGACAAGCATGAATTGTTATCGAATTTGGAAAGTCAATTTGTTTTAAGTGAAAAATGTGGAAAAGTACAAGTTTTGTTCAAAAGTTATATATCCCAAATTCTAAAAAGGAATGGGTACACTTCTATGTTATGAAATATGTGAGTGGGAAATGGGGCGCGAGAGACTGACATATCCTAAGATAAAGTGAATGCTGAATCGCATTACGATGGAAAAGTGAATGTTAACCACTCTGCTGTACTACTGATAAATATGATGATCGGGTTCCAAATAAGACAATTATCCACTGTATTCTGATTGACTAGAAGATGCTGATGTAAGCTCACTATAGAAATGAAGTGAAAGTTTTGAAAAGTTAGAGTAAATAAGAATGCATATTTCAAAATATTTAAAGCACTTCGTGTCATGGGCAAAAATCAAGTGCATGAAGTTTACTTGTTGAGCTTTAGATCACCCCTTTACTTTTTCCCATTTTCAGGAAATGAAAGGTAGATGATTTGAGGAGAGTATTTGGTGGCAAACTCGCACAGTAATCATATTTTATTTTTTTTCCCCTTTTAAAGTTGTACTAAGAAATTTACTTAAGCTTTCATCTGGTAATCATTTACTCGCCTATTCTTTTAATTGCTTAGTTGAATCTAATTTTAATTAATTATTGTCTCATTAGTAGATAGTTATCTTCCATTTTATTAGTAAGAGTTTATTGTTTGAATTATTTATGTTGAGTTGGGGGTTAATTTGAAATACTTTAGGAATGTTAAAGTGTATCTGAATTGTGGTTTGATGTTATAAATTGTTGTGGCATTGTAATGTCCTCTATATAAGTTGGCTAAGTTCAATTTAAAGAGGATACTCAGTTGAGATTTTTATAAAAAAATTGTAATAGAAAAAGACAATTTTTAATATCTAAATCGATATTAATATGATTTATTTATGTATTTTAAGTGAAAGAAGTTCTCATGCCTAGGTTTAAAATTGGGTGTTACAAAAATTGACTCAGCCTTATCCGTGCCAACCCTAAGCCAAATGTAAAAATGCCATTTTTGTTGTACATTTTTCTAAATATAATAAATATGATTATTTATTCATTTCGTTTTCAATACTATTCAATAAGTAAATATTAAAAAGGTCCATGGCTATATAAATTATAATTACTGACATAAAGTCATCACGTATTTCAAGTTTCAACATAACAATTTGTAGTTTAAATAATTTTTGACCCAAGCCTCTGTTTGGTTAAAAAAAAAAAAAAAAAAATTGAGATAAAATGCATTTTTGAAATGTTATTTGAGAAAATATATGTAAATAAAAAGTGATTTAAGGAAATGCGTTGTTTATAAACAAGTTTATCATACGGACGCTTAAAAGCATGGAGATGACAAAACAGCAAATAGGGCAGTGACGCTAAATTTGTCCAATCCAACCTATCTTCCTAGGCATAATGCAAGGTCTGACAGAAAGCATACAAAATAAAGTATGTGTTAATATTAATAAAATTAACGTTATGTTGCAAACCAAAGTGAAATCTGCAGCTGTTACATAATCATGCAATCAAAGTTGCCATATTTCTTCCCTCCCATATAGTGTACTTCACCAACGTACAAAGAAGCTCACATGAATCGAAACGGTGGCACTACAAAAAAGGGTAAACTCAACACAGTTTCACCAGCCATGCTCAGCTCGTGGTTCACTGTGGGCGATCGGCTCGCCCACTGGCTCACCAAAATGGCAAACCGAGCCGAAGGGCGGCTCGACCCGTTTGCCACCTAGGCGATAAGTTTCACAGGTATTTTGAAACTAGATATCACAGAGTAGCCAATTTCTACTAGCACAAACTCCACCACCAAGAAGCTCAGACTAATTGAAGATTCATTTTCCACTCATCACAGTAAAATGCTTCCACAGCGACACCAGACAACATAAAAAGGGTAACTCAACATTAAGGATGTAAGTTTCACATGTACAGGAAACTAGTTATCACACAGCTACTTTATATTTTATACCACAAAAAAGGAATATAGAATCTACACAGAAGCATTGTCATACAAAGACTTGTTCTACCACATAGCTGCTCCACAATCCACTTTGCGAGAGGGTAATTAACAATGACCTGACTCAATCTATTGAAAACTGGAAATTGATTCGTGTAACACTATTACATTGTCACTTCCATGAGTACAGAAGTCTTCATCAGAATAATTCAGAGTAAAATTCTAGCTTCTATCCATCACAAAGAGTAGTCGTCTCATGATCTGCTTAAATTTTAGGTTAAAGCTTTTGAGTCAGAATATTACAGGACTCGAGTTGGAGACTAAGAAGCAAAGGGCTATTACTAAAAGACAGGAAAGTTAAATCAATGAGGTTTGAAGTAGCAACTAACTCTCCTCCAGATCAGCAGACATGGAAGCACAATGGCTTCTGAATGCAAAATAGTTAAAACATGTATTAGAGTGGTTTTTCAAATGCCATCAAATCAACCAACTAGAATATTCATAAGGATGAAATGCCAACAAAACTATAACAGAATAAATGGCAACTACTTTTGTTTCCTATGATTTGTAAACAAAATGCAAATGTGGTATATTATGAAATTACACCAGTGGTTGCATCTCGTGAAGATCTTAATTGGTCAAGTACCTATATACAATTTCTGAAGCTCTTTATTGCCACAAATGAGTTCTTGGATGGCAATATTGAAGACAGTAACACTGTCGATCATGACATCGACAAATTTTCATTTCCAGTACATCAAAATTTACAAAAGGTCATCCCCATCTGAATATCTTCATACTCGGCCCTAAATTTGAGTAAACAAGGAGGATCCAGGTAGGTAGTTTAATAGATAATATAAAACAAGGGTGATACCAGTAATAATAAAGGATCATACTGAACCACGATTTTTAGGTACTTAATGTGATTAGTAACAAGGAAGGAGGATGAAGATGTGCATATGGGTATATGCAAATTCTGTGGAGGGATTATTTAGAGTTGTGATTTATGGAACTGACTATAAGGTTGCTAAAGGACTAAATTTGAGGGAATTAAGATGTATTGATGATCACACTAGAATCTATGAAATAAAAACAAAGTTGCAAACCACCAAATGGACGTAGAACTAATTGAGGACAAATTAAGCAAAGGAAAACTTCATGGTTGGGCATGCCTTGCATAAAATTACAGAATCGTTGTTCATGAAATCAATGTCATTCTGGTAGAATAAGCTAGCAGAAAGAGATGTAGACCAAAACAAACATAGACTGCTGTCGATGGAAAAGATTCAATTTCATTAAATCTTTCAACAGTTGCAAGTGATGCAGCTTATTACAAGTTTATTGGGAGTAATGCTTACGATGTTGTTGGACAAAGACAATAACAATGATGATGATGATGACGACGATGATGATTATAGGATTACTTATAAACTTCCTTTTGACTTCTTTAGAATCAGTCATTCACAATCCTTATTCCCACCCCTCTTACTCTTTACTCGAACCCCACATACAAATGTAAGGTGTTAGAACCATACACTAGAATCACTGCCAAAAAAGAACTATTATAAAGAGCTACAATTAGAAAATGATGAAAATATTCAAATACTATAGGGCTTATCAAAACAAAAGGCAATTCAAGAAATAGGGACATAAATGGCTAGTACTGAAAGAAAATATTGCAAGGCTCGGTGTCCCTTTAGTCCCAATTGTTGGCTCTTAATAACATTTGGCGCCATAGTTTTAGTGTCTACGCAGATTGAGGACAAAGGTAGACAATCGGAGCATGAAAGAGTCATTTACAGAGCTCTTTATGATGTTTCATGCAGCTTTGGAGGACATATTCCTGCTCAATTGCTGCATAATCAAACAGTAACTAACTATTCTATATACAAGTTAACATAAATGTATATTTTTACTCAATGTAACATGAAAAATCAATAGAAAACTAGGTAAAATGCTTATGAATGCTCTTATACACTGTTTATCAGATGAAGACTAGGAATAAAATTGAAGTGTGCTAATGACAGTATATTGAGAGAGGCTCCATGTCTGCAAATATAGGACAAGATTTCTAGTATATGCTTTGTACAACTCCCCAAATTTTACTTCCCTCACGTTTCAAGGAAAACAGAATACTGGTTTCTAGTAGAGTACCGGTGAGGCTCGTAATTGTTTGACTGTGAAGACCCGTTGACTGGTAACTTTGGATTTGCTTAGAAGTTAGAATAGTCCAGAATACCTTTCTAAAGCTATAGGCATCGATACAAGTGCTCTATACCTTTTGTGTTCAAAATGCACTTTCCACCAACTCTTGTCCTCAATGGTTGATGAAGTTGAAGTAATAATAATATAAAAGTGAAGTGCTAAGTTTTGGGAACAAAACAAAATTGACCTTAGTTATTATTATGATTGTGTTTGGTATTGTTTAAAATGGGTTTTTTTGAAATGAATAGTGACTTTTAGGTGGATGATGGTTGAGATTTGATTGAAAAGTAAAAAGTTGTGGGTTTGACTTTTGATGGATGGTTGAGATTGGGTACTGTAGAAAAATGAGAAAAAATTAATAGAAACCAAACGGGGGCTATATGTTAAAAGTGCAATTTTAGATTTACCTATAAAATATATTATAAATCTAAATCTTTGATCTCTGATGCACCAATACAAACACGCATATCCGACACGAAACATATCAAATACGTCGATACATGACATTTTTAAGAAGTACTAACATAACACGTTGATTAAATTATTTAAAACTCTTCATTGATATTCTATAAATTCAGTTTTATTCTTATTATTAATTTTTATTTTTGGAATATTTTAAAAACGTGTACCTATTTATTATTTAATAATAACTTTGAGTTAAAAATATATAATATTTCTATAAAGAAAGAAAAATTATCATAGCAGAGTGTTCGAGGAGTGTCGGTATCCAACACACGCATACGAACACACGACCTTGTTAAAGTGTCCGTGCAACACAGCCTTTGACCACTGAAGAGGTCATTTAGATTTGCAACCTCCCTAATGATATACCATGAGCCCTACTCAAGATTAACAAGCATTCATATCATGAACATTCAAGAACTATAATTCGTGTGCACAGCAGTACACACACACACACGGGAGGGACAGAGGGAGGGACGGAGGGTCAAAGAACTACTTCTATTTTGTTTGGAGAGGAAGTCAGGTTAAGATGAAAAAGGAGAAAATGTTAGTAGGATTCTGTAAAACCTATCATGCAAAGTTATTATGTACAAGAGTCAATGAAATGGACAGTAAAACCCATCATCAGTTGTAGGGGATTGTGTACAAGAATATATGTCATCAAGATACTATCAGAATCAAATAAGAAAAACTATAAAAAAAAAATTAAAAAAAAAAATAACGAAACATCTATCATAATACTTGACAATGAGGCAGATCTATCATACCATAAGATGATAATCATGCTTAACAAAGGTGAGGACATCCATTGAAGACAAAAATAAAACTAAGCCTCTATTTGCCAAGCCAATTTAAAAGTGGGTTATAAATTGAGTCAAAGTCGAACATTAGTTTCAACCAAACGTTTAACTATTACGCATTTATCATCCACACATTTCGTGGACCCACTATTGTTCCTCTTTATAAACCATTTATAATTTTCCAAATGGAGGCTGAATAAAAAAGGACAGGTGCTTCAGAGAGATGTCAAAGACGACAAGAATTCCCAAATGTTTTTGACCAACCTTGTATAAAATATATAAGCCAAACAACAATTCCACTGCCGAAGTGGTAGTATATTTATCTATATTGAATAGATGTCAACAAGCAAATGCTAAAAATGAACTATTTTTACCATCTATCTCATCCACATATCCATCCAAGAGATGAACTCATTTAATTTTAATTGCAATAGCAGTTGTTACCACCACGAGAATCGCCAAAAAGACAAATTATCAATAAGCTCAGAAAAATCACAGCTTAACAAGAAAAGAATATAAAAGATTATTAAATATGTAAATCCATGTCCAGAAGCAAAATGATTTAATAACAAAGTGAGAACTTTAAATTTATGCTCTAGTGCCATGAAGAATCTTAATTCAGACTAACTGTAAGATGAACAATATTACAGAAGTGCAAAACTACTTTTTCATCAGCTACATGAATCAGCAAAGTCTATAATACTACCTACTTACATGCTGCAGCCACCCAGATGTATGCAGAAGTTGTCCAGTCTTCAGAATATCACTTAGAGTAAATCATTTTTAGCAGATAAAGAGATTGCAGCTGCTACAGAATCCACATCTCAAAAGGCGCCTGTATAAACAAACAAAGCAACAGAAAAAATGAACACTACATACTTCCACGAGGAACCATTGCGTCCGGGTGTACATTCAAATCCACAGGAGAAGCTATAATACAGAAGAAACGGCTCAACGTGAAGAAAGTCATAACAGATAATAGTATTGAATCCCTTGCAAGTCAGTAGCTTGTGCTTTTAAGAATATTCATCCCTCCATCTAGGACTTAGTAGAGGGAAAAACCCTGAAGGTGACAAAGGAAATCCATAACCAGGAGAAGGAGGTAGCTGAGGTCCAGGACCTAAAATCCCAGATTGTGGCACAGAAGAAAATGAGAAATTAGGAGTCAGTGGAGGAGGATGCCGGTACCCTGGAGAAAGTAATGGATAAGGTGATCGAGGAGATAACAAATTCAAGAAGCCAGAAGAAGGTGAAGGTAAAAAGAACTGAGAAGTAGGAGAGGGTACAAAAGGAGGAGGGCCATTCATCCGAGGGGAAGGAAGAGGGGGCAAGGGACCATTCATGCGAGGTGACGGAAGAGGGATTGGATGACCATTCATTCTTGGAGATGGGAACGGTTGCATGGTAGGAATAGGAAGCAAACCAGACCCTGGTGGCTGAGCTAGATTTTGACCAGGAACATGAGGTTGCAAGTGAGGTTGATATTGAGGCTGGGGATGTCGGAAACCTGGATCGACTATTGAATTTTGCAGGTAGCGCATATAAGCTGATATGGGAGACTCAGCTGTATTCGCCCAAACATCAGTAGGAGTCAATGGTGGGAACACAGGTGGTGAAGGTTGACCATACTGGGGTGGAGGAGGTCTTGCAAAGTTGTTAGGAAGCTGCCCTACACCTACAGGATGTGCTGGTGCAGGCATCGGCATCGGCATAGAAGGATGATTTGGGATTTGATGTCGATTCATTGGTGCCAAAGGTGGAGGCCGAATTCTCTGTAATCGGTTACTTGCAGGTTTGGGAGGGTTTTGGGGAGGTCTAGGTGGTGGTTCTTGAGAAGGCGATCCAGTGAGCTGCTGAACTATATTACGGAAATCATTCTTGTTAATATTGTAGACCTGGGGTTGAGGCTGTGGTCTAGCACTAGCAGCGCCAGAAAAGTTGGGCTGGTGTAAAGGACTCTTCTTAATGTTTTTCCCCATCTTGTTCACACCCAAATGATCAATCTGTCTATTCATCTGCCCAGGCGGATTTGAATTATCCATTTTCCCTTTGCAAGTCAATAAAACTCTACAACAATGCAAAAGCTGGATACTTCCGGAATAAAAAAATCCCACTAGATTTAAAGTGGTTCTAGATCTTCATATGAACATGGCCACCAATCTTTCAAATCGTTACAAAGATGCAGCGTCCAATCAAAAATTCAGGACAACACAGAATCACGACTGCCAGACGAACACAAATTTTCAAAAATTGCTGACCCTTCCACCATTATAGCAGTACCCAAATGTTTTTATTTTTTCTTCAATTAAACCTTAAAAAACTTCCAAATTCCACAAATTTACACTTTTTCTTAATCCCAGAACACGGAAGAAAAATACTAACTAGTAAGGTAGAATAAAAACGGAAACAAAATATCCCACTAGACTTAAAACAGTTCCAGATCTTCAAATTAACACGCCACCGCTCTTTCAAGTCATTCCAACGCTGAAGCAATAATCAAAATTCAAGACAATACCCAATCACGACCGCAAATTTTCAAAAAAAAAAAAAAAAATCCACCAAAATACCAAGTACCCGACTTTTCTTCCACTTAAACCTTGAAAACCCTTCTAGTTGTTAAAATGGAAATAAACACACCGAAAATTAAAAATAAGAGAAACCAAACCCTAGTACGGAGCAGCGGCTAAAAAGGTTCCACCGGTCAACGAGGAAAATGAAACGCAAGCTGAAAAGGAATTACGATAAACGTATTAATTCTTTAACTCAATTATTACAATTTATTCTATTTTCTTCAACGCAATCACTAGAATTTATTTATAAACGTTAAAATTTTTAAATTTCTTTTTAATCAAGCACATTTTTTATCTCTACTTATCTATCACATATTTTAGCTCAAAAATATAAATAAATCAATTTATAATTAATATAGTATTATCGACAATACAATTTTTCAAACCACTTTTTAACAACGTATTTTCTCTCTTCTCTTTTCAACAACACATCTTATTTCAAAAATATAAATAAGTCAATTTATAATTGCTACAGTTTTAACATATGAACTGGGAAATTGAAATGGCCCCAATAGGTCCTTGATCAATTTATTCTATGTTCTTTAACGAAATCACTACAATTTTTTTTGAAAATTGTGGGCGCGAGAGGTTATTTCGAGGGGTGCTCGGTGGAGAATTGGCAACAGGAAAACCATGAATATTTGGAATGATAATGGCTAGTGAATGGTTCTTCTTTTAAACCAATGACTCCCTGACAAGAGGGGTAAACTTGATCGGTGATTTATTTGCGCAAAGTGGATGCTGGGACGAGAATGTGGTGATGGAGTCTTTCTGGCCAACACATCGTATTCTAGCCATTCCCCTTAATGTTACAAATCAAGCGGATTGTCTTATCTTGTATTTCTCTTCCCATGGTGATTATACAGTACGAAGCCGATATCATTTGTTGAACCAAGGTGCAGACAATGGCGAGGTTTAAGAAAGTGGCAGCGGGGCAGAAGTTCCTCTTGGTTCCTCTATGGAAGATGATCTGGAAACTAAATGATCCGCCTAGAACCCGCCATTTCACATGGTGAGTCCTCAACAATTCCATCCCTACAAATAACAACCTGGTGCTAAGGAATATAAATGACCAAAATCACTGTCTACATTGCAAATGTTGGGAGTCCGACCTTCATCTATTTCTTCAGTGTAGCTGGGTAAAGACGATGTGGAAAAAACTCAACTGTTAGCAATTTTTGAAGCAGGGCGTGCAATCAGGTGGGGGGCTGGACTTTGGAATATTTATGCGGTCTGTGTTGTTGGATGTTCCGGTCGAGATCGCTGAATTAGTAGCCATGGGAGTTGATTTTATTTGGTATGTGAGGAATCAGTTCTTGCATGAGGGAGGGGATATGGATGCTGCAGTCGGATGTGACTCCATGTTAATTCAACTGGAATCATACCAGTGTGCATCTATGCTCCGAAAGAAGGTTGGTTTGCAGCACATTCCAACACAGAAGCTCTGGAGGAGCTCATCTGGAATCATGGCAGGATTCATACTCAAGGTGGACACTGCTATCAAAGCTGAATCAGGTATGATGGGTTTGGGTGGAATCATTAGAGACGATGAAGGGGTGGTTCATGGAGCTTTTGCGGTAAGGAGGAGAGGCAGCGTGTCTCCTGAGATTGCTGAAGCCGTAGCTATGCATATGGGCCTCCAATTTGCGGTTGATAAATCGCTTGCTATCAAACGAGTGGAAAGTGATGCATTGAAGGTGGTGCTTGGCCTAATCAAGGAGGAACCATTAGCCTCTATCACTCCATATATTCGGCAGATTCGAGAGCTTCTTTCAGTTAGCAATTGTGGTTCGTGCTGTCATGTGCCTAGAGATAAGAACGTGATAGCCCACAAACTTGCGGGTTTTACTTCTAGTACTAGTTCTAGTTATTATTGGTCCGACAGTTTACCTTCTTTCCTCTTGGCTTGGCTGGTAGAGGAAGGTAGTTTCTAGTTCTTTTATATTATGAATCAGGTTTTTCCCTTCAAAAAAAAAAAACCAATTTATAATTGATATAATGTTATCGACAATATAATTTCTCAAACCACTTTTTAAGAACGCATTTTCTCTTCTCTTTTCAACCACACATTTTATCTCAAAAATATAAATAAATCAATTTATAATCGCTACAGTGTTAACATATGAACTGGGAAATTGAAATTGCCCTAATAGGTCCTTGATCCAGGAGGGTTAGAGATAGCAATGGATCAGGTTTACTATACACATACCCTACCCAATAGAGATTTACAAGCTCCATACCCTACCCATATATCCATTTAAGAATTGCGGGTCAAGTGCGGGTCGAATGATGGTATGCTTCAATACCCATTTAAAATTCATTATCTATTATTTATTTATTTATTATTATTTTTATGGTTGTTAGATGTGCTCCTAATTAACTTGAATCAGTTAAATATTGGGTTTCGTTTGAATTTGGCTTAAAAAACTTGTTTTAGGCTGAAACTAAATAAGCGAATTTAAACAAATTTTTTAGAAGTTAAAAATGTCAATAGTTTAATATATCAAGGTTTAGACGTTAACAATGTCAATAGACATTAGAGTTTTTTTTTTTTTTTTTTTTTTAACAAAATCACTTTTGTTTTAAATTCTATATTTTTTAAGAGGAAATTAATGGGTATTCGGGTCGGGTATGGATCTTGTAGTAAAACTCACACACAACTCATACTCATGTCAGGTTTTAAAATTGTTCTCCATTCCCTACCCATAAACTCATTTAATCAGGTAATCTCCGTCAATTTATGTAGGGGCTCCAATGAGTATCGGGTCTATGAGTCTTATTGCCATTCCTAAATTTCCCTAATAGACCTTTAATTTATCAACAAAGCCCAATTTTATTTCTCACTACATAACTTGGATGCTCCTATTCACTCTTGGTGGTTGTGTTCAATCAAGAGGCGTTTGCACAAATACCCAACTTTTGATATCATAATAGAAATTTACGTCATTTAAAAAAATCACTAAAAATACTTCAATTTTTTCTGAAAATTATGTTCTTTATGTACACTTATGATACTTTTAAAGTGTCACAATATGATACTTATAATAATTTCAAATTTTTGATATCATAACCTGAAACTTTTTCAAATTTTTATGATACTTTCTTTATACTCAGTCAGGCATTTTATCAAACATGTTGTAGAATTGCTGAAAATTAGTGAAAACTCAATGGTGATGTTTTTCAACAATACACCGAGCCTCGTCGAGAAAAAGGGAGTTGGCATAGCAGTGGTGGCGCGGTGTTGGTAAGAATATTGTAAGTTTTTTAAGAGGAAAAAGAAAAGTAAGTAAAAATCAATTAAAATGCTGATGTAAGTAAAATTCCAACGAGGCTCAAAATTGGAGGAATAAATTGTATATTCAACCTCATGTTTTTACAATACAAAATGTGTATATATACTAAATCTAACAAACTAAATCTAATGCTAATTCTAACACTTTCTAGAGCATTCTAATACAATTGATATTCAACTGATATCTTAACACTCCCCTCAAGTAGGAAGTTATATGCAGTATAAACTCCAACTTGAAGATACAACAAAAGTAAAAAACAATACAAAAGTATGTAAATTTCACATAAAATCCCCCTTAAGTCCAAAGGTGGATAAATCAACTCTGGGTCCAATCTAAACCTGGAGCCAAGTCTGTGAAATCAGCTACAATTAGCTTGAAAAAATTTCAAATTAGCTACAATCAACTGATAAACCCATCAACGGGTAAAAATGAACTACATGTTGAGGTTAACTGTATGACAACATACCATAAATCTGCAGGGCTTAATCATCCTTAGTCCACAAAATTTACTAAGCATCATGCTAACAGTAAAAAAATCATCAATCACTGGAATCACGCTAACATTTCCAAAGTATAATCCATACTTCCACATATCATAATATTTGTTTTAATATCGTCCAATCAAATGCGTATCCTTCATCATCCAAATATCGTTGAACTCAGCTAAATGTAAATTCAAATATCAAATTCCAAATGAGCTAGTCATCCGGATACAAATTCCATCATTCAACGTCAAGTTATATAAACAGCCTAATTAAAATCAATTATATAAACCAATTATCAAGCCTTCAATGGTCCAAATAAAACCAATTATATAAACAACTCAATTAAAATCTCATAACAAAAGACCCAAAAACAATATACTAGACCATTAAACTTATATAACTAGCCCATGTATAAACAAACCTAGCCGTAACTCCATCACTGTCGTTATGCCTCAGATTCATGAGCACCGTCTCAACCGCCATGTTTACAACCGACCACCACTAGATAGGACTGTACAACGAAACCACCAAACTGCCAAACCGAAATGAAATCGCAATTTGGAAACCGTTGGTTCAGATCCATGCGGACCTGTCAACGTTTCAGTTTTGACCAAAACCGAACCGCTTTCAAATAGTTTGGTTTAGGTTTCATTTTTCAAAACTCGTTTCAAACCGCCAAGCCGCCAAAAAATTATAATTAAAATTTAATTTTTAATTGAAAAATGCAGAATTTTTTTACTACTTTTATTTTCAATTTTACACTTTACACTTCAAATTTTTATACACATCGACTTTATTTCCCCCAGCTTGATATTCTTTTTTTTTTTTTTGCCTACATGAATGAATCAAATGCCATAAATTAGGAATGAAAATGGATTTTAATTTGTTCCTGAAGTTAAATTTGTTGCCCTTATTTTATTTTAAAGTAATATGGTTCAATACTAAACTTAGTCTTATATGAAGGGGCACCTTGCTTTTCATTTCTTGTTAAGAAATACATTCTGCTAACAACTAAGTACTACTAGAAATTTTTTTAAGTTATCTGTTTTTTATCCTATGATTTTTTTTTTTGGGAAGTATGCATAAATTTGTTCCCCTTCAACAATTCCCAAACTCACCGACAATTAAACATGACTATTGTGCTCAATGTACATAGGATCTTACATGGATAAACATTTTATAGAAAGTAGCACAAGTAGCAAATTTGGTCATAACTCATGAATTAACAACAAGTTCAAACATCAAAATCTTATAAGTCGGCAAGGCTATCTAGCATGTCAATATTCCAAACAAAATAAACAATTTCAAACATCAAAACACTAAGGCCCGGCAAGGCAATGTAAATTGTTCATATAGCAACATGATCCCAACACCCCCAAACTTAAATCAAACATTGTCCTCAATGTTCACAATAGGATAATAAAAAGAAATGAATGGGTGATGGAACTTCCCCAGATTGACGCGTGAATGATGTTCCAAATTGACCTAAGTTTTGATTCTCTTAATACGCAAATCTCCCCCAAACTTGTTGAGGACAAGGTTGCTTAGGATTTCAAAAATTTTGAACCTACAAAAGTTGGTGATTAACCAAGTTAGACATAATAAAAATGCAACAAGTAAATATCAACAAGTAATTAAAAGAGTAGAAATTTGGGTTGCCTCCCAAAAAGCGCTTGGTTAAAGTCGTAAACTCGACTTTTGGATACGATTACTCCGGATTTGTAAGAGGTATGGATGACTTCTCCTTTTCATAATCACCCCCAAGTATGGCTTCAAGAATTGCCCATTGACTTTGAAGTTCCCTTTGCTTCCATGATAAAGTTCGACTGCTCCATGTGGGAAGATTTGAGCAATAGTGAAAGGTCCCGACCATCTAGAGCGGAGTTTACCAGGAAACAATCTAAGTCTTGAGTTATAAAGAAGTACTTGTTGCCCAACTTGAAAGTCCCGCTTCATAATGTTCTTGTCATGCCACCTCCTTTGTCTTCTCTTTGTAAATCTGAGCATTTTCATATGACTCAAGTCGCAACTCGTCAAGTTCATTGAGTTGGAGTAGTCTTTTCTCACCAGCCAACTTCATACCAAAATTCAAGACTTTTGTTGCCCAATATTCTCGGTGCTCAAGCTCAACCGGAAGATGACATGCTTTTCCAAATAAAAGGCGAAAGGGAGACATACCAATGGGGGTTTTGAAGGCGGTGCGGTATGCCCATAATGCATCATCCAATTTCTTGGACCAATCCTTCCTCGAGGCATTCACCGTTACTTCAAGAATTTTTTTCAACTCTCTATTTGAAATCTCTACCTGCCCACTTGTTTGTGGATGATAAGGAGTGGATATTTGATATTTGACTCCATACTTGGTCGAAAGTGAGTCGAAGAGGCGGTTACAAAAGTGTTTTCCTCCATCATTAATGATAGCTCGAGGGGTGCCATAGTGAGAAAAAATATTTTTCTTTAAAAAGTTCACCACCACTCGAGCATCATTGGTGGGGAGTGCTACTACTACTACCCACTTTGACACATAGTCCACCGCAACTAAAATGTATTGATTAGAAAAGGACAATGGAAAAGGTCCCATAAAATCAATACCTCAAACATCGAATATCTCCACTTCTAAAATAGAATTTAAAGGCATTTCATTTCGATTAGAGATATTACCTAGGCGTTGGCATCGGTCACATTTGGACACAAGTGTGTGAGCATCCTTGAATAAAGTAGGCCAATAAAATCCCGACTGAAGAACCTTTGATGCGGTTTTCATAGCACCAAAATGACCTCCATAAGATGAAGAGTGACATTGCTCAAGAATCTTCTCCATCTCCTCCTCGGGCACACACTTTCGCATGATTTGATCCGGACTCCTTTTGAACAACAACGGGTCATCCCAAAAATAGTGCTTGATATCCGCAAAGAACTTCTTCCTTTGTTGATAAGAGTGGTCCGGGGGAGTGATGTCACTTGCAAAAAAATTCACATGGTCCGCATACCATGGCACACTAGAAGCTTGTAGCAGATCCATGATTTGGAAAAGTTGCTCATCTGAGAATACCTCACTTATCTCTTCATCAATAACTTCCTCGGTTTGCTCAAGTCTAGATAAGTGATCGGCTACAAGATTCTCGGTGTCCTTCTTGTCACGAATCTCCAAATCAAACTCTTGGAGAAGAAGAACTCATCTAATTAACCGTGGCTTAGTATCTTTCTTTTCCAACAAATACTTGAGGGCCGAGTGATTGGTATACACAATCACCTTGGATCCAATTAGATATGACCGAAACTTATCAAAAGCAAAGACCACGCTAGCATTTCCTTCTCGGTAGTAGCATAATTCAATTGAGCATCGGTCAATGTTCTACTAGCATAGTAGATGACATGCATGATTTTGTCTTTCCTTTGCCCCAACACCGCCCCCACGGCATAATCACTTGCATCATACATAAGCTCAAAGGGCAAACTCCAATCCAGAGCCACAATAATAGGTGTCGTGATGAGTTTCTCTTTAAGAGTGTTAAAAACTTGAAGACACTCTTTAGAGAAATCAAATGTGGCACTCTTCTCAAGCAATGAACAAAGTGGCTTTGTGATTTTTGAGAAGTCCTTGATGAATCTCCTATAAAATCCAGCATGCCTCAAGAAGCTTCTTAAGCCCTTTACCGAGGTTGGGGAGGTAATTTTTCAATAACTTGAATTTTTTCCTTATCAACCTCAATCCCCTTACTTGAAATCCGGTGTCCAAGAACTATCCCCTCTCGAACCATGAAATGGCATTTTTCCAAATTCAAAACCAAATTGGTATCCTCACATCTTTTTAGCACCATTCTCAAATTATTCAAACAATCTTCAAATGAAGTACCAAAAATCGAGAAGTCATCCATAAATACCTCAATAAATTTCTCCACCATGTCGGAGAAGATAGCCATCATGCACCGTTGGAAAGTGGCGGGGGCATTGCAAAGACCGAAGGGCATCATCCTATATGCAAAATTTCCATATGAGCATGTGAATGTTGTCTTCTCTTGATCCTCCGGGGCTATAGGAATTTGATTATAGCCCGAATACCCATCTAGGAAGCAATAATGAGAATGACCTGCCAATCGCTCAAGCATTTGATCGATGAATAGAAGGGGAAAATGATCCTTCCTAGTAGCATTGTTGAGCTTGCGATAGTCAATGCAAACTCTTCACCCCATCACTAGCCTTGTTGGAATAAACTCATTATTTTCATTCTCCACCACGGTAACACCTACTTTCTTTGGCACTACTTGCACCGGGCTCACTCAAGTGCACGTATCGCATACAAGTGATAGTGGACTAAATGAGTTTGGTTTATCAATCCCACAAGGATTGTCTATTTCAATTACACCCTAGTTTTAATTAATTTAACCAAGGAATACACACGATAAAGTTTTGATTTTGGAAATGATTTAATACTAGAGCTAAAATCGCAATTGTAAGTAAATAACTAAAAATGACGATAAATAGATGATAAAGGAGTGTTGGGATTCTTGATTCCACTTGACCATTACCTAATTGAATTCTCAACAAGCAAATAGAAATGCAATTTATTAATCATGTTAGATCCGATTTTCCATACTTAGCCAATTACCTCTCTCGAGTGAAATCAACCATAATTAGTGGAATTAACTTACTATATCTCTATGTCGATTAAAAATACACCAATTGCATTAAACCTTTGTGAAAATAACTCAATGGATCATCTAGGGTTTTAAGTATATCTCTATCCTAAATAAGAACCTAGAGCAAATACTGTATTGATCTAGAATACACAATAATTTCTCAATAATTGCACATCCCATGAATTCCAAGCATAAATGTGGTCGCAATAAATGCAAATCAATAAATACAACAATAAATGCACAAGATAATAAATAGCCTAAATTCTTAATACAAGCATTAAAATCAACTAAGCTAGGTCAAGCTTCATCAATCATCCCAATACAAAATAGTTTAGCATATGATGAAATAACAATAAAATTCAAGAATTAAATACATCATTTCAACAATGGATTAAAGTAAATAGAGAAATATAAGGATTAAGCAATAACTACTTCCCTTAACCAATGATTCTTGCTTCAAAATGCCAATATTCTTCCACAATGGCATGGGTATTTCTCCCCTCAATCAACATTCATCAACTATACTAACTAATTACAAGAGAAAATGAGTTTTTGGATGAAAAAATGGAGAAAAAATCTTCAAACCCTAGCCAAATCACTCCCAAAATAGCCAAAAATTGCGTAGATCCGCGTCCTACAGTATTTGGGCCGAACCGGGTCGCACCTGGTAGGCCCAAAATAACGCTCAAATTTTTTACCACGCGATCGCGTGGATGAAAGCCTCGCGATCGCATGGTTGAGCTGAAAACTCACTGGTTGGATTTTTGGCCTGATTCGAGAACGCCACCTGTTAGAGGCACGCGATCGCGTGGTTCACCTGGGCGCGATTTTGCAGCTCCGTCCTTCATTGATTTGCAATTGGGGTCCTCTAACTTTCAATGTAGATCAACTTGGTCCCCAAAGTTTCCGATTTCTTTCAATTGAGCCCTTCCAAAAGTGCATATGAGTCCGTCAACTTTGGAAACTTGCAATTTAGTCCTTTGATCAATTGCACATACGATCCATAATGATGTGAACCCCTTTGGTGATTAGACCAAAAATTCCCACAACAATTTTTGTATCAACCCAAGAAGCTAAAAATGGTAATAAATGAAGAATTTTGACCCAAATTTAATCCAACCAAAATTCTAAGGAAGTTAACCCTAGCCCAATGGAAAGATTAAGATGAATACCAAGATTGTGTGGAATGAACAACAACAAATACATAAGATAAACTCTCAATATATATGTTGAAGAAAATTTCAGGAATAGTTACAAGGTAAAGAAAGGATTATACCTCTCTAAAAGCTCTCAAGGAGTGTTCTTCAATGCCAAAAACTAACTAGGGTTTTTTGAGCTATACAATATGTATACAAAAGTAAAGAAGGAAAAGTTTGAGAAATTGCACAAAAAACCCCGCTATTTGAATTATGGAAATTTTTGGTCGACCGGTTTATTTTCGGTCGATCGAAACTATTTCGGTCGAACACCTGGTCAACCGAAATTGCATTTTCGATCGTACAAAGCTCAGCCGAACCCGACTGAAGCTATCCCCAAGATCTCTGCAGAGTTTTGGTCGACCGGAGTGACTTTCGATCGACCAAAATGTCCTGAGCTTCCAAAATTAGGCAATTGACTGAGCTTGCTCTCTTCCATGTGGACTTGATTTCGGAGCTTGAAAATGAGTCCCGCTATCGACTCTTGGAACTCTTTAGCCTTGGATCTTGTCATGGGCCCCACCGGTATTCTTATCAAGGGTTGACTTGTTTGACTTTGACTCGATTGACTCCCTTGATTCTCATCATCCCCTCCCTCTTGAAAATGATTCGACCTCGAATCTTCACCTGCATCAAAAGGGGATAAGTTAGAGACATTAAAAGAAGCCGATACATTGTACTCACCGGGGAGGTCAAGCTTGTAGGCATTGCCATTAATTTTCTCGAGGATTTGGAAGGGGCCATCACCACGTGGTTGCAATTTTGATTTTATTTGAGTCGGGAACATCTCCTTCCTCAAATGTAACCATACCCAATCACCGACATCGAATGTCAATCGCTTTCTACCTTTGTTGGCACTGGAGGCACATTGTTCATTCTTCTTCTTGATTTGGAGTTTGACCTTCTCGTGGAGAGATTTTACGAACGCCGCTTTTCTCTTCCCATCTAAACTATCTCTTTCATCAATAGGCAACGGAATCAAATCCAAAGGAGTTAAAGGGTTAAAACAATAAACAATCTCGAATGGAGAAAAAGAAGTAGTAGAATGAACACTTTGATTATATGCAAATTCAACAAAAGGTAAACACTCTTCCCAATTCTTCAAATTGCCCTTAAGGATAGTGCGAAGAAGTTGTGTTAAAGTTCTATTAACTACTTTGGTTTGACCATCAGTTTGAGGGTGACACGTCGTAGAAAATAAAAGTTTAGTCCTCAATTTTCCCCACAAAACCTTCCAAAAGTGGCCGAGGAATTTGACATCTCTATCTGACACAATGCTCCTAGGAATCCCGTGGAGTCTCACCACTTCTGTAAAGAATAAGTCGACTATGTGAGTGACATCATCGGTTTTATGACAAGCAAGGAAGTGTGCCATTTTACTAAATCGGTCAACTATCACATAGATGGAATCGCTCCCCTTCTTGGACCTAGGTAGACCTAAGATAAAATTCATAGAAATGTCGGTCTACGATTCACTAGGAACGGGTAGGGGCGTATATAATCCATGTGGTTCTACTTTGGACTTGGCCTTCCTACAAGTTATGCACCTAGAACAAATTCTCCCAACGTCCCTCCTCATTTTAGGCCAAAAGAAATGTTCTTGCAAGATTTTCAAGGTCCTCCTCACCCCAAAGTGACCCATCAATCCCCCTCCATGGGCATCCCTTACCATCAACTCCCTCAATGAGCAATTTGGCACACAAAGTTTACCTTCACGAAACAAAAACCCCTCATGCCTATAATATTTATCAAATGCAACCCTCTCACATGATATAAATATACTAGCAAAATCCGCATCATGCGCATACAAGTCCTTAATGCTCTCAAAACCCAACAACTTAACACTCAAGGTAGTAATAAGAGCATACCTTCGAGAAATGGCGTCGGCTACCACATTTTCCTTACCTTGTTTGTATTTGATGACATAGGGAAAAGTTTCCACGTACTCCACCCATTTGGCCCCTCTTGCTCAACTTCCCTTACCCCTTCAAGTGCTTCAATGACTCATGGTCGGTGTGGATGACGAACTTCCTAGGCCACAATTAGTGGTGCCATGTCTCTAATGATCTTACCAACGCATAGAGCTCCTTGTCATAGGTGGGTTAGTTCAAGGCGGCTCCACTGAGCTTCTCGCTAAAGTAGGCATTCGGCCTTTTTTCCTGCATCAAAACTGCTCCAATACATGTGCCTGAAGCATCACATTCAATCTCAAAAGTTTTGTCAAAATTAGGCAAGGATAAAATCGGGGCGGTGCACAATTTGTTCTTTATTTCATTAAATGCATTTTCTTGTGCCTCCCCCATTTAAACCCAACATGCTTTTTGACAACCTCGGTAACTGGTGAAGCTAGTGTGCTAAAATCCTTGACAAAACGATGGTAAAAACTGTCTAACCCGTGAAAGCTTCTTACCTCGGTGACACTTGTGAGAGTGGGCCATTCCTTAATGGCTTTGATCTTCTCCTCATCGGCCTCTATCCCCTTAGTACTAACTACAAATCCAAGAAAGACCACATTCTCCATGTAAAAATTACACTTGTTGAGGTTAGCATACAATTTTTCTTCTTTTAAAACCAAAAGTACACTCCTCAAGTGCTCAATATGCTCATTCAAGTTCTTGCTATAAATCAAAATATCATCGAAGTAAACTACCACAAATTTTCCAATGAATGCACGCAAAACATAGTTCATTAATCTCATAAAAGTACTTGGTGCATTATTGAGACCAAAGGGCATAACCAACCACTCATATAAACCATATTTAGTTTTAAAAGCGGTTTTCCATTCATCTCCTTCTCTCATCCTAATTTGGTGGTATCCACTTCTCAAGTCAATTTTGCTAAAAATGCAAGGACCATGCAATTCATCTAGCATATCATCTAACCTAGGAATGGGGTGTCGATACTTTACCGTTATGTTGTTAATGGCTCGGAAATCAATGCACATTCTAAAGGTTCCATCCTTCTTGGGCACTAGTAGCACGGGAACGGCACAAGGACTCATGGTCTCATGAACATATCCTTTGCTCATCAACTCCTCGACTTTTTTTTGGAGTTCTTTGGTCTCTTCCGGATTGCTTCTGTACGCCGGTCTATTTGGAATGACGGCTCCGGGGATGAAATCAATTTGGTGCTCGTGCCCTTAATGGGTGGAAGTCCACTAGGCATCTCTTCCGGGAAGACTTTTTTGAACTCCTGCAACAAAGAAGTAGCTAAAGTGGGGAGAAAAGTGTGAGGTTCATCAAGTGTATGGAGAGACTTCTTATACACCATCAAAAGAATGGGATGATTTTCTTTTAATGATTTCTCCACATCACCTTTACTAGCATAAAAATTCATTTTTTGTTCAACATCTTTTGCCCTCTTTCTTTTTTCTTTCACTCCCTCATTTTTTCACCACTTTTCTCTCCTTTTTTTTTCACTTTCTTTTTGTCCTCCACTCAACTCCATCTTTTTTTCTCTTCTTTCTTTTTCCTTCTCCTCCTCCCTCTTGAGTTTCAATTGGTCTTTATAAACTTCTTCCGGACTCAAAGGTAGGAGTGTTACGGGCTTCCCATTCATTTGGAAGCTATACCTATTTTTCCGACCATCATGCAATACTCTCCTATCATATTTCCATGGCCTACCCAATAATATATGTGTGGCTTGCATGGGAACCACATCACAAAGTACTTGATCTTCATATGTCCCAATGTTGAAAGTAAGTAGTACTTGCTTGCTTACCTTCAAATCACCATAATAACTCAACCATTGTAGCTTATAAGGACTAGGATGTGGCATTAAAGGTAATCCCAACCTCTCTACCATACTAGTGCTAGCAACATTGGTGCAACTCCCTCCATCAATGATGAGACTACAAGCTTTGTCCCTCACAAGACACCTAGTGTGGAAAATATTCTCCCTTTGCTTAGCCACCTCATCTACCTTGGCTTGGGTGTTGAGAGATCTTATGGTGACTAAATACTTGGGTGGACTAACAACTCCCTCCACCTCTTCTTCATCGCCATCACTATTCCCTCCGCATTGCACTCTCTCTTCGTCCTCTTCATCTTTCGAGTACCACTCCCCATTTTTAATAATCATCACCCTATTGTTAGGGTACTCTCGAGAATAATGCCCCTGTCCTCTACATTTGAAGCATTCAATATCCCGACTCCTAGAAGCGGTAGGAACAACCTTTGGTATATCCTTGAAGAAACCCACTTCCTTCCCCTTGGAGGTCTCAACATTGCCCTTAAGTGGTGTTTTATCAACCTTTTCACTTCCCCACTTAGACTTCCAATTGGAACTAGGAACCCCCAAAAATTTTTCTTGTCCTTTTCTTTTAAATTGCTCCTTCTTCTTCAATTGAGATTCCACTTTAATGGCCATGTGTACCAACTCCTCCATCTCCACATAATGGTGTAATTCCACCATATTGGTCATCTCCCTATTCAATTCACTCATAAATCGAGCCATAGTGGCTTCCCTATCCTCCTCTATGTTAGCCCTCATCAAGGCCTTCTCCAACTCCTTGTAATAATCTTCAACTCCTTTAGTTCCTTGAGTAAGAGTTTGTAGCCTTTGATGGAGCCCCCTATAGTAGTGACTTGGTACAAATCTTTTCCTCATAAGACTCTTCAATTCATCCCAAGCATCCACACTACCCTCTAGATTCCTTCTCCTAGTGAGCAACAAATTATCCCACCAAGCAAGGCATAGTCGGTAAACTCCACTACCGCTAACTTAACCTTTTTATCCTCGGAGTACCTATGACATTCAAAAATCAATTCCATTTTCCTTTCCCATTCTAAGTAGGCATCCAGATCACTCTTCCCATGGAAATAAGGAATTTTCCTCTTTATACTTCCAAGATTACCATCCACTCCATCCCTATCCCTAGGGTTCCTCCCATGACCTCGACCAAATCCCCTCACATTCCTACCTCCTCTATTCCTACCCATGTTCCAATTTTGGTCACTACCCCCTTCACTCTCCAATTCATCATCATCATCCTCATACTCGTCTCTAGGTCTTCTCCTATCATCCCTCCTAACATTATCATCCCTTGGGGGTGGAGCTTCCCTCCTAGTCTCCAACCTTGCTAATCTACCCTCCAATCTTCCCCCCATATCCGCCATGGTAACCATGAGAGCTTGTATCATATTTCTCAACTCTTGAGTTTATGCATTAGAATCTTGTCCACTTGAAGTATGTGTACTAGTCATGAAGTGTAAGTGTGCAAGTGTCCTCACAAAATATTTTCGCTTGTGTTTCACTCAATTAGGCTTTTTCCCTCTAATGAGCTCACCACTCTTGCCTTTTACCACTCCTCACTTTCTTACCCAAACTCTCCAAGGAACGTAATTCAACTAAATAGAGAATTCAATTCTTGTGTAGCACAAATTTCACAAACAATAAAGGAAGGATTGACACAATAGCAAGTATAATTTAGTTGCTTGCTACTATACAAGGAAGTAAGGAGTTGAACTTGATCAACAAGATTTTCAAGGGTATAGTCACAACAACTTGATGTAAGACACAAGGAATTCACTAGGAATGTGTTTGATAGTTGAAAGGTAGGATTCAATATGAAAACACTCTTTGAAACATTTTGTCAAACACTTAGGATGCAAACTTGAATAGTTTAGGATTTTCAAGTGTTTGTTCAAATGTAACTCCAACAACTTTTCAAATTGATAATAACAACAATGCCCAATATGTAGGAATCATGAAATATTCATGGGCATACACAATTTCCAATTTTTCCCAATTTTCGTTTTTTTTTTTTTGAATAGGAAGAACAACAACAAGAAATGTAAAGATATGACTACCAATTTTAGAGCCAAACTCTGATACCAAATGATGCAAACCCATTTGGTGATTAGACCAAAAATTCCCACAACAATTTTTGTATCAACCCATGAAAGCTAAAAATGGTAATAAATGAAGAATCTTGACCCAAGTTTAACCCAACCAAAATTCTAAGGAAGTTAACCCTAGCCCAATGGAAATATTAAGACGAATACCAAGATTGTGTGGAATGAACAACAACAACAAATATACAAGATAAACTCTCAATATATATGTTGAAGAAAATTTCAAGAATAGTTACAAGGTAAAGAAAGGATTATACCTCTTTAAAAGCTCTCAAGGAGTGTTCTTCAATGCCAAAAACAAAATAGGGTTTTTTGAGCTATACAATATGTATACAAAAGTAAAGAAGGAAAAGTTTGAGAAATTGCACAAAAAACCCCGCTATTTGAATTCGAGAAATTTTCGGTCGACCGAAACTATTTCGGTCGAACACCTGGTCGATTGAAATGGCATTTTCGATCATACAAAGCTCAGTCGAACCCGACTGAGGCTATCCCCAAGATCTCTACAGAGTTTCGGTCGACCGGAGTGACTTTCGATCGACCGAAATGTCCTGAGCTTCCAAAATTAGGCAATTGACCTCAATCTTGCTCTCTTCCATGTGGATTTGATTTCGGAGCTTGAAAATGAGTCTCGCCATCGACTCTTGGACCTCTTTAGCCTTCGATCTTGTCATGGGCCCCACCGGTATTCTTATCGAGGGTTGACTTGTTTGATTTTGACTCGATTGACTCCCTTGATTCTCATCACATAACTTTTCGAAAGTGACAATTTGGTCCCCAAACTTGGACTCTTTGAAGGATTTGACTCTTTTCTCCTCAATTTCTTCAATTATTCATCCATTTATCTCCTTTCTTGTGTTTTCTCCACATAGTTGAATGTTGAACTTATTTAATCACAAAATGTGCACAATTAAATAGATATTTGTCCAAATTGCTCAAAAAGTATAACAAAAAATATATGAAATATGCATGTAAAATGCACTCAACAAGTAGTATCTATCATTTCTTTTAAACTTTCTTGGCCTGGGTTTTCAATCACCCCTCGTTAAACTCGCAACGTCCTTATCGCGCTTAAACCATCTGAGGATCCGTTGTCAGGTGTTGGGATTCTAAAGGTGGCTTCTACTGGTTCAAGAGGTGGCTCACGCCCTATGACGCAGCACTTTGTCCCGCATAGTACTTAGTTCCCGATTTTTGGCTGACGACTAGCTCTGATACCATTTGTAACGACCCGGGTCCCACTGACGGGCTGTATTGATCGTTAGATGACGATGTACTTTCCCCACTGTACCAACATGTGCCTTTCTGAAAAGACCAACCTGAAAAGACCCATGTTGATACAGTGAGAACAGTACGTCGTCATCTAACGGTCGGGACAGCCCGTTAAGTGGGACCCGGGTCGTTATAATTTTTTTTTTTGCTGGTTAGTATGTGATGCGTGTCACAATGCACCAAAATAATAAATAATCCCTTACTCGTCAAATATTAATTAATAATGTAGTAGCGAGAGTAAGGATCGATCCCACGAGGAACGGAAACTAATTTTAATTGTTCGATCAATTAGAATAGAATAGGGGGTTTGTTGTTTGAAATTATTTGAATAAAAAATATGCATAAAAATAAACAATTAAATATTAGTAGAGAAATAATATGAGAAGAAATCTTATTCTCGGGTTCGGTTGTGCCCTTAATTAATGTTATACTTTTCCTTGTAACGTATTTCTATCCCTAATTCAATTATCAATCATAAATAATCAACAAGCTCTGATTATCTAAATTCTTCCTTATGTGTATTGATTCAAAACAAGCTCTTCAAATCAATTCTAGCCACGGACAATCCTAAACAAGCTCTTAAGATTTAATACACGACTAGTATGAAAATCTAGAAGAATAGATTGAATTGGATCGTTAATTTCACAAGCTCGAATTAATCAATCCAAGTTGAATTATTACTAAACCTGCACGAGATTTATTTGTTACTAAAGTAAAAATTCAATGACAATTACGGATCAAGAATCTAAACATAGCATATTCATGAATTCAAAGATCAATAATCCAATTGGCCAAATTAAACTATTAATCAAATAAACTCAATTGAACATTCAAAATATAATAATCCAACAATTGAAATAAAGGAATAAATTCACACTACTAATTTGTAGGAAAAGAAAATAACATAATCAAGTTAACACAACTTCCCCTTTGAACAAGATATGAAATTTAGCCTAGCATTATTGTGGTAGATTCTTCAAGTTGCTTCATGAATTCCATTATTGTTGATATTCTTGTGCTTGAAAATCTTCCAAGAATGCTCTATATTTTTCTCTCAATTTTCCTCAATGTCCACCCTCCTTTTTGTGGTGATTTTGCTCCTTTAATACTCCTAAAATCGTGCCATAACTTTACCCCAAAGATATACCAAAGATAGACCTTGAATCAGATAAGGAACTTTCTTCGCGAAAAAGTTATGGCCGTAACTTTCTTTATTACGGTCGTAATTGGGATTCTGAAAATTTCCGGAATTTGGAAGTTACGGCCGTAACTTTGTCATTTACGGCCGTAAGTACATTTCTGTCGAGAAGCGTCTGTGCTCGATATTTTGGTCATAACTTTCTCTCTCGAAGTCCGATTGTAGTGATTCAAGTTGCGTTGGAAAGAAAACTTAAATATCTACAATTCTTTGTGAAATAGATCTTCTCAAATTCAAAATTCTTCTATGAAAAAATTGAGCTTCAATATATGACTACAATTCATGATCACAATCCTTGCGGGTTTTTGATTTCCAACTTCATTCCAAACCTTCTTTGACCAAAATTTTTGCATCTAATCTCCTTCCCACATGTCATTATTGATTTGGAGCTCTTTGAATATGCCCTTGAACTTACTTCTTGATTTCTGGTATTTCTTTGGTCATGTTTCATTTCTTTTCGTTCTTTGCGATCCTGTATAACACAATAAATGAAAATGCATTAAACGATACTTCAATAGGATCAAACTAATAACAAAATAGGATAATAAGTAAATTAAATACATGCTAATAAAACACTTATCAGTATGTGTTCCTTGTTCTAATTCCACATTGTTTTTTCTTGTATGCATGACTTTAATTTGGTGGCCTTGACTATGATGAAATTGTTTACTTCAAATCTCCGACATTGATAAGAAAAGTTTTTTTTTTTTTGAGTCTGAATAGAGTAAGCATTGATGTGAAAGTGTGTTGAGTTTCTACTTATTACAATCTGCGTGTGGATGCAAAGCTTCTATGTTGTGTTCAAATGTTCATTAATCCCAAAATTGTTGTCGCTCACTATGTCCTAGTTTGTAAAATCATAAACCTTTTTATTTTAAGATATTATACTCCAAAAGACCAAATTGATTATACAAAACTGATTTTTCCAAGAATGTGTCTCTTTAATTAGAAGTATAGAATATTCTTTAATTGATAAAGTCAACTAAGTTTATTCTCTTTGCCTAATCAAGGTCTGAAGTCGTAGGTCCTTTAGTATTAGCCTTCAACCTTTTAATTAATGTGATGGCTTTGCCTTATTTATTTTTTAAGACCATTGTTTGTATAGTATGAGTTTGGAAACTAAAAGCCAAAGGATCCTTTAGGATCGTTCTCCTTATGTTTTGATTTTCAGTTTGAAATTTTTTATTTTGTTTTGAGTTTTCTGTTTTTGGTGTTTGTTTTGATATTGCTGAAAATGTGTTCTTTTGTGATTTTAGAAAATAGTTTTCCAAAATAAAAAATTGAAAAAATGCATTTACTTTGAAATTTTGAGAATCATTATTTTGTGATATTTTGCATGTAAGAAAATTGTTGATTTATTTAATTACAATAATTTTTAATTTCAATATATCATTCAGTGTTATATTTTATTCATATTTTTTTACTCTGACAATATTTCATCTACAAAAAAAAAAAAAAAAGTATAAAACTTGAAATTAAAAGTAATTAATATATATTAATTCGTATTGGAGAGTATTCCAATTATAACAACATGCATCCAGCCATATCATCACTATCACTATCACTAATCACTAATAAATAAAAGTATGAATTTGGATGAAACTTTTAATTGACAATAATGTCCTTACATTTATTTTGCTTTTGTCTATAATAGCCATAATTAAAAAGGGAATCCATATAAATAAATGTTCAGTGAGTTTCAGATGAGTTTAATTTAATTAAACAATGATATAACTTACAAAACATGTTTATTGATATCTTTTTTCAATATTTTACCACATTGTAATTCAACATATATGTTTATACAGTTTTTCAAATTCAATTATTACAACGTTAAATCATTTCAAATTTGTACGATTAATCATATTTAGTGCTTGAGAACAAACTGTAACTTTTCAAATGATAAATTGGCATTAGAAATTTATATTCTTAGTTTGTCTAACTTCATTTTTTTCTTTGTTATTGACTCAATAACTCATTTAAATATAAATCTATAATTCTTATCCAATACGAGATGTTGGTAATATTATAACTGAATTAAGATAATAATCTCACAAAACCAATAACTTTTTGAATAATATAAATAAAAAATAAAGTGAATTATTTATTTGGATAACATGAGAGTTACTTTGAAGAAAGATTTTTGTTTTTCCTCGAGCACAATTCGATGCAAATTATTAAAACATATTTAAAGTTAAATAATATTTAATGTTCACTTGTATGATGAACGTTGAAAGAAAAATGAAACCCTTAAACTGTTCAAATATGATAAAAAAAATTAATTTTTTATGCTTCTAGAATTTTCGTTCACTATGATGTATAAATAGTTAATTGGGAAAAACAGAAAAAATAACGATTATAAATTTACTCACAAATAAATAAATAAATAAATAAGGAAATCAATAATTTTTATATAAATAATTATTTCAACATTAAAATTAAAATTACTAATATTACTTAATTTGACATAACCATGAGAGTAAATAACTTTAATGATTTTTATTTTATATTTCATTAAATAGAAAACACAAAGTATAAGATATTTAATCGCGTAAATAAGACGTGCGAAGCACATAGGGAAAAACTAGTTCATTAAAAAGTTTCAAATTTTTGCAACCAAATATGAAAACTTTACATTGTTCCACTCTCACAATCTCAACATTTTACATTACCTTTGATCTATTAGTTCTCTACTTATTCATTTATTGCCATTGGCAAGTTTGTATAGAGGAGTGGAACTTGAAAATTTTCCATGTTATCTAATTCTAATGACTTTTAAAAAATGTGAACTGCACCCTACCATTTCTTAAAAAAAAAAAATCTTGAAAATATTTTACAAACATATTCACCATATCAATCGGTCAACAAATATAAAATTATAGGCTAGAGAAATGAGCTCAAGGTCCGTTAGGCGAGTATGTAGTTGTATTGTTCGACAACACTGTAACAATTTATAAATTGATTTACATGTTTTTAGGTAAATGTGTGGTTAAAAAGTGAAGACAAAATATGTGTAGCTAAAAAAGTGATTTGAGAAATTGTGTTGTTTCTAAATTTATTTAAAAATTGTAATGATTGCATTAAAGAGTAGAGTGTAAATTGGTTTATTCATGTTTTTGAGATAAAATGTGGGGGTAAAAGAATAGAGAGAATGTATGTTAAAAAGTGGTTTGAAAAACGATTTCTCAAATCACTTTTTAACCACACATTTTCTCTCTCCAATTTTCAACATCTACTTTTTATCAAAAAAATAAATAAATAAACCAGTTTATAAAAAAAGCACAGTATTACCAAAGGAGGCTTAATTTATAAGTTGTAATGATTGTGTTAAAGACTAAAGTACTTTTATTGTCGTCGAGTTAAAATATATGGTTAAAAAGTAATTTAAAAATGTGTCCGATTAAGTCTCTGTTCTTTAACACAATCATTAAGACTGTAAAGTAATTTATAAACAATTCAATTTTTCAAATCACACATATTTTCTCTCTTCATTTTTAATCATATATTTTACCTCAAAAATATAAATAAATCAATTATAATTGCTACAGTGTTACCGAACGAAGAAATTGTATTGTTTATAAATTGTTTTATAAATTGTTTACTAAACTCACATTGATAGGTTTAAGTTTAACAAGTTTATACTTGAATTTAATATATATTCATGTTTAATACAATTATTCAAAAACTCATTTTCAATCACATTCTACCATTAAAATAATATTACACATAAAGTCATGAAAGATCCCATAATTTTTAACCATACATCTGTACTACATATAAAAGTCCCTTAAATGGGTTAAATTTTTTTGGACCCTTTTAACCTTGATGAATTTTATAATTACACATTAATAATTACTTAATTATATTATTTTTGTTTTCATTTTTATAATTATATACTCAATTTGTTATATATGCCTTACTTTAATTTTCTCTCTACATACTTTTAAGAATGGAATATAACATCAATAAATTTTCAATTATAACTCCCACAGAAAATGAAAAAGCATGACTTTGGTTTAATTTTCTTTCTACATCGATTTTTTTTTTTTTTTTTCAAATTTTTACACAATGCTCTTCTTAAATATTCCTGGTGTCTGAATGCAAGTTATATATGGTCATACATCTTCTAATGGTCTTTTGTTCCATACTTATTGAATATAATATGGAACATTATGTGACTTGGTATAGGTCGATTGATGGATTTCATAATATTGGTGGCAAGAGTCTTGTAACTATAGAAGTTGTAAAAGATGGGGTGATGTGATCCCGAGAGGGGAATCATGAAGAACTCGCAGAATTTGATTTGAAATGCCGGGAAATTTTCGAATTCAGGTTGAAACGGACGATAACACTATGACCCAAGCCTCACGACGCAAGAACCAGGGATATATTAAACCTGAGATCCGTTACGATGCGGAAACAAGAACCATAATGGGATGAACGCCACAAATGTTGTCCAATTCCTTTGATAAGTTCGGGTTAAAGGGAATCCTCACCTTTAGAGAGCAAAAACACTCAATATATTTCGTTTATCAAAAACTGTTTACAATGAATGAAAAATAGAATATAAATAAGCATAATAAAATCCTAGTCGCTAATGGACTCAAAATAGAGTTCTAACTAACCTAAAATAGCTAAAACTAAAAAAGGAATTAAAACACAAAGAGGAAATAAAATCCGCGTTATTTGCAATAAACCGGACTTACGGCCATGACTGTATTTCTGCTTCAGGTTTACGGCTGTGAAAGTAGGAGTCATGGTTGTATGTTCTATTTTGTTGAATTCCTCCATTTTACCTGAAAGTGACTTGCCGTAACTTTAAAAATATTGATTTCTTCATTTTGATCCAAGAATGGACTACGGCCACGAGATACTTATTTGCGGCCGTAACTTTGCTTTTTCTTTTTTTTTAATTTTTAATTTTCTTGATTTCTCAATTCGATTCTCGGCTTGTCTCTTGGCTTGCTCACTTGGTTTAACCTCAAACCTTCTTCATTCAAGTAGTGTTTGATCTTTAAAGCTTTATTTGGCTTGATTTATAGTTCTTTCTGTCAAGCCCACTGTTCACTATAAACACACCGCAAGTGCACGTATCCCCCATACAAGTGATAGTGGACTAAATGAGTCCGGTTTATCGATCCCACAAGGATTGTCTATTTCAATTACACTCCAATTTAATCAATTTCAACAATAAACACACACAATAAAGTTAGGTTTTGAAATGTTCTAATATTTAAATCAAATTCACAAAAGTAAATAAATAAGTAGAAAACGGTGATAACTTGATGATAAAGGAGTGTTGGGATTCTTGATTCCACTTGACCATTACCTAATTGAATTCTTAACAAGCAAATAGAAATGTAAATTACTAATCTTGTTAGATCTAATTTTTCAAGTTTAGTCAATTACCTCTCTCAAGTAAAATCAACCCTAATTAGTGGAATTAACCTACTATATCTCTATGTCGATTAAAAACACATCAATTGCATTAAACCTTTGTGAAAATGACTCAATGGATCATTTAGGGTTTAAGGTATATCTCTATCCTTAATAAGAACCTAGAACAAATATTGTATTGATCTAAAATATACAATAATTTCTCAATAATTGTACATCCCATGAAATTCAACCATAAATTTGGTCACAATAAATACAAGTCAATAAATGCAATAATAAATGTACAAGATAATAAATAGTTTAAATTCCCAATACAAGCATTAATATCAACTAAACTAGGTCAAGCTTCATCAATCATCCCAATACAAAATAACTTAGCCAATAGTGAAATCATACTATATATAATAGTAGGGTAGTTTCCTAAACCATTTTCCCGCCCATTTTTCGTTTCCATCTATAGTAAGTTCCTATAAAATTAAACAGTGTGAATGCAAAGTGGATTAATGTGAACACAAAGTGGATGTATGTCAAATGTGAATGCAAAATCTAGATAAATATGAATGTATTTATTATCTTATAATATATATATATATATATATATATTAAATAATGGTTGATATTTTTTTAATCAATTTTAATTTTGTTATTAAAACTAATGCTGAATGAGTTTAATCAACATTTTTAGTTATCAGTATTAAAGTTATCATTTAATTATTATTATTTTTATTTATTTGTTGTTCTTAATATTATAAATTCTACGTGTAGCCATCAATATAAAAATTCTGTTTTAATTATTAATGGTCCAATCACTTGTTATTTTTAATATTAAAAATCATATTTTCTAAAATATATATGTGGTCAAAAAATGCGCTGCTTATAAATAATTTATAGAAAATGTTATTGAATAAAGACTAATATTGAATAATTAATGCTTTGATTTCTTTTTAGTTAATAATATCAATAGAATGATTAATATTTTTTTAATCATTCTTAATTTCAATAAATTTTTAAAGATTATAGGGTATAAGATTTTTCGTATAATTTTTGATCTCCAAATTTACTCAGTTGTTGACTATTTGACTTTGATTTTTTGAGAATTATTTTTGTGAAAAAGTAATTTTTTAGAATGTATAGTTAAAAAGTAGTATGAAAAATTGTAAAAAATAATTTTTTAAAGAATGCGTGATTGAGAATAAATGTTCAGAAAAATTGATCCTTGAAAAATCAATTCCATATGGGTAAGTGATAAAGTACTACGTCTTGTGGGTTAAACAATCGTGCCGCTTTTAAGAATCGAAATGCATAGATGATTACTTAGTATATAAAAATAAATGTATTTGTGATATACATTCATTAAAATTTAATCGAAACTAACATTTCAAGTTGTTTAATTTGCTACATTCATTTAAATATATGACCACATGTATTTAATTTGTAATGTTAAAGTAAATATGAAATAAAATATTTCTTTAATAAATTTAAATACCAGATATTGTAATAAAATAGTTAGTACTAATTCTAATAATACTATTCGGATAGTGATAAATTATTTGTGATGATCTAGAAATTATATTTTGAAAAGATTAATTATATCAATAATCATTAAAAGTAAATAGTTATACAAATGGTCATTGAAGTATTTTTTTAAGTAGTAAGTTATTTAAGTTCCTAAATATTACTATTTTGGCAACAAAATATATATATATATATATATATATATATATATATAGATCCCTATTCAGTACACTTTATTCACACCCTCATTTTTTTAAAATCATTTCAACTAACATTCTATTAATAAAATAATATACATATAAATTAAAAATATTCATACATTTTAAAAGCTCATTGTACCAAAATTTACTGTTATGAACTACGTTATTTGAAATAATGAGTCTCAAACATGTGCATAAATAAATATTCTCTACAAAATCATTATTATTAAACTCATTTCCTAAAATGGTAATTAGTAGTATTAATTTACTATTTATTATTCGTTTTGGACAAAATTAAAATAATCCAATTGAATACAATTTTTTAAATGGTTGCATTTTTCAGGTCCCGAAATTTCTTGATCCGTCTCCCCCTCTTGAAAATCAATGATTTTTTTTTAATTCGTAAAGATAAAAAAAAAACTTCGTCAATATCGTATAAATATTTTTATTTAAAAATAGGAAATGAAAGAGGATAAAATAAGAACGTTCATCAATCTATGTTTCTTTTTCTTTACCTTTTCGTTTTAATAAAATTGTGAGCATATATCATAGATAAATCTATTTTTTCTACTTATTACAAATTTTATTTAAATGTAATTTTTCTTTCCCATTTTAAGTTTTAAATCAATTCAAATTACAATATTTAAAGAAATTTCTAGAATGATAAACATACGAACCGTAAAAAAATTGAAAAAAAATTAAGCTATGTGTAATGTCCATTTGTAATTAATTGTCTTCATTTCTTTCTCATTTTTAATTAGTATTAATTTCATATGTTAAAATATAAATTTGATATATGTAAGTAACAAATGGCCGTGCATCGCATGGGTGTAACACTAGTAACAATAAAACTCAAGAATTAAATACATCATTTCACCAATAGATTCAAATATATGAAGAAATATGAAGATTTATAATAAAAACTTCCCTTCAACAATGCTTGAAGCTTCAAAACCTCAAAGTTCTTGCAAAATGTTGCAGGTATTTCTTCCCTTCATCAACATTCATCACCCAAAATAACTAATTACAAGAGAAATCATAAGAGAAAATGAGAGAAAAGGGTTTTGGAGATAAAAGGAGCAAGAATAATGACCGAACCCTAGCAAAAATGTCCTAAAAAATGCCCATTTTCGCGTAGACCCACGTTCACAGCGTTTAGGCTGAACCGGGTCGGCCCAAAATATTTTTTAAACTTTTGACTGCGCGATCGCGCGCCTGACTTCCGCGCGATCGAGCATTTCACTTGGTTTAGGTTCTGGTCAGATTTTTGCCTTGAGCCCCGCGCGCCACTTGGTTCAGACCACGCGTTCGCGTGGTTCAGCTGGATGAGTGTTTGCGGTCTAGTCCTTCAATAAATTTCCATAGAGCTCCTCCAACTTTTAAAGTCGGTCAGTTTGGTCCTCACAATTTCCAATTTCTTTCAAATAGGCCCTTCTAAAGTTGCGTTTGAGGTCCTTCAACTTTTGGAAACTTGCAATTTTGTCCTCGATCAATTGTACAAGAAGTCCACAGCTTCCTGAAAGTGACAAATTGGACCCCAAACATCTAATCTTTGCACGATTGGACTCTTTTCTCCCCAATTCCTTCAATAAATCCTTCATTTAGCTTCTTCCATGTGCTTTCTCCATGAAGTTGAGTATTAAACCTATTTAATCACAAAATATGCACAATTAAGTAGATATTTGTCCAAATTGCTCAAAAAGTACTACCATAAATGTATAAAATATGCATGTAAAATGCACTCAACACCCACCATGATTTGTATCATTCCCTCCTTCTTCAGGATGATTCGTCTCGAATCATAGTGTTCTTGATGTTTCATTGTACCTCCTGGATCAAACGAAAAATTATGGATTCCATGACATGCATTCAAGAAGTGATGCTTCTCCAATCGGTAGACAAGAAGGCATTGAAACCAATGTTCTAAAATGTGTAATGCGTTGCGATGCGTCGAGGTTGAGAATCAAGAATCACAAGTTTAGGCGTGTTAATGCGAAGAATAAACGTCATAATGCTTTTCGTATTTTTAATATTATTTTAAGACATTAAATATATTTTTATATAAAAAAATAGATTTTTTTTCCCTTTTTAACAAAAAAAAAGGGATTAGGCGGTGCCTAGGAGCGTTTAATCCCGCCTAGGCAGTCAAAAAAAAGTTGACTGCATTTTTACGCGCATACCACTTATTCGACGCGTTTTGACCACGCATCGCGCCTAGGCGTGCTTAGGCGACGCATTTTCGCGCATTTTAGAACACTGATTGAAATACATGGATAATTGATGTAAATGTCGTTCTTGAGCATAAATTTCAGATTTTTTAAAATTGTTTGGTTAAATTTTCTGATTTTAGATTTATCTATGATTTTGGACTTATTATTGTAAATTCAGATTTAGGGACAATTTTATATATGTTTATTTTGTGTATTTTCAGATTCCTATTATAGTCTAATTTTGAATTTATTAATTGGAATTTTGGATAATGCATAGATATACATGTGTCTAAATTTAGATTTAGACTTGGTTTTAATTTTGAAATTTAATTGATTTAAATTCAGTTTACTGTTGAGTTATATATATATATATATATATATATATATATATATATATATAGATTTCTTATGTGGAAAGGGTAGATGTGAATACATAAAAAACATGCTAATTGTATATACATTTCCTAGAATTTAGAAATAATAGAAATTATGTTTTGGTTGGTTTAGTTTTATAAGGGAGTTTAATGGTAAGTTCAGATTTCTCATGCAACATAGAGATTTAAAATTTAATGATCTTATGAATTGGAAACATGATAGACTTTTTCTGGTTTTGTGTGCTTTAATCTAAACGGAAAGTCACATTAGGTTAAATTGAAGTTTAAACTTTGGTTAGGACTATTGTTAGTTTTAAAAGGATAGTAATTGTGTTTTGAACTAAAATTTTATTGTTAGTTACTAATATGGTATGTTGACTTAGCTTAAATTCCGTTTGAGTTGAATTACAAATCAAGTAGAAGTGCTCATCTCCGTTGGGATTTGGTTAGCATTAAAAAGAATTTCAAATGTGTTTCGAGTTAAAAGTATATTTTATTTAATGAATGGATATAAATTAGGATTATTGGAAACATTGACGTGACGGGCATCTGAGACTCTTCCACTTGTAAGTCAAGATAACGTTAAATACTAAGGATGTCAAGTAAGTAAACTTTCCCCTATTTTTATTAAAGTTGAATGCAAATGTGAAATGTGTAAATGACTGTCTTGCAACTTGCTTTGACGAATTTTGTTTACTTGATGAAAGTATATGTTACTAAGAAGAATGTTCGAGCATGCACGTTATCATGTCATTGAATCATCAAGCCTACATTGGCATCGAAATTTGGGAAGTCAAATGTTTTTAAGTGAAAGAAATGTGTCAAGATGCAAGTTTGTTCAAAAAATTATGTATCCCAAGATTTTTTAGAAAGAATGGGTGTACTTCTATGCTATGAAAGGTGCGAGTGGGAAATGGGGCGCGAGGGACCGGCGTACCAGAATTAAACCGTTGTTGCAGTGGTGAATATTAAACCGCTTTGCGATGACGATTGCTAAACCGCTTGGCGGTGACAAATATTAAACCGCTTTGTAGTGACGATTTCTAAACTGCTTGGCGGTGGCAAATATTAAACCGCTTTGCGGTGACGATTGCTAAACCGATTGGCGGTTGCAAATTTTAAACCGCTATGCGGTGGAAAAGTGATAACCTGGTTCCAAATAAAGAAAAGTGCCCACTGCATTCTGATTGATTAGCTCACGATGGAAATGAAGTTAAAGTTTTGGACATGTTTAAGTGAAAGTTTGAAAAGTATGAAAGTCTTGAAAAGTAAAGTAAATGAGAATGCATATTTCGAATTGTTTAAGTATTTCATGTTATGAGCATGCATCACGTGCATAGTTTACTTACTGAGCTTTAGCTCACTCCAATCCCTCCCCAATATTTCAGGTGATGAAAGCTAGATGAGACGAGGAGAGCACTCGGTGACAGACTCAAGCTATACCCACCTTCAACCTTTGAAAATAAAGTTAAATTAGAATTTATTTAAATTTCTCATTAATTATTCCTTAATTCATATATTATTATTAATTGTTTAATTAGCTTTGAATAAGTATGAGTGTAGTATTAGAGATTAAATTACCTCTTATTTCATTTGCTAAAGTTTATTTACTTGGAATTATATTGTTGAGGAGTTTGAGACTTATTGAAATGGTTTTGATGATGTTTGGGATTGAATGAGTTGAGATGTGTACTTTAAAATGATTTTGATGTCCCTCTACAGGTTGACTATGTCCAATTTATAGAGGAGACTTTGCCGAAATTTTTGTAAAGTCTTATAATAGAAAAATGAAAATGTTGAAGTTTTAAATGATTTCTTTTCCGCATTTAAGTAAAGAAAAGTTAACACGCCTAGGTTTAAGATTTGGAACTTGGGGTGTTACATTTAGCCTTGAATCTTCTCCCAAAATAGCCTTTAATTGCCTCGGTGCTCCACAAAAATGCTCCTCAAAAATTGTTTGGTTCGAATGATTGATTTTCCTTGTCGAGCATCCTATGAGTCTCATCAAGTACTCTACTCTTTATTGTATTCGATATTCATTAATTATTACGTGTAGATTTTGCGTGATTAACATTTTAGATAAAATCTCAATTCATGCTTAATTGGTCCAAACCCTTCGTAAATAAATTTAACTTGTTTTTATATATATACACACATCCAGGAGAAAACATAATATTTCCCATCCTTGAAACATTTGTGCCCAATATTCTATCCAATTTCAATTTCAATCATGTTTCAATTCTTTCAATATTTGACATGAATAAATTTATCGTCATTTTCTTCTTGAATAGTACACGTACTTAAAATAAATATAATTTGATTAAAATAAATTATTTAATATTTGAATAAATATATCTCACAATAATATTACAAAATCACGTGCATTGCACTCGTTTCATATTAGTTCTCCAAGAAATAACTATTAAAGAATTATTTTTTTTCTTCAAATAAACTCTTTAAAACGAGGTTCGAACAAGGACTACATTTACAAGATAAAATTTTAACTTTTTATGCACAAACACATCAAAAATCTATGATCGATGATAATTGATTAGGCAATAATTGGATATGTGAATTATAATTTATTGGGGGTGACATTGCTTTGTTAAATCATTTTTAATCGATCAAAAATAATGTTGGAACATGGAAAATTATGTCTATGTTTGATGTACACTATTTGATAAAAAATTATTTTGAATAGTGTTTATTGTGATATTGTGTGTGGTTGAAAATGATTTTTTTTAAGTTTATGGGTAAAATATTTTATTATTAAAAAATATGATTAAAACTGAGTAGTATAAAAAATGATTGGGAGGCTATAATTCGACTTTTCAAACACAAATTTATTAAACACAACTACACAAGTGTAGTCATATTGGGACCCAAATTCTTTTCTTATTGAATTAAGTGTGTTTGGTATTGTTTAAAAATAGTTTTTTTTTTTTTAAATGAACAGTAGAAAAAAGAGAAATTTTTAAAGTAAAACAAAAAAAAGACCTGAATGAACAATTGAATGAATAATAATTTTAATAAATGTGTGTTAGGTGATCATCGTGCATTTTTTTTTACCCATATATCCATTTCACTTTTTTCTTGTTTTCCTCACCAATCATGGTTGATGGCGATTAGCATGGTAGTGAAACAATTGACTCCAGTCATCGCGGACAGGGTGCGAGACGAAGTAAATTTGGTGCTCAACTCCCATAAGGAAGCTGAAAATCTTGTTTCTACGTTGCAGATGATTCAGACACTGCTGGAGAATGCAGAGAAGAAAAGAGTTGCAGATCGTCGTGTTAAAGCATGGTTGGAGAAGATCGAGGATGTGGCGTATGAGATGGATGATGCGTCAGATGAATGGGAGATGAAGAACATTGAATTGGAAATGGAAGGATCCCAGCAGGATAATGTTTCAGAAATTTTCTGGGAGAAAGTAAGTTCCTTTATCTACTCTCTTTGTTTATGCTTCCAACATTCCATTGAGCATCGTCCTATTGCCCTAAAAAATAAAAGAACTAAAGGGAAGACTAGAGTCGATCGCCAAGGAGAATGACGAAAATTCAAATTTGTTCGAAATTTTTCCGAAGAGAAGGATCTAGATGATTCTCAAGCATATAAGCCACCTAAAACTTCCACCTTTGTTGATGTGTCCAAAATAAGGGTCGAGATGATGTCAAAAACATTTTAGTAAGCAATTTGTCGTCAGAGGGTAGCGAACAAGGAAATGATAACATCCAGATCATCGCTCTTGTGGGAACAGGGGATTGGGGAAGACTACTATAGCCCAGCTAGTGTTTAATGATTCCCAAGTGGAAAAAAAATTTCCATAAAAAACATGGGTATGTGTGTCAGATCCTTTTAAAGATGAAGACGCCTTTGAAACATTAGTACAACTTATCAAAAGCTCTGTTGCCGGAAAAAGATTCTTTCCCGTCCTAGATGATGTATGGACAGAGGGCGAGAAGAACTTGACAGACCTGAAATTGCTTCTCAGCACTTGTGGCCCTGGGAGTAGAATTTTGGTGACAATGAGGAAGGATAGGGTGGCAAAACTGATGGGTTCTCAAATCCAACCATTGCGCCTACTCTCTGACCATGATTGTTGGTCTGTGATGAGTTAGAAAGCTTTTCTGGGTTGGCACTTGCTGCAATTACTTTGGGAATTAGTCTCTTGTATGAGAAAGATACCGTGGAAGGATGGGAGGATGTATTAAATGATGAGGTATGGAATTTGGATATTGCCCGAGACGAAATTTTCACTCTTATCCATTTGAGTTACAAAGAATTGGGCCTCCCAGTCAAGCATGGCTTTTCATATTGTGCTACTTTTCTGAAAGATTCAAAGACGGGGGCAGATACATTGATAAGAATGTGGATTGCACATGGTTTTCTCTCAGGCGGAAGTGCAGAGAAGATGGAACAAAAAGGACGAGATTACGTGAAAAAATTAGTTGCCCTCTCTTTTTTCCAGGAAAAGATGACCATTTTTTGGGGCGATATTATGCATGATTTTTCCAGATCTGTCACAGAAGGTTAATGCTTCAGTTAAGAAATAGTTGGTGATAAAGTCATAACACATAAAAAGGTATCTCCAAATGCTCGCCATCTAGTTTGGCGAGGTAACAGGAAGGCCTCCTCAAAGCCAGATTTAATTTTCAATTTTAAAAAGCTTCGAAGTTTTCTTCTAATGATTACGATTGCCTTCCTCTAACTGGACTTGGCACTTGGAAATGTGTTAGGGTGTTGAATTTAATCATTTTAATAAGAAAACTTCCCATATCACTATGCCATTTGTATAAACTTCAAACCTTGGTTCTTTTGGGATTGTTCAACCTTTGTAAGCTACTGGAAGAAATCTATAAACTGAAAGAATTGAGACACCTCCTTGTCGAATATCTCGAAACTGCCACTTTTTTCCCTACAGGATTAGAGATTTTAACTGTTCTTAGAACATTAAGTTGTTTCAGAGCTGGAAAAGGAGGGAGCAAGTTGGGATACTTGAAAGATTTGAACCAACTTGAAGGAAATCTAGAAATCATTATTGATGATGGCGATGTTATTGAAGCTCAGAATGCAAAATTGGAAAAAAAGAGTAACCTTAGAAGTCCAGTGTTGGATTTAAGGAGTGAAGTGAGAATGGATGTAATGGAGGCTCTTGAACTACCTCCAAAGCTGTCTCGTCTAGAGCTTTCTAGATTTCGTGTTGAGTTTCCCCGCTGTATTAGCAGCATGTCCCTCAACAATCTGAAAACTCTGGTAATAATGTGAAATCTGCAGTCCCTTGAGAATCTTCACGTGTGATTTAATAATGTGAAATACTTGGAACGTGAATTCTTGAGAATAACATTCCCAGATCTGAAGGTGTTAGAGTTTAATGATTGTCCTGATTGGACAGAGTGGGAAGACATAAGAGAGGAAGAAGAAAATATTTTCTCCATAATGCCATGTTTAAAGAGTTTGGAAGTTCTAAACTGCCCCAAACTGAATTCTCTGCCCCCGCCTCCTCCTCCTCCTCCGCAGCTGGAATATCTGAATATTCGCTGTTCCGGTCTTTTATTTGAACAATACGAATCTGGGAATTTCGGAGTCTTCTTGAGTACAACGTGTAAAGTGAAAGTTTGATTCTTTCTTATCTCAAAAGTTGTCTTGTATAATTCCTTTCATGGTTGTCTGTAAAATATTTATCATCGGTTTATCATCGGTCTAGTCTCTTTATAAATAATTTTAGACATTATCCTCTCTCTCTCTCTCTCTCTCTCTCTCTCTCTCTTTATAAATAATTTTAGACATTATCTTCTCTCTCTCTCTCTCTCTCTCTCTCTGTGTGTTTGTTTATTTGTTTAGTTCAACACTGATGTGTGCAATGTGACAATATTCAAGTTTCAGTTGTGTCAATGTAATGTTTCCATTATATCTATTCTAATAAATACTGTCTCTCTTTTATACTATCACACACAAGTTTCTAGTACAAAAAAAGGTTGTTGAAATCTGAATTGTACACGTGTTACTTGTGAAGCTAAAATTCATCCTTTTCATTTGACTCGTGAACTATAGAAGTTTCTCCAATACAATTGGCAAGAGGCTTAAATATATGTTTTCAAAAAATCTTATCAAATTTGGAACTTGAAGTGCCTCGACTAAGATATATTGATAATGATAATTAGTGTATGTTTGGATTGCTTCCATTTTAATTTATGAGTCAAGTCGTACAAATGTGGATAAAAAGTAGATAATACAATATGAATTCGCAAAACATAAGAATAAAAAAGTACCAACTTAAATTAATTGTGTCGTAATATGGAGCATTCTTATTAGTTTTATTCGTAAGACAGAGTTGTAACTTACCCATTTAATAAGGAGGCATATACCATATTATACTTGGATCAAACTAACACTATAAACCCAGATTGAAATACTTTTCTAAACAACAGGAAAACCAGAAAACAGAACATTATACACCAAACTAACATTACAAAATCATTTAAGGAGAAAATGTAAAGAATTATGTGATGCAGATAATGAAACGTAATGTTGAAATTGGAATTACAGATAAAAAGAATTTTTGGCCTGGTCAGAATTTGGTAATGATTGGTCTCAATGTACCCTTGTTCAATATTTATTTTTTCTCAGTTTAGGTCATATGCAGGTCCACCTGTACAACCTCTATAGCAGTGATGAAACAAGCTTCCATTTTGTTACAGAAAATAAGTGGCTGTGATCATCGGCAGGTGCAATGTGTTATCTAAAGCTTTGATTAAATTCCTAATAATAGTGTCAACGAAAACTATAACTGCCTGATGATTATTATCACTATTTTTTTATTCATTCCGATCCTGTGAGTCTTGAAGCTTGAGGCAAATTACAAATTAAGTACCTTTGTAGTCGAAATGGAATTTTTTTTCCTATTGGGTCAGGACGGGGCCTAATTTTCTCATTGTCTAATTAAGATAGATTTTTTTTTTTAAAATTATTCATTTATCTCAAATGTAATTAAATTAATTCTCACAAAAAAATTAACTGTATTAATCACTAACATCTATGAAGTGTGTGTTTGACCCCCATTTTTTGAAAAATTTGTGGTTTTTAATAATATTTTTGGGAGAATGTGTAGTTAAAAAATATTTGAAAATTAAAAAATGGTAAGCTTGATTAAGATGGATGGTTAAGATTGAGTGTTGAATAAATTTGATTTTCAAAAAATGAGAGCCAAACATGGGCTTAAAAAATATGCAAGATCGATGGGTCACAATCATACAGGTCAACAAGGCTTTAGTTATATAAGTCGACAAGGTCATCTTCTATCAAATGTCCGGTAGTGATTGCTTATAGAGTGATGAATCAAAACATCTAATTTCACCATCTTTGGGATAGAAGATGTTATCAACTCTCTTAGAACCAATTTTAGCTAAATAATCTCTCGTTTTTGATCAACATCTTTCCAATTCCCAGGGTTCCTCAATATTTGGAGGAAAAAAATCATTTTCTTTTAAATATTCATGTTGAACATTATATTTATCATTGATTCTTTTTCACTAGTAGATTTAGTTAGTTCCTCTTTCCCAGTCGATTCATTCAAATTGTTGTTATCGTTCACATTTTGTTGTTAATGAATCACCACATTCTCCACTGTAATTGTTGTTTCTTCTAGACCTCCTTTTTTTTTTTTTTACAAAATGAAATCCTCCCCCTTTAATCTGACGCTTGAGACAAGTGTCTCATCTGTCTCATGACAAGACCGACTCTCCATGGCAACTAACTTTAGAATTCAATACTTTCTTTTTCTCAATGAAAAATGAATATGTAAAGAATAAAAGCAAATATGACACGAAGCTGTGGTAATGGCCTTCTCTGTGCAAAACTTTGCTTGACCTAGAATTGGTGAAAGAATATACATTGATGTCTGATTTAAGGTGGAACATCAAGGAAAACATGGAAATGATGATCAGTTCTACTAATAATGGGCATATTACTTTGGTTATGCCATATACATTTTTTAAGTTCAACTGTAACGCCCCCAAGTTCTAAACACCCGAAACGTCATGTCGTTCTTTCAAATTGGTTTTCGAGACTAGTGATTTTTGCGGAAAATAATTGAAATTCAATCACGTTATTTTATAAAAATGACTCAAACGATCAATATTTCAATTTTGAAATTAAAATTGGGCGGAAGTAATTAAAAATTTAATTTTATTTAAAAACTCAATGGTAAATAATTCAAACGTTCAAAAATAACTATAATAATAAGGAAATTCGAAAAGTCAAAATTAAATGTGTTTATTCAATTATCTCAAAACATATTTTATAATTCTTCAATAGCCACCATCGCGAGCTCCGTCGCCAACTCCGTAATCTGAAAATTTGTATGTTTAAAGAAAATGTGAGCATTTCATTGAATTACTCAGTAGACTCGGCGCATAATAATAATCGATTTTACACATAGAGTACATAATCATGATATTCAAGTAGTCTCATGAACAAGTAATAAATACAAGTTCAAGTCTTATGCACTTAAGCAAGTAAATTCTCATAACATCATGCTTAAACAAGCAAGTAATTGTCATGCCTGAAGGCAAGTAGTTTCATGTTCGAAGACAAGTAATTGTCATGTCTGGAGGCAAGTATTCTCATGTCCGAAGACAAGTAATTGTCATGCTCGGAGCAAGTAGTCCCATGTCCGGATATAAGTCATTGTCATGAACACAATCATACATGCAAGATCTACAATACAAATAATTATTTATGCGCATTTTAGAAAATAAGTTTGTAAGTAGGAGCCTACCTTATTTCTCGAGTTTGTTGAGCAAGAAAAACGTCAATCTTCAAAATGTCCAAACGCCTCGTCTAGCCAATATATAAAATAAATCTTAAACTAGTATTTTGGAATTCATATGTTTTAAAATGAAAGAGTTTTTAAAAGAAGATTAAGAGTTTTAGGGTTTAAATTGAAAATCAAACATAGTTGGAATTAAAAAAGAGTTGTGATCAAAATAAATGATTTTGAAAGCTATTAGGCTAACTAATATGTTTTAAATATCTTAGGGACTAAATAATTTATTTTCGAAACAACTGGGGCTGAGATAAATGATTTGCAAAACTTTAGCTGAATAAAATATTTTTAAAACTGTAGGGGCTGAAAAGTAAGGCATATTATGCAGGGGCCGAAATAAGTAATTCTTAAAACTTAGGACTGATGTAAAAGGATTTAAAAGATGGGGGCTTAAAGGTAAATTTTATAAAATCAACTTTCAAAGTATCATATTCCTTTCCTCTCTCTTCATTCGAAACCGAGAGAGAGGTGCGTGAGAGGGGAACCGGTGCTCCTCTCGGTGTTGGAGCTGCCGGCGCCATTCGTCGGAGATCTGCTGGCAGTGACGCCGCCATCGAGGGGGTGAAAATAATAGAATTTGGAGCTAGTTTTGGGCGAAAACCGAGGCTGTTGGGTTGTGATTGGAGCTGCGATTCCGGCAATACTCCGGTTGAACGGATTGGGGTTCGAGGTAAGTGCTTGGGTTAATTTATTTTTGGTTTTGACTTGTGTTTGGATTTTCCTTTTTGGATGGAGATTGGTATTGGGCAGTGATTGTTGCGGGTGGCGTGTGGCGGTCCGTTGGCGGTGTTATGGAGGTGGCTCGGTAATGGGTGAAGCTCGATTCGGTCGGCAGATTGGTGGCTCGAGTTGTGGTTATGTTTACTGTCGTTGATGAAGGTGGAGCTTTGGGTTTGGCAGTGAATTATTGGAGTCGGATTTTGCAGATTGTGGGAGTGAAGTCTGTGATGATGATTTTGTTGGAATTATATATGCCCATAGAGTATAGTTCACGACATTTAAAAGTAAAATATTAATTGATTGTATTAATATGATGTTGTGTTTGTTCACGGGTCGATTTGATATTACAAATTGAGTGTTTAAGTTATTAAACACGGAAAGATTCAATTTGTGATTCGATCTAAAATTAACGTTCACGGTCAGTAAATAAATATGGACAATTTATTTTGATAAGATCGTCTCGATTTTATTAAAGTCTATCTTTGACTTTGGTAATAAAATTGAGAGTACGTTTGGAACGTATTGGACGGGACCACGTGAAATTAATTTGTGACATTGACCGTACAAATTTAATTTCACTTGATTATTGTACGTGGGACCTTAATCCTAATAGGATAATGGATTTCGATTACTAACTTGAAGTTCTTTGAGGTATCAATGGGTGAGATCAAATTGCTGATCAATATCTCGGTACTTTGGGAATTAAAGTAAACTAACGAGGAACATATATTCGTATTATGGAATCCGTCACCTTTTAGGTATGATCATAATCTCACTGGTTCTTCTAGTGGACAGTTGAATCTGAGCTCAGTAATTCGACAGTGACTGTTGAATTCTATGAGGTGATGGGATTACATCGAACTGTCTTACAGAAGATGAGAGTTGAGAATTTATGAATATTCGAAGAAGGGCATTTTGGTCATTTTAACTTGCTCCGAATATTCGAGTTGATCGACGGGGGTAACATGTAAGAACGATAAGTCAGAGGATATAATTATTGATTAATTGTTTCAGTAATTTCAATTTTACTAAGAGTGCAATCTCGTTCTTTTAGTGGAATAGAACGTGATTAATAAATTAATTTTGACTGATCAAGAGTTGATCGGGTCATAATTAATTTATTGGAGCTTAGTTTAATTGGGTCCGATCAGGTTCCCTCGGTGGCTTCACTATAATGGGTTTATACATGCTTTTTACCTGTATTGGGTTGTGCAGAAATGGGCCTGGGTTATGGTACTAGGCCTGGTAGGGTTTTGGAGTGTAAAGAGGTTACAAATAGTCTCTCAAGACTATTTTTCTTAACCTAATAGGAAAAGTGGCGAAACACACACTAAAGTGTGTAGTGTGTGTTTCCTCTTTATAAAGAAACCTTAAACCTAGTTTAACCTAGATCTTGAGAAAGGTGACCACACACCTGCACAACTGCCATTGGAGAACACCGGGGAAAGCTTGAGGGTTTGAAGCTTGGTGGAATCAAGAAGCAGTTGATGAAGATTATTGTAAAGCACGCTACAAAGGTAATCTTCTCAAAATCATTTTTGTGTGCAAAATTATTTATTCCAAGTTAAATACATAGAACAGAAAATCCTGTAACGGGATGATCTATCACAAGAAATCAATTTTTGTGATTAGAGCAACCCGGGTTCCCAACAATTGGTATCAGAGAGTCAGGTTTTTGATACTGTTTTGTGTATTTAGGAATAAATATTTTTGTCTATGCATGTGTTAGTTGAGCGGTGTTAGGTTTTATGTGATTTGATTGTTATTGGATGAATGATATTTTTTATTGAACAAATTTATGGCCTTAGATTTTTGTCGTGAAATCTTGTATTTGTATTATCGAGTCTTGTAACAAAAGGGGTGGATTACGATTCCATGTTTTCCCTTTTGATTTTTTGATTTTTGCAATAGAATTAGGGTTTGTATTATTTCTATTGTAATTATAAAATTCGAGGACTAGATCTGCAGTTTCGGATTGAGGGATCAATTATGCAGTTTCAATGAAGGACTTCTTTTGCAAAAATCGGAGGACTTCCAAGGCAATTTCGAAAAGTAGACTCAACTTCATCTTCCTCAACAAATAAAGGACTTGGCTTGCAATTTCTGAAAATCCACCATGAACGGCATGCAGGCAGTCGGCGGGACTCATGGGTGCTACCATTGTGATCGGCAGTCAATGACGGCGCTTTTGGCGCTGCTATCTTGGCTCGATCGCGACGGTAGTGGAACCCACATATGTCGCTGCAAGCGATCCGCAGCACCTGGGTCATGCCGTTGCGACGGGTGGTTGAACATGGTGTCCTTGGCATCGTGATCTCGCGGGGGAAGCGGCACCTGTGGATGCTGCTTCCTGTGCAGCGCTGCGGAAGATCGGCAGCACCAACCGTGGTGCTGCCGCTACTGCCATTGTTGGTGTATTACACCATGTTGGCGGCGGCGGTGGCACCCGGAGGTTGGCACCGTCGTGACATGATTCCAGGCATTTTCCGACGATGGCATTTCGGAAGGCAGCGGCTGAAATCGTGGCTGAAATCACGGCTGAAATTTTTGAGTTCTCGGTTTGGAGGTTACACAGCAACCTTACAGTGATGGGTGAATTCAGTTGGGCCAATAATTTCAATTGGGCCGGCTGTGAGTTCTTAATGGGCTGGCTGTGACTTCTTCTTGGGCCGGATGGACTGAATTAAAAATTGCAGAATGGACCAGTTTAATTTTGGGCCAGATTATTATTATTTGAAGAGTTCGAGTAATGGGCTGGACACTTGCAATGGAAATTGAAGAATTGGGCCGGGTTGTGGCTCAATGTAATCTTTAATTAATTTGTAATTTTTGTGTCTAGGTTTGGCCATAAATTATGTTCATATTTATTTTATTATCGCATTTATTTTATGCTTTAATTAAATTGTGAATGAATGTCATTAGATAACATGTCATGTAGATCGCATAAACACCGCTCTAGGTACTATACTGTCATGCATTGTTTTATATTATATTTTCTTTTCTAAATGTTAGATCAGAAAATAAATATATTTATTAATTATTAAATTGATTTTAAGAGTTAAAATTGATTGGGTAATTATTAATTAAAACCCAAGAGTTCAAAATATTAAGTGAGCGAGGGTGCAATTTTTGAACCCACGGCCTCACCTATTAGCCCATTAGTAAAAAAATTTGTGTATGCCTCGTGCTAATCTAATTAGTCTCCCTATAGGAGGGCTACACTGTTTTGGTTACTAGATTGGGCCCAATTAGGTGATGATTTTTTAAGTGTGAATTAATCATGATTACCCTATAGGTGACATAATTAATTTGGTACTTGAAATATTATTAATATAGGGGTTAGACAATTAAATTAATGACATCGTGGGGACTTCCTATAGAATATCCAAACGATGTCAATGATGGCCAAATTTTAACGACTATAAATTAAATATTGCATGAGATGCTAGATATATTTAATTTAGTGGGAGGGTCCCAACCTAGCCATAAATCACATTTATTTCTCCTATAGAGAAATGTGTTTAAGATTTTGGGGTTTTAGGTTGTCGTTATATTATAGTAGTTTTGGGTCTACTTGTGCATAATTTTTTTATTCATGCATCATATATGAAAGTATTCATCATTTATGCAACTCGTGTTTAATACATTTATTTTATTTGAATGTCGTATTTCCACAACTAGTTATATATTTAGACATCACCAACTAATTTGCGAAAACTGTAACATGTCTCGTTATAATTCTTTCCACTTATGACATTTGTTCGTGCTAGAAGATCCTTGTTCAAAATAATTATGAATCTTCCAATGAAAATGGTTTTATTTTGATGAGATGGTTTATTGCATAGTTTTGATTCTCATGTCAAGTACTTCGCAATAAAAACATCAAAATAGGATACCATATTTATTTTCTCGATGGAAGGGTATTTATGATAATTTGAACATTTTAATTATACAAAATATGCTATCAAGCTATAATATATCTCTACTTATGAACCGATCACGTTTTTGCAAGAGACCATTTGGTAAAACATGATTGGTCACTTTAACGTGGTGGAGGTTCCATTTGCAAACATTGATTCATGTGACATAATGCTTGAGAAATCTTTTAAGATGATCTCTTGCGGTTCAGTGTGGACTATATTCACAAGGATGAACGTGTCCCTGAAAGGTTCAATGTAAGCTTTTCATAATGAAGAGATTATTTTAAAGCAACGGATAGTATGGTAGGCCCTCTAACCTTTTTGCTTTTGAGCAAAGATAGGATTAATGAGGAAGTAGTCTTTCTTGGAAACTCTATAATGGAGTAAGACTCTATTCATTATGTTATGGTTAGTAATTGAGTCTATCTTGATTATAGATTCTAGAGTAACTAATCACTATTGCAAGTTGTTGCAATATGGTCCTAGGTGACCAAATGACACAATGATGTAGAGTATACTATAAGGATAAGCACGGGTATGGTAATATGGAAAGGGCCGTTGGGCTTTTATGTTTGCGAAACAATATAATTGTTATTTTGTCTCTTTATTATTTGAGCGGAATTATTTAGCACTTAATTTCCAGTTATTAGTTGGAATTAAGTTAAATAATGCTCTTATTATTGCGAGACAAATGGTTAACAATCTCAAAGCCTTGTAAATGGTTCTAAGTGTAATATTACTACAAATGATAAGGGATAGATGATTCCTTGTATTAATGAACTCTTTGATAAGATCTTAAGATAATCATATTTATCTAAATAAGATTGAAAGACTAGTAAAGGTAGCCTCTAAGTATTTTGGAGGTGGAATCTATGTGGGCTTTTGAATTTTATTTAGAGGGTAAAATGATTAAGATCTTAGGCTTGGTTACACTTATCCAAAACTCGATTTTAATACTAGTAAGGGATGGACCTCAAAAGGATCTGAGGTGGAATCTATACTGTTTTTCTGAATCTTGTTTAGAGGATTATATAACCAAGAGTCCTTATACATTATATGGACTTAAGGTTTTGAGGATTAATACACTTCGATATGAATGGATTCTTTTGTGCTCAAGATACGAGAGAGTACGAGTAATTCATCACTGTTATTGATGATCACTCTAGATTTCGATTCTATCCTTAATATCTCATTGATCCAAAATGTTGAAGAAATTCTAGAATTTCGGATAGAAGTTGAGAAGTAATTAAGAGAATCGGAATACTTCGATTTGATCGAGGTTTGTGTATCTCTCATATGAGTTTAGGAACCATTTATCGGAAAATGAGAACAATGTAATACCAAATCAATGATGAGTTATCCTCGTTACTAGTTTCATTTGGGAATGTATACCGGAGATAGTCAGGTTCCTTCATAGCATAGTACTATTGATTCGTTTCCTGAAATACCCCTAGAGTTGTGGCATGGGTGCAAGCTCAGTTTACACCACATTCGGATTTGGGGACTTTTTGGCACACAAGCTGAAAGCCAGGATTGACGAGATGGAGGCAACAATGAAGGTTTGATTATAAGGTATGCAGCAAAAACTAGAAATTATTTCTTCTATAGTCCTCTGGTCAAGAAAGTATTTGTTCAGTACAAATGTAACTTTCTTAGAGGATAAGGCATATAGAAGAATACAAATCCACAAGTAAAATTCTATTGGATAAGATGTTAGAACGTGGTTCAAACAACTTGATTCCAGGTTTCCGCATAGAATTAATCTTGATGATTTGGGACTTCCTACGGAACCGATGGTTTCTGATCCTAGTGGGAGAAATAAGGCAAGTGGTTCAACCACTATTTGTGCCTGGTGAACCCAATGGACAGGGAAAAATCAAAGGTTGTAGTCGAAGTTGTTCTCACTGTTCTGCCTCTTCTTTATGTTCATAAAGAGGTAGTGAAGAGGTTGATCCCAATTAGGGATATAACCAAGTAGTGGGAGGAGAGGAAGGGACTCTGTTTGGACATAATGGAAATACACTTCCAGCGACTAATTGGAGTGGGAGGGTTGTAAGACCACCTTCTTGACGCTTATTCTACGGAGAGTCTTTTTAGACAGTCTCTACTGAAATAAGAGAAGGACTCCTCATTTAGGGAAGTGGTAGAAGTTATGGAATTGAAATCATGGAAGGTGAACGAGAACTCGGAATTGGATTCCTTGTACTACACTAGGGTTTGGATATTTGTAGACACACCTAATGGGGTCAAACCTATAGGGTGTGATGATTTTTAATATGATAGGAGAATGGTAGATGAGAAGGTTGATGCCTTCAGCGCAAGGCTTATGACTGTGGGTTTGTGAAACCCTTCTTGCCAATTGCCATGCGAATATTTACTTGGATCTTTTATCCATTGTCGTTCATTGCGAAAAAGAGGTACGACATATGGATGTCAAGAAGTTGTTTCTTGAATGCATCTTGAGGAAATCATTTACAAAGTGTAATCTGATGAGTTCATATTAAAAACCATGAAAGTAAAATTCATGACTTACAAGTTTCCAACTTTGGATTTGGGTATTTGTTCAACATATGGAATACAGAATTTGATCGAATGATTGTCATACATGTTCTTGATCAAAATCTTGATATATCTTAAGTATACTTGAGTATACAGAAAGATGAGTCAGTTTTCGCGACTATTTATTTGAATGATACTCTCATTAAATAGTAATTGGCACCAGCAATTAGACTTGAAGGACTTGTAGATGACTGTCTATTTTTTCTAGACATCCGTACTTTTCGGAGTGGGAGAAAAATGAAATAGAAAGTCTCAAGTTTCATGTAATAATAAGATACTATCTACATTTGCAATATTGAAGTCTTGAAAGGAATAATATTCTTTGTGGACTTTATCTATCTTATGAGTATTCTCCTAAGACTCATGGTAAGATAGAGAAAGTTCCTTATGCTCCAGCTATAGGAAGCCTTACTTTGCACTAGATAGGTCATATCTTATGCTGGGGATATTGTTGGTGATTATTAGTTTGATCCAGGATCAGATCATTGAATAGAGGTAAAGCACGTACTGAAGCGTTTTTGGAAAACGAGTAAATATTTGCTTATCTATTTAGTTGGTGATCTGATGGATTAAAACTAATTAAGATCTGATTTGACTAGGATTCTCGAGAGTCGTCAAAATTGGAATATAACTGGGAGATAATGTGGTTAATTGGTTGGGAATAACACAATCTTGGATTGTTTGTTATACAACCGTGACTTACATCGAAATGAGTTACTATCTTGGTTGAGAACATAATCATTAGTGTAATGATGATGTTGACAAGATGGATGATTCGATGTTTCATGTATACTCTAAGGGCAAGTGGGAGATTGTTGGAATTATATATGCCCATAGAGTATAATTCACAACATTTAAAAGTAAAATATTAATTGATTGTATTAATATGATGTTGTGTTTGTCCACGGGTCTATTTGATATTACAAATTGAGTGTTTAAGTTGTTAAACACGGAAAGATTCAATTTGTGATTCGATCTAAAATTAACGTTCACGGTCAGTAAATAAATATGGACAATTTATTTTGATAAGATCGTCTCGATTTTATTAAAGTCTATCTTTGACTTTGGTAATAAAATTGAGAGTACGTTTGGAACGTATTGGACGGGACCACGTAAAATTAATTTGTGACATTGACCGTACAAATTTAATTTCACTTGATTATTGTACGTGGGACCTTAATCCTAATAGGATAATGGACTTCGATTACTAACTTGAAGTTCTTTGAGGTATCAATGGGTGAGATCAAATTGCTGATCAATATCTCGGTACTTTGGGAATTAAAGTAAACTAACGAGGAACATATATTCGTATTATGGAATCCGTCACCTTTTAGGTATGATCATAATCTCACTGATTCTTCTAGTGGACAGTTGAATCTGAGCTCAGTAATTCGACAGTGACTGTTGAATTCTATGATGTGATGGGATCACATCGAACTGTCTTACAGAAGATGAGAGTTGAGAATTTATGAATATTCGAAGAAGGGCATTTTGGTCATTTTAACTTGCTCCGAATATTCGAGTTGATCGACGGGGGTAACATGTAAGAACGATAAGTCAGAGGATATAATTATTGATTAATTGTTTCAGTAATTTCAATTTTACTAAGAGTGCAATCTCGTTCTTTTAGTGGAATAGAACGTGATTAATAAATTAATTTTGACTGATCAAGAGTTGATCGGGTCATAATTAATTTATTGGAGCTTAGTTTAATTGGGTCCGATCAGGTTCCCTCGGTGGCTTCACTATAACGGGTTTATACATGCTTTTTACCTGTATTGGGTTGTGCAGAAATGGGCCTGGGTTATGGTACTAGGCCTGGTAGGGTTTTGGAGTGTAAAGAGGTTACAAATAGTCTCTCAAGACTATTTTTCTTAACCTAATAGGAAAAGTGGCGAAACACACACTAAAGTGTGTAGTGTGTGTTTCCTCTTTACAAAGAAACCTTAAACCTAGTTTAACCTAGATCTTGAGAAAGGTGACCACACACCTGCACAACTGCCATTGGAGAACACCGGGGAAAGCTTGAGGGTTTGAAGCTTGGTGGAATCAAGAAGCAGTTGATGAAGATTATTGTAAAGCACGCTACAAAGGTAATCTTCTCAAAATCATTTTTGTGTGCAAAATTATTTATTCCAAGTTAAATACATAGAACAGAAAATCCTGTAACGGGATGATCTATCACAAGAAATCAATTTTTGTGATTAGAGCAACCCGGGTTCCCAACAGATTTGAGATTTGGTTTGTGTGGAAATCTGTTTTGCAGATTGTGGTTTGACAGTTCTGGGTGTGGTGGATTGGGTTGTGCGAGCGTGGTCGATTTGGTTGTGCGAGCGGTTGTAGGTAGTGGTGTTGCTCGTTGGTTGACACTTGACAGTAAGTGGTTTCGAAGGGTGGAGGAGGTGATGCTCGATCATTGGTGTTGGGAATGATTTGAGATTGTGTGGTGACAAGAATTTGATCAATTTGTGATTTAGAATTCCGATTGGAGGAACTCTCAAGCGAATGATTGTGGAAACGTTTTTTGTGGTTTTGTTCGTGAATTGGATTGGGGGAATATATGTGTATATATAGATTTGCATGGAAAGTATTCTAGTCGGAATAGAATTGTAGAATGTTGGATATTGGAAACGTTCGATTTCAAATGGGATTGTGAAAACTTGGAATACAAGAATACGAGTGCGAGTAGAATACCTTACTAAAAATAATTATTTAAAAGATAAAACTTTGATGAAAAATAAATATAGATAATAATAAAATTGAACTTTAAAATTTTAGACTTAAAATAATTCGGATTTGAAATAAATAATATTTGACTTAAATCGAATTTTGGATTTGGAAAATATTTAAAAATATGAGAAATTGTACTAGAAATCGAATTGGATTTAAATTATATTTTATTGGCTCGAAATAATCAACATGGCTAGACGACATGCTTTAAATTAAAAATCGGTGAAATTATAGCGACACATTCTTTTGAAAAATTAAATATTTATTTTATAATCAATTGAGAAATTCTGGGTCGCTACATTACCAATGTAATCTATATCTTTATATAATTGCATTTAATGACTCTTTCTCCTCACTTCTACTTTTATGTATAAAAAAATAAATAAAGAAAAGATAAATATTTTTGTAGGAAAAATTATTATTTATTACATATTTAGTAAGATTTGTAATAATTATACTGTGTGTAAATGTATTACATTGAAAATGAAAAAAATAGATTAATATATTTGAACATAACTAATGTGATATCTATATAAATATGTTATGTAGGAAATAAAAAATTGGATTAATATATTTGAATATAAATAAATGTGATATCTATGTAAATGTGTTATGTATGAAATGAAAAAAAAATTGTATTAATATATTTGAACATAAATAAATGTCATATTTATGTAAACGTGTTACATTGAAAATGAAAATTTTTGATTAATATATGTGGGAAAAAAAAAATCTATGCTATATAAATTTGTTAAGTTAGAAATGAAGATTTTGAATCAATATATTATGAAAATAAATAAATAAAATCATTGAAGTTTTACTTCCTAATATGTTAATAAATGAGTAAGTTCTTCAATAAGTTTATTACAAAAATAATTAATTATTTGCTATCAACTTTTTACCAACAATGATAAATTGGTAGAAAATTTAATCATTTAATCATTTTGATTAAAATTGGTATGTTTAAAAAACAAGAAAAAATAAAATATATTAATTAATATATTGGATTTCGAATAAAATATACGTAAGCAACATATTAAAAAATAAAGTTAATTAAAAATTATAATATATTAAAAGGAAAATAGGTGAAAAGATGGGCAAATTTTTAGAGAAAAACGTAAATAAAAGTCAAAAGAAATTTTATATAAAAAATTTAATTAAGTGTCAAATTTTGAGTGGCGCTGTACACTGAGTATATAGGATGAATTTTTTATTTTGATTCGTTTTTTTTTTTTTAAAGTTTCAAATTCAATAATATGTGTTATATAGGAAATGAAAAAATTGGATTAATATATTTGAATATAAATAAATATCATATCTATGTAAATATGTTACATTGAAAATGAAAATTTTGGATTAATATATTTTAAAATAAATAAATATATGCTATATAAATTTGTTAAGTTAGAAATGAAAAAATTGAATTAATATATTTTGAAAATAAATAAATAAAATTATTGAAATTTTACTTCCTAATTATTTTATATCAATTTTTTAATCACACACATTTTCTCCCTCCAATTTTCAGCCACTACTTTTTACCCCAAAATCATAAATAAATAAGTTTATAAATCAAACATTATTACCAAACGGAGGCTTAATCATTTAATCATTTTAAAAAAATTGACATGTTTCAAAAATAATGAAATATTAATTAATATATTGAATTTCAAATAAAATATATGTAAGTAACACATTAAAAAATATAGTTAATAACAAATTATAACATATTAAAAGAGAAATAGGTGATGATGTGGGCCAATTTTTAGAGAAAAACGTAAATAAATGTAAAAAAAAAAATTATATAAAAAATTTAAACGAGTGCCAAATTTTGAATGATGCAGTATTCTTAGTGCACATATAGTATTTTTTATTTTGAATAGTTTTGTCTTTTTTAAAGTTTCAAATTCAATAACATTTTGCATTGAAATTTTAGTTAAATTATGTTTTTTTATTTAACATGATTGAATCAAGAAATTTTCAAATTATGATTTAAAAATTATATATTCCGTGCATCGCACAGGTAGAAAACTAGTAATATATAAAAGCAGTTGAGTTTTGGCGGGAAAATTCAGCTTTTATTGTGTTCGTACTTCAAAACTAGCTTTTATTGTGTTCACTTACTACTTCTACTTAAGTATTTTTATGGAGAATTTTTTTTACTTATTTATATTTGATTATTTGTATTTAAATCTCTCTTTTTCAGAAAATTATTCTTATCTTTTAATGTTTTCAATCGTACAAATAAGTATTTATGTTCATTCATACAAATTCAATGTAAAATTTCCAGTTCAAAATTATATCGAAATTGTATTACGCATCTAATATTAAATGTAGCGACCTAGAATTTTCGTGAGTGATTTTGAATAAATATTAATTATTTTAAAAAATGTGTCGCTACGACTTAGTCCATTTATTTTAAAACACGTGTTTGTTTAACCAACGAAGTAAAATTATATTTTAAATTTATTTTAGTCAAATTCTAGTTCCATTAAAGTGAATCATTTTCGTTATTTATTCTCAAGTCCAGATTTCAATTTTTAATAGATTATCCAAATTATTTGATTTTATGTCCAAATCCATTATTTATTTTAAAGTCCGATTTTCAAGCAAATGGATTCAAATTATTTTTAAGTCCAAATCTTAATTGAGTCCAAATCATTTCAATCAAATCCAATTCTTTGAGCCCAACTCTTAACTTTATTTCCTTATTGTCCAAACACTAATTTCATCTAACCAAAACCCTCTTGACCCAATTTAGAAACCCAACCTAGTGACATAATCCCCACTTCATGTTCAATTCAATTTTGGATCCCCAAAATTTCTCCCTTGCATATTCAGCACGTTTTCTCTCTTCCCCCTCACACTGCATCAACTCCACAATCTTCTCCATTCTTGAAATGGTTCCAACTTTCCTTGCAACTCCCTAATTCCCTCAGTTTCCATCACAGAAAATTCTAACCTAATTGCTTAACAAATTATGGATTTCCCAAGGTTACATCCCAGGATCACTCTTCGATCCCTTAATTCTTTCCCCACTTTCCTCAATTTTTCCCTCACTCTAGCCTACGATTTGAAGACATCCAAAGCACTGTACATACCGCACTTCACTCTCATAACCTCACACAGACAAATCTTGAGCAAGATATTCACTTCTTCATCTGCATTCTCGCACAGCACACCCAAGCAAAATCACAATTCTCCAAGAATACCATAACTCGGCCACCCCTGTTTGCGTCAATCCACCATAGCCAACCAAAATATAACAGTCCAACCGAACCAACCCTCACTGCCATCACCACCAACCTTCGATTTCACCATCATCAGAAATAACTACCGACCTCACTGCCTTGGTTCCAACAATATGCATAACATCACCATTTCATCACCCGTAAACAACAACCAATCATCACCACCGCACAAACCACCCACAATCTGCCATGGCACATTCAAGAACTAAACTACCAAATGCCACCACCAAGCTGCCAAGCCTCCACCATCGAGCCACTCCAACTTCACAATGAACACACCAACCACAGCCTACAATCGCCCCTGCCCACTGCACATCAATCGAAACTCAATCACTGAACCACCACCAATGTCGACTCCACTGCCCATTTCGAAAATCAACGCCACCAGCCACCATTGCTTGCAACTCCAAGGCTGCCGCCTCTCCCTCAAAACCGCCATCTTTACCACCCAATCAACTGACTGCCCCCACTTCAATCCCCAACCAAATCAAAATCCCCAAATATCACCAAACCCACCTACTGTCCAACTTCAATCCCACCTCAAATTCACTCAAAACAAACCCAAAAACAAAGAATAAACTAAGCCAACAAACTTACCTCAATCATCAACCGTATTATCACCGGAAAACCCATGAATCCGAGCCTTCAAGCCTCGGTTTGGCATCAAATTTTCTCCCCAAACTTCCTTCTTTTGACTCACTCACACTCACCTCTTCGTCGCCACCACTCGACGGCAATACCACCGCCAGATTCCCTCTCTCGCCTCTCCTCCCTGTTTCACGCAAATTAGAGAGAGAGATGGGTTATATATATATATATATTTATAAGTGTTATATTTAATGTTTTGAAAATTAAATCTTTAAGCCCCAACTTTTGAAATACATTTATTTCAGTCCTTTTCAGCTTTTGCAGATCTCGGACATGGCGGCGAATGAATGGGCAGCGTTGAAAAAATTAAATAAATGATGTTATTAGACAATTTTATAAATGTTGCTCGTTAAATTATTTATCGTCAATTTCATTTAAATAATTGAGACACAAGTTTTATGAATTGTTCTATATTTAAATTAATCAAATATCCGCTGAAGGTTTCAAATAATGAATGTGACATTTTGAATTAAATTTATTTTTCGCAATAAAGTAAATTTTAAAGGACGAAGTGGCGTCCCGGGTTTTACGGAATTCGGGGCGTTACATTAAATAAACTTATCGTATAATTTTTTTTATAAATAATCTTATTTTTTTTAGATATTTAGTACATCTAAACATTCGAGCACCTTTATATTGAGTTATATTAAATTAATTAGTATTTTTATAGAAAGTTACATTTAATACGTAAATAATTTTTTACAATAATTGTGATAATTTATTGATCTCAATCTTATGCATGGATAATTTTGCCCAGTCATACAAATCCAATGTCGAATTTTTATTTACATTTATGTTGAATATTTAATCAAGTTGTGTTAAATTTTGTTATAAATAATCATACTTTTAAGTTCTTTGTAAATATACATAATAAACTTCTTTTCTATATTAGATTATTAATCAAAATAATTTTATTTACAATTACATTTAATTATTATTTAATTTTTTATTCCAAAAGTCTCATATCACATTTTTAACATTAATGGTTAATAAATTTATTTATATTGTTTTGAAATTATATATTTATTAATAGTTTTTTTTGTTTTCTTAAGTCTAAATTTTAAAAAATAATTAATTATGGCATGATATTAATTGTTATATTTTAATTTAATATTTATGATTTTTAAATTTCTACAACAATAAGTAAATTGTCTTCCAATTTACTTAATTAAAAATTGAGATGATCAATGTTATATTATAATTTCCATAAAACAACAATTACGTTTTATAAATATTGCAAAAACCTATAATACCATGAATTTGATGCATCATTGTCAATCTCACAATTTTAGTTTTTTTTTTTCTATGAATATTGAATCCATTTCTAATACGTGTGTTTTTAATTGTCAATGGTTAAAACAGTAAATCTTATCTTTTATACGCAAGATCTTATTAACTTTTTCATCTATTGTTTGATTGGTCAGAGTACATGGACATTAGAGATCCTATATTTAAGTGTTTATTTGGCAAGGCAAATTTTTGATGTGAAGAGAGATTGGATAAGTGTTATAAAACATGTTGTAATCAGAAGTTCTCACTTTATTGTGGGGTGAACACGTTTTGGTTTGGGGGATTTGCAGTAATATTTCACACCAAACCATTTAAAACAGTTTGGAATTTTTCCAAACCAAACCACACTATTTAATTTTCTAAACAAAATCAAATCAAATTATTTTTTGCTGTTTGGTGCTATTTGAAACTGTGGATTGCCAACGAATGAATTAGTATACTTCAAAATGAGCTCAAAGACATATTTGTAATACCCTAAACTTCAAACTAAAACTTGGCCAATATCATTCATGCATCACCTATTGTTGACATTGCCATTTGCATTTACATTGATAATTCATTGTGCTTTCTGTTGAAATAACACATTTAATTATTGAGGTTTTAAGGTATTATTCATCTAACTTCTTGACTTAGGTAATCGATCTCATGTTGAGCTATGGTGTTAAATTAGGTTGATCAAGTGGTGGATGATGGATTGTGACTCGATAATAATTTGGAAAGCATCGTACTTTTTGTCGGTGAAATCTTACGCTTTTATTTCAGATTGATTAAGGCAATCCTAGACCTAGGTAGTTAACACAATTTGGAGATTAGGTATAAGATGGTATGATCACAATGTTATATTATTAGGCTCAAGTGAAGTGATAAGTACTGAAGTGGGAATTACAGAAATCGGTCGAGGATCGGGTGTCAATTGGGAACGGATTTGAATCAACGGTCGAGGAAATTACTTTATCATCAAAATTAGGATTGTATGGTTATTAAATTACATGTTAAAACTCTTGAAATATGTTAAGGATACGTGATTTGGACTTAAGGAGGTTGGTCCAAAATCTGAATTAAAAATGAGCTGCCACCTCATGCTTGCTTATGTCCACTTGTGCTTTGATAGTTTGTTACTTAACCCTAAGGAATTTATCATGACTCCAGCACCTTTAAACCTTATATCTACCAGTTAATACACAAAACAACTCCCTAAAGACGTCCTCAAATGCTTCCAAGTGAGAGAGAACACTAGAAAGCTGAATAGAAGTAAGAAAGAATCTGGGATTGAAGTCCTACACAAGTAAGTGTTACGATTTTGAAGTTTTAATCCATTTATTTTGGGTGTTTTATGACCTATTTAATCTCTTAACTTGATTTAAGTGATGTTGGTATGTTTTGGTGAATTTATGATGACAAGAGAATGGTTAGTTATTGAAAGAAAGTGAGTACAACCTTAAAGGCAGAATCTGGAATTGATGATCTTTGATGATTTAGCCATTGGTTTTGAATTATATCTTGAGGAATAACGTATTAATCGATTTGAATGTGTTTATATATGAGTTTAAAGGTTTTTAAATGAGTTTTAGGGGTAGAACCTGACTTGAAGCATGATAATTAGAGTGGAACTCAAAACAGCCTTTGTGAAATTCTTAGTTTGATGTACTGTGAAATGTATTGTTTTTGAGGCTTTAAGTCCTGAAATTTGTGTGATTTTGGGACGTGATTACCTTCACATACATGTCATAAATGTATGGTAAGATTTTCGGAATGAATGGATATCATTAAGGGTGTGAAAATAGGAATGAATTAACTTGCGTTGCAGCTGAAATTTAAAATCAGAATCTGTAAATTTTCAGATTTTGCATAGTTTCACCCTTGCATGTTTACCATTCACCTCTAAAGCTTGGGAATTTGATTTGAATGAGTATTAGGTCATTATTGATCCAAATAAATGTGTTTTACCTGCATTGAACTTAAAAATAGGAGGATGTTTGGGGCTACTACTCGAAGTCCTAGTGTTATCTATATTGTCTTGATATTAATGGTCATAGTGAATGAATGTGTGTATTAATCTTGTGAAATTAAGAGCCGTGTTTGATATTAAGTAATAATATAGGTTTTTTTCCGCCTTTAAGTTGAAAGAAGAACTTGAGTTACACCCGTAGAGAACACACACACACGAAGGCGAAAGGTAAGTAAAAATCCATTTACAACTACAATGCAAGAGCATAGTAATTGTTGGAAAGTTTTATATCTTATGTTGAACAAGATGATTGAATGTATTCTAGACATCATTGTTATCATTTATTTTATGCATGAGCATTGGCATGTGCATGCACGACATACCATAAAGTTTGTTATCTAGCATGCACGACTTGATTTGAGAAGTGAATCATATTGCAAAATGTTTTATTGACCACTACTAGGGTACCGAGGCATGTGAGGCATGCTGTGATAATTTTTGGCAAATAAGTAAGACCTCTTGGTCAACACAATGAGAGATAGGGGGAGTCCTTGGTGGGTTACGGGAGGGTGGACCACTTGACTTTGCCTTTGTTATGTTATGTTATGATTATTGACACCGTGTGTGGGATACTTATTGGGTGATCATAGAGGCCGATAGGAGATATACCTCTAGTGGTCACAAGAGGCTGGTCCACTCAACTGTGTCAATGACATATTGGCCATTGGATTATTGATATTGATTTGTTATTGCGTAGAGCTCTTTCCGGTGCAAAGTAGATTGATCAAGGGCCCAGTGAAAAGAAATGATTTCAATCAAAATGTTTTGAGCTCATCCTGGTTAATATTTGAATATGATGCATTTATAATCTTATGTTTTGTAGGAAATTGCACGATTGTGTATTCATAATCATGGCATGCATGATTTTTACTTATTGGACATTAGCTCATGTAGGTCTTGCATTGTAAGTGAACATGGACTTCATAGATGACCTTGGTGGCTGTGAAGCTCTTATAGGATTTCGAGGGTCGATGTACATGGATGACGACCTGCAGGGTTATTTTGTGGGCTACTATTTTGTTCTAAAGTCTTTTGTACTGTATTTTGGAATCTTATAATGCATGCACATATGACTTATAAAGTGGGGTTGTTTATACTTTTGTAACCTCAATATAAAATGTTTTCAGTTAGTCTATATAGTCTTTTATCTCGATATACTATTGTTATATTTTGAGAAGGCTTACGCATGTTTAAAAAAAAAAAGTCTATTAAAAGGGGGTGTGACATATTCGTCTAAAATTTCTAGTTGAAATTAGCTCAATAATAGTATTAAGTTTCTAATTGAGTTTTTTATTGTGAATCAATTTATGTTGACAAACAAACTAATTATTTAGAAGCAAATTGTAGTTAGCTCTTATATTAAAAATTTTATTTTAAGAAAATATCTTGGATGATGATTATGAATTGTAGAACAAGAATTATTTTCAAATGGTTGTTGATTTGAACAAACTAATCTTTAATTCCTTAATTTTAATTTGTTAACAATAAAAAGTGTGTTGCATTTTTTTTTTAAATTGAACGTTTGCCTTTATTTTTATTTATTTTTAATTTTTTAAAATTTGACGGGTTGGTTGTTTGAAACCGCGATTTTGACAATTGAAACCTAAATCAAATAGATTAAGGCGGTTTGGAATTTTTCCAAACCAAACCAAATCAAACCATTTGTTGTGGTTTAGTTCGATTTCACGACGGTTTAGTTTGATTTTGCAGTTTATTTGTTCATACCTACTTTGTTGTATAGAAGAGAAAGTGATGATTCCTCTTATGGAAGATCATCCTCTTATTTTAAAAGATTTGTTATATGGCAGGGACGACAGGATTAAGAATTTCGTTAAGGACATTCAGACATATAATATGATGTTTTTGTTCACTTCTATGGGGGGAATAGATAACGGGCTAAATGATGGTAGAGGGTCTCCTGTCTTCAGATTACATGGTAAAAATTGCTATAAGATTAGGAGTCTGTTGCCTGATGATGGTTCAACTTTGCAATTTGTTCGCTTTACATTGTTGACAATGTGAATGATGTTGAAAGCAGAAAAATGGTCGTTGTGTACGTATTATGTATTTATTGCTTTTATATTTATATTTTTTACGGATAATTTTGTTGTAAGAGTCTAAAATTAAATTTATGTCTTTTAATGTCCCCCGGTAGGAGTGAATAATGTGATTCAATATTGCATGATTGTATAGTTTCTGATTTGAAGGATATGCTAGACAAATACAACAAATTGTTAAGGCAGTTTAGGTCGGTTTTAGAAAGATGATTGAGGAAAACACTTCAACTATAAGATTTATACTTATTGGTTGGTGAGCAACCGATGATAGCCAATATGATTTTTCTATTGTCAATTAAATTGTCGAAATGATTGTCGGTAGATTTTGATATACTACTTGGATACAGAGATATCATTATTGCGCCCCGTGGTGCACCGTTGCAGCGGATAAGTGAGGGACACAAGTTCTTTTTGAGAAATATTAATCATACACAAGGATTGTACAATTGAACAAAGTTGATAGTTATAAAACTTGACGACCATATTCTAAAAGGTCAAATTCTTTCTGGCATCAATGCATGACACACGTTCTTTATTCCAATGATATCGTTGAGCCCTTCTAATTCTAGGATACCTATTAGATTTCAAAGAAGACAATTTTCATTGATGGTATCCTAATCCATTACTATATATAAGAGTTAGGGACAATCGTTCTCGCATGTGAGACTTCTTCTTAAATAACTGGTGTCTGCACATGAACAACTTTATGTTGCGATTTCTAGGGTGATAATTTGTTCATGATTAAAGATGTTGATCCATAAGAATGGAAGACCAACAAAATTGACAAACAATGTTCTGTAAAAAAAAGTATTCCAGAATTTGTAGTCATATAAAATCAATAAATGATGATCTTATCTCTTATTTACTAAATTTATTTATTTTATCTAAAGGATTCATCTAATTTCATATTGAATTATCTTTATCCAGACGTTTCTTCCCGTACATCGCACGGGTGATTCACTTGTTTGTTCAAATATCAATAGCGCAACTATAGGAGTAAATTTAAAGATATCTGTTATGAGGCAAATGCATAGGGCTTTTTCCGTTTTGGCATCTATTGCATAATATTTCATATGATAATATATTTTATTCATGAGTATTACATGCTGGGAAATGGGTTTGAAGTAGCATTTGTTTCTCTATTGGCGGGTGAAAATGATCTCAGGTGTCCTTATTGCATTTATTAGTCAATGCCATTTCACCATTGCTTATTTGAGCATCAGAAAAGGGTAGTGTAAAGTGAATTAAAATATGCTGAGTGGACTGGATAATTTTTCCCAGGATCCCAGAGTCCTTGCCCAGTCTTCACGACTAAGTGCTTGCAGCTGTAGTGAAGGCTACAACAAGTGTTTCCTCAGATTCAAAGAAAACACAAGTTTGGATAATTGATACTATTAACTTCTAACTTTCATGCTTTATGATTGTAATATTCTGCATTTTCATACTAAGTGCTTTACTATGGGGAGCTACAGGGGGGCAATCCTCGCCTTTTAGGTGGTATTGTTAAAGGACTTAAAGGTTGAAAATAAAATTGTACAACATCTCTTTCTTACAGTTCTAAATCTAATTTTAGTCAATTGGAGGTTTTTTTGCATGAAGAATCCATTCCTAGAGCCATCTATAATTGTTGATGAACCTGAGGCAGCTGAGCTTAATATAGGTTTCACTTGCGTCTCTCTTTTTTTTTTTGTTTTTTTTCCTTTTAGAAATACTACCCCTTGTTTTTTAACTTCTGCAAGGCTTTGCTTTTATGGGTATGCTATGTAACTCGAACTGACTGTAAACATATGCAGATGACATTGAAGTTGATGAATCTATGCCTCATGCACCTACTGATTAAAATCTACTGACAATTAATTTGTTAGCTTTAACTTATTAAAATATGATTTTAAATGCCACAATACATGGACTATATATATTAAGTGCTTGTTTGGTAAAATCTTTGTTTGCTAAGAAGTCGGTCAAATTTTATTTTTAACCACATATTTCATTGAATTCAAAAATTTTATCGGGCAAATTAGACTCATTCTATTTTTATATTTAAAAGTTTTAAAATCAATTATTTGAAAATTAATTATAGGAATCAGGTATCTTTGAAAATATTTAAACCTTCCTCTTACTATACACGTAGCTCAAACCTACTCCATTTGCAAAAAATAAAAAAAAAGTTACATACAAAAATCCCTCTCCAATAACTCCATCTTCATCCATTCAATACTCACTAGTCTCTCCAATGTTTGGTTTCTCAAGAGCATTTATAGAATAGAGATAGACAATGGTGGCGAATAGGAATTTGATTGGATTGCCGGAGATCATCACCGTTGTATTAATATTTTGATTCCTTGAGCTCAAGCACAGGCTCCGAAGGTTTCCTCTGCCCCTACCAGCTACAGGTCTTCAATTGACCAAGGAATTCTTATTTGTTAATAATATTGGTTGTAGTGCTCACATATTTGATCCACCCCATGGATGCATCTCCCTTCAACTTGTTCTAAATTTCTTTTTGACTAAGATATGGAGTAGAATATATTCAAATTTCCTTATATCAGATAAAATTATTGTTGTTATTGGTGGACATGGAGAGAGATTTTATGGCGGAGGCGCTGGAGGGAAAGAAAGTCAGGAGGAAGGGGAAGGAGATGGCGACGACGATTGCGATTGTGATAGTGTTGCATGAGATAGGACTGGTGGCGGGAGAGTGCATCGAGCAGAGGCCGTGGAGATGATTTCTTTAAAGGTGTACTCTTCCGGTAGCATGTCAATTAACTTTAAAGGAGGTGGAGATGATTTCTTTAAAATCACCCTATAACAATCCCTACAATCACTATTTTTCTCCACCACACCCGCTTTCACTCTGTTTCTAAGAGAAATGGGCAAGATCAAGATTGGAATCAATGGATTAGGAAGGATCGGTTGTTTGGTTGCTAGAGTTGCTTCTCAGAGGGATGATGTAGAACTTGTTGCTGTTTATTATCCATTCGTCACCACTGGTTATATGACATACATGTTTAAGTATGATAGTGTGCACGACCATTGGAAGCACAACGAGGTGAAGATCAAGGAAGACTAGTAATTGAGTGTATACATCTTACATAAGACTTGTTAATATTTATCTATTTCTTTGAAGTTCAAGGAATGATGAGTTTAATTCATATTTATTGATTTGTTACAATGTGGTTTGATAAATGTATTTTATATACTTATTTATTGTCAAAATTAGGATTTATGTTATTTTTCGTGAATAAACTCTACTTAGTTTGTGTTTATTTTAATTATTTCAGGTTTTATCCCAAAAGTTAAGAAGATGGAAGAATTGAAGCAAATCCAAGGCAATTGGATGAAAAGTGGAGCTACATCATGCAAATGAGGTGTATGAAGTATTGAGGTGCAAAAGTGGAAGAAGGAAGAAGCTTGAGGGTTGAATTCAAGATTTCAAAAGAAAAGAGAAGCAAATTGAAGAGAAACGGAAATTCGGGGACTAAATTGATCTAATCAGAAGATGAAGGACTTGCGCTGTAAATAAAAGTGGAGGACCAACTTAAATGAAGAAGAAAGTTAAAAATTGCACTGAAACGGATGAACCAAGCGATCCCATGGACTAAAGCCATGCGATCGCCGGGCGTAAACTTTAGAATCAGAACATGAATTGACTTAACCATGCAATCGCCTACCTTTCTACAATGCGTCGCATGGTAGTCTGACTGTGCTGGACTGGGGTTGAAAATCCTGATTTTTCACTCCAAAATTCTTATTTATTAACCTAGTTTTCAACCATAATTCGGGACAGAGCGAGAGTCACAAATGTAGACCAAAAATCAGCTTCTTTTCAACAAAAATACTATCTAAAAACATCAAATTCAAAGGGGAAAAAGCAAGGGTTTGGAAGAACACACAAGGGTTTGGTGGATTCTTGGTGCAAGATGATGCTTAATCTTCAATTCTTCAAATTTCAGGTTTTACTTACATTGTTTTATGTTGTTTTTAATTCACAGAATATGAGTAGATAGATTTAATTTTGAGATTGATGATGTAGATTTAATATTTCTAGTTTTAATTTCAATTCTCAAGTTGGGACTTTTATTATTTTATGTATTGATTTTGCTATGTTTTTAATGTTTGAATTAATTGGCCACTAATTCATGATTTAATGGTTGTTTTCATATCCGAGAAGTGAATTAACAATTTGATCACGTAGTAAAATTCGAAAAATTCAACAAAAAGATAGAGATATGAATTAGTGGCTAAGGAAGAATTCTGAACCTCTGTAGAGATACACAGTTGACTTAGTTAAATAGACCTAAATTAAACTCGGGAAAGATAATAGTTGTTGGGAATTTACTTAATCATGCACAGCGGAATATAAAAATTATTTTCAATTCCCAAACGAGGATCTGCTTTGTGATTAGATAGAAATCATGATAAAGAACATTACCTCTTGATGTTCTTGCAACTTTGAGAATCTTGATTCTTTCTCCAATCTACTTGCACACCACAGCTGTCCAATTGTCCAGCCTCCAAAGATGATCCACACGAGAGAACAAGAATGAGACTAGGGTTTCTCTCTTCTTGTACTAGCAAGAGAATAATGAATTAGGTTAAGCTTTTCCAAACACTTGTTGTTTATATAAGTCAGAGTGGGCTTAGCCCATAATTTAAACATCGATCCGGTCCATGTGGTTTACTTAATCTAATTAATTAAACATGGGACATTAGCTAATTAATCTAATTAATTAACTCGAATCTATTAATAAACAAAATAATTAATTAATTCTACAAACGTCGAACATTTGTTAATTAATTAATTCCAATCACATTCTTCTAGTTCTCTCTTTGTGTGTAACCCTTTAGGTTCCCAACCACGATGTCGAACTACGTGAATTATTATTTTGATCCAATCAAAATAAGATTAATTAAAACTCCTTTTTTTTTAATTAATCATTAATTCTCCTAAATTAATTAATTCTCATTAGTTTTCACAGATTGACGTCTAGCAATGTATCACGGCAATACATGTGATGGGGAATATCACGTGGTGTGACAAAACCAAACTAGTTCGTTTATCATGAAACTTTAATCCCTTCGTCAATATGATCCGATCAATTACGAGATATGGAAATGTGTCAATCTCGTTTATTGATCATATTTTTTATTTCGCTCTTAAGTCAATAAATATCGAAACTATTTTCGACTTTATTAATTCACCTTGGCCAAGGATTTCACTATCGACTTAACCAAATAAAACACAGATCATAATCTCTTACTATCTAAGAGTGACGAATCCTATATTGATCATTCACAACCTTCATGTCGTATTAGCGACTCCTTTCAGAGCAACATCCGACATCACCAAAGTATGACTGCCCTCATATAAGGTACTATGATGACCTCAAGTTAAAGGATTAATTCCACTAACGAACGTTAGAGATTAACTACTGACACTCAGATAGTTATCCATGTGGAATCTCCGTTGAGGGTCTCCAATGTTTTGTTCTCTTAACAAAACATCCACGTGTTCATTTCGATGTCTCTACATCTTAGCTTGTGAGATCAGCTACCCACTTCTAAAGTGGGCGATGACACACGTGTTGGTCTATTCGTAATAAAGATATCCGTATCTCGATATTACTTTACGACCAAGGATATTTAAGATTCAATTGTAACTTATATCTCACGATCACAACTCCTTGTGATTAACAAGTTATCAAGATTTGAATCTACGGACTCTGTTGATTTAATTTAGCAAGAATAATATTGTTATTATAAATCAATTAAATAACAGATCTTCCATAAGATAAAATTGCATTAAATATATTAATAAGTGTTTGGTTAACCAACATCAAACAATTGGACCTAGGGCACAACACTTACAAACTTCCCTTGCACTAGACCCAATTACCTATGTATTTTATACCATAGGATTCTACATGACGATCATGCTTCTATTGTGACAACGACTTTGTCAATGGATCTGGAATATTATCATATGTGGAAACTCGTTCTATCTTTACGTCATTCCTTTGTATTATCTCCCTGATGAGATGATATCGCCTTAGCACATGTTTGGATTGTTGATGAGACCTAGGTTCCTTCGCTTGCGCGATGGCTCCATTGTTGTCACAATATAGAGATATTGGGTCATCAATGCTAGGAACCACTCCTAGTTCTGTTATGAACTTTTTGATCCAGAAAGCTTCCTTTGTTGCTTCTGAAGTAGCAATGTACTCGGCTTCCATAGTTGAATCTGCAGTTGTTTCTTGTTTGGAACTTTTCCAACTAACCGCCCCATTGTTAAGAGTGAACACATATCCTGATGGAGATTTGCTATCATTCTTGTCAGTTTGAAAGCTAGCAACTGTATATCCCTGAACTTTTAGTTCACTTCCTCCATATATTAAGAATACATCCTTAGTTCTTCTTAAGTACTTCAGGATGTTCTTAACTGCCACCCAATGTTTCTCTCTAGGGTTTGATCGAAACTTGCTCGTAACACTTAGAGCATATGAAAGATTTGGTCTTGTACATAGCATTGCATACATAATGGATCATATCGCTGATGCATAAGGAATCTTATCCATGAGATCTCTTTCATCACTTGTCTTAGGACACATATCCTTTGAGAGACTAATTCCATGTGACATGGGACATAATCCTCTCTTGGATTCTTCCATATTAAATCTTCTCAAGATTTTATCTATCTACGTTGATTGAGATAAGCCAAGCATTTTTTTAGATCTATCTCATAGATTTTAATTCCTAAAATATATGCTGCTTCTCCCATATCTTTCATGGAGAAATTCTTTGACAACCACAATTTTACTGACTGAAGCATAGGGATGTTGTTTCCCATTATTAATATGTCATCTACATATAATATGAGGAACACAACAACACTCCCATTGTTCTTCTTATATACACATGGTTCATCTTCCTTCTTGATGAAATCAAACTTTTTGTCTGTCTCATCAAAGCGAAGATTCCAGCTCCTAGAGGCTTGCTTCAACCCATAAATGGATCGATTTAGCTTGCATACCTTATTAGCATTCTTGGATTCAAAACCTTCGGGTTGTGTCATGTACACTTCCTCTTGCTGATTTCCATTCAGGAATGTTATTTTGACATTCATTTTCCATATCTCATAGTCATGATGCGCAGCTATTGCAAGCAGAATTCGAATGGAAGTAAGCATGGCTACTGGTGAGAAGGTTTCATCAAAGTCAACTCCTTGTCTTTGTTTGTAACCTTTTGCTACTAGCCTTGATTTGTATGTATGAATGTTCCCATCCATGTCAATCTTCCTTTTGTAAATCCATTTACCTATGGGTTTTATTCCATCAGGTAGATCAACCAAGGTCCAAACCTTGTTCTCGTACATTGAGTTCATTTCGGATGCCATGGCTTCATGCCATCTCTTCGAGTCAACACTCGTTTTTGCTTCCATGTAACTAGTAGGTTCATCATCCTCGATTAGTAATGCTTGATTAGTAATCGTGAATTCGTACCTTTTAGGAGGTTGAATGATCCTACCAGATTTACGTTGAGCTGGAGTGTCACCAAGAGTCTCTACTTCTTGATCATGAATTTGTCCCTCAGTGGGTATGGGATCAGATTTAGGCTCATCTATTTGATCGACAGATTTTGTGGATCCTTGAACTTCTTCAAGTTCTATTTTTCTCCCACCGTCCTCTCCTAGTATGAACTCTTTCTCTAGGAAGACAGCATGTCTTGAAACGAAGACTTTCTTCTCATTGGAATTATAGAATTGATATCCAATTGTCTCTTTTGGATATCCCACAAATATGCATTTATCGGACTTAGATTCTAACTTATCCGATTCAGTGCGCTTCACATAAGCATCACAACCCTAAAATTTTAGGTGAGACAAGTTGGGTTTTCTACCCCTCCATATCTCATATGGGGTTTTGTCGACCGATTTAGATGGGACACGATTTAGTGTATAGCACGCAGTAATTAATGCATGACCCCAAAAGGATTTTGGGAGATTGGCATGGCTCATCATTGATCGTACCATATCTAATAGTGTATGATTTCTCCTCTCAGATACACCATTGTGTTGCGGTGTATGAGGAGGAGTCCACTGCGAGAGAATCCCATTCTCCTTTAGATAATCTAAAAACTCACCTTTTAGATATTCTCCACCTCGATCAGATCTAAGTGAGAGAATACCTTTACCTAATTGTTTCTCTACTTCTTGCTTGAATTCTTTGAACTTTTCAAGTGCTTCATGTTTAAATTTCATTAAGTACACATAACCATACCTAGAATGGTCGTCTGTAAATGTGATGAAATAAGAGAAACCTCCTCTAGCAGTTATTGACATGGGTCCATGTACATCAGTATGTATCAGACCCAGTAATTGTGTAGATCTTTCTCCTTTTCCAGAGAAAGGTGATTTGGTCATTTTGCCTAATAAACATGATTCGCATTTATCAAATGATTCAAAATCAATTGACCCCAAATATCCATCTCTATGTAATTTGGAAATGCGTTTCTCATTTATGTGACCTAGTCTACAGTGCCACAGATAGGTGTTGTTTAGATTATCCCTTTTTTGCCTTTTGTTTTCTATACTCATGATAGAAGATTCAGTATCTAGAATATAAATACCATTTTGTAATTTTCCACAACCATAAAATACTTTATCAAAGTAAAGAGAACAACAATTGTTCATAACATAAATAGAAAAACCACTCATGTCCAAACATGAAATAGAAATAATGTTTTTAGTAATGGCGGGAACAAAATAACAATTGTCTAATTCTAATACTAAACCAGAAGGCAAAGGTAAAAAGTATGTTCCTACAGCTAATGCAACAACTCTTGCTCCATTCCCCACGCGTAGGTCAACTTCTCCCTTTTCCAGTGTTCTACTTCTCTTTAATCCCTACATATTTATACAAATATGTGATCCACATTCGGTATCTAATACCCAAGAACTTAATGAAGTAGATATATTAACCTCAATAACAAAATTACCTGAAGTAGAAGCTTCAGGAGGAAGGGTGGGCAGCAGGTACCATGAGCCCTCTGTCCCACACATCTATCCAGAAGCAAGTGCAGTTCACTGGTTCCACCGAATGCTCCTATCTCTCGGAAAAGATCTTGTGAGTGTGCAGTTATGCTTCGGATGCTTCGCCATAGAATAGATCGACCCAGTTCGCTTGTGAGGTAAGCCTTGCAGTTTCTTTTCCAATGACCTTTCAATCCACAATGAAAGCATGGGTCATCAGACTTGGTTTTGCCCTTGCTTGCTTTGACTGTCTTTTTATTTGTCTTAGTCTTCTTGGAAACTTTTGCAAAGTTTCCTTTAGGTTTCCTCTTAGTAACCTTGGAGGATGAGATGGCTAAGACTTGCCCAGGATTAGCTTTAATGTTGGGCTCAACTGTCTTAAGCATGTTAAGCAATTCAAGAAGTGTACATTCGAGCTTATTCATGTTGAAATTCATAATAAACTGTGAATAGCTTTCTAGCAGAGATTGTAGAACTAAGTCAACACTTAGCTCATTGTCCATTACTGAACCCAATTGACCCAATTTTTCAATGAAGCCAATCATCTTCAATACATGAGCACTGACTGAAGATCCCTATGTCATTTTGCACCGATATAGTTGCTTGGAAGTCTCATATCTTTCCACACGTGACTGTTCATCATACAACTCTTTGAGATGAAATATCATAGTGTAAGCATCCATACCATCATGTTGCTATTGCAACTCAAGTGACATAGCTGCAAGCATCAAGCATGTTGCAGTATTATCGTCATCACTGTGTTTATTATAAGCAGCCACCTCTTCCTCAGTTGAGTTTTCAGTGGGAACCTCTGGAAAGTTCTGCTCAAGGACATAACCAATTTTCTCATGCCCAAGAACAATTCTCAAATTGAATTAAAGTAATTATGCTCCCACTGTTTAAAATAAATTTATGACCCTCTTACGTAAATTAATGGAATCGATACTTTGATTCCTAGTGGGCTAGGATCCCATTTGTTATATCAAGACCTTGAGGGTACTCAACAAGCCCGAATAAAACATTTGGGAAGATACTTTTATCAATTTTATCTCTATACAACTCCTAGATCATTAAGTTGACAACTATTTATCTTCACACATCTTATGTGTTAACTAATGTGCCTCTAAAATTCATCTCCTTGAGTGTACTCAACAAAAGATAGATTTTAGTTAAGTCAAATCCATCATTTAGAAATATCTAATATTTCATAGTGTTAAACATATTCCTAATAAACCCGCCTTGAGTGTACTCAACAAGCTAAGGTCGATACGAAACTCTCGTTTCTCACTATAATGATGGAAGGCGAATAAAATTGACTTAATATTAAATAGAGGGATTTAATCATGCAAATGTCTCATCAAATTATGTATATACAATTTATCATACATCTAGCATGCTAATAAACATACACATAATAAATATAGTGTGGACGATTATGAACTTTATTCTATCTAGTCTTCTCGAGCCAAAAGGATGACTAGCCGGTCAATTCCTAGGGGGACATAGCATTGATCATACAATGCTCCATATCCATAGTATCCTCCATCTTGCATCTTCAACTAATCCAGGTGCAACCTGTATCCTATACTAGTTGGCACGCATGCCTTATTGAATTAAGTACGCAGGCTCTAATAATAAAATAACAACAGGCTCGCAAGCCCATAATAATTACAATAGGCTCGCAGGCCCAAATACTACAAGAAATAAAATTAACCATTCAACACATCCACATGGTCGAGTCCATAATCATCCACTAATATAACAGTCATCAAATAAATGTAACCCTATATAATATCAAATATTATATGTATTGATATATTTCAAGATACTAGCAAATAAATATCGTCTAAACATTTTAGACAAACGGGATCGGAACAATTAAATAAATAATTAATCAAATTAATCAAATTATTTAACTATCGGAATATATTTAATCAAAATTAAATTTTAATTTAAATATCGAATTAGAGTCCAACTCTAATTATAAGGTTTAAGGGCAAATAGAATTACTACTTCGATTTAGGATAAACCTTCTAAATAAAATAGAATTCAATTAAATAATTAATTAATCAAATTAACCAACTATAAGAATTTAATTAAAATCAAATTTTAATTAAACGCATATTGGAGTCCAACCCCAATATCAAGGTTTTCAGGGTAATTGAATTTTAATTTAATAATTAATTAATCAAATTAATTAATTATCAAATTACTTTTAATCAAAATCAAAATTTAATTAAACGTTAAATTAGAGTCTAACTCTAATTATAATATCAGGGTAAATTGAATTAATATTTAGATTTAGGATAACACTCCTAAATAAAATAAAATCCAATTTAGGTCAAAGTTACTAAATCGGTTAAAATCATATTTTAACGACAATTTAAAATCATGAATTTAAATAATAAATTTTAATTTGGTCAAGATTGAAAATATGGCCAAATTTGAAATTTTGGTCAAACCATTAAAATCAATTTTAGAAAACAATTTAAAATTTACCTTTAAAACCATTTTATCGAATTTACAATCTGAGCCCAATTGGAATTTACAAACAGAGTCCTTAATTTCGAAAATTATGAAACAAACCCATATATAAAATTGCACATTGAACCCCTGATTTGAGATTGCAGACGAGGGCCTGCAATTTCTGAAATTGCAGTGAGGCCCCTTTCTCCCTCTCCCCAAAACCAAAAATCTGAAAACCTAAACCCCCGGCGCCGCCTTTGGTGAGGTCGGCGACATGCGTCGCTGCTATCCCATAGCGGCGACGCCGTCGCCTTCCCCTAGAGCGAGAGGCGCTGCTGCAAAGATGATCCACACGAGAAACATTTGAAAATTTGAATATTTGAAAATTAATTATAAATTTGCTAGGAACAAGAAATATGAACAATTAACAATTAATTGCAACAAGATTAATAGAACAATTTCTAACAAACACATAGTTGGCTCTGATACCACTATTGGGAATTTACTTAATCATGCACAACGGAATATAAAAATTATTTTTCAATTCCCAAACGAGGATCTGCTTTGTGATTAGATAGAAATTGTGATAAAGAACATTACCTCTTGATGTTCTTGTAACTTTGAGAATCTTGATTCTTTCTCCAATCTACTTGCACACCACAGCTTTCCAACTGTCCAGCCTTCAAAGATGATCCACACGAGAGAACAAGAATGAGGCTAGGGTTTCTCTCTTCTTGTGCTAGCAAGAGAATAATGAACTAGGTTAAGCTTTTCCAAACCCTGGTTGTTTATTAATATAAGTCAGAGTGGGCTTTCCAAACCCTGGTTGTTTATTAATATAAGTCAGAGTGGGCTTAGACCATAACTTAAACATCGTTCTGGTCCATGTGGTTTAATTAATCTAATTAATTAAACATGGGACATTAGTTAATTAATCTAATTAATTAACTCGAGTCTATTAATAAACAATATAATTAATTAATTCTACAAACGTCGAACATTTGTTAATTAATTAATTCCAATCACATTCTTCTAGTTCTCCCTTTGTGTGTGACCCTTTAGGTTCCCAACCACGATGTCGAACTACGTGAATTATTATTTTGATCCAATCTAAATAAGATTAATTAAAACTCCCCTTTTTAATTAATCATTAATTCTCCTAGATTAATTAATTCACATTAGTTGTCCCAGATTGACGTCTAGTAATGTGTTAGGGCAATACATGTGATGGGAAATGTCACGTGGTGTGATAAAACCAAATTAGTTCGTTTATCATGAAACTTTAATTCCTTCGTCAATATGATCCGATCAATTACGAGATATGAAAATGTGTCAATCTCGTTTATTGATCATATCTTTTATTTCGCTCTTAAGTAAATAAAATTAAAACTATTTTCGACTTTATTAATTCACCTTGGCCAAGGATTTCACTATCGACTTAACCAAATAAAACACATCATAATCTCTTACTATCTAAGAGTGACGAATCTTATATTGATCATTCACAACCTTCATGTGATTCTTGACATACCCGAATGATATCGTATCAGCGACTCCTTTCAAAGCAACATCCGACATCACCAAAGTATGACTGCCCTCATATAAGGTACTATGATGACCTCAAGTTAAAGAATCAATTCCACTAACGAACATTAGAGATTAACCACTGACACTTAGATAATTATCCATGTGGAATCTCCGTTTCTGGTCTCCAATGTTTTGTTCTCTTAACAAAACATCCACGTGTTCATTTCGATGTCTTTACATCTTAGCTTGTGAGATCAGCTACTCACTTCTAAAGTGGGTGATGACACACGTATTGGTCTATCCGTAATAAAGATATCCGTAACTCGATATTACTTTACGACCAAGGATATTTAAGATTCAATTATAACTTATATCTCAAGATCACAACTCCTTGTGATTAACAAGTTATCAAGATTTGAATCTACGGACTCTGTTGATTTAATTTAGCAAGAATAATATTGTTATTATAAATCAATTAAATAACATATCTGCCATAAGATAAAATTGCATTAAATATATTAATAAGTGTTTGGTCAACCAACGTCAAACAATTGGACCTAGGGCACAACACTTACAATAGTGAATATAATCAAATACAATTTGAGATACGAAATTAAGTTATAATGTTACTTCAAAGTCATTAGTCCCGATAGTCATTTATTGTTAACAAAACTCATTGTTCAAATTTCTTGCTTTTATACTTTAATTCAGTTGCAATTAGTTTAATTCTTTATTTCGTATTCTACTTGAAATGTTTATTTTTTCATTTTTCCAAGTTTTTGTCGTTTTTGATTTTGTTTGCAATTACAATTTCATAGTTAGGTATTGCCTTAGTCTATGGATTCTTTTGAATCAAAGTAGATCAATAACAAATAAATTTGATCCTAGAGCTTCAAAATGTGTTTTTATTGGATACAATCAAGGTAAAAAAAGGTTACAAATTGTATGATATTGCCACTCATCAAACACATGTCTTTAGGGATGTTCAATTCTTGGAGACTGTTTTCCCTTATACAACCCAGTCCTGAAATTGTTCCTTTACCTATATTTTCACTGATTCTTCCTGTCCACGTACTCCAATTGATGAGGATATACAACTTCAAATAAATAATGAAACTCAATCTTCCATCATACCTGATGCACATTTAAAAAAAAAAAAAAAAAAAATCCTACATGAGCTTTGGTGTGGTGTTAGTTCCTCCACCTCCACTCATTGGGGAGGGAGGGGGTTTGGTTTCCGCTATCTTTTTATTTAACAAAATCAAAATTACACCTAATGGAGGGGGAAATAAGACCGAACCTCCAATGCAAGATGCCTACTACATATGCACCTAACCAAGAACTAAAAAATGCAATAGACTAAAATGAAATAAGGAGTACTTACTCTCTTACAATCCAATTAAAAAAACCTCTCCAACTAATGCTTTACAGAAATCAAATCTCTGCTCAAAACTATAATAAAATTCAACTAAAACCATATCAAACACCATCACATGGAAAGAAAAAAAGATGATAAGATCCCAGCAACTTACTGCACTAATTCTATATAAGGCATCTCCTGACTTTCAAGCTTAATAATGCTCCAAATCTTACTGGGAAGGTCTTCCTCGGAGAAGTAAAGGACCACCGGATTCTGCTAGAGCTGCTACTGCCCTATTTGCATTACTGATTCCCAGCCTTATCTGCCCTCTTCTCTGAGCCAATTGTTTAATCTGGTACGTCTTATAGAAATACAACCAAGGGCTTTGTCTAACTGATGTCAACCATTGATAACATTCCATAGAGTCCACTTCCAGACAGTATTGACGAATTTGCTATTGCTGATACAAACAAATGGCCTTTGTAGCATACAGAAGAATCTCAGTTTTGGAATTTGCTGCACAATTTGTGACGCCCCGAGTTCCGAGAAACGCGGGAACGTCGCTTTTCTAAAATTTCAAATAAACTTATTGCGGAAATTGACTAAATATTTAATATCACATTAAATGAATAAAAGTTTAGCGATAATTCAGATTAAATAAAATAATTCTTACAAACTTATTAAAATGAAAAATCTTGATAAAATGAAATGTTTATTTCGAAAATCCACGACTTAAAAATAATATCCAAATTATATTCTTCACCATTGCCCATCACTCGCCTCCGTCACCGAAATCTGCAAATTTGTTAAAACAACGGGGTGAGCATTTCAAAATGAAATACTCAGTAGACTCAACTCCAATAATTAATCTACAAGATAATTGGACAAATAATCATGCAAATAATGTAGTGACGTTCTTTTCTTATTCATAGGCATCACATAGTGAACACAAATGAACCATTCTTTTCTTAAATCATGCTAGCAGATAAGTTATGACGTGCATAATATAAATTCTCAAATTTATCTCATACGAGATATTCTTTTCTCATGCAATTAAGCATATAACAATCACACAAATCCACATAATCACGTGCAGTTATAATATAAATCAATTAGTGGGGGCGAGTCTACCTTTAACGTTACGAGTTCTCAAAAATTGGAGCGGGAAAATACGTCAATCTCTTAATTCTCCAAATGATTCGTCTAGCCAAGAAAATTAATTACATTAGTATCTTCGAAACTTGAATTTAAAATAACTAGAAATAAATATAAGGATCTAAATGAAATTTTAAGAGAATTGAAATTAAAATTAGGGACTGAAGTAGACTTTTACAAAAATAAGGGCTGATTCGTTAGTTATAAAAAAACATTTGTAACTAAATTGAAAATCCTTTTAAAAATGAGGGCTGAAACGGATATGTATATCAAACTTGGGGCTGAAAGGGATTTATATCAAAACTTGGGGCTGAAAGGTAAATCTGAAAAACTCAATTTTTATAACAGTTTTTATTTTTCTCTCTTTCTTCAATTCAGATGAGAGGGAGAGGCAGGGAGGTCGCGGGCGAGCGAGCGAGCGAGGGAAGGAGGAGTTCCGCCTTCTCTCCGCTGCACGTCGCCGAAAGTTCGGCGCTGGGACCGCCGTTCGGTGGCGGCGGCGTGGGTATGTGAAGGGAAGGGTTTTGGGGCTTAGGTTCGGTGCGGTGGTGATGCAAAAACCGGGCTGGAAGGTCGTGATTTGGGGCTCCGCCGGCGGTGGAACTTCGGTGAAGGTTGAGGTAAGTTATGGGTACTGCTTTTAACTTGGTTTTGGGTTTGATTTTGGGGATTTTGGCTTGGATTTTAGAGTAGGGCAGGGGCGGCTTTGAGTCGAGGTGGTGGTAGCGCTGTGAATTTGAATTACCGGCATTGGGTTGCGCTTGTATGATGGTGAATGGTGATTCGATTGGGTTAGTTTGGATGTTGTTGCGGTTTATCTTGGCCGTGGAGTTGGTGGTGGCAGTTTGGATGTATTTTGGTTCGGTTGGTGGTATGATTGCAGTAGCGGTGGAATGGTTGTCTGCAGATTGTTTGAAGATTGATGATGTGAATATGGGAGGGGCAGTGTCGATGTGCAGCAGTCGACAAGTTTGAGAGCTTACCCACGGGTTGAAGCCTTGTTTGATTCCTTGGTTGTGTGAGGGGTTGTGTTAAGAAACATAGGTTGCTGGCTTATTTTTGGTAGTTTAGGGCAACGTTTGTGGCTTATGGAATGTGTGGTAAATTATGTTAGGTTTATAATTTTGAGGGGATCTGCTGATTGAGGATGCTGATTGAGGGCTGAAAGGGAATACAGATTTTTGGAAAGCTGCAAGTTGAAATCTCTTAATTGAGGCTGATTTGCAGGATTGCAGTATGATGGTCATGGTTATTAAGGAAAAGAGGGAGAGAATTAAGGAGTGCAGGATGGAAATCATGCAGATTAGTGTGAATACAAACGTGTGTGAATTCCCTTTTAAAAGGGAAAAATGTCTGATTGTGGTTTAAAAGTGGAAAAACAGAGGCTGAACTTTTAAACTGATTGATAATAAGAATAAAATTTTGATCTTGGGTTTTTAAAAAAAATCATTAAGATTTGAATTAATATTTAAAATGGTGACGTTGGGATATTTTGAATAAAATTATGAAATTTAAATATGATGAAAATTTATTTAATTTCATTCTTAATTTGGCTAGACGAACACTCCTTTAAATTAAATTGGAAAAGTCGTAGCGACGCGCATTTAAAGTTTTAAAACATTTTATTTAGAAAGAAATGAAAATTTCCGGTCGCTACACAATTTGTTTCATAGAAACGAACCACAAATCCTTCCTCATTTCTAGCAATTCCACCAATATTTCTGTGGGTGTGAGTAAAACTGCAAGACACATTAAATTTTATAAGTCCACCATATGGCTTTTCCCACTTAACAGCCAAAGCCCTTCCTCCAGTTTTGATCTTCTTCTTACTGGATCTATCAATGAGTTCTAATTTTCCTTTCACAGGACAAATTATCCTCTTTGCAGACATTATCCTTTCTTCATGCTTAGATTTATTTCTATCAATCCATAAGTACTAGAACACAAATAGAGGAACATGAATCCAACTGGGGATTTGAATCTGTCCACCACAATATAGCTAGGCAGAATATAAACACACAGGATCATTATAATCATGAATTTTTTTCCCCACCCCAGCATAGAAATAGGACCAGACCTGAGTAGTAATGGGACCATTAAGAAATACATGGTTTATAGTTTCAATTTTTTGACAACACTGACATTTTGATGAAATGGACATCCCAAATCTCCATTGCAAAACCTCATCTACAGGGATCCAATTCTTCCACAGTCTTCAAACAAGTATAGCAATTTTAATGGGAACCAACCTATGCCAAATAGAAGCCAGAGATCTTAGAATGTTTTTAGGATGCCTTAGAAGTTGAACACAAGAAGCAGTAGTGAAGACATGAGAAGGATCAGCATTCCAAAACATAACATTGAAGGAGTTTTGGATAGGAATAAGCTAAATTTCTTGCACAAGCCAACCAGGTATAATCATCTGAAGCCTCTGAATATCCCATTCCCCAGCAATCTGGAAATCATTAACAGAACTGAGGCAATTCTCATTAGGAGTAAGGTATTGAGCAAATCTATCCCCAGCTATCCATCTGTCAAACTAGAAATTTACCTTTCCCTCCCCAACTTTCCATGTGATGTGTTCTTCAACTTCCTACCTAACCTTCAAAAGTCTTTTCCAAAAGGGTGAATCTTTCTGCCCGATGGTAATCTGATAACTGATAAGGATGCCTCTGGGAACAATATAGATCCCACAACACCTTACTCCAAAGAGACTCTTGAAGTCTGAACTTCCCCCATAATTTACAGTCAAAAGCTCTGCTCATAGATTCAAGGCTATGTATACCCAATCCAACCTCTTGCGTGGGGAAGCAAATTTTCTCCCAATTGGCCCAATGTATTTTATTCTCATTACCCTTATCACCCCGTAGAAACCCGTTAAAAATTCTGTTAATCTTCAATAAGATCCCTGTTGGGGGATCCAAAACTTGTATGAAGTATAGAGGCATAGACTGTAAAACATGCTTAATAAGAATGAGCTTGCCTCCAATAGATAGTAAATGAGACTCCCATCCACCAATGGCACGTCTAATCTTCTAAATTAAAGTATTAAATAGGTGTATCTTCTTTTTCCCTAGAAATAGTGGAACTCCTAAATAAATGATTGGCAATTTTTCTTCTTGAAACCCCTATCATCTGTCTAACATTGTCAGCTCAGTGATTCCTTCCCATAAGACAAGTACTTTTGCCACAATTAATTAGCTGTCCTGAAGCTCTTTCATATCTTCGTAAGAAGTCAAATATTCTTCTAATAGAAGTCAACTTCCCATTAGTAAATAAAATGAGATCATCAGCAAAACTAAGATGAGAGATAATCCTCCTACCCCCATAAAAATAGTGAAGAGATGGATATCTATCCCCTGGACTGGCATTCAGCCATAATAACAAAAAGGCCAGGGGAAATTGGATCCCATTGCCTAATACCACTAGAGAAAGGAAAAAAACCAGAAAGCTCCCCATTAATCAAAAATGAAAAGTAACAGGACTGAATACATGACACGACCCCGTCTCGAATCACCCTAATGGACCCGAGACGTGGCGTGCGCCGATGATTAATACCAACTAGATACTGGACCCACCACCAAGGCTACTAAAACTTTTCAAATTCTATAAAACTTCTTGTAACACCCCATGATTTTTAAATTTTTTTTGGAAGAGTCCCCTTTAATTATTGGATATAACCTCCCTGTAACAAAATCAACGAATCCTCAAACAATCACATGTAAAATACTGGGAATCCATATCCCTTCACATCATCATATCAAAAATCAAAAGAGCTTATGCCAGCCCATCTAGTTCTTACTACATATCATCCATTCCACTTACATTTGATACATCAACATATCATTCCAATCAACTAAGTACTTGACAAAACAATAACTCGAGAATGGACTGAGTTAAATATATATACATGGATCCCAAAAGAATGATGAAGACTAGAAACATACAACTAAATTATCTTGTGGCTCTTTGGCAGGTTTTCCAACTTCCTCTCAAAACTCAAAAGTATCCTGGTAGGGAAAAATGTTACAAAAATATGAGATTTTAACTCAGTGAGTGGAAGGTTTGAAAACTAGTCATACTTTTCTCATTTATATTTCTTTATAATATCACTGTGTTTTGTAACTATAACTTTTAATTGACATACGAAATTATTTAACTTATTTCGAAAAGAACGTCTAGTTGAAATGAGATCTTTTAAATTCTGAAATCATGGCATAAATAGTAATAACTGTTTGATTATGCTCAAAATTCTGTTGAACTGTACTGAGAAGCTGAAAAATTGTTCTATGAATAAATATATCATAATGTTCTGAAAGAATCACATCAAAGTGTACCAAATGAACAACTTTACTCAAGTACAGAGTACTCTCGATGTACAAGGCAAAACCCATACAAATCTGATAAGCTGATAATCTGATAAAATGTATCATATGCGCATAGACTGCCCCAAAGGCTAAAGCACCCTAGTACACGGGCCCAAAGCCTATATGTGCACAAGAGTGGGTCCCAAAGACCTCTGATAATCTGATAATATGGTCATATACTGTGGAAACGAATTCACATCAGTGCAGAGCGGGTAATATCACATGGGTACTTTCTGATGGTTTTTCACAATAATAATTTACATGTAACAAATTTTTTATAGAATAATGTACTAAATTTATAATTTGATTAGCTTGAAATTTTAAAAGAAGAAGTCTAAAATCATGTTTCTAAACTTGTATTTGCGAAAAGTAGTAATTTCTGTAACTTGTCTACTTAATTGAAAACATGAATCGTATGAAAAATTTATGCCATTAAATATTAAAATTTAACTTTAAGGAAAAATAAGTTTCTCCACTCACAGAGATAGTGACTGAAACCTAATTTGGCTGATAGGCCTGCCCAATCTCCGTGTCGCCTCCTGAAAATTAAATTAAAACCTTGGGTCAACTCCAACAATTACAAATATTTAACAAATGCCAAAAATGAAATAACATCCTATAAAATAACCACAAATTTCATATGCCTCCAACATTACATCCAACCAACCTTCTCTTATGTGAAATATAGCTTCATTATAACTAATATATCCTTTATTTAACCAATACCTCAATGGAATGCTCATTGAAACCAAAACCCATTTCCAAGAAATTAGTAATGAACTAAATCTTCAACTTAATTACATGGGTAATTTAATCTCCAAGTAAACATCACCAAATTAAGCATTTAAGCATGAAATAATTTAATATAGGCTTCAATAACTCAAACTTGCCCAAATCTTGAATTTAATCCACTATTATTACAAACCCTAGCATGTAACCACAAAGTATTCAACCAAACTTGAATATTTAGCTCAATATCTTTAAGTGAACCATAAATCCGTCCAAAAATCTAACATTTAACTCAATAAGCAAAACCCTAAAATCAACACCATATCTCAAATAAATGGGTATTGCCTTACCTCTTGAAGGTGAAAATGAAGTCTTGAAAGTTGAATGGAAATCCCCCCTTTTTTCTTTTTCTTCCTTCCTTTTTCTTTCTTCTTTTTCCTTTTCTTTTCTTTCCACCGATTTTTCTCTCCGCTGCCGAGCTCTCTCGGGTATTGTGTATATGTATGGTTTGTGTTTGTCCCCTAATAACAAGACAATTTAAGTTCGGTAGAAATAGCATGTTGGGTCCTTAATCTATTATTCCAATAAAATCCCAAATATAAATGATAATAAGTTAAGTCCCTCAACTTATAATCAAATTTAAATGATCCTCAAAATATCCACTCATTTAAATTGGTCCCCACTTGGACTAAATTAGTCAAAAATAAATGTTGACTTGCTAAAATAATTATTTGACTTGTAAAATCAAAAGTGGGTTGTAACAATCTTACCTCCTTAAAGAATTTCGTCCTCGAAATTCAATCAACTACCATCTTAGAAGGTCAGGATACTTGACTCGAATTTGATCTTTGTTTTCCCATGTAGCTTCATCCGTTGGATGATTCTTCCAAAGAACCTTGACCAATGGAATAATCCGGTTGTGCTTAATTTTTTCCTTTCGTTCAAGTATCCCTTCCGGTTCTTCCTCGTAAGTTAAATTCTCCTTAAGTTCCACTGGCTGTGGCTCAAGAATATGAGATGAATCTAGAATGTACTTACGAAGCATCGAAATGTGGAATACATCATGAATCCTAGATAACTCAGTTGGCATTGCTAAACGATAAGCCACTGGACCAATTCGTTCAACAATCTCGTAAGGTCCAATATATCTCGGACTCAATTTCCCACGCTTGCCAAATCTCAACACACCTTTCCAAGGAGACAATTTAAGGAAAACTCTATCTCCAACAACAAATTCAAGATCTTTCCTGCGTCTGTCTGCATAACTTTTTGTCTATCTTGAGCTGCTTTTAACTTCTCTTTAATCACTTTCACCATTTTTGTGGCTATCTGAATAAATTCTAGTCCTTCTAATCTCCTCTCCCCTACTTCACCCCCAACAAACTGGCGTTCTACATTTCCTGCCATACAGTGCTTCAAAAGGAGCCATCTCTATACTTGAATGATAACTATTATTATACGCAAACTCCATCAAAACGCAAATGAGAATCCCAACTTCCTTTGAACTCTAGAACACAAGCTATTAGCATATCTTCTAAGGTCTGTATGGTCCTCTCTGATTGACCATCTGTTTGTGGGTGGAAAGCTGTACTGAACTGTAGTTTAGTACCCAAAGCATCTTGCAAACTAGGCCAAAACTTAGAAGTAAATCTAGGATCTCTGTCAGAAACAATAGACACTGGAGTCCCATACAAACTGACTATCTCATCCACATACAACTTTGCTAGTTTACTCAGAGAAAAAGTAGCTTTGATCGGCAAGAATCTTGAAGTTTTGGTCAAATGATCAACAATCACCCAAACAACATCATGTTCATTTTGAGTGCGAGGAAGACCAAATAAGAAATCCATAGTAATATGCTCCCATTTCCACTCAGGAATAGGTAGTGGCTAAAGAAGTCCAGCTGTTTTCTGGCGATCGGGTTTCACCTGTTGGCAGACAAAACATGTCGATACAAACTCAGCAATTTCTCTTTTCATACCACTCCACCAATAATGCTCCTTCAGGGTATGATACATTTTAGTGCTACCTGGATGCATAGCATAACCTGAACTGTGTGCTTCTTCCAATATTTCTTTCTTCAATTCTGGAATATCAGGAACACATAGCCTATTTCCCATAAATAATGCACCATCCCTGATTTCATAGTCTGTTCGCAGGCCAACAGTAACTTCTGCTTCCAAAGTTTTCAATGCCAAATCCTGAAATTGAGCTTCTCTAACTTTGTTTATCAAAGTAGGCCTCACTTGAAAGTGAGCTAAGAGTGCCCCTGTAGTAGTTGTGGACAACTGAGCATGTAAGTTTCTAAATTCACCAATTAAAGCAGCACACATCGCACTAGATTTGGTGGAATGGCTATTGACCTTCCTACTCAAAGCGTCAGCAACTACATTAGCTTTCCCCGGATGATAATCAATTTTGCAATCATAATCTTTGATAAGTTCTAACCATCGCCTCTGTCTCAAATTCAATTGTTTTTGATCAAAGATATACTTCAAGCTCTTGTGGTCAGTGAATATTTGGCATTTTTCACCATACAAATAATGTCTCTAAATTTTTAGTGCCAAAACCACTGCTGCCAATTCCAAATCATGAGTTGGGTAGTTTAGTTCATGCTTCTTCAATTGTCTAGAAGCATAAGCTATAACCTTTCCATTCTGCATTAAAACACAGCCCAAACCTTGGCGTGATGCATCGCTGTAGACTACAAACTCTTCACCTGGAGAAGGAAGTGTGAGTATAGGAGCGGAAATCAATCTACTTTTCAACTCTTGGAAGCTCTTCTCACATTCTGGTGTCCACAAAAATTTTGAATCATTTCGAGTCAAGCTAGTTAAAGGAAGAGCAATTTTGGAAAATCCTTCCACAAATCGATGATATTAACCAGCTAACCCAAGAAAACTTCGCACTTCTGTCACATTAGAAGGGCATTCCTATTTCATCACCGCTTCTGTCTTGATCGGATCTACATAGATACCTTCTGCCGATATCACGTGACCCAAAAATACAACTTTATTAAGCCAAAACTCGCATTTGCTGAATTTCGCATACAATTGCTTATCCCTCAAGGTCTGCAATATATTTTTTAGATGCTCTACATGTTCATCCTTGCTAGGAGAATTTACCAAAATATCATTAATGAAAACAATCACAAATCTCTCCAGATAATGATGCAAAACTCTATTAATCAAATCCATAAATGCAGCTGGGCCATTAGTAAGCCCAAATGGCATCACCAAAACTCATAATGGCCATATCGAGTCCTAAAAGCAGTCTTTGGTATATCTGCATCTTTGATCTTCAGCTGATGATACCCTGATCGCAAATCAATTTTAGAAAATACTGCAGCACCTCGAAGTCGGTCAAACAAATCATCAATGCGAGGTAATGGGTACTTGTTACGAATTGTAACTTTATTCAACTGTCTGTAATCAATACACAGTCTCATTGTACCATCTTTCTTCTTCACAAGTAAGACTGGCGCTCCCCATGGGGAAACACTGGGTCTAATGAAACCCTTATCAACTAATTCCTCCAGTTGTACCTTCAATTCTTTTAACTCTGTTGGAGCCATTCTGTATGGTGCTTGTGAAACAGGTGTCGTCCCTGGAATTAAATAAATAGAGAACTCAACCTCTCTATCTGGTGGTAGTCCCGGAAGATCCTCTGGAAACACATTTGGAAAGTCTCGCATGACAGGGATATCCTCAAGTTTCGAATTAGTGAGTCGAGTGTCAATCACATTAGCTAAATATGCATGACAACCCTTTTTGAGCAATTTACGTGCATCCAAAGCGGATATAACACATGATGGTAAGATTCTGCGTTCTCCAACAAGAACAAATTCAAGTTCTTCTGGCTTCCTGAACACCACTTCCTTGTGGAAGCAGTCGACTGTAGCCCGATGTTCAGAGAGAAAATCCATCCCCAAAATAGCATCAAAATCATGCATATCAAGAGGAATTAAATCTGCCCGTAATTGATGATCATTCACCCTTATCATACAATCTCTATACACATCACCAGCCAAAAGTGATACTCCTACCGGCGTTGTTACAACTAATTCATTATCTAAAGGCTCTAACTTCTTCTCAGCATGATTAGCAAGTGCATAAGAAATAAAAGAATGTGTAGCACCCGAATCAATTAATGTGCGAGCATCTCTACCAAAAATAGATAACATATCAATAACAACATCTGGTGACTCCTCTGCCTCCTTCTGGGTCATAGCAAATACCTTACCCTGAGTCTTGTTACGCCCTGCCTGAGCTCCAGATCTATCAGTACTACCTCTAGCAACATTAGACTGAGCATCGCCAGTCGACCCTACTGAGATGTCCCTCTGACTGTGACTCTGCCCCGCATTGCTAACACCTGGCTGAGGAAATAATATATGTGGTTCGCTACTCTGCTGAGCTTTGATTGGGCAATCCTTCCTCATGTGTCCCGTCTGACCACACTGATAACAGACTCCAACTCCCTTAAGGTACTCTCCTGGATGAAACTTCCCACAAGACTGACACTATGGAAAGCTACGAAAATCAGAACTCTGACTAGGCCTCAATCCCTGAGATCTCTGTATAGATCCCTGTGGATGTATATGACTCCCTCCAGCCTGCTGTATAGAACTTTGACTCCGGCCTGACATCTTACTGAATCCCGAACTCTGAGACTTTGATTTAAAATTTGTAGAATTTGTACCACCTGGCCAAAACCCTTTTCTTTTATTCTTAGACCCTGAAACCCCTGTCTGGCTACTACCTCCAAAACTCGTCTGTGCCATTTGGTTGCGTCCATCTATGATAGCTGTCTCGACCCTCAAAGTCGCTTCTACCAATGACCCGAAATTTTGATGTCCATGAACTATCACATAAGGCCTAATATCTGATCGCAACCCTTGCTCAAAATCGCCTATATTTTTCTCTTTCATCAGTGATTAAGTTACTAGCATACTTGGACAACTCTACAAACCACAAATGGTACTCGGAAACAGACATGAATCCTTGAACTAATCTCAAAAATTCATCACGTTTTGCATCGCGATAAAATGGAGGGTAGTAGGTCTCATTGAAAGCATCTGTAAACATGGCCCAAGTAATAACAATAGGGTCTGGATACCTACATCGATATGACGCCCACCAATCTAAAGCTCCTCCCTTCAACAGAAAAGTAGCAAGACGTAACTTCTTGCCTTCAAGAACCTCCATTACATCAAATATATTCTCCAAAGATTTCATCCAAAGCTCAGCATCAGCTGGGTTGGATGTACCCATAAAAGTTTTTGCTCCAAGTTTCATAGCTCTCTCAATGAGATTATCCTTTTCTGTGTGAATTAGGAGGGAAGCAATAGCTGCAACTATTCTGTTAGTAACAGGGCCAGGCTGTTCCTACATCTGTGCCTTAGGCTGCACCGGAGGATGTGCCTGAGGTTGGTGAACTGATTCTGCGGCCCCACCGGCCTCCCCTACATGTCCTCCATCAGGAGCATTATGAGTTTGAGGAATTGGATTTGGTTGCCTGCGAGTCCTACCACCACGAGCCATGACTCTCTACAATGGTTGACAAAAAAAGATCAATACATATGCAATACGACCCAACAGACTCCGTAACCATGCTCTGATACCACTTGACACGACCCCGTCTCGAATCACCCTAATGGACCCAAGACGTGGCGTGCACCGATGATGAATACCAACTAGATACTGGACCCACCACCAAGACTACTAAAACTTTTCAAATTCTATAAAACTTCTTGTAATACCCCATGATTTTTAAAGAAAATTTGGCAGAGTCCCCTTTAATTATTAGATATAACCTCCCTGTAACAAAATCAACAAATCCTCAAACAACCACATGTAAAATACTGGGAATCCATATCCCTTCACATCATCATATCAAAAATCAAAAGAGCTTATGCCTGCCCATCTAGTTCTTACTACATATCATCCATTCCACTTACATTTGATACATCAACATATCATTCCAATCAACTAAGTACTTGACAAAACAATAACTCGAGAATGGACCGAGTTAAATATATATACATGGATCCCAAAAGAATGATGAAGACTAGAAACATACAACTAAATTATCTTATGGCTCTTTGGCAGGCTTTCCAACTTCCTCTCAAAACTCAAAAGTATCCTGGTAGGGAAAAATGTTACAAAAATATGAGATATTAACTCAGTGAGTGGAGGGTTTGAAAACTAGTTATACTTTTCTCGTTTATATTTCTTTATAAAATCACTGTGCTTTGTAACTATAACTTTTGATTGACACACGAAATTATTTAACTTATTTTGAAAAGAACGTCTAGTTGAAATGAGATCTTTTAAATTCTGAAATCATGGCATAAATAGTAATAACTATTTGATCATGCTCAAAATTCTGTTGAACTGTACTGAGAAGCTGAAATATTGTTCTATGAATAAATATATCATAATGTACTGAAAGAATTACATCAAAGTGTACCCAATGAACAACTTTACCCGAGTACAGAGTACTCTCGATGTACAAGGCAAAGTCATTCAAATCTGATAAGCTAATAATCTGATAAACTATGTCATATGCACATAGACTGCCCCAAAGGCTAAAACACCCTAGTACACGGCCCAAAGCCTATATGTGAATAAGAGTGGGTCCTAAAGACCTCTGATAATCTGATAATATGGTCATACACTGTGGAAACGAATTCACATCAGTGCAGAGCGGGTAATATCACCTGAGTACTTTCTGATGGTTTTTCACAATAATAATTTACATGTAATAAATTCTTTTATAGAATAATGTACTAAATTTATAATTTGATTTGCTTGAAATTTTAAAAGAAGAAGTCTAAAATCATGCTTCTAAACTTGTATTTGCGAAAAGTAATAATTTCTGTAACTTGTCTACTTAATTGAAAACATGAATCGTATGAAAAATTTATGCCATTAAATATTAAAATTTAACTTTAAGGAAAAATAAGTTTCTCCACTCACAGAGATTGTGACTTTAACCTAATTTGGCTGATAGGCCTGGCCAATCTCTGTGTCGCCTCCTGAAAATTAAATTAAAGCATTTGGTCAACTCCAACAATTACAAATATTTAACAAATGCCCAAAATGAAATAACATCATATACAATAATCACAAATTTCATATGCCTCCAACATTACATCCAACCAACCTTCTCTTATGTGAAATATAGCTTCATTATAACTAATGTATTCTTTATTTAACCAATACATCAATGGAATGCTCATTGAAACCAAAACCCCTTTTCAAGAAATTAGTAATGAACTAAATCTTCAACTTAATTACATGGGTAATTTAATCTCCAAGTAAATATCACCAAATTAAGCATTTAAGCATGAAATAATTTAATATAGGCTTCAATAACTCAAACTTGCCCAAATCTTGAATTTAAACCACTATTATTACAAACCCTAGCATGTAACCACAAAGTATTCAACCAAACTTGAATATTTAGCTCAATATCTTTAAGTGAACCATAAATCCATCCAAAAATCTAACATTTAACTCAATAAGCAAAACCCTAAAATCAACACCATATCTCAAATAAATGGGTATTGCCTTACCTCTTGAAGGTGAAAATGAAGTCTTGAAGGTTGAATGGAAATCCCCCTTTTTTTCTTTTTCTTCCTTCCTTTTTCTTTCTTCTTTTTCCTTTTCTTTTCTTTCCACCGATTTTTCTCTCCGCTGCCGAGCTCTCTCTGGTATTGTGTATATGTATGGTTTGTGTTTGTCCCCTAATAACAAGACAATTTAAGTTCGGTAGAAATAGCATGTTGGTCCTTAATTTATTATTCCAATAAAATCCCAAATATAAATGATAATAAGTTAAGTCCCTCAACTTATAATCAAATTTAAATGATCCTCAAAATATTCACTCATTTAAATTGGTCCCCACTTGGATTAAATTAGTCAAAAATAAATGTTGACTTGCTAAAATAATTATTTGACTTGTAAAATCAAAAGATGGTTGTAACAATACACCTAGCAATCATGTCCCTCCACTTAGCACAAAATCCAAATCTCTCCAAGATCGTAAGTAGAAAAGGCCAAGATACTCCGTCATAGGCCTTAGCCGTATCCAGATTGACAAGTACATTACCACCTCTAACTTTCCTGTGCAACTGATGAACCAATTCCTGTGCTAATAAAAGATTATCTAAAATGCACCTTCCTTGAGTGAAACCACTTTGGTTCATAGAGATAATTTTAGGCAAAATAGAAGCCAATCTATTATTAAAAACTTTAGTGATGAGTTTATTGAATACATTACATAGACTGATTGGCCTATATTCTTTCCAGCTCCTGGGAGAATCAGTTTTAGGTATCAACACAATGGAAGTGGCAGTGAGTGACCCCAACTGGCAGCTGTTTCCTAGCAAAGAAATCCTCAAAAGCTTCAAGTAAATCCATTTTAATGATGTCCCAACAATGTTGAAAGAAGAATCCATTAAATCCATCAGGACGTGCACAACTATTAGCATTTATCTCAAAAATGGCCTGCTTGATTTTCTCCTCAGTAGGCATCTTAACAAAGTAAGAATTATCTGCTTCAGTCATTAAATTTGGAATGCAGTCCAGTAAGTCGTTGTGTTCTTCAATAGTCTCAGCAGAGAAAAGATCATGGAAAAATCGGATAGCAAACTAGTGAATTTCCCCAGCATCAGTACACACCAAGAATCATCTGAAAATGATATCCCCTTAATTTTATTTCTATGCCTAGTTGCTTGAACCTTGGCATGAAAATACTTAGAGTTTCTATCACCTTTTGAAAACCATTGGGCACATGCCTTTTGTCTCCAGAAACTTTCCTCGTCAGCCAATAATTTATTAAGCAGAGCAAATGCTTTAGAAGCTGCACATCTGTTCTCAGCTGTAGGATTAGCAGCAAATTCTCTTTCCAATATCTGTACAACTTCAAATAAATATCAATATACACCTCCAACTTTTCCTTACATCAAATGTCCTAAATTACCAGTACATATATATCTTTCTTAGCCAATGTATCAAATATCCAGGAGCCTACTTCCTATTTGCAGGAACGTAAATCTCCAGATTGGATGGTAGCCATGAAGAGGGAGTTAGCAGCTTTGGAATGCAATCAAACTTGGGAATTGACCACACTTCCATCTGGTAAGAAAGCCATTGGATCCAAATGGGTGTAAAAGGTAAAATTAAACCTTGATAGCACTGTAAACAGATTTAGGGCCAGATTGGTGGCCAAGGGTTATCACCAGCTGCTTGGAATTCATTACACATACAGTTTTTCCCATGTGGAAAAACTGGTTACTGTTAGAATCTTCCTAGCTGTAGCCAATGCCTAATCTTGGGGATTACATCAACTTGATATAAATAATGCCTTTTTACATGGTCACGTTGATGAGGAAGTTTTTATAAAACGTCTAGAGGGATTAGATGGTGTACAACCTGGTCAGGTTTGCAAGTTGAAAAGAAGCTTGTATGGTTTAAAAGAAGCTTCTAGGCAATGGAATGTGGAATTTTGTAACAAGCTTTTAGATTTTGGTTTTATCCCATTAGCCCATGATCATTGTTTATTCCTCAAAAGTTGTTCAAGCTCTTTTTTGGCCCTATTGGTATATATTAATGATGTTCTAGTGATTGGTAATAATGAGGATGATATCAAGGAAGTTAAGAATTTTTTATACAAATTTTTTACCATCAAATATTTAGGACATGCTAAATATTTTTTAGGTCTTGAGATAGCAAGAACTTTATCATGAACTTACATAAATCGAAGGAAGTATGCCCTAGACATCATCCAGGATGCTGGTCTTCTAGGGACAAAGCCCACTTTTACACCTTTTCCTAAGGATGTTAAACTTTCAGCAGATAATGGACCACTTCTTTTTGAACCAGATCAGTATAGGAGACAGGTTGGAAGACTTTTATACTTAAATTTGACTCATCCACATATTACTTTCCTAGTGCCGCAGCTTAGTTAGTTTATCAGTTCACTTTGTAAAGCATTGGGGGTGCAGCTATTTATCTCCTAAGATACCTTTAAGGGTGTCCATCCAAGGGCCTATTTTATTCAGTGGTTTTATATTTTAACTTTACAACTTATTGTGATGCTGATTGGGCCTCTTGTTTGGATAGCAAAAAGTCCATTACTGGTTATTGTATTTACCTATTACATGCTTTGGTTTCCTAGAAATCCAAGAAGCAAACCACCATCTCCAGATCATCTGCAGAAGTAGAATACTGGAGCTTGGCCAGCGCTTCATATTGTTGTTAATCAAGCAGCCCTTCATATTGGTGCGATAATCAAGCAGCCCTTCATATTGTTGTTAATCATGTTTTTCACAAACGTACCAAGCACTTGGAGATTGATTGTCACTTAGTTCGAAGTAAGTTTAAACAAGGATTCATTCATCCTCAGTTCATCACTTCTCAAAAACAACTGACTGATCTCTTCACCAAAGCTCTATGTGGTCCACAGTTTTCCACATTGATTTCGAAGTTGGGCTTGGTTGATCTCCACCAAGCTCCACCTTGAGGAGGGAATGTACAAATTCATCTTGATTTTATATTTTCCCTCGTGCTTCAGTCTCACATTTTGTTGTCTCACGTTTTCTTTCATAGTTTTTCAAGATACTTCTTCCTTTTATTTTAGTCAAAATCGTGTTTGGATAGAAGTCGTGTATCCTTTTCTTTTGAGTTAGTTAGCACCACTTCTTCCGATTGGTCATTGTATTCCTTTTCTATTATGATTTTGTATTATATCGGATGGCAAACTACTGAATTCCCCCCCCCCCCACCCCACCCGCCCTTTTTTCTTCATCAAATGGGTTTTTGCTTCGATTTTAATCTTCTGTTTAGTTTATTTTCTATTTTGGAAATCTATAGATTTAAATTCTTCTTTTGTTGTTTTTGAGAACTTTTCTCTCTGTTATTATTTTTTTTATATGGATTTCAATTTTATGGATTTTTTTTTAATCTTGAATCTTGAGGTAGATGATTTTTCCACGAAGCAACTAGATGATTTTTATGATTACTAGTATACACGATCATTTATTACTTATATATATCAAATTTATATTTTAACATATGAAACGAATATTTAATTAAAAATGAGAAAGAAATGAAGACAATTAATTACAAAGGTACATTATACATAGTCGTACATGAATTTATAATTCGTTCAAAATTAAAATTTCTAATTACAAAATGATACAAAGTACAAACAATAATAAAAAATAATTTTAAAAAGTTAAGTGAAAAAGTTGTAAATTAAAATAACTTAAAGATTTAATCATTAAATAATAAGTTTGAAAATAATTTTTGTTTTTACTTACAAAAAAAAAGGAAAATAATTTTAAAAATATACATTTAATTATTGCTACAAAAATTACTTTAATTATTTAATTTAAAAAATAAATAATAAAAAATATTTTTAAAAGTTAAAAATTTAATAAGTCTAGATAAATATTATATAGTAGTGGTTCTAATATAATCTAAATGTAATATTAAATAGTCAACAGATGAATTATCCAAATAGTGAACCATATTGTAATCAAACATTTATTAACCAAATAAATATTAATCGAATAGTTAACAACATTGTATTAACAAACCGTGTTCATATTAAACCACTAAATATTAACCAAATAGTTAATTATATTGTAATCAAACATTTATTAACCAAGTATAGTTAACATGAAGATTTAATCATTACATAATAAGTCCCTGTTTGGTATTCATTAAAAAGAAAAAAAAAATTATTACAGTATTCAATTTTAATCACATATTTCAATATTAAAGTATTCTACACATAAATCCAACTTTTTTTCTATTTTCAACCACACAAAATCACATCAATCACTATTCAATTCAAAACATTTTTAAATAATGTACATCAAGTTTGGAAATAATTTTTGTTTTTACTTAAAAAAAAGGGAGAATAATTTTAAAAATATACATCTGGAAAAGTATTGTTACAAAAATTACTTTAACTATTTAATTTAAAAATTTAATAAACTTAGGTAAATATATTAGTTGTTTGAAAATAATCCAAATATAAACTTAAATAGTCAACCATGCATTAACCAAATAAATATTTATCAAATAATTAATCATGTTGTAGTCAAACATTAATTAACTAAATAGTTAACCAAATTGTGTTCACACTATGTGTTCACATTGAACTACTAAATATTAACCAAATAGTTAAACCACATTATGTTCACACCATGTGTTTACACTAAACCACTCCCTTACTTTTAAATATGTAAAGATTTTTATGGCTAATAGTGGTAAGCGGTGCACGATCATTTGTTACTTACATATATCAAATTTATATTTTAACATTGAATATTTAATTAAAAATGAGAAAGGAATGAAGACAATTAATTACAAAGGTACATTACACATAGTCGTACATGAATTTATAATTAGTTCTAAATTAAAATTTCTAATTACAAAAGGATACAAAGTACAAACAATGATAAAAAATAATTTAAAAATGTTAAGTAAAAAAGTTGTAAATTAAAGTAACATAAAGATTTAATCATTAAATAATAAGTTTGAAAATAAATTTTGTTTTTACTTACAAAAAAAAAAAAAAAAAAAGAAAAATAAATTTTAAAATATACATTCAATTGTTGGTACAAAAATTACTTTAATTATTTAATTTAAAAAATAAATAATAAAAATATTTTAAAAAGTAAAATTTTTAATAAGTCTAGGTAAATATAGTAGTGATTCTAATATAATCCAAATTTAAACTTAAATAGTCAACAGATAAATTAACCAAATAGTTAACCATAGTGTAATCAAACATTTATTAACCAAATAAATACTAATCAAATAGTTAACAACATTGTATTAACACACTGTGTTCATACTAAACCACTAAATATTAACAAATAGTTAATTATATTGTAATCAAATATTTATTAACCAAATATAGTTAACATGAAGATTTAATCATTACATAATAAGTCCCTATTTGGTATTCATTAATATATATATATATATATATATATATATATATATATATATATATATATATATTTAGAGCATTCAATTTTAATCACATATTTTAATATTAAAGTATTCTACACATAAATTCAATTTTATTTTTTTTCTATTTTCAACCACACAAAACACATCAATGTCTATTCAATTAAAAATATTTTTAAATAATGTACATCAAGTTTGGAAATAATTCTTGTTTTTACTTAACAAAAATAAAAGGGAGAATAATTTAAAAAATGTACATCTAGAAAAGTGTTGCTAAAAAATTATTTTAACTATTTAATTTAAAAATTTAATAAACTTAGGTAAATATATTAGTAGTTTGAAAATAATCCAAATGTAAACTTAAATAGTCAAAGATTCATTAACCAAATAACATATTTATCAAATAACTAATCATATTGTAGTCAAACATTAATTAACCAAATAGTTAATCAAATTGTGTTCACACTATGTGTTCACATTGAACCACTAAATATTAACCAAATAGTTAAACCATATTGTGTTCACACTAAACTACTACCTTACTTTTAAATATATAAAAATTCGGTACACTAGATGATTTTGTCACGAAACAACTTTCGCACAACGTTGCTTGGGTATTATAAGCTTATTGTATGCCATAGAGCACAAAGGAGATCAAGCCTTGACTTCTACTCAAGGTTAGAGAAATGGTAACAATTTTTTATTTTTCCTTTCCTTACTCCTCATTGCATAAATTTACATTTACACTGCTTTCTTAATTAGGTGAACTGGCGCATGCTCTGTGATTCTTGGCATCTATTGTATCTCAAAGCTTTTTTGCATTCGATAACATTCTTGAGCTACATAAGAAGTTCCTGGAGATTTTTGGTGGTGTCAATAGAATTTTTGAACTTGAAGATCTTTTGAATGCTGCTCAACATGGTGTGTGTTCTCCAATCTTTACTGTATCTATTAATTCTTTATTTTATTTTTTGGCATAGGACTCAAAGTTTGATAACGATTATGCTCATTCTTGCCAATAAAATTCCAAATACATGGTACCATTGTTGGAGAAAATTCCAATTTTTGACTAGTTTGCATGGTTTAAGTTTCTTCTATTTGTTAAAATAATTGGTTGGTCCATACAAGATTGCAAAACGGGCTTTTGTAAAAATGGTTTAATTAGTGGACAATTACTTTAGTGGTTAATCTACTTGTTTCGCTCAAGAAGTGAACTCTCACTAATAATTAAAAGGATTCAAACAATGTGTAAGGACCAACAATCTTTTGAGACAAAGTTCTAATAATATATTTTTCACTCTCATTTAACCATTTAACCACAGCCTCTCTTTTCTCCTCTTTCTTTTGCAATTTATCCAATTTTTTTCTTTTTGCTGCCCGTTCACACCTCATTCTTTCCTCATAAATTTCTTTCTGAATCTTCTAAATCACCTTCGGATCAATCTCTGCTCCCCTCTTAACCCCAATTCCATCCCTAGGCTTATGATCATGCCTATAATGTCTTTCATTACTACGGTTTGTTTGAGATCGCTCCTTTTTCATTTTGGCCCTTTTTTCATCTAGTGTATCCAACCTCGTCTTAACTTCATCCAAAAACCTCCACGCACAATATTTATCGTTATCCCTTCTAGATGAAATTCTTTCTTGAAATTTGGACATTGTGGAATTTATGTGGAATGAAATGGAAAAGAACAATAACACAAATGATTAAGAAATTCAAGAAATTAGTTCTTGAATTTTGGAGTGACTTTTTTTTTGTTATATAAATCCGAAATTCGACTACGAGTTCAGCAGAACAAACGGAATTAAATTCGGATAAGAATTGAATGAAATAAACACTTTTGATGTTTTGTTCGAATTTTTATGGATCAAAATTGAAAATTTTTACTAGCACGAAGAATAAGAAGAAACAAGAAAACTCAAGGAAAAAAAGACTCAACAACAAGATATGGATAATTCTTATGGCATACTTGATGATAAACATAAGAATTAAACTGGGATAGAATAAACCTGAATTCAGAGTCCAGCTCTGATACCAAATGGCGAGAAACGAAGCGCAGAATTAACGCCGGAAAGTTCCTAACCCAGGTTTGTTGCGGACAGTGGAATCTTGACCCAGACTTCATGACGCGGAATCGACCCATCAAATCACTTTCACAATCAAACCCAAGACTAACTAATCCCATGCTCCATTTATCACTAAACAGAAAGATTATGTTTTCCCCAAAAACTATCCAAGAACCAAAAATAGGGTCAAGAAGAGGAGACTTGCCTTGAATTTGATGATGAAAAGATGTATATTACTTGCCAAGAGTGAGATGGGATGAAAGATAGATGTAGGACTTGAGATTGGTTGAGAGCAATCGAGAGATATGAGAAAACTGTGGTCGAGGGTTTTGAAAAATGAAGGGGCACATTCTATTTTGAAAAACGTGAACTCAGTCCTCGATAACAATGCATAGCCGCACAAACCAAAATTTTACCCTCTGTTAATTTCATGGTGACATCGTGGCTGAGCCTAAAGTAACCTCGTGGCTGCACGCATTACCGGAAGGGCAAAAAATTTTTGACTTTTGTTTTGTAAATTCAACCACTCATTTAGTTCTAACGGATTCATTTTGAAATCATGGGCTCGACTCACTTTTTCTCACAAATGAGTTGGTATGAATGACACCATATATTAACCAAATTCACATGAACACAATGATTTACATGATGAAGTTTTCTAGTACTAAATATGTGCCATTTGTGCTCACATGTCCAAATTTTATCCCTTCCATTGTATTGCTTATTTCATCCACAAATGAATGTACCTAGAATGTCTTGACCCTAATTTGACACCCCCACCATGTATGCATTACAAAAATTCCAAAAATGCAAATATCCTAAATTTTAAATGTAATGCAAGAAGTAATGCAAAATACTAAATAAAAGGATACTAATGGTTGGGTTGCTACCCATCAAGCGTTATGTTTATAGTCTCAAGCCAGACTTTTTGTTGTCATCACTCCGGCACTGCAATATCGATGATTGATTTTTCTTTCGGAAAGTCAACCTCGAAATAGTGCTTAATTCTTTGCCCATTGACTTTGAAGTGACCCTTCTTAGGATGATGAAGTTCAAAAGTAACATATGGAAATGCCTTAGCAATTGTAAACAGCCCCGACCATCGAGATCTCAATTTTCCCGGGAACAATTTCAAACGTGAATTATATTGAAGAAATTTATTGCCTACTTGAAATTCCCTCTTTTGAATGTGTTTGTCATGCCACTTATTAGTTCGATCCTTGTATATAGATGCATTTTCATAGGCTCCAATGCGGAACTCATCCAGGGAATTAAGCTGAAGAAATCTCCGGTCTTTTGCCACATCCATATCAAGATTTAACTGCTTGAGCACCCAGTATGCCTTGTGCTCAAACTCAACTGGAAAATGACATGAATTTCCATAAACCAACTGAAAGGGAGACATACCAGTTGGGGTCTTCAAAGTTGTTCTGCATGCCCATAGTGCATCATCAAGCTTGTGAGCCCAGTCTTTTCTAGAACCCTTTACAGTAGTCTCCAAGATTCTCTTAAACTGCTTGTTTGAAGTTTCCACTTGCCCACTAGTCTGGGAGTGATATACAGTTCCCATGAGATGATGAGTTCCATATTTTTCCAAGACTGCGTTGAACAATTTATTATTGAAATGAGCTCCTCCATCACTGATTATTGGTCGTAGTGCTCCAAACCTAGTGAAAATATTTTTTCTTATGAAATCAACCACTATCCGTGCATCATTCGTTGGAGTTGCTTTTGCTTCCACCCACTTGGATACATAATTAACAGCAACCAAGATGTATCTGTTGCTGTAGGAATGGGGAAATGGACCCAAGAAGTCTATCCCCCATACATCGAACACCTCCACCTCAAGACATTATTAAGTGGCATTTCTTTTCTGAAAGATATGTTCCCCGTGCATTGACACCTGCCACATGCCTTCATAAAAGAAAATGCATCTTTAAACAAAGTAGGCCAATAAAATCCACATTGCAACACCTTAGCGGCAGTTTTATTGGCTCCTATATGTCCTCAATGTTAGCTAGAAACACACTGCAAGTACACGTATCGCATACAAGTGATAGTAGACTAAATGAGTCCGGTTTATCGATCCCACAAGGATTGTCTTTTACAATTATACATCTAGTTTAATCAATTTTAAGAAGAAACACATACAATAAAGTTTGGATTGGGAAAGTCCTAGTACTAGAATTTAAATCACAATTATAAATAAACACTAGAAAAATGGTGATAACTTGATGATGAAGGAGTGTTGGGATTCTTGATTCCACTTGACCATTACCTAATTGAATTATCAACAAGCAAAAAGACACATAATTTATTAATCATGTTAGACCCGATTTTCCAAGCTTAGTCAATTACCTCTCTCGAGTGAAATCAACCCTAATTAGTGGAATTAACCTACTATATCTCTATGTCGATTAAAACACACCAATTGCATTAAAGCTTTGTGAAAATAACTCAATGAATCATCTAGGGTTTTAGTTATATCTCTATCCTAAACAAGAACCTAGAGCAAATATTGTATTTATCTAGAATACACAACAATTTTTCAATAATTGCACATCCCATGAAATCCAAGCATAAATGTGGCCACAATAAATGCAAGTCAATAAATACAACAATAAATGCACAAGATAACAAATAGCCTAAATTCTTAATACAAGTATTAAAATCAACTAAGCTAGGTCAAGTTTCATCAATCATCCCAACACAAAATAGTTTAGCCCATGATGAAATAACAATAAAACTCAAGAATTAAATACATCATTTCAACAATAGATAAAAATAGATGAAGAAATATGAAGATTAACAAGAAAACTTCCCTTCAACAATGGTTAGCGCTTCAAAACATCAATGTTTCTCCACAATGTTGTAGGTATTTCTCCCCTAAATCAACATTCATCAACCAACCTAACTAATTACAATGGAAAATTACAAGAAATTAGCAAGAAGATGAAGAACAAAATGAGAGAAAAATGAGTTATGGGGTGAAAAATGGAGTAAAAGTTATGAACCCTAGCCAAAAAGTGCCCTAAATACCCCCATTTTCGCGTAGATCCGCGTTCTCAGCTTTTGGGCTGAACCGGGTCGGCCCCAAATATTTTTCAAAATTATGACCACGCAATCGCGTGGTTGGGCTGAAAACTCTCGGGTTGATTTTTTGCCTGATTTCGAGAACGCGACCTGGTCAAGACACGCGATCACGTGGTGCACCTGGCAGCTCCGTCCTCTAATGATTTGCAATTGGGTCCTCAACTTTCAATGTAGATCAACTTGGTCCCCAAAGTTTCCAATTTATTTCAATTGAGCCCTTCCAAAAGTGCATTTGAGTCCGTCAACTTTGGAAACTTGCAATTTAGTCCTTTGATCAATTGCACATGGATCCACAACTTTTCAAAAGTGACAATTTGGTCCCCAAACTTTGACTCTTTGAAGGATTTGATTCTTTTCTCGTGCTTTCTCCATGTATTTAAATGTTGAACCTATTTAACTACAAAATATGCACAATTCAGTAGGTATTTGTCCAAATTACTCAAAAAATACCACCAAAAATATATGAAATATGCATGTAGAATGCACTCAACACTCAGTATGGGGAAGAATGGCACTTCTCCATAATATGAGTCATCTCTTCATCTGGAACACACCTTCTAATGATTTGATCTGGTCCTTAGTGATACAAGTATGGATCTTCCCAATACAAGTACTTGATATCACTGAAGAACTTCTTCTTCTGCTGATAAGAGAAATGAGATGGAATGAAGTTACTGGCCAAGTAATTCACCTAATCTGCAAACCATGGTCCCTTGTTTTATTTTGGTTCTTGTATCATGTTTGTTATCATCATCAATTGTTCATCAAGGAACATCTCCTTAATTCCCTCCGCTTCACCCTGAGTTGTCTGCTCAAGTCTAGACAAGTGATCTACTACTTAATTTTCTGTTCCTTTTTATCACGAATCTCATGTCAAACGCTTGAAGCAACAATAGCCATCTAATCAACTGAGGTTTTGCATCTTTCTTCCCGAACATATATTTTTAAGTCGAATGATCAGTGTATAAAACAACTTTGGGCCAAATGAGATATGATCTGAATTTTTCAAAAGCGAATACCACCGCCAAAAGCTCCTTCTCAGTTGTTGCATAATTCCATATTGGGGACACCCCCATAAATGAAAAAAAATAGCATTGAAATTTGAAAAGATGTTTTCGAGTCCTAAATGAACTCTGATAGCTAAATCTGATTGTACGTCATGGCATAGCGGTGAGTTTGATCTGTCCCGCTATTCTGCTTCTAAAAAGGTATTATGGGGAAAAATTTGTGCTCGAACGATAAATCTGCAATTTACTATTTTTTCACTTTCAATCCATTTTTTTTATCAACGAAGCCATCTATTATACATCGTTCACTTCCACCTCTAAAGAACTCGAACTTGAACTCGAGTTATAATCTTGATAGGGAGTCTCATCATCTTTGTGGAAGTTGTACAAATCTCCGACATTGAACGTACCAAAGACATCCACAGAAGTTGGCAAATCAATAATGTAGACATTATTGTTAATTCACTTAAGTACCTTGAAAGATTCATATTTTCTTGATTTTAGCTTGTTGTAAGTACCAACGAGAAACATCTCATTTCTCAGAGAGACAATCACCTAGTCTCCTTCCTGAGATTATTTATCTCGTCGATGTGAATCTATCTTGGCCTTATACTTTGAATTAGTCTTCTCCAGCTTATGTTTAACTTTTTCACAAACTATTAACACCTCTTCAGCCAATGTTCAGCAATAATACTCTTGCTACTACCTTTAGGTAATTTTACCAAATCCATCTAATATGAAACCTCTGTCTACATAATAGCAAACCCGGACATGTCTATAGCAGTATAAAATGCGTTGCTGTAAGAAAACTCAACTTGAGGTATTACAAGATCCCACTATTTGAGCTTATCTCCACAAATACTTTGAACCGTGTTTCCTAGGGTACGATTAGTGACTTCAGTCTATCCGTCGATTTATGGATGGGTAGTACTACTTTGATTCAAATTTGTCGCAAATAATTTTTACTATGTAATCCAAAAGTGCCTCAAAAACTTTGTATCTTGATATGAAGTGATAGACTTGGGAACTCTATGAAATTGAACCCCTCCTTGGAAAAACAATTTTACAACTTTCGATACATATGAGGCCTTTCAACAAGCGATGAAATGAACCATCTTGGAGAACTTGTCAACTACCACAAAAATAGAATCTACATTCCACTGAGTACGAGGTATTCCAAGAAAAAAATCCAAAGAGGGATCTTGCTATATACTTTGAAGAACATGAAATGGCATGTATAATCCGGCATTCTACACTTGAACCTTCGACACCTAACAAGTGTAATATTTTCTAACAATAACTTCAACATCTCGCTTCAATTGTACCATTAATACCTCTCCTCCAAATTGGCTATTGTCTTGTCACGCCCCAAATGTCCACTTAACCTCCGTCATGTAGATACCTAATCAATTTCTCATGTAAGGATGAGACTGAATGCAAAGCTAATTGTCGTTGAACAAATACCTTTAGTCGATGCAGAAACCTACCACTGTTTCCTGGTTCACACAAGCTCCAAACCTGTCTAAAACTGTAGGTAGAGCATACAACTCCTTCAAACAGTCAAATCCAATAACTTCTTACGTTAGTGTGACCATCAAAGATGCTCTCCGGCTAAGAGCATCGACAACTCAATTCAAACTTCCAGATTTATGTTTCATTACGAAACAAAATTTCTAAAAGAAAATCATCCGCCAAGCATGAATCTTGTTGACATATTTCTAACTATTGAGAAATTTGAAGGCTTGATGATTAGTGGATAACACAAGCTCATTCTACACTAGATAATTCTCCAATTGATTCAAAGCCCTTACAACTACATAAAGTTCGTAGGTACTCCATCTCTGCTTTCACGAAGTTTTTCACAAAAGAAAGTGGCATATTTCTTCTCTTGGAAAAGTATAATTCCTGTACCCGTGCCACTTGCGTCACATTCCATTTCAAAGACTTTATAGATGTAGCGCCCCGAGTTCCGTATACCCGGTTCACTACGTCATTTTCTGTCTAAATTTTTCGAATAATATTTTTGCGGAAGAAATAATTGAAATTCATTTTTGGCAACATTAAATAAACTGTAATGGCCGATAAAATTGAAAACATTTATGAAACCATTTGAAATAGTAAATCGAACCATTAATATTGTAAAGAAATTGCCAATGTCATAATTTCTCAAATAAATGAACTTCTCTAAATTATTCGATTGTTTGGAAAAATACGAAAATCATTAACGTCAAACTTTCAACCGTTTAACGATTATTGCCACCATCATTCATCGCTCGCCACCGTCTTCGAAATCTGCAAAACTGTTAAAAAGTAGGGTGAGTATTTCATGGGGGAAATACTCAGTAGACTCATCGCAAATTAATTTAATTTATAAGATGATTAAACACATAAATCCCGGCTCTTTATAAAACGGGCATTGATAGAGCTTCTTTATAAAACGGCTCTTGATAAAACTCATATTGTGCATTACAGCACGAGACATATTGTGAAAATAATAGGCTCTTTGAAAAACATCTCTTTGAAAATAGCTCTTTGAAAACAGCTCTTTGAAAACATCTCTTTGAAAACAGCTCTTTGAAAATAGCACTTTGAAAACATCTCTTTGAAAATAGTTCTTTGAAAACAACTCTTTGAAAACAACTCTTTGAAAATAGCTCTTTGAAAACATCTCTTTGAAAATAGTTCTTTGAAAACAGCTCTTTGAAAACAGCTCTTTGAAAACATCTCTTTGAAAATAGCTCTTTGAAAACAGCTCTTTGAAAAACATATACTTATAAAACACATTTTAATTATGCCAAGCATAATTTTCTTTTGAAAGCATAGGGATCCTTTCCATCATAACATAGGATAAGATCGAAATCCTCATAAACATAAGAATTTTACCGAACTTCGGTGGCAAGAATTCTTATGTAGTAAGTATACCAAGCATAATTTTTGAAATTCATAGGGATCAATTGCATCATAACATAAGCTAGGATCGAAATCCTCATAAACATATGCGACAGGAATTTTACCGAACTTAGGTGGCAAATCCTCATAAACATATGGAAACATAGGAATTTTACCGAACTTCGTGGCAAATCCTCATAAACATAGGAGACACAAGAATGTTACCGAACTTCGTGGCAAGAATTCTTATGTGTAGCGCTACTAAAACTCCGGTCCCCTTAACATATCATAACTTATCATATGGGACCCATAACAATCTTGGTAGATTGATTTCATAGCAATGATCCAAAAAAACATTTTCGTGAAGCATAGGGTATACTTACTTTTCGTAAAAACATAAAGTATATTTTCTTTTCATAAAAACATACTTACTTTTCATAAAAACATAAGGTATATTTACCTTTCATAAAAACATACTTGCTTTTCTTAAAAATTGACTTTCACAAGTCACATGACATTCATATGAAATCATAATTTAAATCAATTAATAAGTGCGAGTCTACCTCAAATCCGACGAGTGCAAAGTTGAGCGGGAATGACTTCAATTTCTTTAAATTCTCCGTACGCGTCTTAGCCAATAAGTCACTTTAGTCTATCGAATATATAGTTCAAAATGATAAATTATAATTTGAAGACTAAAATTGATGTTTTGAAAGTTGAGGGACTAAAATGAATATTTTCAAAGTTCAGGGACTAAAATGAATATTTTGAAAGTTGAGGGACTAAAATGAATACTTTTGAAACTTGGGCTTAAAATCAAATAAAGTAAATCAGCAAGGACTGAATTGATCAGATTTTTTAAAATGAAAGGGCTGATTAAAATCATTTAAAACTTTGGGACTGAAATGGATAACTTTAAAAGTTGGGGACTGATTTGAAAAACCTTTAAAGTGAAAGAGGCTGATTTGAAACATTTCAAACTTAAGGACTGATTTGAAATAACTTTTAAAAGAATTGAAAGGGCTGAATTAAGACATTTTAAAACATAGGGACTGAATTGAAAGGCTTTAAAACTTCAGGGACTAAACTGCAGATTCTGAAAATTAATATAATATCAAAACATTTACTCCCTCTCTCATTCACGATCTGAATCAGACAGAGAGAGAGGCGTGCGAAATCAGGGAAAGAGACAGTGGTCGCGACCGGCTGCTGAAATTGATGTCCGGCAGGTGGTTTCGCCGGTGAAACACCGGCAGAAAGGTGGCGGTGAGTGGCGACACAGATGGTGATTCAAAAATTGGGATCTGGGCGTGAGTTTTAGGTGTAAAACCGTGTGAAACCGAAGCTAGGGTTCGCGGTTTAGGTCGTGATTTTCCGGCGAAGAGGTGGTCTGAGGTGAGGTAAGTAACTGAGTTCACTTATTTCTTATTTTGATTTTGAGTTTGGGGCTGGGCTTGGAGATTCGAGGTTGGGCAGTGTTGAGGCGGTAGTGATCGCGAGTGACTGCAGAGGCGATCTTGGAGTTAATGGTGGAATTGGTGACTGGAGCTGGAGGTGGTGATTCTGGTTAAAGCAGGTTGTGGTTTGCAAAGTGAGGCTTGGTCGTGAAGGGTGGTGCTGCTGCTGATTACGGATTGTGCAGTTGGGTTAATACTGCAGTGGTGATGGCTGGGTTGAATTGTGCAGTTTGGTGATGATGATGATTGGTGGTGCTGCAGGGGTGGTGACGGTTGTGTAGTGATGGTGGCTGCAAATTTGGGTGTAACTGCTGGAATTGTGAATGTAACTGATTGGTGATGAAGATGATGATTCTGAGTAATTGGCGAGACTGTGGAAGAATGTGGAGTTCGTGAAGTGTTGTGAATTTGAGATTAGCAGTTGGCTTTGGGTGGTGAAGTTGCAGTTGATGAGTACAGATGGTGGTGGCTGGATTCGGCTGCAAATGGAATTTGAAACTGACCATGAAAATCTGAATGTAGTGGACTATATATATATAGAAAGTGTGATTGAAGGCAACAAGCTGCTCAATTCGTGGCTGCATATGGTGATAAAGGAGAAAGAAAACCTTTGCTGGAAAGAATGGTTGAAGTTGAATGTGGGTTGATTGATGATTTTTGGTGAATAATAAATGTAGAAATGGATGATGGTTGCAGCTGTCATTGATGCAAATTTGGGAATTGAAAATGATATAGTGTAGGCAAGCTTTTGGCCATAGGATGATGATGTTGAAGAATATTAGGTGTAAATGTAGAAAAATAAATAGAAAAGAAATGGATTGGTGGAGACAAAGTTGAGTGGTATATTGATGATGCTTTGCTTGTACAATTATGGTTGAATTGTTTTCGTATGATGAATAGTGATAAGAGGTTGAATTGTAATGATGTTGATTAGTGGATGGAATGATGAAAAAAAAAAACGTGGGTGGAGACATATAGATTGGAAATGAGGTGTAATTTGGACTTAAAATAATTTAAATAAGAAAAATGGAATTTAAAATGCTTTTGACAATAATACTTAAAATAATATAATTTTAGAAATTCGGATTTTAATTTAAAATCGAACAAATTCGATATTTCTTGACTTGGCTAGACGAATCCGTCGCGGCGTTAACTTCAAAATAATGGGTGAAATAGTAGCGACACAATTTTCTAAATATTAAAATAATTATTTATTGCATAAAAATTCTGGGTCGCTACAATAGAAGCTTGGAAAAGCTAATATCGAACCAGTGCACAACTTCTCCTTGATGAGGGCTAAGCTCTTATCTTGTTTATCTCCCCAACTAAGTATTCACTTCTTCAAACATTCAGTAAGTGGTGACACTATTATGTCAAAATGCCGAACAAATCGTCTATAGAAGGTGGCTAAACTGTAGAAGCTTATTACATCATCATAGACTATCTTTGGAGTCGGTCATTCTAGAATTGCCCTTGTCTTCTCTTCATCCACTCGTGTACCAGCCTCACCAACCACAAAATCTAGAAACAGCAAGTTATTTGTGCAGAATGTACACTTCCTTAAATTTACATATATCTTCAAAGCATCTAGGACTTCCCTCAAATTATTCAAATGCTTTCCTTTGGTCATGTTGTGAATGATGATATCATCGAAGTTCCTTACAACAAAGAAACCAACAAAAGGATGAAGAATCTGGTTCATTAGTGTCATGAAGGTACTTAGGACATTCATCAATCTGAATTACATTACCAACCATTCAAAAAGTCCATCTTTACTTTTAAAAGTCGTTTTCCACTCAACTCTGAGGCTGATACGAATCTAATAGTAGCCACTTTGAACATCTATTTCTGAAAACGCCTTAAAACCCTCCAGTACATCCAACATGTCCAACATACATGTCCCACGTTCCATCCTTCTTTGGCACCAAGAGGATAAGTACTACGCAAGGACTCATACTCATCCTTATTGTAACACCCCAAGTTCAAGATTTTTAAACCTAGGCGTTTTAACTTTCCTTTACTTAAATGCAGAAACATATCGTGTAAAATCTCAAATTTTTCATTTTTTATTATAAAATTCTACAAAAATTTCGGCAGAGTCTCCTTTATAAATTGAACTTAACTAATCTGTAGAGAGACATCATAACCATTTTTAAAACATACATTTCAACCCATTCAATTCCAATCATTACCAAAACCATTCAAAAATCCCATACTCCTCAACATATAGTCACAAATCAATAAACATTAACAAATGAAATCAGAGGTAATTTAACCTCTAACATGATACTAATACCTAATTCAAAACTAACTCCAACCAAACAATTATCAATAATAAATGAATTAAGAAATAATTAATGAGAAACTTGAGTAAATTCTAATTTAAATTTATTTTCAAAAATTGAAAGCGGGTATAGCCTGAGTTTGACACCAAGTGCTCTCCGCGTCTCATCTAGCTTTCATCACCTGAAATATTGGGGAGGGATTGGGGTAGTAAAATTTATGCACGTGATGCATGCTCATGACATGAAATGCCTTAGACCATTCAACGTATGTATCCCCATTTACTTTACTTTTCAAGACTTTCATACTTTCCAAACTTTCACTAAAATATTACCAAAAACTTTAACTTCATTTTCATCGTGAGCTCACTTAGTGTATCTTCTAGCCAATCAGAATGCAGTGGGCACTTTTCTTTATTTGGAACCAGGTTATCACTTTTCCACCGCGTAGCAGTTTAAAATTTACCACCGCCAAGCGGTTTAGCAATCGTCACCGCAAAGCAGTTTAATATTCACCACTGTAACAGCGGTTTAATTCGGGTACACCAGTCCCCCACGCCCCATTTTCCACTCACACTTTTCATGGCGTAGAAGTACACACATTCTTTCTTAAAACTTGAGATACATACATTTTCAGAAAACTTTAACTTCTCACATTTTCTTCATTTAAAATCATTTGACTTTCCTAAACTCAATGACAATGCATGCTTGATGATGCAATGACATGATAACATTATGCTTAAACATTTTCTTAATAACACTTACATGTATAAAGTCAATGAAAAGCATCACAAGCAAGTAAATTGCAAGAATATAATTGAAGTACATTAATTCCACATTAAATATTTAACTTTGATGAAAATAGGGGAAGTTTACTTACCTGGATTCCTTGAGGTTTTACTTCCTAAATTTGCAAGTGGAGGAGCCTTGGTTGCCCTTGACGTCAATTTACCAAATGTCCTAATTACTTCCATTCATTAATATAATATAACTTTTTAGTTCAAGGCATATTCATTATCCTTTTAGAACTAACAATACTCCTAACCAAAGTTAAAACTTCAATTTAACTCCAATGTGATCTTATGGTATGACAAAAACTCATAAAAGTCATATTCAAGAAAAAGAATGAATCTCAATGCACATTAGAAGGTCTTCTCATCCTTTAAAATCAAACTCAAACTCAAAATTATATAACTTAACTTAAATTTACAAAATCTCCCAATTATAATTCTAGTTATTCAGAATCTGAAAATTTAACTACCTAGCTTCGAAATTTAAACCAAGTCTAAATATGAATTTACACAAATGTATATCTATTCATTACCAAAAATTCCAATTAATAAATTCAAAATTAGACTATAATCAAAATCTGAAATTATACAAAATATACATATATAATATTACATATCTCCAATCTCAAATGAACAAATTTAAAATTCAAAAAAAAATCTAATTAAACCCAAATCTGAAATTCATTCATATAATGTGCATGACCCATATTTATATATTCAAAATCTGAAACTCCACTTTGGAAATTACACGCCTATATATACATATATACATCAATACACACATACATAAGCATTACTCAATCTCCAATTTAACAGTGTAATTCGAAATCGAACTAAACTTAAATTTGAAAACATGAAAAACATCACATGTTTACATACACTCAACATATATACACATATATATACACACATCAATACATAGTGATCGTGTGGTGTGTGTAAAACCACGAGTTTGTGAGCTGCCGTGTGTGCGTAGTGTTTCTTTGCATTCGGATGTGCGTGCAAAGGGTGGGGAGAAGGGTATCTTTAGCGTAGCGAGGGAGTGGTCATGGTGGCATGAGGCTGCCGGCATCCAACGGCGAGAGAAGCTGTGGGTGAGAGCCGAGAGAGAGAGGTCGAGAGTGAGAGGTAGTGAACGAGAGAGAGAGGATCGGGTCTAGGACTCTGGGGTAATTGAATTAGGTTTAAATATAATCTTTTGGAACTTGCAATTTGGTCCCTCATTTTTCTCTATGTACATAATTTAAGTTCATAAGTTCTATTTACTCTATAGGTTCCACCAGACTTTCCCCAAACTTTTGATGTAACACAATAACAATAGAAAATAGCATGCTTAGACAATAAGACAAATAATTACATAAAATTGCACATAACAATTTATAAACTTTCTAATGGGTACATTAATCGAAACGGCGCCCAAGTCCTTCCACTGCAAAATATTCAAATCATTGACATAAAAATTAATTAAATTTAAATTTATAATAACATTAACATAAATATTACGTGAAATTTTAAAGGTGCATGAAAAATGAAAAGCGGTCTTACACTTATGAATCCCTTCCTCAAAATTTTCTCCCTAAGAATCACTCTCTTCTGAACTTATTTGGTGCTGAATGTCCCTCATGAGAGGTAACTCGTTTGGCAAATTTCTTGAAATCAAAACCTCAAAGTCCTTCAAAATTTTATGCATTTCAGAAAGAACTCTTTCTTCTACCTTGTTGACGAAAGACCCTTAATTACCACTTGATATAAACAAACAATTACATTTACTCAATCCACCATCTTTCTGTCGCTGTTTGTAAGAGTAAGAGAACTATTTGGCAGTTATCTAAATAACAAATAGGATGACTCCCAGTTGGTAATGCAACAGGTTCACCAACTTTTTTGATACAAAATTCTTGCAGCTTCCATTGTCTATAATCACTTTGCATACCTTATTTTTTACGAAATATAGTGAACAAAAAATAATGTAACGTTGTCCCTTTACTTTAGGAGATAAGAGAACTCGCTGCAACACGAATGTAAGTCTCTCCATATGTTCCTCTATAACGAACTCAGACTCTACGTAGTCATCATCCCCTACAATTTCTTCTTTCTCCTCAAGAGGTGTCTTTGCTTCCATGAAATTCAACTATTTTCATTCTGGGCAATTATTCGCCAAGCTTCTTACAACGATAGCAGACATAGATCATTACCTTAGCATACAAATTCTCCTTCTGAGTTGGATTTTGATTTAGTCCCCTATTAGTAAATTGAAACCTTCCTTCAATACCACTTTTGTTCAAAAAGGTGGAAGGATTAGCTAGGGTTGGTTTCTAGACCTTTCCTTTATCTAATGACTGTTCAACACATTAAGCAAACTTCTTATAACCAATTTCCTTCTTATCGGACTCCATTATCTCTGCCTTCAATGCCATGTAAATTTCTTCATGCAACCGCAAGCAGATTTTTATCCTGAATAGAAACTCTCAAACCATTGGTATACTTGGCTACCTTTTGATTTTGATTTCTAATAAGTTGTTACGTTCTTCTAGCCACAAAAACTCATTGGTATAGTTCGTCAATGTATGATTTCCTTGTATGCATCTAAAATACATGTAATACAAAATATGTTCAAAATTCTTGGGTATGAATTGATCCATCAAAAAACAATTTCATCTCCCTTCATGTTTGAACTCGACTCTTTTAATATCTCGATGGGTATTCTTCAATTGATCCCACCATACTATTGCAGATTTCAAACAGAAAGTCGCCATTTCCACCTCCTTCTCCTTTGAAACCTCTATAATGTCAAAAATCAACCAACTTCTACCAGCCAGTCTTAAAAGTTTTCAAGCTTTAAATTTCTAGAATGCACATTCATCTTATTTTTATTTCCTCTATATTTTCTTGTTGACCATTCCCCTCGTTATTGGCTCAGTTATCCTGAATAGCTTACAACAACAATTAACGAATTTCTCCAATCTGGATGGTTAGATCATTAATTTTTTAGCCCAATTCCGCCAGGGTAACTCTTGTGTGGCCCTTGATAATAATCTAGGATATGGAGACAAAGAATCGTGCTCTGATACCAATTGACACATTATGAAATAAGGAATGTGAGATAAACTATGTTTTATTAATTCAAATATGCTTAAAAGAATTAAACCTTTATTTATCTAAACAAACTAAAATTGAAAGAATTCGAAATAAACAAAATGGCAAAAATAACACTGAAATTCAAAAAGTTGTATAATGTGAAAATTACATGGAGGCATGTTTTTAAAAAAATACATTTCCTTTTTGAACTATATTTAAGGGTATTATTTCACAATTTTCTATTTTGATATTTATTAATATAAACCTGAAATTTTCATGATCAAATTCAAAACAGAGTGAAGCTTGAGACCTCGATTCTTCGATTGCGTGAGACCTCCTAGGTAGGGATGGCTTTAGTGGTGAAAGAGACGGTGGTGAACGGAGGTGGTGCATCTGGTGGTGTACGTTGGTGTGTATGGTGGTGTAGACGTAACGTTCTATGAAGATTTATGTGTTATGGAGAGTAATACCATTGAAGAAGAGACCTGGGAGCGCGAAGACGAAATGAATGAAAAGTTTCCTGAACTCTTCTAGCTAAAATTTCGAGGACGAAATTCCTTAAGGGGGGAGATTGTAACATCCCAAAATTTTCATATCTTTATTTAGTTAGTTTAATTGTAGTTTTAAGGGATGATAAGGAAATCTTAAGAAAAGATGAGCAAAAATATCCTTAATTATGATTTCAAGGACCAAATTGGCTTAAAATAAAATTATGAATAGTATTTGGATTCAATTAGAAATTAATTAATATATTAAGGACCAAGCTGAAAAAAATTGGTGAAGATTTAGCTTAAATTACAGAATTGCCATTGTAGAGAACTCGACTTTATGACCCAAGTAAATAATATTGTTGAGCCATTTCTGATGCATGTTACACCATCTTTTAGATCACAATGAGTTGTACACATTGGTATCAGATTTGAGATCATCTAAGACCGGGAGTCACTTTAAAAATCGAGCCGAACCCGCATACCTGAAAATGTAGGAAAACCTGAAATTCTGAAATTTTGGCCAAGTATAGAATCCTATAGAGCAGAAAACTTAGGACTGGTTTAAACTGTGTATTGGCCCATTCTCTTTGCATGTATGACCGTTACGAAGCTGGTAGTGTGAGCTTTCCAACGGTATAAAGAATGGTCAAAATAGAACCCGTTTCGACCTTCAAATATTAGCCTAAAAGTGACCCTACGAAATAGGAAATCTGGGATTTTTCTATTATAATAATAGATAAATTGGACACATGTCCCATTTCATCAGATTTCCTTTGGACTAGTTTGACACTGTTATTTCAAACAGAAAACAAGCTCGATAAATATTCGTATAAATAACCGTTTAATTAACATAAATATAACATGAAATATTAAATAATTAGAATCATGACAAGGGAATTCAACCAAACGTAACCCAAAACTAACATTGAGATCGACCAAACCAATTGAAACCAGGTAGTTCACTTTTCAGAACTTAGAATTCTTATGAAATTCATCTAAATCTTCATATGATTTCTTTAACCAATGAATGTATAGTTTTAATACTTAAATAATTAATAAATTCATCACTTATACACTCATTTACTACCAAAAATCGAATTGAACCAACATTGAATTCGATTATCAAAATTTGCAGAATCGGGTGCTACTAGTAGCATCCGAACCTGTTACTAGAAAATTTGAGAATACTGGAAATATTGATAATGATTATCAAATAGGGTTATTTTCTAAATTAAAATACTATCTTTCAAGCCTTATTTCATCAAGTTATTAACTTAATCATATCCATAAAATCATAAATTTCAGGCTATCAATCATAAGAAGAACCCAGCCTAAGGTGAGTAAAGTAGATAGTTGCTCTTCTGTGTTGTATACTGGTTCAAATTTATTTTATGTGGATTCATACTTGATATGAGTTATTCTAACACTTAATTAAGATTTGGTAGTGTTTAATCTCGTTTATAACTTTACTTGACTGATTAAGGGATGAAGTTTATAGAATGGAAACCTATACATAATGCTAAGCTTCTGTCCAGATTTAAGTTTCTGCATAGAACTCATTTAGTGACTCCCAGGCTTTAGTTTCAATTGGAATTATTAGTTGATTTCATGAGAAAGTTTCTAATTGAATTGGGAAATTTCTTAAATTCTAGAATATAACTTATATCATGGATTACTTGATTTATGGCTTGCATGTGTTAAAAATTTCTATCTGATTAATCTGAAAAATATTTAATCAAAATAAAATGGAAGTGAAATGGAAAATTTAATCAAAGAAAGAATTATGAAACATTATAAAATCCCTATTTATTTGGTACACATAGGGAGAAAGTCCCTAATTGAGGTCACAGGCTATTAGATGCCCTTAGAAGAAAGAAAAATTTGAGCTAGTATGCTTGGGAGCAAAGTGCTCTAGAAAAGAAAGAAGAAGAATCGAGTTAGTAAACTCGTGAGTGTAAAAAACACTCTTGTGACCTTGTGCTTGATTGAGCACTCTTGGGCGCAGGTGTACAACCCTAATAGGGAAGGGCCCAAGAGAATAAAGAAAGAATGAGGAAAGAAAAATATATAAATGGTACATGCATCATATTCCAAGAAAGAAAATAGAAGAAAAATGTGTACCATCATGTATGGAATTTTCATACATCATTATCATACTTGTTTAATTTGAATTGAAGGTGATGTTATAAGCATTAGTAAATCAGCAAGGCTGGAGAAAATCTGGATTGAAAATGAATTTCTAATGCTTCTTATGTTACTTCTTTGTAAGATAATTGATTGTGGCATTACTTGGTACATTTAATTCTTGTGATGTTACCAAGATACTCATATCATATTTTTGGTATCATATTTACTTACATATGCAAGGTGAGATTCAGAGTTCAGAGGTAAAGTTAAATCACTCTATGAATTATGCATATTTGTTCCTACTTTACTCACTAAGCTTCACCGCTTACAAGTCTTTTATGACTAATATATGTAATGGACCGTGAGACGCATGAAGTAATAGGAACTTGGTAGAGAACATCAAGGGATGGGACCGAGTATCATATTATTACAAAAATAGAAGTTTGGAGCCACTTCCCTCGTTTCCCAGGATTATACATAAAAGAAAGAATGTACAAGGTGATGCATGCCTACGATGCAGTAACCTTACTTCTTTATCATATGAGATGTAGAAGTGACTAAATTTTTGTATGGTACCTTTTCCCTTAGAATGCTAGAAGGGATATTTTGTATAAGATATCTAACTTGTTTTTGTATTATTACCCTTGTAAATCACCCTAGTGTTTTGTTAATATGGTGACTAGATGAAAGTGTGATAGGTTATATAATGTACTATGTGAGGGAAAGCATGTATGTTTTTAAGGCTCCAAGTTAATATTATGAAGTTTATGTTATAAAATGGAATGTTTTGTTTAAGGAAAATATGGATTAAAAATCTAAACAGTTGTAAGAAGTAATTGAATTCTGATGATTTGATACAAGAAATGCTGTAAAAATAGAGTTAACAAATTGATATCAATACTACTGGAAGGTTGTAAATCTAAATCAGATCAGGTATGATATTAATAGCATTCTGAAGCTATGTCGCTAGTTCACTCTGAAGCTATTAGTATCCTCATATTAAAAAAAAAAAAAAATTAGATAGATTTTTGGTGTCGTTACAAGGTGGTATCAGAGATTGGTAAAAAGGTTCTGAAGACTATAATAATATGATACTTTCATTTTGAGATATCCTCCATCAGGTATGTTATCAAAATTTTACATTTAAGAGTTATTAATGCCATAAAGATTTTTGTCGTTCAAAAGGTGGAATGACCTATAAAATCTAAGACTTTGGAATAGAAGAAGGAAATTATTTACATTATGAACAAGTTCTTTACATGAGAGATTAGAGATTCAGATATCACATTTAGAATATATAAACCTTCATTTCCTTACTACAAAAAGTATTTACATTAGGGATATAAAATCTTACAAAGAAGACCCCCTAATAGTCATTACAAAAGATATCCTAGCACTAGAGCTAGTAAAGATACTAATTATCTTCTTCTTCATCAGAGTCATTTTCTTCTTCCTCTTCCTCACTTCCCAAACACTCTTCAATGGATCTTTCTAGAGCTCGGACAGACTCTTTCAGGCCACGAAGTTCCTCCCTCACTTCCGTTTGGAAGCACCACATATCTACCATAAAGCCATCCCAATTTTCTGCATTTGTAAGCATACTCGCAGAAAATACGGGAGGTATTCCTGCCTTAACCCAAATTCCATCCTTCATCACAAAATCTACTCTGAAGAGAGATGTCTTTCCTATCTCATTACTTTGGGGTAAAGAAGACACATTTTCACCTGAGAAGTCTACCTCCAATTTCCGCGTCAAATCAGTGATCAAACAACCAAATACCATTATCCTAGAGGTAGGATGAAGGATAAATTCGGACATACTAAAAACAATCAGATCACACACATTCAATTGGTGCCCTGTCACCACTCGCCATATCATCCATATATCTTCCTTAGACAACCGGGATAATCGACCTGATCTAGGCATGAAGAAATGAACCAAAATCATATGGAGTAACCTCATGTCCCTGCTCAAACCAGACACATCACGCCTAGGGGAGACTAACTCAGGATCTTCATATACAACTCTACAAGCCTTAAGCAAATTGAATTTATCTCCAAAAGCTTCCCCAGGTAATGGCACATCATACATTTGAGACAACAATTCTGGGTTAATTATGAATGACCTACCCTTCACATAAGTAGATATATGATCCTGTACATTTTCTCCATTATCCAACAATTCAGCGTTGCAATAGAAACTCCTCACAATCCAATCACAATAACATCCCTCCACCCCCAATATATTCAACCAATTGAAATTTCTAAATTGCACCAAGTATGGAAATTGGATAGATTCGAGAAAAGCCATACTAATGTACCTTCCAGGTGCAAGCTTGACATTCTTAAACTTCTCAGAAAGAGCACTTGAAGCAGCATTCTTGAACCAGAGAGTAGGATATTCAATTGGAGCAGGTGGAGGAGCGGTCGACCTAGAGGTGGAGCCACGGGTTCGAAGGGTTCACCCACCTTTTTTCTTCACATTCTCCTGGTTTTTCTCATGACTAGAAGGGGCTTTTTCCTTTCCTTTTGAGGGACGAAGAGGGGCCATAAAATTTTGGAGAAGCGGTATAGATCAAGATTAGGGATTTGGTAGAAAATTAGAAGGGTTGAAAGAGAGAGAAATCGGTTATGTTGGGGGAGAATAAGTAGAGTAGTGAGCCGGGTCAAATAATTAGATATATGGGCTAAGATAAATTCATTAGATATATGGGCCAACAAGTGTCTAGGCTTGGGTTTTTCCAAATATTTTTATAACTTTTAGTTGATTCATTAATATTATATTGGATCAACTTGGATTGATGAATACTTGAAATAATTAATTTCTTTTATTCATGTAAATTTTGTTTTATTATGATCTAGTGTTATATTCTGTTCAAGCTGTAGGATTAAGGCTTTCTTATTAACTTTAGAAATTTTAGGGACGGCACGAGCGAACCCAACTATTGACCAGTTAGCTCAACTCATTGAACAACAAGCAAGGCAGATTGAACAACTTGTTAATCGTCCTATGAATGATCCTGAAAGAGAAAGAAATCAAAGCAGTGAACGATTTCGACATTTAAACCCAACTACTTTTACCGAGGCAAAGGATCCAATCGAGGCCAAGAACTGGCTAAGGACAATGGAGAGAATGTTCGAGTATGCCCACGTGGAGAATGCTGAAAAAGTAATTTGCACATCCTTCAAGCTTCAAGGAAGTGCGGGCCATTGGTAGGACACATTGATGTGTATGGGTGAGACAACAAATTTAACATGGGAAAGGTTCTGTGAGATCTTCAGAACTAAATACTTCTCTACGTCTGTAAGAAATCAAAAATTGAAGGAGTTCATTCAATTACGTCAAGGATCCATGATAGTGACTGAATATATTAAATTTGAAGAGCTGTCACGTTTTGCTACACACATGGTTGGCACCGATGGACATAAAGTTGATAGATTCCTTGAAGGACTTAAACCTGAGTTAAATAAAGATGTGCTAATGTCAGGAATTTGAAATGTAACTTTTCCTGAATTGTTGATAAGGCCTTACTAGTAGAACAAGCCGAACTGAGAATTCACAAAGCTCATGAAGCAAGGTATCAAAATAAAGGTCAGTATGTGAACAAACAAGGGGATCGGAACAACCAAACTTGGAGAAACAATCAGAATAATAGGAACAAAAGGAAATGGTTTGGAAAACCACAAAGGGAGAGATCACAGCAACCAAAAATCAATCAGAATGAGAGAACCGAAAGAGTAAATGGTAAATCGGTAACTGGCAGTTGTAGTAAATGTGGAAAGGCACACTCAGGAGAATGTTTGTTTGGTAAGAGGATATGCTACATTTGTCAAAAATAAGGACATATCTCTACAAATTGTCCCACAAAGTCTGGACAAGGAAAGGCAAGAGCATTTGCAATGGTTAGGCCTGAAGTTGGATCAAGTAATGATGTTGTTGCAGGTACTATTTACATTAAGTCTAAAAATGTATATAATTTGTTTAACTCTGGGGCCACTCATTCTTTTATAGCCACCAATATGTTGGAGCCCCTAAACCTAACCACTGAATTTCTACCTTTAGAAATGGAGGTTAGCCTACCTTTTGGAACCAATTGTTGCGCTAACCATTATGTTCCAAACGTATCAACTGAAATTAAAGGAAAAACATATCCTATAGACTTGGTGGTGCTGGATTTGAGAGATTTTGATATAATTTTGGGTATGAGTTGGTTATCTTGTTATCAAGTAACCATATATTGCGGGGCAAAAACTTTGAATTTGTCTGAACTAGGAAGTATAGCCTTTCTTAAATCGGAGAAAACTTCAAAATTCATCATTTTGGCATTGAAAGCAACGAGACTATTAGGAAAGGGTAATAAGGGATTTTTGGTTAGTCTGCATCAGATTCGGACACAAGAAAAACATGAACCTTTGCTAACCACTTTACCTATAGTACAAGAATACCCAGATGTGTTTCCTGAGGAATTGCTAGGGCTACCGCCTGAGAGGGAGATTGAGAATTTGGGATAGAGATTTTACCGAGAACTACACCCATTTCAAAGTCACCTTGCCGCATGGCACCCACAGAACTTAAAGAGTTTAAAATCCAATTAGATGAACTAATCCTCAAAGGTTTCATCAGACCTAGTACATCGCCGTGGGGAGCTCCAGTGTTGTTTGTGAAGAAAAAGGATGGCACAATGAGAATGTGCATTGATTATCGTGAATTGAATAAGGTGACAATCAAAAACAAATACTCGCTACCTAGAGTAGATGATCTATTTGATCAATTCCAAGGTTTTTCCGTATTTTCCAAGATAGACCTCAGATCTGGATATCACCAATTATGGATAAAACATGAGGATATACCAAAAACAGCATTCAGTACTCGTTATGGTCATTATGAATTTTTGGTAATGCCTTTTGGCTTGACAAATGCTCCAGTAGCATTCATGGATCTGATGAATGGAGTATTCCAAGAATATCTGGACAAATATGTGATAGTTTTTATCGATGATATTCTAATTTACTCTAAGACAAAAGAAGAGCATGCCGCACATTTAAAAATTGTTTTATAAGTCTTAAGGGAAAGACAATTGTATGCCAAATCTAAGAAGTGTGAATTTTGGTTAGAGAAAGTGGCATTCTTGGGGACTTATTGTGTCAAAAGAAGGCATAGAGGTTGATTCTAGCAAGATAGAGGCCGCACTACTAGAATGGTCCCGACCAACATCACATTCAGAAGTTAGGAGCTTCTTAGGTTTAGCAGGGTATTATAGACATTTTGTTCAAGATTTCTCAAAAATCGCTACCCTATTAACCCAATTAACCCGCAAGAATATACAATTCAAATGGAATGAAGACTGTGAACGGAGCTTTCAAGAATTAAAGAAGGGGCTTACCAAAGCTCCTATTTTGGCAATTCCTTCTCCTGAGGGTGGATATCTTATCTATAGTGATGCCTCTAAACAAGGATTGGGGGGTGTACTCATGCAACATGGAAAGGTGATTGCCTATGCCTCTAGATAATTAAAGTCGTACGAGAAAAACTATCCTACGTATGACCTGGAATTGGCAGCGATAGTTTTTGCTTTAAAAATATAGAGACATTACTTATACGGTGAAAAATGTGAAATATTCACAGATCACAAAATTTTGAAATTATTTCTTTAATCAAAAGGAGCTAAACATGCGACAATGCCGATGGTTAGAGTTAATCAAAGATTATGATTGTACCATGAGCTATCACCCCGGAAAGGCAAACGTAGTAGCAGATGCATTAAGTCGAAAGACGCCAAAGAAATCAAGAGATTTGGGTAAAGAAATAGAGAATCTAGGCTTGGAAATTCTTTCGTCAAGGGATGCAAAGTTATCCGCTATGATCATTCAGTTAACTCTACAAGAAAGGATTAAAGAAGCACAAAAAATAGATGTTTTTGCTGAGAAAATAAGGAGAAGGATAGTGTCTGAGAAGCACTCTGATTATCAAATATCAATTCATGGATTCCTTCAGTATAAGGATAGGATTTATGTGCCCTACAATGAAGAAATTAGGAAGGAGATCCTTCAAGAGGCTCATAATGCACCATACTCAGCACATCCAGGATCAACAAAGATGTACCAAGAAATCAAAAAGCTATATTGGTGGCCGGATATGAAGAAAGAAATTGTAGATTTTGTGATCAAATGCCTTATTTGTTAATAGGTTAAAGCCGAGCACCAAAGACCAGCAGGTACGTTAGAACCCTTACCAGTTCCCGAATGGAAATGGGAAGATATATCGATGGATTTTGTTGTAGGATTACCAAGGACAGTTAAAGGCCGTGATGCTATTTGGGTTATAGTAGACCGATTAACAAAATTAGCACATTTTCTACCTATGAAGACAACATACAAAATGGATCAATATGCAAATTTATACATTCAAGAAATTGTGAGATTACATGGAGTACCCAAAACCATTGTATCAGATCGAGATCCTAGATTCTTGTCCCAGTTCTGGAAAAATTTGCACGAGTCTCTAGGGACTAAACTGCATTTTAGTACTGCATTTCATCCTCAAACAGATGGACAGACAGAAAGGGTGATTCAAATTTTAGAAGACATGCTAAGAGCAAGTATTTTGCAATTCGAAGGAAGTTGGGATAAGTATTTATCCTTAATTGAATTTGCATACAACAATAGCTATAAGAATCCATAGGAATGCCACCGTATGAAGCATTGTACGGTAGGAAGTGTAAATCACCCTTATATTGGAATGAAGTGGGTGAACGCAAAAGCTTGGGACCAGATTTAGTTCAAGAAATGACAAGAATTGTTCAGAAAGTACGGTAAAACATTTTTACAGCCCAGGATAGCCAACGAAGCTATGCAACTAAACGTCGCAGACCTTTAAAATTTGAAGTTGGTGACAGAGTATTCATTAAAATCTCACCAGTCAAGAGGATGTTCAGATTTGGAAAGAAAGGGAAACTTACCCCAAAGTACATTGGACCATTTGAAATCAAAGGCATGATTGGAAATTTAGCTTACAAATTGGAATTGCCTGCTCAATTAGAAAAAGTACACAACGTATTCCATGTGTCCACTCTTCGAAAGTACATTCCTGATCCCTCACGTGTACTTAATGACATTCCCAATGAAGTTCAGGCTGATTTATCAAGGGAAGAAAAACCCGTAAAAATTCTTATGCAAGAAGTTAAGCGTCTTTGTAACGAAGAAGTACCCATAGTAAGAGTGTTATGGAGAAGTAATACCATTGAAAAAGAGACCTGGGAGCCCAAAGATGAAATGAAGGAAAAGTCTCCTAAACTCTTCTAGGTAAAATTTTGAGGATGAAATTCCTTAAGGGGGGAAATTGTAACATCCCAAAAATTTTATATCTTTATTTATTTAGTTTAATTGTAGTTTTAAGGGATGATAAGGAAATCTTAAGAAAAGATGAGCAAAAATATCCTTAATTATGATTTCAAGGACCAAATTGGCTTAAAATAAAATTATGAATAGTATTTGGATTCAATTAAAAATTAATTAATATATTAAGGACCAAGCTGAAAAAAATTGGTGAAGATTCAGCTTAAATTACAGAATTGCAATTGTAGAGGACTCAACTTTATGACCCTAGTAAATAATATGCGTTGAGCCATTTCCGATGCATGTTACAGCATCTTTTAGATCACAATGAGTTGTACACATTGGTATCAGATTTGAGATCATCTAAGACCATGAGTCACTTTAAAAATCGAGCCGAACCCACATACCTGAAAATGTAGGAAAACTTGAAAATCTGAAATTTTGGCTAAGTATAGAATCCTGTCGAGCAGACAACTTAGGACTGGTTCAAACTGTGTATTGGCCCATCCTCATTGCATGTATGACCGTTACGAAGTTGGTAGCGTGAGCTTTCCAACGGTATAAAGAATGGCCAAAACAGAACCCGTTTCGACCTTCAAATATTAGCCTAAAAGTGACCCTACGAAATAGGAAATCTAGGATTTTTTCTATTAAAATAATAGATAAATTGGACACATGTCCCATTTCATCAGACTTCCTTTGGACCAGTTTGACAGTGTTATTTCAAATAGAAAACAAGCTCAATAAATATTCGTATAAATAACCGTTGAATTAACATAGATATAACATGAAGTATCAAATAAGTAGAATCATGACAAGGGAATTCAACCAAACATAACCCAAAAATAAGGTCAAATATATATCTCCATTCTGATAATACTTTAACCCAGAACAACATTTGAGATCGACCAAACCAATTGAAACCTGGTAGTTCACTTTTCAGAACTTAGAATTCTTATGAAATTCATCTAAATCTTCATATGATTTCTTTAACCCATGAATGTATATGTTATGAATACTTAAATAATTAAGAAATTCATCACTTATACACTCATATACTACCATAAATCGAATAGAACCGACATTGAATTCGATTATCAAAATCTGCAGAATCGGGTGCTACTAGTAGCATCCGAACCTGTTACTGGAAAATTTGAGAATTCTAGCAATACTGATAATGATTATCACATAGGGTTATTTTGTAAATTAAAATACTATCTTTTAAGCCTTATTTCATCAAGTTATTAACTTAATCATATCCATGAAATCATAAATTTGAGGCTATCAATCATAAGAAGAACCCAGCCTAAGGTGAGTAAGGTAGATAGTTGGTCTTCTGTGTTGTATACTGGTTTAAATTTATTTTATGTGGATTCATACTTGATATGAGTTATTCTAACACTTAATTAAGATCTGGTAGTGTTTAATCTCGTTTATAACTTTACTTGACTGATTAAGGGATGAAATTTATAGAATGGAAATCTGTACATAATGCTAAGCTTCTGTCCAGATTTAAGTTTCTGCATAGAAATCTTTTAGTGACTCCCAGGCTTTAGTTTCAATTGGAATTATTAGTGGATTTTATGAGAGAAAAGTTGCTAATTGAATTGGGAAAATTCTTGAATTCTAGAATATAACTTATATCATGGATTACTAGATTTATGGCTTGCATGTGTTAAAAATTTCTATCTGATGAATCTGAAAAATATTTAATCGAAATAAAATGGAAGTGAAATGGAAAATTTAATTTTCCATGCAGTTTATATTCAATAAGTGAAACTAGTTTGCTTACTTAAATTATGCTTTATTGCTAACATACATGATTCAAAGATCTTCAAAATGGGTAAAGAAATCTGATGGTAAGATTGGTTTAGTAAGAAGCACTTGCAGATATCTAGAGAGGATGCCTTTACACTAAATAAGGTAGAATATGATAGTTTAAACTTATTGTTTAATGGAGTTAAAGTTATGATTTGTAATTACACGCCAAAGCAATTAAATAGGAAAGAAAGGGATTTAATCTTATGCATGAACCACAATTTCATTCTATCATATTGAAGTGTCAATGTTGTGATGATTTGAGTAATCTCCTTTTTCATTTTTTATGATAAATTTAGATGTGGATGTATTTTGGAAACACTAAACTTTAAAATATGAGATTGACAATTGCATCATAACATGCATGCATGCTCAGTACATTGGTATGGAAAGGAATACATAATCAAAGAAATAATTGTGAAACATTATAAAATCCCTATTTATGTGGTACACCTAGGGAGAAAGTCCCTAATTGAGGTCACCAGCTATTAGATGCCCTTAAAAGAAAGAAACATTCGAGCTAGTATGCTTGGGAGCAAAGTGCTCTAGAAAAAGAAAGAAGAAGAATCGAGTTAGTAAACTCGTGAGTGTAAAAAACACTCTTGTAACCTTGTGCTTGATTGAGCATTCTTACGCGCTGGTGTACAACCCTAATAGGGAAGGGCCCAAGAGAATAAAGAAGAATGAGGAAAGAAAAGTATATATAAATGGTACATGCATCATATTCCAAGAAAGAAAATAGAAGAACCATGTGTACCATCATGTATGGCATTTTCATACATCATTATCATACTTGTTTAATTTGAATTGAAGGTGATATTATAAGCATTAGTAAATCAGCAAGGCTGGAGAAAATCTGGATTGAAAAATAATTTCTAATGCTTCTTATGTTACTTCTTTGTAAGATAATTGATTGTGGCATTACTTGGTACATTTAATTCTTGTGATGTTACCAAGATACTCATATCATATTTTTGGTATCATATTTACTTACATATGCAAGGTGAGATTCAGAGTTCAAAGTTAAAGTTAAATCACTCCATGAATTATGCATATTTGTTCCTACTTTACTCACTAAGCTTCACCGCTTACAAGTCTTTTATGACTAATATAGGTAATGGACCGTGAGATGCATGAAGTAATAGGAACTTGGTGGAGAACATCAAGGGATGGGACCGAGTATAATATTATTACAAAAATAGAAGTTTGGAGCCACTTCCCTCATTTCCCAGGATTATATATAAAAGAAAGAATGTACAAGGTGATGCATGCCTACAATGCGGTAACCTTAGAGCCAAAGGGAACTTACTTCTTCATCATATGAGAAGTAGAAGTGACTAAATTTTTGTATGGTAGCTTTTCCCTTAGTATGCTAGAAGGGGTATTTTGTATAAGATATCTAACTTGTTTTTGTATGATTACCCTTGTAAATCACCCTAATATTTTGTTAATAGGGTGACTAGATGAAAGTGTGATAGGGTATATAATGTGCTATGTAAGGGAAAGCATGTATGTTTGTAAGGCTCCAAATTAATATTATGAAGTTTATGTTATAAAACGGAATGGTTTCTTTAAGGAAAATATGGATTAAAAATCTGAATAATTGAAAGAAGTAATTGAATTCTGATGATTTGATACTGGTAACCAAGAAATGCTCTAAAAATAGTGTTAACAAATTGTTATCAATACTACTGGAAGGTTGTAAATCTAAATCAGATCAGGTATGATATTAATAGCACTCTAAAGCTATGTCGCTAGTTCACTCTGAAGCTATTAGTATCCACATAGGAAAAAAAAATTAGACAGATTTTTGGGGTCGTTACAATGGTGGTGCAATCTGAAGGCAATTGAGGATGGTGGACTGTAGATCTAGAGGTGGGTTTGGTGGCGAAGAGGTAAATGGTGGTGGTTGGTAGGGTGGCGACTACGGTGGTGGTAGGGTGGGGTGGGGTGGGGTGGAGTGGTTAGGGGTAGGATTAAGATTGATTGTGGCCCATACATTCGTAATTTGTGACTAGTAGTTAATACGTGACCTAAAACATTTAAGATTGTAACTAAATTTATATTTGTGACTCACAATTTTTAAGTTGTGACCAATTAATTTGAAACTTGTGAATGTGAAAGTTGTGTCCTATAAATTTGTGAATTGTGACCAGAAAATATTCCGTGACCTATAAAATTCAATATTTTTGATCGAGAAATAAGCCGTAAGCTATAAATTGCGTTATTTATGACCGAGAAATGAGTTTTGACAAATTAATTGGATAATTTGTGACCTAAAATAAGTTGTGACATGTAAGATTTATTATTTGTGATCAAGAAATAATTTGCGACCAATCTATTTAATAATTTGTGATTTGTGACAATAAATTGCATAATTGTGACATTAACCTATTTAATTATCTACTTAATTAGTAAAATATATTTAATTAATATATTTTTTTTGAATTAAAACATCAAGTTTCTTAAATTTTAAATTATACCTTTAAAACACCTTGTATTTGTATTTTCCCTAGCTAAAGTCTCTCTCGCTATTTTTCTTTTGGAAATGTATCATGGGCCTTAATATGAGCTCAAATGCCATATCAGCAATTTACTATTTTGTCCATTTTGATCCAATTGTTCTTTGATCCACTTGGCCATCTATCCTGTATCAAGTTCTATCCACTGATACGTTTGGCACAGAAACAAAACAATAGTGGACTAGGGAATGCTATTATATTATGAGTTTGCAGTTGAACCAACTGAGCAAACTATATTTGACTTGTTAGTTCAAAAATGTCATGGAGAGCAACAAAGGTACACATATTGCCAAAATTTTGAAGAAGTTGACTTCCTTGCTTCTCTCACGTATACGAGCCTATTTTCTCTTTGGTCTATGGAGACAAAGCCCCTGTTTAAGACCCAATAAAATTTTTCTGTTTTCTTTTCAATGACACATTTTTGAATAAAATAATATTACACATAAATACAAAAAATATTCCATACATTTTAACCGTACATGCTCCTAAAAATCATTTGTAACACTACAAGTTTAAAATCTTAAACATAGATGGGTTAACTTCCCTTCATTTTAAATGCGGAATTAAAACATTTCAAACACTAAAACCTTTTAATTTTATATTGAGATATTCTAAGGAAATTTTGACAGAGTTCCCCAGATAAATTGGACTTAACCAACTTGTAGAGGGACATCATAACAATCTTAAAACATAAATCTCAACTCATTCAATAACAAACATCACCAAAACCATTTCAATCAATCCCAGACTCCTCAACATAATCATTCCAAATCAATAAACTTTAACAAATGAAAAAGATGTAGTTTAATCTCTAATACGATACCATTATTTATTCAAAGCTAGCTCCAACCAAACAATTATCAACAATGAATGAATAAGAAATTTAATGAGAAACACAAGTAAATTCTAATTTAACTTTATTTTAAAAAATGAAATCGAATACTGTCTCAGTCTACCACCAAAATGCTCTCCTCGTATCATCTAGCTTTCATCACTGAAATATTGGTGAGGGATTGGGGTGAGCTTAAGCTCAGTAAGCAAATGTCGTGCAAGTGATGCATGCTTATGACGTGAAATACTTTAAACAATTCAAAATATGTATCCCATTCACTTTACTTTCCAATACTTTCAAACTTTCACTTAAACATTTCAAAACTTTTTCTTCATTTCCATCGTGAGCTCACTTGATGTATCTTCTAGTCAATCAGATAACAGTGGGCAATTCTTATTTGGAACTAGATCCAATTGACTGGTAAAAACTACAGAGTGGTTAACATTTATTCCACTGCAAAGAGGCTCATTCACTTTATTCCACCGCAAAGTGGCTCATTTACCTTCGGGTACGCTGGTCCCCCGTGCCCCATTTCTCACGCACATCTTTCATGACATAGAAGTACACCCATCCTTTCTAAAAAAACTTGGGATACATAACTTTTGAAAAAATTTGTACCTTGACACATTTCTTTCATTAAAAACATTTGACTTCCCTTTCGATGACAATGCATAGTTGATGATGCAATGACATGATAACGTGCATGCTTGAACATTTCTTAAATAACTTGCATATCGTAAACCAAAAGCAACAAAATTAGGTAATAAACACGAAATCATTTAAGCACGTTAATTCCACATTAACTTTCTACTTTGATGAAATAGGGGAAGTTTACTTACTTGACTTCCTTAGTATTTACCGTCTTTCTTAAATAGCAAGCGGAGGTGTTTTGGTTGCACGTGACGTCAATGTACCAAATATCCTAGTTATATTCATTCATCAAGTAAATATAAGTTTTAATCCGAAAGCACATTTTAAACTCGACTTCAATTTCATTCACAATTTAATTCAAGCTTGACCTTAAGCTATGTCCAAAACATATAATACCATATTCGAACAAAAGATCAATTTCGATGAATACTTAGGAAATTTTTCTTATCTATTTACTCAAAATTCACCAAAATGTAGAATCTGAAAGAAATTACTATTAAGATCCAAAATTTAACTAATTCCAATTACACCAGCCTTATAATGGACTATCTGAAAATCACATTTAAAAATCCAATTTAAAAACATTCAACGAAAACAAATAATTTCCATAATTCCAAATATCTGAGTTTTCAAATTAACCCAACATTAAACTAATAGAAAATCAATTAAACTACCCAATTTCACAATCTTCGAAATCTGAGAATTTCATTTAAAGTTCTAATTTAACATAAATCAATCAAAATCATTTGGAACATTTAATCCTCCAAATCTTAATTTAAAAATCAAAATTTGAAATTTGGAATTCTGAAAAATGCATGCGCAGGCGCGCGCGCGCACACACACACACACACAGTAGCTACATGTGTGTGCTATGTGTGTAAAATAGCGAGCGTGTGTGTGACTGTGTTTTCATGTGTGTGAGTACGTGTGTGTTCTGTGCGTGAGAGAGGAGAAGGAGAATCGAGTAAGATTGGAGAGAGTGAGGGAGTGAGGTACGAGACAAGTTCTGAGGGTTTAGGTTAGAATTAAAATTTAATATTTTGGAATTTGCAAATTAGTCCCTCCTTTCTCTCCATGTGCATAATTAAGTCCATAAGTTCTATTTGCTCTCCAATTGCCACTAAACTTTCCCCCAACTTTCATTTTAACACAAAAAATAAAAAAATAAAAAGCATGCTTAGGCACATTATTGAGACTACGTCCAAGTCCTTCCATTGCAAAAGAATTCAAATTATAGAAATTAATTTTATCAATTTTAAATTTATAATAATATTAACATAAATATTACGTAGAATTTAAAGGTGCACGTAAAAATTGAAAAGCGGTATTTCATCATTTTTCAAAAAACTATTTTTTTCATATAAACTTTTTAAATTAAAAACGGGGGCAAAATGTAGTACTAGTTTTAAGCTTAATCAGAACCCGAGCTTGTTATTCAAGAGGGAATTAGTCTCTTCACCAGCCCCATTAAATAAGATACTGAATCATATCCACCAAAAATTATATCTTGATTAATGCCTATTTATGAAAACAAAACTGATATTTACCACTTAATTTAAAGATTTCATTTTTTTTTATCATCATTAATAGAATTTGAGAAAATCATGCTCCCCAATAACATTCCTGATTTCTCTCATAGGAATAATGGTGAAAAGGAACAAAATATTAATCGCAACCCCCCCCCCCATTGGGGAAGACAGAGTTTCAGCTAAAAATCTGGGGAGAAACCAATGGCTCTGCCACCAGCATTACGCTTTCTCCTCCGCTACTTCTCACCGTCACTTCTCGTCTATCTTTCCAAAAATATCAATCAGAGCATCACATAATTCGAAGTCCAATCTGATTCTAAATCTTAAGTTTCAAATTCAAGCAATAGTTTGTTTGTGATTGCTGCTCAACTGTATTTTATTCTAGTGATGCTTCAAAAAATCCACATAGGGGTTGAATCAAAGTGAATCTGAACTATAGTCTGTGCGCTTCCAATCAAAGATGTATGTTTTTTCCTATTCCAATTTGTAGCTACTGAGACTTGAGGTATTGAGTTCATATCCCAGTCATTTATTCTGAAACATGATTATATGAATTTTCATATTTGATGATTTTTGAATAACAAAAATCTATGTAATTGCAAAGTTATCCATTATAGGGAAGAATCACTATGTGAAAAAGGCACCACATGCAAACTCACAACGAAAGGATCAGGCTTCAACATTTTCATAATCATTGCCCCGCATAGGTGTACATACGCCACACCGAAAGATCATAAGAGAGGTTCCAATACAAAGCAAGGAGAGATAACATGTCTTGGTCCATTTCCAATTCTACTCAATAAGATAAATTATCGCAATGTAAAGTCAGGAAAATCCATTGTCAATTCGAAGGTCTAATGTAGGAATCTGATTGTAGAGTTTCTAATCCATGGTTTAAGTTGAAGCATCTGAGGCAATGAATTGTGTTACGTTAATTTAGAGTGATCAAGAATACATTTATTTTCAACTCGTGGTCATCTATATTGACTTCATCAATGTTCTAATCCATGTTTTTTGAATGCTATGACCCCAAAGAAGGATTTGATTTACCATTTTTTCATTCTCTCCAATCATTTCCTCCTTTCTTTGCCACCCTCTGTGGTAATTCCTTGGATGAAGTGAAGTTCAAATGTTGATTTGCTTTTTTTCCCTTTTATATATCTACTTGAGATAGTAAGGACATGGTGCCCACAATGGGCACCATAATCCATACCCATCATATATGTGGATTTGTCATGTGGCAGAAATACTTTTTTGTGACACATGGCAATCACACATACCTGGTAGGTAAGGATTAAGGTGCCCATTGTGGGCACCATATCTTTCTTTCTACTTGAGAATATCTTTGCAATTGCTCATTTTGAATAATTTTGCATAGGAATATTGGTGGGAAGATTGGTAACTTAAGAACCACACTGTCCTTGAGGATGGCAACTTCAATGTCAATCTCAGTTCACACTCTAGCATTGATGGATGGAACAAAATGCATTTGTTTTCTACTAATTTATTTCATGGGCCAATTATTTGTGTTGTATACTTCTTGTTTAATTTTTTATCAGCTTGCTAGTTTAAATCTTTGATGTAGCAGGAATTATTTAGTTTGTGTGATGAGTTCATTTATGAACTCGAAGAAGTTTGACAACAACAATATCTATTTCAAATAGTACTTCAATTATATGGGCATGCTATAGAGGGTACATAAGATGGAGGCTCTTTTGAACTAAAACATCCACCCGTCGACATCTCGCTGATGACGGCTTTCCCAGAAGGTGCCAAAATGCTTAGGGCCAGAGCTAATTGCACCGTCAAAGATTCAGAAGGTGGGAGTGCCCTTGAAAAGATAGCAAGTGGTGGAATCAAAGACTTAGGTGGCGTTCTGTTTGTATTTTATTTTGTATTTTCATTTTGGAAAATGTTTTGTATTTCCTGTTTTTATTTTTATTTTCAATGTTGCTGAAAACGTGTTCTGTTTGTCATTTCTGAAAACTGTTTTTGAAAATGAAAAGCTGGAAAACACGTTCTGTTTGAAATTTTGCAGAATACAACTTATACTATTTTCAATGAATTTGCTTCTGAATTATATTAAACAATCTATATTGTTTAACTTTTTTTTGGACCAAATAATAATGTCATTAATGTTCAACTCCAAAAAAATATTATAAGAAATTAATAACATAATATTCAAGTCCAAATTACTTCCATAATACATGTAACTCTAATTACTCATACAGAGTTTGATTAAACAAAATAAATTTAAAAGTCATCTTGACCTTGTGGAGTAATCAGTCCACATTTGATTCAGGCACATTTCTAGGATTAATCATAGGTCTTGCCTGCTACAATTCTCATGTGGTACATTTCTAGAATTTTAGTAGATTTTTGTGCATTTTGATAAATTTCATTTAACTTGGTTTGTTTTCTTGTATTTTGGTACATTCGCACACTGGTACGATTTGCGCATTTTGGTCGATATCATGCATTTTGTATATTTTGGTGAATTCTGGTATATATAGTGTATTTTAGTACATTTTGAAGCATTTTTTAACATTTCACACATCTTGGTTAGCACAGTACAATTGACATTGTTTTCGTAAATTTTAGAGCTATTTGCGCATTTTGGTAAATTTCTTGGGCACAATTTGAAACATCTCACAATTTGGTACATATCGCGCTTTTGGTATTAGATTAGGCATCTTGGTGAAATTTTGCTCTTTTTTGGTAGATTTAGCTTTGTTTAGTAGAGTTTTGCGTGTTTGGTACATTTCGATTCCATGCAGTTTGGTGCATTTTTTGAAATATAATAATAAGAATTCTCACTTAATTTTTTTTTGTAATGTTGATATTGAATTTAATAAAACTTTATTTAAGCTTAGTTCCAAGTTAGAATAATTCTCAAAAAAAAAAAAAAAATTAATCTTTATTTAGGCTTAGTTCCAAACTAGGATAATTCTAAAAAAATAAAAAAAAAATAAAAACTTTATATTAAGCTTAGTTCTAAGTTAAGATAATTCTATTAAAAAAAAAAAATCCCAAAACGATGTTTCGGGCGTTTTCCATTTTGTGTACAATTTTTTTTTTTTTGTTTTCCAAAATGCGTTTTCGAAAATGGTAAAGAGAACGCGTTTTTAGCGTTTTCGAAAATAAAAACAGAAAACGACATCAAAACAGCAAACAGAACAGGGGCTTATATTCTTTAGTTTTCAGCTCAAAAGGCATAATTTAGTGGCCTCAAATAGATATATTAAGCAATTCCTTCTACAATGTTATGTTGACACTGAGAATTTTTTTTTTTTTTTTTTTTTTTTTTTTTTTTTTTTGCTAATTGCCAAAGTAGACAAATACATGGAATGATGACATGTTTGATCTGGATGAATTTTTCCCATTTCAACAATAAATATCATAAAAATCCTTTTCTGACCCATTACGTTGCAATAATTTATCTTATTGGTTGTTATATACACTGGCGAACCCACAGTGGGGCCTGCTGGGGCACGTTCCCCAGTAAAATCAGTTTTTTTTTTTTTTTTTGCTTCTTCTTCTTCTGCATCTGCCTGACTGCAAAACCTAGTAGGTAAGGTAACTATTTTGTTTTAATCTTCAAACTTGATTTATTAAGATATAAATATAATAGTGCACCTTTGCAGTGCACTGAGGACTCAGCACTTTGAAGATGATACATTAAATATAATTTCTTTTTTTTATAAAAATAGCGCACCTATGGAAGTGGAGCCATGGGTAGTGGGGGATGTGATTTATGCTAATTATATTATAAGTGTGCAAAGTTAATATAATTATTTATTTGTTTGAGGATTGAATATTTTCAAGTACTTTTTCATTTTTCGGTCTCTTCTTACCAAAAAAAATGTTTGGGGGCAGTGTGATTTATGCTAATTATATTATAAGTGTACAAGGTTAATATATTTATTTATTTGTTTGGGGATTGAATATTTTCAAGTACTTTTTCATTTTTCGGTCTCTTCTTACCAAAAAAAAATTTCGGGGGCCCGTACCATTCGTGTGCCCCACTAGTACAAACGCTCTGCGTCCGTCACTGGACTTATATATGAATCTAGTTTACATTAAATAACTAATCTAATGAACAATGCTTAATCAACAGAGAATAGCCTTTACAGTGGTGACGAAACTTATGCACCTGCATAACCATACATTAGTAGCAAATTTCCAATATAACAGTTACAACAGTTGGAAACAGCTCAAGAACTACATTCATATCTCATTAAGAATTCCATGGCATCATCTGTTATTCTGCTAAATGCCATGACAACTTTGTATTTAAGGTGCAGTTGTATTTACAATTCCCTCAAAGTTTTTAGTGGAGTGTTGGAAAGAGACATTGTTTTTTGGAATACTATGATCACCGATCTTATACGAAATGGGTTGGACAATGAAGGATTAATGCTTATCTAAGAGTTGGAAAACGAGGGGCTTTCAATTGATAATGTGACAATTAGTACACTACCTTTGGATGCATCAAATCTACAAGACAAGGATATCGGTAAAGGTCTACATGCTTGATGTTTACTTATCGGCCTAAAACCCGACCTCATCCAACATTTGATAAGGCTGAGAATCCAGGTGTTAAGGTCGGCCCATCTGGTTAAGTTCGGCCCATTTAATTGATCTTGTCCCGATGGCCTCAATCGTAATTTACAATATCGGCCCTTGAGACCGAGGTGTGCATAAGGCATATTCTAACTTGGGCCTTCTTGCGCTAAACCAAGGGCTACATAAGTAGGCCCCACGTCTCAATGGGTAGAGGTCATTCCGTATTTGGACTCAACCTATATATAAAAGAGAGTCCAAGTCACATAAGGTAAGCTCTTTCAACAATGATTCCTTTTCCTATTGAGAGAAGGAGATTTATTTTTGGCATTATAAATAGATCTCCTTTGATCATAAACATGAAATATTCATATTATCATAAGCTTTTCAACTTCTTCTCTCTATTATTTACCTTCTTTAGAAAACTAATTCTTACACCGGATGGGCGAAGAGGAAATTCATCCCCACCTTTTTTGTAGTTTATCGATGACAAGTCAAATCATCTTTTCCAGCAATCTCAGAGTTTTTGATCTTGCTATGTCAAGGTCAGTAATTTTTACAGCATCAATTGGTGAAGTCTGTGGGAAAAGATACAATTAGCCATGGTCAATACTCGGAAAACTCGTCTCTCCGTATCCACAGAACCATCATTTCCCAACCAATACCTGTTGAGGAAGATAACCCTCCACCTCTCAAAGATATTCCAGAAGCGCAAAGCTAGGCCCTACTTGACAATGGACTGATAAGCCAAGAGGCTTTTAATGAACACCAACAGCAGTTGAACGATCTTCGTCAGATTCTTCATCGGCAATCTATGAGTCAAGTTGCCCTGGGAATGGGAACTCCCAAAGTCATGCCCAGAGGCAATTATATGAAAGCTAACCCCATATGTAACGACTAAGAATTTTCAATCTAAATTTTAAATAAATATTTTATTTCTCAATTCTCAAATAAAAACGAATGTTCAGAAAATCGGAAACCGGTTCAACCTGGAAAAGACAACGGGTCAAGGGTCAGAAAGTCGAACCGGGGTCGAACCGCTTTCAATTAAAAATTAAATAATTATTCTAAAAATCACAAATTTACTAAAAAAACAAGTTATTTTACAAATAAAAAATAAGTTTTTTACATAAAAACTATTTAATTTCGGAATTAATAGTTCAAAAAAAATGTAGATTCATGATTGTTAATTTTATTTATTATACTATAATTCATTTTAAAATACTTTAACACATAAAAAATAAAATAAAAATAATATATTTAAGAGAGAAATTTAACAAATAAATAAATGACAAATAAAATGATAAATAAGAAAAAGACTAAAATGGTAAATTAGAGTGTCAATTTGAATAATTTTTGAAAAAAAAAAAAGAGAGAGAGAGAGAGAGAGAGAGAATTAAGAGAAAATAATTAAAAAAAAAAAAAAAGGTAAAACACCACATCCCACATCAAAAAGTGATGTGGGATGTGGCAGAACAACCCTTTTTTAAAAGGGTTGTTCTCGGTTGGCAGTGTGTATGGGGGGTGGTTTAAACTGCCCCTATAGCTCAGTTTCAATTTGTTTAATTTTTTTTATACATTATAAGTAATAAAAAAAATTGTAAACCAGTTTTTATACCCGGCGGGGTCACCCGGTTCACGATTTAACCGGTAAAAAATCGGGTTCTTTAACCTATTTTTCAGTGGTCGGTTTTTGAGTCAAATCGGACAGATTTTTCGGCCGTTTCCCATTTTTTCGGTTGAAGCGGCTGGTGTTGTGTAAAATTGCAAGTATATGATATCGCAATCAAGTAATATAGTGGACCTTAGAGTCCGGATTATCGTTCCCACGAGGACTGCTATTAATTATCGAAATGTTTTAGTTTTATACCTTATTCGAACAGACAAGGATGATTTGAATATGATTGGTTGTTTAAACTAAAATTGTAAAACATAAACATAAGAATTAGAATGAAATAAAATTGTTTTTTTTTCAAATAAGATTGTAAAATAGTTGGGATTCAAGATTTCACCTAACCAATTAAATCAATTCCAATTCCAGGTTCTATTTTATAAATATGTGTTCGATCGAATTCACTAATTCAAATTGAGATTCCTCTCTCGAGTTTAAATCAATCATACCTAAATAAGTCAACCTTGTATCTCTACAGTGGGTCCGAATATTCCTTATCTAGATGCATTACACACAAGAATTCACACACGACCGCAATAATTACAAGAATATATCTCTATCTCTCGTTCAATTACCGGATTTATTACCTAGATCTATGTTATTAACTAACCTCTCGAATTATGGAAATAACACATTAAATCATGAAAGAGTGACCAGTTCATTCACGCATTAAACACAATAATAAATCAACACGTGCATTAAAGCGTTAAAACAAGGAATATGGAATTAAAATAATTAACTAGGCTACATCGTTCATCCCAACGTAAAATTTAGTTACACGTCTTGATTAAAGAACAAAAACAATAAAATAAAACGTTCATTGAAAATAACAAAGAAGAATGGAAAGATTGCACCAATTATCAATTCTTCAAATATCTTCAATTCACCCCCCCTTTGCGATGCTTGAATCTCCAAGAAATTGAGGATGAAATCTCTGTAGTTGCTTGTTCTATGGAGAGGCAAAGGTCCTCATTTTCGTGTCTCATGTGTTGTATATATAGGTTTTGGAGAAACTTAGGTCAAGAAAGAGAGACTTCTGTTGAAAATTGTAGTGACCGAGAAATTTTCAAACTTAAAAGACTTGTTTTACCAAACTTGTCGCTACGACTCTCCAACCTTAACAGTCATTATTTTCAAAACCAGAGCTCTCGTTTAGTCATATTATTATTTTAAGATTTTAAGGAAGAAGAAATTTTGAAGTACCCAAGTATTTTAGATCAAGAAAATTTTAAAATTTCGAGGACGAAATTATTTTAAGGTGGTAGGGTTGTAGCGACCGAGAATTTTTCATGACTTATTTAAATAAATAATTATTTTAAAAATGTGTCGCTACGATTTTTGCTCATTTATTTTAAGCGTGTGTTCGTTTACCCTTTTAAGTGAATTCTAAATTTATGAAAACCTTGATCACTTTCAATTCGATTAAAATCGTCTCATTTTCAAGATTTATTCTCCAGTCCAATTCTATCAAAAATATTCTAAGATCATTATTTATTTATTTTAAGTCAAACTTTCAATTTATTTGGATTCAAATTATTTAAGTCCAAAATGTTTTAAATCCCCAATTCATGTTCCATTTCAATTTAAATCTCAAAACTTCCTCCCCAACTTCCATTTTGCATGTTTAGCACATTTTTCCCCCTTCCCCATCATCACTCCTTAATCCCACTCAAATAGCCAACCAATTTGAATTAATCCCAAACCCCTCTCAATTAGCCACTTTGCCATAAACTCAAATTACCATAATATACCATACAATCAATCCCCAACTTTCTCCCTAATTGAAGATCCATTCTCACTACCCAAATTTTAATCCATAATCGAATCCTAAAATCCTACTTACCAAAGTTAATCACTCTTCAATCCCTTTCTTTCTTCCCACAATCCCATAATTGCAGTCACCAATCAACCTCAATCCCCTTGCAATACACCACAATTCTTCACGTTTTGTCTACTCTCTTCCCAGAAATTCGTTTTTCCAAGTCTCAAGTTCTGTAAATTCAATCCCAATTTTCCTCCCCCCCCCCCCCCAGAAATTCGTTTCTTCACGCCATCTGCACCAAATTAACATCTCCTTCAGCCCCCTCAATCACAAATCAAGCAATTTCCAATTTTGAACCCAAGCCAATGTATATCTTCCCCTTCCCTCTCTTCATTCTCACACAGTCAGAACCTCCATAGTCGTTGCCTTCTACCCATCGCAACCTCCCCTGCCCACTGCCACAAATCGAAAACACCACACATTGCCGTGACCTCCATACGGCAGTATACTTAATTCCACACCTCCATCGTCCAAACCAACCATCTCCATCATCAAGCCACCACCAAATTGACTCAAACCAACCACTGCCTCAATCAATTTCTTAACCAAAGTCGCTGCCTCCACCACTGTTATCACCAACGCCACCAACCTCATCACCACCCAAAAGTTTCACATCCAACATAGGCTGCACCCAAACCTCCCACAACCGCCACACAACATCAATCAGACCACCACCACGTTCCCTCACCATCGGAATCATCACCGACCAACACCGCCACGACGAAACACCAAACACCGCCACAGTCCAACCACCACCTTCAAGAAACCACCACTGCCAATCTACTACTCAATACCAAAAATCAATCTTCACAATACCACAAACCGCCGCCGCCTACTGCTCAACACCAAATACCCATCAATCGGCCAAAATCAAACTCAAAACCAAGAACCCCAGAAACAAGAATCAAAATAACCCAACATTTACCTTGAACCACCGAAAATCGCCACTCTTCAGCCTCGGTTTTCACCCTGTTTTGACACCCAATGTTGAGCCCATAGCCTCCCCACCATCCGCCTTTGGCGCCGCCAAGTAATGCGGCGATTCCTCCGGAGATGGCGCCTGCATCGCCATCGGAGAGGAGAGCTTCTCCCCTCTATCGCCCTTCTCTCTCTCTGCCTCTGATTTCAGAATGGGATAGAGAGAGAAAGATATTTTGATTTAATAATTTGATTTTTCAGAAACTACGCCTTAGTCCCCCCCCCCCCAAATTTGAAAAGTTATTATTTAAGCCCCTTAGTTTTAAATGCATTAGTTCAGCCCCCTTATTTTAAATCCATGATTTCAGCCCCCAAGTTCGAAAAGTGATTTGTTTTAATATTTTATTTTTCGAAAATTGCGTTTTAGTCCCCTAAGTATTAAACCCTTTTATTTCAGTCCTTACAGCTTTAAATGTTTTAAATCTTACTTTAAGTTTCAAAAGTTATTTATTTTAGTCCCTATTGATTTAAAAAGATATATATCTTTAGCCTAAATTTCAAAAGTTATCATTTAAGCCACATATTTTAAAGTCTTTTAATTTTGTTCATATTGATTTAAAAATGATACATATATTTATAAATCCCAAGTTTTAAAATAATCATTTCAGTCCCTAAAGTTCAAAGTCATTTAAATTAATTTTAAAGTATTAAATTGGACTTATTATTTTAAGTTATGTTGGACGAGGCGCTTGGACGTTTAGAAGAACAACGTGAGCTTTCTTGCTCAACTTTCAAACTCGTGATTTGAGGTAGACTCGCCCCCAGTAATTAGTTTAAATTATAATTGCATGTCTTATGTGAAATTTACGTGATTTACATGCTTTGATGCATGAGACGAGAAAATAATATATCTTATGAGATAAGATGAGAAATGATGATGTTATGCATAACTTATGTGCCTTAAGTGCACGAGACGAGACTACCCACACCCTATGATTTTACGAGCCTTGATTTTGAAAATAAAATAGCCCAAGAATATGATGATGATGTCACTGTATGATTGCATAATTACGTGTTCAATTATTCTGTAAATTAATTATTGGCGATGAGTCTACTGAGTATTTTTTTGAAATACTCATTCCATTATTTTAACAGTTTTTGCAGATCTCGGAGAAGGCGGCGAATGAAATGACAACGGTGGCAAATTTAATAAATGATGAAAATTTTTAGTCAATATTACTGATTGAATTATTTATCGTAAATTTTATTCAAACAATTGAGACCTAAGTTTTATATATTGTTCTATATTTCAATTAATTAAATTTCAGCTGAAGGTTTTCTAATAATGAATGTGACGTTTTGAATTACATTTATTTTCCACAATAAAATCAGATTTAAAGGACGAAGTGGCGTCCCGGACTCCGCGGAATTCGGGGCGTTACAAAAATCGTGAGAAAAACCCCACAGTCGGCCCAGCCGGAAAGCCACGCGATCGCCTAACTTACACCCTCGCGATCGCGTGCTCGACCCTAAAACTCTCTGGTTAAGATTTTGCACCATCTTGTGATCGCTTGGTACATATTTTAATGCCCCAAAACCTATGTCTCGGAGGTTACTGAAATCATTCATCCGTTCGTAAAAATATTAACTTGAAATATGATTTAATAACATTTTTAAAGATTAATAATGCGGAATAACATATTTAAACTAAACATCAAATAATTCAACATCATTCTTGAGATCTAAATAAACTTTAATTTATAAAACAATTGACTAATTAAATATTGAAAGAAAAATTCAGTTTTCTTGATCCAGCGACACGCGCTCTGCCAACAGTCTCAACCTCCAACTCCGATCAATCAAGCATCTGTAAAATATTTTAAAATATATGGAATGAGCATATAAATATACTCATTATAGATCTCATACCAGTATTTTCACAATTTAATATAAAAAGAAGTAAATTACACACATAACATACTTTCATAGTGGAATAGAAACCTGACCATCTCATTCTCGATTTAGGTCATACCCATTCTCAATCTCAATTTAGGGTCTAATCCTTTGACTGGTTTCTGTAGATCTACATAATATCTTTTGGTATTACCCACAAGATCCCCTTAATTCAGATCATATAATAACGCATAAAATACTCAAACTTAAAACATTAAAGAACGAAAACACAAACCACTTGGCACATAGGGAAATCCATACCTTGTTCGTTAAATTGATTGTAAACTTGGGTAATAAGGAATAAAAATTATTGCCAAACGGATCTCGAACGCGTCGAAAAAATCTATAATTCTCTTCTTTATCAAATTCCTAGGATTGCGTGAATCACCATGCACATACATGAATGGTCTTTTATAAAATGGGTGTGAATAATAAAAAATATTGTGCACAGCAGGTTTCTTTAAATAATTAGAATTGACGTGAATTCCATGCAAATTGGCAAACCCATTAGGTAATGGGATTGGTTTTTGGTGTGATCATTGATAATACTATACGCAGGTATGGTATGGTATGGTATGTTAAATTAAGATAAATCACATAAATAGATTTTTAATAGGAGTCTTAATCTAAATTTATTTGGACTTCTAATAACAATCAATAATGCATAAAATTCATATATGAGAGAAATTCTAATTGCATAAGATTAAATTCTAATGTTGATATGTGCAAATTACTCAAGTTCACCTAAACATTTATCCGATAAATCGTGAAAACAAACATTTCAATAATGCATGAATATTAAAATAATTCAAAAATTAATAAATATTTTAAAAAAAATTTAATCAAATTATAATTTCATGCAAAAACTTAAATTACCAAATATTAAGACTATTAGCACAATGTTTCTATAAAATTTGGGGTGTTACACATATTCAGCGATTGCGACTTCATCTTTCTTTCGGTTGTGTAAGTTGGTCCCTGACTTTTAATTGCACTTTCAATCCTCAACTTCCAATTATTGCAATTTAGTCCCCAAACTTTATCTTCTTCTCGATTTGCCCATTTAAGCTCTTAATTCATTCAATTAGGTCCTCAAACCTCTGATTCGTTCATTTTGGCACATTGCATCTTTCCGGTTGAAGTGTCACAAACTTATCAATTGCTCGTTTTAGCTTCAATCAACATCCAATTATGCATTTTTCTCATCAATTACTTCATTTTTCATCTTTTGGATATTTTCTGCAAAGTAAACAGATAAACACAAATTAAATAGCATATATTCTAAAACGATAATAATTTATTCTAATTTAGACATACAAATAAGTGTATAAAACACACTTTATCAGCTGGTCCGGTCAATTTTCTAAACATTGATAAAAACGTGTCGATATAATTTTCCTATTTTTAAATTTAAGCATGTTCGTCTAACCAAGTCAATTATTTTCGATCCAAGATAAAAAAAAAAAAAAAAAAAAAAAAAAAAAAGAGTCAAATTCGATTTTAAGCCAATTTTGAGTTTCTAGAATTATTTTAAATCCAAAATTATTTTTTCTTATTTCCAAAACTTATTTATTCTAATTCCCAAAATTATTTATTTAGTATTCTAATCGTGTCCAACTTTTATAACTCTACTTCAACTACAACACTTCCTATTCCAGTCTATATATACCCTCATATTTTCCTAGTCAAATTCACCCACAAACAAACTGCAATACCAAAATTCCAACAAACCATAGCCAGAACTCACTACCTTCAACCAACACCAACACCAATTCCACTATCAACACCACCCAAACGCCACCACACAGTCATTGAACCACCATAACCAGTACCACCACCCACAACCTAAAATCTAATTTTCACAACCACCATCACCGAGAACAACCGCCGCCCGAATCACCTCCACCGACTGCAAATTAATTAAAACCAGTCAAACCAATAATTCACCATCACCTGGACATACAACCAAAGCCACGTTTAACCGACGCCTCTCCAAGACCGTCACTATCCCAAATCTCAATACCCAATCCAAAATCAAACCAAGAAAATAGAAGAACACAACACCTTACCTCGTAACCGGATCAATCACCTGAAAAATTCCAATTCGAACCTCAAGCTTCGATTCTTGCTCCAAAATCCGAACACGTAGTCTCAGTTTCACTCTCAAAATCAACCCCATTATTTCTTTCACGTACCACACCTTTTCCCATTGCCGTGCGCCGGCGGTACCATTTCTGGAGACCTTGAACTCCATTATGTTGAGCCCTTCTTCCAGCGTCACCGATCGCCATTCTCCCTCTACCTATTCTCTAATTTTTAGCATGAGAGAGAGAATTAGATTTTGTTAAATTTTATTTTTGTAAAATTGCCTCCTATTCCCCCATCTTTTAAATAGTTTAGTTCAGCCCCTTGTTTTTAAAAGAGCTTTATTAATCAGCCATCAAGTTTTCAAAGTCCTTTAATTTGGTCCTATTGATTTAAAATCTTTTTAAGTTTCAGCCCAATGTTTCCAGACTTTTATTTTCAACCCCTAAATATTTGAACAGTGTTTTAATTATCAATCAATAAGTTTCTGAAAATTCTTATTTCAGCCCCAAAATTATTCAAATTCAACTTTGATCTCAAATTAGTCCCTAAACTTTGAAATTCGTTTTAAAACTTTAAATCTCAAAATACTAATTTAAATTTATTTATTTTAGGGCTAGAAAAAATCGTGGGAAATATCTAAAGTACTTTAGCTTCACATCCAATTCAATTTCAAGAAAATTTCAAGACTTTGAGGTGGGGTTTACATTAAAGTAATTGTGGTTATTTTGTCCATGTTATTTCTTGATGTGTGATTTTAATTGTGGTATAATGCTTCCATGTTTTGAAAAAGGTTTACAGGGACCGTAAATAGGTCCAAGATCGAAAGTGAGTCATTGGGTTGCCCACAGTGCATAATTTCAATTAGCACTAATACTATGTTGTCAGGGATCATAAATAGGTCCGAGATAAAAAATGAGTCTTTGTAGTTGCCCCACAGTACACAAATCAATAGGAAATTAATTTTTTAAGCATGATATTCATAATTGAATTTGCATGTTTGGATTTAACTTGGACTGATTACTATATTTCCACTAAGTATAATTCATTATGCTCACCCCACTATTTCCACCCTTTCAGTTAAGGAGCTTGGCGATGCATGGCAATGACAATCCATTTTCATTTTTAATTTTCTTTTAAACCTTAGAAATCATTTTCCTTTTGTTAAATTAATTTCGAATTTTATTATTTTGAAAGTTTGACGATTCGTTCGTTATGGTTGATATTGAAAATTTAATTATTTCCATCAAATACGCTTCCGCAACTTATTTCTGGTTGTTGTTGTTTAAAAAAAATTATTACGTATTTAACGTTTATTGAAAATGGCTATTTAAAATAAATTCAGACTTTAGTAGCATTCTGAGTTAACAAAATTTGGAGCGTTACACCATTGACATGAGCTCTCTAGGGATTAGGGAAGTCCCCCAATTACTGAAGGTTCAGCAAAATGACACAACAAGAAGTCTCCAGAATCATTCAGGAATGGATGGCTGACAGAATCAGGTAGAACACACAAGCTCGTGTCACCTTCACTAGAGATCCCCTTTCATTCCTCAAATAACCGCATTTCTCCTGCCAGTTCAATTCAAGTACCATCAAATAAAGGAGTATGATGAAACTTTAGATCCGAACAACCATTTGAACACATATACCGATGTCATGGATATGCAAAATGCTCGTGATCATTTATTGTGCAAGGCATTCCCCAAACCTTGACCAATGAAACTTGGGATTGGTTCTCAACTATACTTTCTGGGTATATCTCCTCCTTAAGTGACCTTACTGAAAAGTTTACAGCGTTCTTCACCAGCAGGAAATGGAAAAAGAAAACACCCGCTTCCCTCATGCAGCTAAGGCAAGGGTCTGATGAGATATTATGGGATGTCTTTGTCTAAAAATCTGCCAACCAAGGTAACTGAGTTTCTTAACAAGGCTGGAAAAAAAAACTAAACATGGACGAAACTTTATCGTCGATAAAGGCACGAGCTCAAACACATGGAACTACATTAACGCCTTCTTCAGAGCCTTCTAGACAAGGGAGCAAGCGATCTAGAATGAAAGGTCGGAACCTGACACAAAGATGAATTCTTATGGGAATCAGGAGGAATCAGGATCCCATCCCACCGAACACTTCTTGAACTCTGATTTTGATGGAAACCAAAGATCGGGAAGATCTACGGTTGCCAAAATTCGTTAAAGGATGGATCAACGACAACAATCCTAACATATATTGCGATTTCCATAAAAGTCAAGGTCATACTACAAATGAGTGCAGAATTCTTCAAAAAGAAGTAGAGGCTCTCATCAAGAGCAGCCTACTAGGACACTACGTAAAGAAGGATGACAAAGATCACCATAAACTCGAGAGAAAGGAGTAAGAGAAGAATAGTCTCGCTAGTACAATAAATTTCATTGTGGGAGGTATAGCTTCAGGAAGTGACTCAAATAAAGCCAGGAAAATTATGCCCGAGCATTGTGTAATCAAGAGGTCAAGGTCATCAATCAAGATCCCAACCTCTTGGAAAGTATCAATTTTGACAACCCCAACATGGAAGGAATCTCGTACCCTCACGACGATGCAGTCGTTATCTTGACAGTGATTGCAAACTATGATGTAAGGAAGATACATATAGATAACAGAAGTGTAGCCAATATCCTTTCCCTTGATGCCTTCAATCAGATGCAACTTCCGAATGACCAACTTCAACGGATCATTACTCCATTAACAGGATTCGGTGGAGGAACGGTTAGACCAGAAGGCTTAATAAATCTACCCTCTTCTTTGGACTTGGGAGAAAAGCAAGTCACTAGAATGACCCCGTTTCAAGTGGTGAGGACCACAATGTCCTACAACACTATCTTAGGAAGACCTTATGTCATAATCTCAGAAGGAAAAACCTTCACCATCGGGAAAGAACTTCTCGAGACACTAAAGAAAGAACCGTCGTAATGCTTAAAAACAAATCTTGATGTCTTCGCCTGGAGCACCAAGGACATGCCTCCACTCTTATCATACACAAACTTAATGTTAAGCCTGGTAAAAAGACTATAAAGCAATGAAGAAGATATTTTACCACCGAAAGAAGATAGATTATCCGAGAAGAGGTGGATAAACTTCTGAAGGTAGAATTAATCAGAGAAGTCAAATACGGGGAATGGTTAGCCAATGTGGTGGTAAAGAAGCCAATGGAAAATGACATTTTTGCATAGAATTTACATGTCTGAGAAAAGCATGTCCTAAAGACAACTACTCCATCTCTCGAATTGATAGATTGGTAGATTCAACCTCAGATCTCGAACTCCACAGTTTTCTTGATACGTTTTCAGGGTACCATCAGATAAGAATGGCTGAGGAAAACCAAGAAAAAACCTCATTTATTGCGTACGAAGATATATATTGCTACAAGGTCACGTCATTCGACCTAAATAATGTAGGGGCAACTTATCAAAGGCTTGTAAACATGGCTTTTTCCAAACAAATAGGACATAACATTGAGGTCTATGTAGATGACATGGTTGTCAAGAGCTCGAGAAGGAAAGATCATGTGACCGACCTCGAAAATATTTTCTTCACCCTCCGACAACATCAGATGAAGTTAAACCCTATCAAGTGGGCTTCCGAGGTAAGTTCAGGCAAGTTTTTGGGATTCATAGTCACCTAGCAAGGCATTGAAGTCAATCCTAACATAATCATGGAACCTCCCACACTTATAAGAGAAGTACAAAAACTTACAGGACGGGTGGCAGCCTAGAGCGATTCACAGCTAGTGGTCAAGCAGATTAATAGGTTGTTTCAGCAAAGGACTAGAAAACATCATCTTACCGAATGATAGTTCTTGACTTATAAGTAAATTTAGATCATGCAACATAGAGAAGATACCAAGGTCGGCCAACCATAAAGTCAATGCACTGTCAAGACCCATGTTCTCAAACTTGGATAATTTGGAATGAATGATATTTGTGTGCACATTCTATGAACCAAACATAGTATCTCTGCACGATGTCATGAACATCTCGGAGCATGAGCTCTGCTGGATGGACCCAATCATTGAATACTTAACGTCTGAAAATCTACCAAATGATAAGGCAGAGGCGAGAAGGACAAAGTCAAGAAAAAAGTTAAGCTTGTGAAAGAGCTTCATGAGAAGGTGAAAGGGCAAATTGAAAAGAAAAATGAGCGTTATGCGACTCATGCAAAAAAGGTAGGAGGCAAGTGACGATCGAGCCGGGTGATTGGGTGTGGGTGCACTTGCGAAAGGAGCGATTTCCAACCCAAAGAAAGTCTAAGTTGCATCCAAGAGGCGATGGACCTTTTCAGATCCTTGAAAAGATAAATGAGAATGCATATAAACTCGATCTTCCAGGTGAGTATAACGTGTCTGCTTCTTTTAATGTTGCTGATCTTTCTCTGTTTGATGCAGGTGATGATTCGAGGACGAATCCTTTTCAACAGGGAGGGGATGATGAGTTTCGGAGTGGCTCAACGAGCGTTGACCCGTTGCACGTGCCCGTAGGACCAATAACGAGACAAAGAGCCAAAAGAATCAAGCAGGCAATGCAAGGATTCATGCAAGCATGGATGGATGAGTGCTCAAGTGCAAAGACCTCATTTATGTTTCATAACAAAGTGGAAGAGGAGCCAACGTTATTACAATGCATTTGGATCGAAGAACAACAAGAAATTGAGGCAGAATCGAATTCACGGTCGTAACCCTACTTTTACGGCCGTAAAATCATGTTGGAAAAATTTGGACAGAATGGAAATCACGGCCGTAAACAATGTTCTCACGGCCGTAACATCATCAAGATAAATTATGCAGAAGAGGACTTACGGCCGTAATACCAATCCTCACGGCCGTAAATAAAGTTTGGTAGTTTTTATATTTTTATTCAGAAAGTCGATTACGGCCGTATATAAATTTGTCACGGCCGTAACATATGTTTTTAATTTTAATCTGTAGCATTCTTACGGCCGTAAACTCATAAGTCACGGCCGTAACATAGGATCCGCAATTTAGGATAATGTTAGGCGGTTGGTTTATTGTTTTGTTTATTTACAATTCTAGTTTATTTAGGTTGCTTTATTTTGTTAAGCCTATATATATGGCTTTATTCAGCATTGTAAAATACAACTTTTATTCTTGAGATTAATGATATTGAAGGTGAGATATTCCCTTGATTTTCTTAGTGTTCTCGTCGAACAAATTGAACTTATCAAAGGATTTGACAACCTTTGTGGCGTTCCCCCTTTGTGGTTCTTATCTCCGCATCGTAACGGGTTTTGGGTTTAATATACCCATAGTTCTTGCGTCGTGAGGTCGGGGTTGCATTGTTACCGTCTACTATCTTGGATTTTAGAGCTTTCCGGCGTTTAATTCCGCGTGTTCTTGGTGATCCCCGTATCGGATCATATCATCTGGTATCAGAGCCTGTCTCTAAATCCAATTATTTAGTATTCCAGTTCTTTTTCTTTCCAGTTATTAATCATTCAAAAAAAAAAATTTCATTCCAATTCTTGTTTCTTGAAATTTCTCCAGAAAATTCAAGATTTGCCAATTTCTGTTTTCTTGTTCTTGATTATTCTTGTTGAATAGGATATTAAAAAGGGAAAAAAAATTCCGAAAATTACAAAAAAAAAAAAAAAGAGATAGTTGTTTATTTGAATAAGAAATCAAGAAAATAATCTTGGGCAAATCTTTCCAACAAATCCTTGTTTCCATAAAATTTCTTATTCTTATTTCCATATAACTTCTTCTTGTAATAGAATTCTTGTTTCCATAATTTCTTTCTTAAATTTCCTAATTCCAATATTTTCCATCAACTTTCCTTATTTGCACTTTGGGGTTTATTCCACAAGGAACAAATCCGTGACTAATTTGGTGGGTTCTTTGAGAACGTGGGAAAAAGGGAATAGAGAGGAAAAAGGCAGAGTGGTGAGATTAATAGAGAGAAAAAGCCAAATTGAGTGATACACGAGCGATAAAAACACGTGAGGATCTTTATTTAAATTTTTCTCTTTTCCTTTATTACTAACCATGTCACAGAAGGAAGTTTCGTCGACGGAAAAGGATCTTCGAGATTTCAAAATGCTGGCAATGGTGGAGGAACGTTTTGCAAAACTGGAGGCGAGGTTGGATGCCAAGTTGGAAGCAAAATTTGGTCCACAATCCGGCGTGAATGTGGAAAGGGCTAATAATCCGGGGGAGACACGAGGTGCGGGAAATGTTCAACCACGTCGGGAACAACCGCGCAATTTCCCTAATTTACGGAGACCACTAAGGTATGACTTCAACTCACAATTTAGAGCTAGGAATGAACGTGTTAAGGTTGTTGATAGTGATGAGGATAGTGGTGAATTATCTATTACTAGTGTTGGTAGAAGACGAGATCGGGGAGAAAGACGTGATAGGGGATATAGGCGTGATCGTAGGGATGATGTAGATGGACATGTTGGTAACATTAAGATGTCCATTCCCTCGTTTCAGGGTAAGAGTAATCCGGACATTTATTTTGAATGGGAAAAGAGGGTAGAATTAATTTTTGATTGTCATAATTATTCTGAAGCTAAAAAGGTTAAATTGGCAGTCGTAGAATTTACTGATTATGCTATAGTATGGTGGGATCAATTGGTTACTAGTAAAAGGAGAAATGGGGAGAGGCCAATTGAAACTTGGGATGAGTTGAAGACTCTTATGCGAAAACGATTCGTGCCTGGACATTACTATAGGGATCTCTACCAAAAATTACAAACCCTTTCCCAAGGTAGTAAAAGTGTGGAGGATTACCATAGGGAGATGGAGGTTCCCATGATTAGGGCAAATATAGAGGAAGACCCGGAGGCAACCATGGCTAGGATTTTAAATGGTTTAAATCGAGATATTGCTAATGTTATTGAATTGCAGCATTATATCGATTTGGAGGAGATGCTTCACATGGCCATGAAGGTGGAGCGACAATTAAAAAGGAAGGGAACTTCCAAATTCTCTAAAAGTTCCAATTCTTTTGGTAAGTCTACATGGAGTGGGACTTCTAAAAATGAAGGGGTTGTGCAGAAAAATAAATTTGAGGCACCAAAGGGAAAAATAGAGCCACCCAACAAAGGTAAAATTGCTTTTGATTCTCAAACTCCTAGGACTAGAGATATTCGTTGTTTTAAATGTTCCGGTTTAGGACATATTTCTTCACAATGTCCAAATAAATGAATATTGGTTATGCGTGACGAGGTATTAAGTTCGGAGGATGAGAAAGAGGAAGAAGTGGAGGATGAGTATAAGGATATGCCAGCTCTAGAGGATGTTAGTGAAAATGATGATGGGGACTATGCAGTAGCTAAATCACTTGTCACTAGGAGATCCCTTAGTACTCAAGTTAAGGTGGAAGAGTCGGGTGAGCAGCGAGAAAATATATTTCATACTAGGTGATTTGTGAATAACAAGGTGTGTAGTTTGATAATAGATGGTGGTAGTTGTGCGAACGTTGCTAGCACTACTCTAGTGGAGAAATTATGCCTACCTATACTAAAACACCCTAGGCCATATAAGCTACAATGGTTAAATGAATCGGGTGAGATTAAGGTGAATAAACAGGTGGTAGTTGATTTGGCAATTGGGAAGTATGAAGATAGGGTGGTTTGCGATGTGGTACCCATGCATGAGGGGCACATCTTATTGGGAAGGCCATGGCAATTCGATAGGAAGGTTATTCACGATGACTTTAAAAATAGGTATACCTTCACTAAGGATGGGAAAAATATCAAACTAATGCCTTTATCACCTCAACATGTCTATGAAGACCAATTGAAATTAAAAAGTGAGGAAGAGAGAAAGAGGGTCGGGACCACGTTCCCGGAAAAAAGAGAGTTGAGTGAACAGAAGAGGGTCGGGACCACGATCCAGGAAAAAGGAGAGTTGTGTGAAAAACTGAGAGTTGGGACCACGATCCCAGAAAAAGGAGAGGGTGTGACGAGTGCCAGCAAAAGTAAAAGAGAGAAAACAAAGATGAGCTTCTACGCAAAACAGAGTGATATCACCAAAGCTATTTCTACACATAAATCAGTGATTTTACTCATGTATAAGGAATCTCTCCTTGTACTTGATGAAGCTAACCACTCCCTCCCCAGTTTAGCTGTGTCTCTTTTGCAGGAATTTGCAGATTTATTTCCCGAGGAGATTCCTAGTGGGCTGCCGCCAATTCGAGGGATTGAACACCAGATTGACTTTGTGCCAGGAGCAGTCATTCCAAACAGGCCAGCTTATAGGAGCAATCCCGAAGAGACTAAAGAGCTACAAAAGCAGGTTGAAGAGCTGTTGAAAAAGGGCTATGTTCGGGAAAGTATGAGCCCATGTGCAGTACCAGTTCTGTTGGTACCTAAAAAGGATGGGACTTGGAGGATGTGCGTGGATTGTAGAGCAGTCAAAAATATTACGGTAAAGTATCGCCATCCCATACCTAGACTTGATGACATGCTTGATGAACTTTATGGTGCTTGTATGTTTAGTAAAATAGACCTTAAGAGTGGTTATCACCAAATTCGTATGAAAGAAGGTGATGAATGGAAAACCGCCTTCAAAACCAAATATGGTTTATATGAATGGATGGTTATGCCGTTCGGCCTCTCAAATGCACCTAGCACTTTTATGAGGTTAATGAATCATGTCTTGCGTGCTTACATTGGTAAATTTGTTGTGGTATACTTTGATGACATTTTGGTATATAGTAAGAACTTAGGCGATCACATTGAACATTTAAGATCTATTTTGGAAGTTTTGAAAACTGAAAAACTATATGCTAATTTTAAAAAGTGTACTTTTTGCATGGAAAAGGTAATTTTTCTTGGTTTTGTCGTTAGTGTTAATGGTGTTGAGGTAGATGAGGAAAAAATTCGTGCTATTAAAGAATGGCCAATGCTGGGTTTTATAGGAGATTTATTAAAGACTTTAGCACACTTGCAGCACCACTCACAGAAATAGTCAAGAAAAGTGTAGGATTCCATTGGGGGGTAGCACAAGAAAATACTTTTAAAATGCTCAAGGATAGGTTATGTTCTGCACCGGTTTTGGCTTTACCTAACTTTAAACAACCCTTTGAGATTGAGTGTGATGCATCAGGAATAGGTAATGGAGCCGTTCTTATGCAGGAAAAAAGGCCGCTTGCATTTTTCAGTGAAAAGCTGAGTGGGGCAGTTTTGAATTATCCTACCTACGACAAGGAGCTTTATGCTCTTGTTCGTACCTTGGAGACATGGCAGCACTATCTGTGGCCAAAGGAATTCGTCATACACACTGACCACGAGTCACTGAAACACCTCAAGGGACAAGGTAAGCTAAACAAAAGACACGCCTGTTGGATGGAATTCATTGAGACTTTTCCATACGTCATTTGCTATAAGCAAGGTAAGAGAATGTGGTAGCAGATGCCCTTTCTCGCAGGTACGTACTTCTAAACTCTTTAAATGCGAAGTTGCTTGGGTTTGAATATATAAGAGGTATGTATGCTAATGACCCTGATTTTTCTATCATTTATGCTTCATGCGAAAAGGTGCGATTGATAAATTTTATAGGCATGATGGCTATTTGTTTAGGGAAAGTAAACTTTGTGTACCTAATTGTTCTATGCGTGAATTGCTAGTGCGTGAGGCTCATGGTGGGGGGTTAATGGGACACTTTGGTGTTATTAAGACATTAGAGACTTTACAAGAGCACTTTTATTGGCCTAAAATGAAAAAGGATGTTCACCATATTTGTGAAAGGTGCATAACTTGTAAGCAATCTAAGTCTAGAGTCTTACCACAAGGTTTGTATACACATTTGCCCGTACCTAATGAACCTTGGATAGATGTATCCATGGATTTTGTGTTAGGTCTGCCTAGGAAAAAAAAGGTAGAGACTCGATATTTGTGGTGGTAGACAGGTTTAGCAAAATGGCGCATTTTATTCCTTGTAATAAAACTGATGACGCAACAAACATAGCTGACCTATTCTTTAGGGAGGTTCTGAGACTTCATGGGGTACCTATGAGTATTGTGTCTGATAGGGATGTTAAGTTCCTAAGCTACTTTTGGAAAGTCTTGTGGGGGAAGATGGGTACTAAATTATTATTTTCTACTACATGTCACCCGCAAACTGATGGCCAAACGGAGGTAGTTAATAGGACATTAATCCAACTTTTGCGCACTGTAATAAATAAGAATTTAAAAAGTCGGGAGGAATGTTTGCCATTTGTGGAATTTGCTTATTATTGATCTGTGCATTCTACTACTTCATGTTCGCCTTTTGAAGTTGTTTATGGTTTCAACCCGCTAACTCCTCTTGATTTAATTCCTTTACCTGCAGATGAACGGAGCAGTTTGGACGGGGAGAAAAAATTTAAGCTTGTGAAAGAGCTTCATGAGAAGGTGAAAGGGCAAATTGAAAAGAAAAATGAGCGTTATGCGACTCATGCAAAAAAGGTAGGAGGCAAGTGACGATCGAGCCGGATGATTGGGTGTGGGTGCACTTGCGAAAGGAGCGATTTCCAACCCAAAGAAAGTCTAAGTTGCATCCAAGAGGCGATGGACCTTTTCAGATCCTTGAAAAGATAAATGAGAATGCATATAAACTCGATCTTCCAGGTGAGTATAACGTGTCTGCTTCTTTTAATGTTGCTGATCTTTCTCTGTTTGATGCAGGTGATGATTCGAGGACGAATCCTTTTCAACAGGGAGGGGATGATGAGTTTCGGAGTGGCTCAACGAGCGTTGACCCGTTGCACGTGCCCGTAGGACCAATAACGAGACAAAGAGCCAAAAGAATCAAGCAGGCAATGCAAGGATTCATGCAAGCATGGATGGATGAGTGCTCAAGTGCAAAGATCTCATTTATGTTGCATAACAAAGTGGAAGAGGAGCCAACGTTATTACAATGCATTTGGATCGAAGAACAACAAGAAATTGAGGCAGAATCGAATTCACGGCCGTAACCCTACTTTTACGGCCGTAAAATCATGTTGGAAAAATTTGGACAGAATGGAAATCACGGCCGTAAACAATGTTCTCACGGCCGTAACATCATCAAGATAAATTATGCAGAAGAGGACTTACGGCCGTAATACCAATCCTCACGGACGTAAATAAAGTTTGGTAGTTTTTATATTTTTATTCAGAAAGTCGATTACGGCCGTATATAAATTTGTCACGGCCGTAACATATGTTTTTAATTTTAATCCGTAGCATTCTTACGGCCGTAAACTCATAAGTCACGGCCGTAACATAGGATCCGCAATTTAGGATAATGTTAGGCGGTTGGTTTATTGTTTTGTTTATTTACAATTCTAGTTTATTTAGGTTGCTTTATTTTGTTAAGCCTATATATATGGCTTTATTCAGCATTGTAAAATACAACTTTTATTCTTGAGATTAATGATATTGAAGGTGAGATATTCCCTTAATTTTCTTAGTGTTCTCGTCGAACAAATTGAACTTATCAAAGGATTTGACAACCTTTGTGGCGTTCCCCCTTTGTGGTTCTTATCTCCGCATCGTAACGGATTTTGGGTTTAATATACCCATAGTTCTTGCGTCGTGAGGTCGGGGTTGCATTGTTACCGTCTACTATCTTGGATTTTAGAGCTTTCCGGCGTTTAATTCCGCGTGTTCTTGGTGATCCCCGTATCGGATCACATCACTATGTACAGATGGGATGAACCCACACGATAAAATGAGCAGTCGACATAGCACTTTTATCCTGTTCTTTTGCTAAATTACAATATTTCTCCTTGGTTATGTATGAAGCGCAAGTATATCATGTTGTCGTTGCTAAAATATGGACCTAAATAACCGAGAAATGACATAGATGTTTACCTAGTTCCACTAATTGAAGATTTAAGACTACTGTGGAATGAAGACGTGTTGGTGTTTCATGTACATAGCCAAATGAACTTTACCTTACTATGGTGCACCATCAACAACTCTTGACCGATCATATTAAGGTGTTGGTTGGTGATGTTATACAAGGTGCAAAAGCGTCCATTCTGCTAGTTCCATCTCCATACTACACCATGGTGGGGGAAGCTGTTGGAAGCTTCTGTTAATGGCATAAAGATTTGGTAATTATAGGAGGGGTAATCAATTTTTGTTTCGTAAAAGATTTTTTTCTATATTAATTACTTTTATTTTTATACTAGACATGTTATAATGATAAAAAAGAAAAAATTAATTGCAGGAAGAGTTTCCAAAACAAGATAAAAAAATCCGAAAAAGATAAAAAGCCTCAGAGTTTTGATATGTCATCTACAAGAAGAACCCCACTCGTTGATGATGCTGCTTTACATTGTTTGGGTGGTGATTGCAAATATTTACACACTCTGGTCCTTACAATGCTTGTTGGTGTGGACTGCATCCAAATGCCTCTAGACGCAACTGTGTTTCACATACGGACGTTGAAAGTATTTATGTTACGATTGATGACATCATCGACATGTTTACAATGGGATGGTTGAATATATCTGTCCTGCAAGTATTCACAATGTAAGACTACTTAACACAAATTCATAACTTTCATTTTATTTTTCATTTTATTTTTATTCATTGGTGTAATTTTTTAAGGTACCTCCATGGGTTGTGTGAGGAATTTGGTGTCAAGTCAATCGGATCTATGTGTCCGTCACAGATTGCATCGATCAGAGTAAGAACAAATTTAGATAGCATTATGAGTTACATGGATGCAACCATGGAGACACTGAGATTGAAGAAATTCATTTTAGCGCCGTACTTTCAGTAGTAAGCCCGTTATTATTGTTTATTTATTATTATTTTTACTTAATTTAAGTCATTTGAAATTTAAAGGTATATTTACAAGTTCATAATACGTAGGAATCATTGGATGTTGCTCGCATTTTGTTTTGACACTAGTACGGTGTACTTCATAGATTCAGCGCAGTCATGTAAACGTGACATAGAAATCAAGACGTCATTTAATATGTAAGTATTTATTGCATTGTTCATGCTTTTTGTTTTGTGCACGATGGTCCAGTTGTCTATTTTTAATGTAATAATAATTGTAAAAAGTCTGATGTAAAATTGATGTGTTTGTATTGTGAATATTGATAAGTTGTGTAGTTAAAAATAATAGGGTCTCTCCACAGGTTGGATAAGTTCAATTTATAGGGAAGACTCTACCAAAATTTTGGTAGGAAGATTTTTATTTTTAGGAATGATTGTTATAACTTATACATATTTATTGGCACTTTAGGGCGTTTCGACCATTTTGGGCATTAGGAGGCAAGATGGGAAAGAACAATGTAACATGGAAAAAAATTCGGTATGAAAACTAAAATTTCATAAGTTACTACAAATTTTTGAATTAGTTTATATCAGTTATATTACTAACTTCAGTTTTCATTAATGTCAAAATTTCAGTGTTCTCAGCAACCTGGAGGTTCTAAGTGTGGTTATTATGTTATGAGAAATATGTATGAGATAGTTACAACCTGTTCTCATCTTACTTCTTTAGATAAGGTATAAGTTATGAATACGTAAGAATTGTTAATTTTGAATTTATATTTAATTTAATTGTGAATTTATATTGTTTTTAGGCATTTTAAGAATACTACTCAACGGAGGATATCGACGAGATTCGAAATTTATGGGCTAAGTATGTAGCGACCGAGAATTTTCCAAAACGTATTTAAATAAATATTATTTTCGCTACGACTTTCTCAATTATTTTTAACGGGAATTTTTCAAGTGAAAATGAATTTATTTTAATCCGAGTCCAATTCCAAATTTATTAAAAATATCTCCATTTTTCCTTATTAATTTTTTTTAAGTCCAAATACGAAATTCAATTTTATCTCATAATTTATTTATTCTCAAATTTATTTTCTGTCCAAATTATATCTGTTTTAAGACATTTCCTAATCGAAGTTAGTCTAATTTTTAGTTAATTATCCTAAACGAATTCTACCTAATTTTTTCCCCACGTTTTTGCCCCTTTCTTTTCTTTTCCACCAATCTATCATCATTATGTCTCAAAACATAATGATTCATCACACTACTTTACATCCCATTACAACCTAATTCTCCACCATCTTTTCTCCTATTTCATATGATTCTCCACTAATCCATTTCTTTCCTTTTTCTTTTCCCATCACTTCTTCAATTTAAGTCATCTCCCCCTCAAGAACTTAGCAGGCAATATTTCGATAACATTCTTCTTCCATTTACATAATTCATCTCTTGCAAATTCCCTCAACTTGCCTAAACCAAAACCTCAGAACTTGCCAAGTTACCAAAACAATTGAAAACTAAACACAGCAAGATTTTATCAAATTAATTCCCAAAATTCTTTCCCCTCAATTTGCCATTGCCCCCATGTAAATTCCCCTCAATCACTGATTCCCTCTTCTTACCATAAATTAAATTCTCACCCAATGTATATCTCTCAGGTTCCCCTCCATCATCCGACACCACAATACACACCACGGTCAACACCACTGCACAATCTGCAATCAGCTCCATCATTGCCCAACCAATTTCCCAAACTCTATATCCACTGCTCAACTCCATAATCTGCACAATTCGAACATCACTCCCAAAATTATATGCTACCAAAATTAACAGACAACTCACAAGACATACTTCCCTTTTCCTCAATCACCAATCATGCGCCTGCCAAATTTGAACACACACTACAAGTTTATAATCTTCCATTCCCCCCATCGTCATTCTCAAGCACAGAGACACCACAAAGAAAACCAGCATCACCAGCCATTCACCTCCACCTTCATCCCCAATCACCATTGTTTCATCACTACCCAAACCACCTGCAATCCACACAATCACAGTCCAAAAACCACCAATCTGCCTCCTCCAAAATTCACACACCGAACCACTCACCACCGCAAGCTCCAACCCACCATTTACGAATCAATGCATCAATTTCTGCAACCACAGTCCCCTATACTGCCTCACCTCAACACCATCACCCACCAACGCTACCATTATCAAAGCCACCGCCCCCACTACCAATTCACTCTACCATCCGGCCACCATTACAACCAAACCTTCACCAAATCGAATCATAAATATCATCATCAACCATCATCACCACCATCATCATCATCATCACCCCAATCGGACATCACCGCACAACCACTTCACCCTCACCCCACTGCAACCACACGGCCTCAATCAATTTCTTAACCAAAGTCGCTGCCTCCACCACCGTTATCACCAACACCGCTGCCACTACACTAAACTAGACCACCTCCATTATTGAACACCACCACTGCCCAAAAGCCACAATCATGGTTCCCCCAAATCAAACCCAAAACCAAAGAAATAAGTTTGGCCATAACTTACCTAGACCCATTTCTGGCCGGATTTCCACCGGCGAGACTCCCAAATCGCAATCTTCAGGCCCTGCGCTCCTCATGCCGAACCCAAACCAAAAACCATACTGCACATTCATACATGGAAACTTATGAGAACACTCAATCTGCAACTTCGAATCGCAGCCTCCAACTCGCAATCAACACCGCAACCACTACCGGCCACCACCTACTGCCCAGACCTAACCGCCGGAGCACCACCAAGTCATCACCACCTGAACCCAAATGTCCAATCAACACCCAAACGCCACCCTCAACCGCCTCAGCCCTCCTCCAAAATTTCCCCAAAATCAAACCCAAAATCCAAGAATAGGCATAACCCAATAACTTACCTCGATTTGCCGTTTGATTCGGTCGGAAAACCGCAGCCCAAGTTCGAACTACCCGCCTCGGTTCGCACAAAAACCAAGCCCTAATACTTCCTCTTTCCGCCTCCCCTTACCATCCGCATCTCCGCCACTCCACGGCGGCATTATCGTCGGTAGACCGCCGGCGAGGGGCGTCGGCAACCCTGAACGGAGACGACCTCCCTCCGTCGCGCCCCTCTCTCTCTCGTCTCTTCTCTGGTTCGATTAACAGAGAGAGAGAGAAGTAAAATGTTTATATAAATGTTGATTATTGCCTCTTAGTCCCTCATCTTTTAAATTGTTTAGTTCAGCCCTTATTTTTAAAAAAAGCATTCTTAATCGGGCCTCAAGTTTTCAAAGTCTTTTAAATTAAGTCCCTAATGATTTAAAATGTTTTAATTCAGCCATTTAGTTTTAAAACTTATAATTTCAGTCCTTAAGTTTTAAATGATTTTAATCAGCCACTCCATTTTTAAAATCTATTATTTCAGCCCAATAGTTTAATATTCGTTCTGAATTTCAACTCAACTTTCAAAAATATTCATTTTAGCCCCCAAGTTTTAAAATAATCATTTCAGTCCCTAAAGTTCAAAGTCATTTAAATCAATTTTAAAGTATTAAATTGGACTTATCATTTTAAGTTATGCTGGACGAGGCGCTTGGACATTTAGAAGAACAACGTGAATTTTCTTGCTCAACTTTCAAACTCGTGATTTGAGGTAGACTCTAAATTTCAAATCTTTCTATTTTCAAAAGTGCGCATTAATAATTGTTTGGATTATAAGTTTAGCATGTATGATTGTGTTCATGAGAATTACTTGCTTTCCAAGCATGAGACTATGTTATGAGAATTTACTTGCTTAAATGCATGAGAACTTGAACTTTTATGTTCATGAGAATTACTTGCTTAAATGCATGAGACTTGAACTTGTATGTTCATGAGAATACTGGTGATCGTTAGACACCTGAGAACTTGAATATCATGATTATGTGTTTTAATTTATAATGTTAAATGATTATTATGCGCGAGTCTACTGAGTATTTCTTTGAAATACTCACGTTTTCCAAAACAAATTTTGCAGATGACGGAGTCGGGGGCGAGGCGTGCGATGGTGGCAATTATTGAGATTTTAGAAATGTTTTATTTGAAATTGAAACTTATCTATTTCATGTTTGTTCCAAGTTTATTTTCAAATTATTTCAATATCCGAATTGTTGACCTTTTGGGTCAAACTTTATAAAATTTAGTTTCCGCTTTAGCTTTTAAATAATGATTGTGATGTTTACAAAAATTCAATTATTTTTCGCAAAAATGTTGTTTCAAAGGTTTCAAATAATAAATATGATGTTTGAAATTTTTAATTATTTCCGCAATAAAGTAAATTTTTAAAGGAAGAAGTGGCGTCCCGGGCTCCACGGAATTCGGGGCGTTACAAAGTACTTCATCAAAGAGTGTATGTAAATTTGACATTTTTTATTAACATGTACAATTTTTTATCTAGATAACATAATATTGTAAATATAAAGCTAATTTGGAATTCGATTTATTGATTTATTTAATTTTTTTATGCATTTATATATATATACGTCTACATTGATTTACATTGTAAACTTGTAATGATTCAGTTTTAGAATTGTATAAACATATGTATTGAATTACAATGTGGTATAAGATTGAAAAGGGTTACCAATAAACATATTTTGTAAATTATGTGCATTGAATATAAGGCCTTATATTGGAAATTGAATTTATTGTTCAATTAAATTAATCATTTGAAACAACATTTATTTATGTGGAAAAAATATATTTTTTTTTAATTAAGGGTATTATAGACATAAGAAAAATAGAAGAAAGGACATAATTGGCAATTAAAAGATTCCTACATATCCATGTTTCATGTTGATTATTTTAACCCTCTTCATACATTTTCTATTGTGAGATTATCTTAATTCTGCTATAATATTATCGAAATCTTGTATTGTATAAAAAAATTACGTCTATTTACGTTGTAAACTAGTAATGATTCAATTTTAGAACTGTATAAACATATATATTGAATTACAATGTGGTATAAGATTGAAAAGGGTTATCAATAAACATATTTTATAAATTATATGCATTGAATACAGGGACCTTATATTGAAAATTGAATTTATTGTTTAAATAAATCAATCATTTGAAAAGTCATTCAACATTTTATTTATTTGGAAACATATATATATTCTTAATTAAGGGTATTATAGATATAAGAAAAATAGGAGTAAGGACATAATTGGAAATTAAAAGATTCCTACACATCCATGCTTTTAGTGATTAGTGATAGTGATGATGATTTTATACTTTGTAGCTAATTGTAATTATAACTTTATTAAGACCTATAATGAATTACAATTTGAAATGAATTCCAATTGTAACTCTATTTGTTGATGAGTTTCACGGATCAATGAACACAAATTGGTATTTTAAAACAAGTCTTTAGATTTCTTTATTTGTTTACTTAACCCATTTCTCAAACAAGGTTGAGAATAATTCTAGTTCATAGAGATGGAAAAAATTCGACCCGAACCCGAGCAAGTCGTCGGGCGAGGAAGGGTTTTGGCCGCCCTGACCTCAACTTGCCCTAAATAATTAATTAAAATAAATAAATAGAGAAAAAATGAAAAATAACTGAAAAATAAAAAAAATGCTAAAAAAAGGGGGGAAAATCAACGGATCCGGGGGGGTTGCCCCGCTATTCTTGTGCTTGTGATTTATTACTTGGAGATAAATTATAAACTTGCTAGAATTATCTTTTTTTATTTATGATAAATATTTATGTATGAGATAATGTTTTAGTCTTGCTAAAATTCCTATTGGCCGAAAATTCTATGCCTTATTTCTTAGAGTCCAAGTTTGTTTGTGTCACTTGGATAGAATGTGATTCACTTATAATAAGATTCTTCTAATCCATCATTTTCTTTTATTATCTTACCTTATCTCTATTAACTTGTAATTATCTTTGATATATTGCAGGGAATAGAGAATTGTGTACAACTACTATTCTTGGAGGACAAGAAACTGGTATGTACAAAAGAGAGAATGCAAGGGAATTCCTCTCTAAATCTTGAAACTGAAAATTATTAATGTGCATAGGTTATATATGACTTCTTCATATTTGTGACTTCTCCAATTGCATGAACAACATAAAGAAATAGAGCTTATTCATTCATGCAAAAACAAATCTTCAAATTACAAATCTAAAGGCTCTCTGAGAGGAGTTTCAATCACTAAAGGATGAAAGACATCTAGGCAAAGATCAAACGGGAGGTTTGGATCAAGATCGAACAGGAATTCGAAGTTGCTGAAGTATTGTTGCAGTGTCAAGGGAAGGTACTGAAGAGTGGTGGGACGCCATCTCATATTACACAACGTAGAAGAATTAGGGAGTGATTCATTTAATTCATGGGTGTTTGATAAAATTCATGCGTAAATTTGTCCTGTAGAAAATATTTTCTTATTAGTGATTGATTTTTGTCCACAGGGTACAGGCATGTGGATTTTCCTGAAAGGGTTTTTCCCAAGTTAAGTTCAAATATTATGTTCAAATTACTTCACAATTCTACATTGCTTAACAATTCTGTTCACAATTTATAATTCAGAAAAATCTGTGATATCAAGATTCTTCTGGATCTGTGCTAAACAAGACTTCACGTATTTCTGTTAATACTATACTATCCAAAAAAATCTCTGATAGTCAGTTTCGTCTTATTTATAACAAAATTAGACAACTTTAAATTTTTAACTGCTATCAGAGTTGGTTCACTTCTAGAAAGTGAGATCCGGTTATCTAAAATGGAAAATTCTGCATCTGTTAGGCTACCCTTGTTGACTGGTAATAATTACGCATATTGAAAAATTTGTAAGGAATTTTTTATTCAGTCTATTGATGAATGTTGTTTAACATATGTCCTTGATGGTTATATAGCACCTACTGATACTGCTAGATGTGTTGTCATACCTGTATCTAGAAGTGCTTATTGTAATACCGCTTTTCATGTTTATGTGCATCTTTAAATTCCACGTAAAAATTATGTTAATGTTGTTATAAATTTTAAATTGATAATTTTTAATGTCTATAATTTGAATTATTTTGCAGTGGAAGAACTTGGACGCTGTTTCGATCAATGTACAATTTAAGTCTCATAAATTGGTTCTCAGTTAAATTGTTTATTTTAATTGTTAAGATTGCAAATTCTATATTTATTAATTTGTAAGTGGCGTGAATTGCATTCATTGAAATTGGGGGTCAAGTCTTTAATACATTTTAGTAATTTATAGAGTGTTGCACTTAATTTCGAAACTTAAGAGAGTTGAGGGACTAAACTGCAACTTTTCGAAAGTTTTGAGTTATAACCCTACCCCTATACATGACTCTCTCTCCTCCCTCGCTCTCAATCCCTAGCGCTCGTCTCTCTCTCCCTCAACCAAAAAAAATTGCCATCCCTCAACCGCTCGCAGCCCCTCACGTCGCCGGTGGTAGCACCGGTCATCACCTCGGTAAGGCAACTTTTGGTTATTGTTTTCAAGTTTAGAAACATTGTATATGTAAATATTCATAAATTTTCAGATTTTGGAAATCCTAGAATTCAAGCGTTGTTGGTTGATTTTAGGTTTCATTTGGAACTTCAAATTTGAGTTATTAAAATTTTCGAGTGGTTAGAATTGTAATTGGGTACATTTTTAAAGATATGTTAAATTATGTAAATTTGAATTTTGAATTAAAATAAAAATGTAAGGAAACTTTCAAATATGCAATGAAATTTACCTCTCGTTTCGAGTATGATATTATATTGTGTTAGACATGGCTTAAGTACACGTTTGGGTTAAATTGTGAGCCACGTAGAATTCTTACCGTTAGTTAACTTCAGTCCGTGAATAATGTGCATATATTTATGTTTATTTGGAGTTGTATGTATGTATTGAAGTATGTGTATGTATATATATATATATATATATATATATATATATATATATATATATATATGATTCTCATGTATAAATTTCAGATTTATTACTTATGTGGATTAATTTCAGATTTCCAAAATTTATGAATTAGTTAATTCAATTGAAGTGTTTACTGTCATTTTGAGAAATTTGCAGATTAGGAATAGTTACAATTCTAATTAAATAATTTTGTAAAGTCATGTTAAATTTTGTTGATTTTGGTTTAAGTTTGATGTAATTATTTGAATTTGAAATTTAAAAGATAAGAAAACTTTCTAAAATATACGTAGTTAATTCCCTATTTCGAATATGATAATGTGTGTTTTTCATTGTTGAAGGTCACATTTAGTTTAATTTGAGGTTTTGATCTCGTTTGGAAATTCTGCTAATATTATAAGGATAGGATTTGTGATTTTTTTAAACTAAAAGCATATCTTGTTAATAAATGAAAATAATTAGGAGTATTGGTACATTGACGTCACGAGCATCCGAGACTTTTCCACTTGCAAATTCAGAGACGGTAAATACTAATGATGACAGGTAAGTAAACTTCCCCCTATTTTTTTATCAAAGTTGAATGTAAATGTGAAATGTTGTAAGTGACTGTCTTGCAACTTACTTACATTGATAAATTTCGTTTACTTTATGAAAGTATATGTTATTAAGAAGAATGTTCAAGCATGTACATTATCATGTCATTGCATCATCAGACATGCATTGACATCGAAATTGGGAAGTCAAATGTTTTTAAATAAAAGGAATGTATCAAGGTGTAAATTTTCAAAAGTTATGTATCCCAAAATTTTTAAGAAGAATGAGTGTACTTCGATGCCATGAAAGGTGTGAGTGAAAAATGGGGCGCCGGAGACCGGCGTACCCGAATTAAACCGTTGTTACGATGGTGAATATTAAACTGCTTTGTGGTGACGATTTCTAAACCGCCTGGCGGTGGCAAATATTAAACCGCTTTGCGGTGACGATTGCTAAACCGCTTTGCGGTGGCAAATATTAAACCGCTTTGCGGTGAAGATTGCTAAACCGCTTGGCGGTGGAAAAGTGATAACCTGGTTCCAATTAAGGAAAAGTGCCCACTACATTCTGACTGGCTAGAAGATACACTGAGTGAGCTCACGATGGAAATAAAGTAAAAGTTTTGAAATGTAAAGTGAAAGTTTGAAAAGTTTGAAAATTTTGAAAGTTTAAAGTGAATGGGGATACATATTTCAAAGTTTAAAGCATCTCATATCATGAGCATGCATCACGTGCATAAAGTTTACTTACTGAGTTTTATCTCACTCCAATCCCTCCCCAATGTTTCAGGTGATGAAAGCTAGATGAGACGAGGAGAGCATTTGGTGGCAGGCTCAGGCCATACCCGCTTCAATTTTCTTTAAGATAAAGTTAAAATTAGAATTTAATTAATTTCATTATTAAATATTTCGTGATTCATTTATTTTTGATAACTGTTTTGTTGAAGTTAGTTTAAATAAGTATTGGCATTGCATAAGAGATTAAATTACCTCTTATTTCAATTGTTAAGGTTTATTTACTTTGAATTATATTATTGAGGAGTTTGGGACTTTTGAAATGATTTTGATGATGTTTGAGATTGAATGAGTTTAGATGTATGTTTTAAATTGGTTTTTGATGTCCCTCTACAAAACAAACAATCTAGTGCAAGAAGGAATACTAGAAGAAGTTCGAATGTTGACAATGAGGGGTCTAGCAGTAAGGAGGAATCAGATGAGATAGAGGGATCTGAGGAACAAGATGATGGAATCTGAAGAAGTCGAAGAAGAAGAAGAAGAGACTTTGAAACTGGATAGAAAGGAAAAGACAAAAGTGGAAGAAACAGTGATTGTAAAGAAAAAGAAGTCAAGCATAAAGGTAGACGCATCTGTTGCTCCAGAGGGATCTAGGTATGATCCTTCATCATTTTTTAGCAGTCCTATGAAGACTACCAGATATTTGTATGTTTACACCTTACAACTTCAAGTTTTGGTCGTCTGGTGCATATGTTGATTTCCAAAAACACATATCTATTAAGAGAATGCACTATGAATCTCATATATCTGCAGAAGAATTTCATGATTTTGAGATTGATTATATAGTGAGTCATTTTGATTTGGAGAAATTATTGGTGACCTTATGAAGTGGTTAGGATTGAAAAGATGAATTTTCAGATGTGGATGATTCTATTGAGGCCACTAATGATGAAATTGCTTAACAGCAGGAAAAGCACCTTGGCCAATTAAAGGATTGAAATAATTGCCTCGGTTATTGCTTTGAAAGCTAAGGTTGCTGAACTCAAGACCACAGTACCAGCGCCTCTATCCAGATACCCCTGGATGTTTTTTTGCTGATTCTCTGAATTTTCTATTTCAATTTGTGTGATCTGTAACTGAATATTTCCTATGGTTGTCTTTTGTGCTATTTTAGCAGGTTGCAAGACGTGGAAAGTTTCCCCTATTTCTTCTAAAAAGGGCTATTTTTATCATCTTTTGGCATATTTGAAAGACGAAGTAATTTTTTTTATTTGGATGCTTTTATGTGCTTATTAACCTCATCGTTGCATGCATGAATTGGTTGTTGTGAGCTTATAGTGCATGACTTGAGGGAGAGAATTTTGATAGGGGGAGCATTATGGTTGCACGTTACTTCTTCACTTGTCTGTGAAAAGATGACTTGGTTTTAAAAAATAGAAAAGGTCAAAGGGGGGAGATTATTAAATTAAATTGACATTTTTTATTTTTACAGGTTTGTAATTTAGTGTACCTTATTTAATTACTAAATATTATATGTTTAGTAATTTAATAAGTTTAACTAAATTACTAGATGATTTACTTGGACTTGAATTCATATTTATTTCCTATTCTTGTGATTTATTACTTGGAGATAAATTTTAAACTTGCTAGAATTATCTTTTTTTTTTATATAATAAATATTTGTGTATGAGAGATAATGTTTTAGCTTTGCTAAAATTCCTATTGGCAGAAAATTCTTGGCCTTATTTCTTAGAGTCCAAGTTTGTTCATGTCACTTGGTTGGTAAGTGATTCACTTATGGTAAGATTCTTCTAATCCATCATTATCTTTTATTATCTTTGATATATTGCAGGGAATAGAGATTGTGTACAACTAGTATTCTTGGAGGACAAGAAACTGGTGTGTATAAAAGAGAGAATGCTAGGGACATCCTCTCTAAGTCTTGAAGCAGAAAATTATTAGTGTGCATAATCATATACGGATTATTCATATTTGTGACTTCTCCAATTGCATGAACATCATAAAGACATAGAGTTTTTTCATTCATGCAAAAACCAATCTTCAAATTACAAATCTGAAGGTTCTGTGCTCAATCACTAAAGGGAGAAAAGACATTTAGGCAAAGATCAAATGGGAGGTTTGGATCAAGATCAAATGGGAGTTCGAAGTTGCACAGTGTCAAGGGAACCTACTGAAGAGTGGAGGGAAGCTAGCTCATATTACATGTCATAGAAGAATCAGGGAATGATTCATTTAATTCATGGGTAAATTTATGCGTAAATTTGTCCTGTAATTTCATTAAAATGTGTAATATCTTTTTTATTAGTGATTGACTTTTGTCCGCAAGGTGCAAGAACGTGGATTTTCCCTGAAGCGTTTTCCCACGTTAAGCTCTGATATTTTTTTCAAATTGCTTTACAATTCTGCATGCAATTCTGTTCACGATTTATAATCCAGACGAATTTATATTAATCAGACAAATCTGTGATAGTCAGTTTCGTCTTTATAACAATTGTAACTCTATTTGTTGATGGGATTCGCAGATTAATGAACTCAAATTTGATATCAAATTGTGGATGGGATTTGAGTAATGTTGGTATGAAATCGCTGGTGAAATTTTTTGTATGATTTTGGATTGTAATACGGACGTTTTCAATACCAAGTTTGAATTTTACCTGATTTTTGAGAATATGTTTTAGATTTAAAAGAAGTCTTTAAATTCTTTATTTTTCTACGTAACCCATTTTTCAAACAAGGTTGAGAATCATTCTAGTTTATCGAGATGGAAAAAAAAATCCAACCCGAACTCGAGCAGGTCACAGGGCGAGGGCCGATTTTGGCCTCCCCGACCCGAACCCGCGCCAAATAATTAATTAAAAAATAAATAAAGAAAAAAAGGAAAAATAACTAATAAATAAAATAATAATAATAAATGGAAAAAAGAATTAAACGGAGCGGGGGGATTGACCCGCCCCGCTGGGCGCGGGTTGGGAGAGATAATTGATAATGTACTAAAGTGGAGACATAGAATTCGATAATGGGCTTACAGCCAGAGATTGTGAAATCAAAGCTAAAGTAGTTGGATTGTGAACATAGCGGCCGTCTCACTGCGAATATATGCAACAATAATATTAACTAGAACTCTGATAAATGTGAAGTTCGAAATCTGTAGATTCAAAAGTGATTTCAAATCAATGTTATCCGATTTTTCGAAAATTTTAAGAGAAGATGAGGTGAAGGATTAGAAGTCATTAGATCCTAATTTGGGATTGTAGTGACCGTTTGATTGGTATTGAAGATATGCAACGATGTGGTGAAGGATAAGAAATCATGGTGTATGATCTTAGGGACAAGAGGTATGTAATATGATTCTTTTATTTCAATTATCTAGTTTCTAGCTAATTGCAGTAATTGTTTTGGTTTACGGTGCCTTTGGATGAGTTGGTCTTAGGTTGGGATGAGAGCAGTAGGTGAAGTGAATCAGTGAATGATGTGATTAACAGATTATAGAGTACATACTATTTAGTCGGGTGATCTCTGCAAATTTGTATTGGGTACCCAATAAGTTTCGGGTTCGTGAGTATCATTTACATCCCTAACTACTAAGCCATCAACTTCTTCTACTGGAGTTGCTCATGAAACAAATAAGGTGTTTATTATTTTATTACAATAATTATGTTGAATTTTAATGTTGCATATATTCCATGAATATGCATTTTTATTTTTAACCCGGATGGCCCTCGATTAATGTACTAAGTGGAGACATAATCGATAATGTACTTACGTTTAGAGACTGTTGAATCAAAACTGAAGCATTTGGATTGTGAACATAGTAACCGTCTTGCTGGTATTGAAAATATGCAACAATAATTAGCTAGTTTGTAGTACTCTGATAAATGAGAAGACATTGAGGTGAAGGATTAGAAGTCGTCATGGTAATGATCCTAATTTTGGACCTGTTGGATTGTGAACGAAGTGACCGTCTGGTTGGTATTGAAGATATGCAACAATGTTATCCGAATTTTTAAAAAATTTAAAGAAGACGTTGAGGTGAAGGATTCATGGTGATCCTAATTTGGGAGAAGATGTATGATTGTTTTATTTCAATTATATAGTTTGTAGCTAATTGCAATTATAACTTTAGAGTCTATAATGAATTACAATTTGAAATGAATTCCAATTGTAACTCTATTTGATGATGGGTTTCGCGAATCAATGAACTCAAATTTGATATCAAAGGCGAAACCCCCCCCCCCAGCGGGTAAGCGGCCGAACCCCAAATAAATAATGAAAAAAAGATAAATAGACAAAAAAAATTTAAAAATGCTAAAAAAACTAATAAAAAGTTAAACAAGGCAGCAAGGCGGTCGCCCCGCTCTGAACCCACCCCAAATAATAAATTAAAAAATAAATAGAGATAAAAGGAAAAATAATTGAATAAATAAAAAAATGCTAAAAAATGGAAAAAAAAAAAATTAACGACGAGGCGGGGGTACCTGACCCGAAACTCGCTCTAAATAATCAATTAAAAACAATAAACAAAAAACAAAAAAAAAGGAAAAATAACTGAAAAAGGCTAATAATTGGAAAAAAAAAAAAAAAGGTATTAAGCTGGGCAACGGGCCGTGGGGTGCGAGTTTGGCAAAAAAAAAAAAAAAATCATGGGGCTGAACCCGCCCCGTTGCCATCACTACTAGTTCAACTTAGAAAACCTTAAAACATGATGATAATGCATAAGAGAACAAATAAAAAAAATGATAAAAAAATGGGGGAAAAAAATTAAACAAGGCGGGTGACAAGAACGACCCGCGGGGGTAAGTTTTGGCCGCCCCAACCTGAACCCACCCCAAATAATTATAATTAATTAAAAAAAATAAATAGAAAAATAACTAAACAAATAAAAAAAATGCTATAAAATGGGAAAAAAAATTAAACAGGGCGGCGAGGCGGGGTACCTAAAATCGGTCCCAAATAATAAATATAGAAAAAAAAGGAAAAATAACTGAAAAATAAAAAAAAAAATGCAAAAAATAGGGAAAAAAAAGTATTAATTGGGGGCGACGGCCCGTGGGCACGAGTTTGGCAAAAAAAAAAATCCGCGGAACCGAATCTGCCCCTTTGCAATCACTACTAATTCAATTTAGAAAACCTTAAAAAATGATGATAATGCTAAGAGAACAACTAACTTTTCAATTTGATATATGTTCAAGACTTAAAGAAAATGATATAGATGTTATTATTTCATTTTCTGTAAATATTGATGTTTTTGAGTAATACTTAGTTATACAAATTATTTTTATTAGTATGATTATTTTACAAATGTAACGCCTCGAATTCCTGCGAAGCCCGGGACGCCACTTCGTCCTTTAAATCAATTATTTGCGGAAAAATAAATTTAATTCAAAACGTCACATTCATTATTTGAAACCTTCAGCGGAAATTTGATTAATTTAAAATATAGAACAATTCATAAAACTTATATCTCAATTATTTAAAAGAAATTAACGATAAATAATTTAACGAGTAACATTCGTAAAATTGACTAAAAATTCTCATCATTTATTAAATTTGCCACCGCTGTCTTTTCATTCGCCGCCTTCTTCGATATCTGCAAAAACTGTTAAAAAATGGAATGAGTATTTCGAAAAATACTCAGTAGACTCATCGCCAATAATTAATTTACAGAATAATTGAACACGTAATTATGCAATCATACAGTGACATCATCATCATATTCTTGGGCTTTTGTATTTTCAAAATCAAGGCTATTAAAATCATAGGGTGTGGGTAGTCTCGTCTCGTGCACTTAAAGCACATAAGTTACGCATAACATCATCATTTCTCATCTTATCTCATAAGAGATATTCTTGTCTCGTCTCATGCATCAAAGCATGTAAATCACGTAATTTCACATAAGACGTGCAATTATAATTTAAATTAATTAGTGGAGGCGAGTCTACCTCAAGTCACGAGTTTGAAAGTTGAGCAAGAGAGTTCACGTTGTTCTTCTAAATGTCCAAGCGCCTCGTCTAGCCAATAATAAATACTTTGAAACTAAGGGACTAACATGAATACTTTGAAAGTTGAGGGACTAAAATGAATAATTTGAATGTTGAGAGACTAAAATGAATAGTTTGAAAGTTAAGGGACTAAAATGAATACTTTTCAAAAGTTGAGTTGAAACTCAAAACGAATATTAAACTATATGATTGAAATAATAGATTTTAAAATGAAGGCCTTATTAAAATCATTTAGAACTTAAGGGGACTGGAATAATAGGTTTTTAAAACCATAGGGACTGATCTTTAAAACATAAGAAGACTAGGGACTGAATTAAATGGTTTTAAAATTAACATGTAAGACCACTTTTCAGTTTTCGTGCAATTTTAAATTTCCACGTAATACTCATGTGAATGTTCTTATAAATTTATGATCTTTAATGTCTATAATTTGAATTATTTTGTAGTGGAAGGAATTGGACGCCGTCTCGATCAATGTACCAATTAAAAGTTTTTAAATTGTTTATTTTAATAATTTACGTGTAAGTTTATGTGATCATTGGTTTTACTGCCTAAACATGCTATTTTCTATTTTACTGTGTTAAATTGAAAGTTGGGGGGAAATTTAGTGACATTTGGAGGGTAAATAGAACTTGTAGACTTGATTATGCAAATGGAGAGAGTTGAGGGACTGAATTGCAACTTTTCGAAAGTTTTGAATTTATAACCCTAACCCCCTTCCCATACCCGACACTCTCACTCTCAATCCCTGTCTCTCGTCTCGCTCTCACCTCTCCGCATCGCTGTCTCTCTCGCCTCACACACTACCCAGCCCCGGCGACTTCGACGCCCACCCACCGGCGACCACCACCACGGTAACTCCTCCCTCTTCCCTGCCCGCGAAACACGCACACCTCCCCTTTCTTTCTTCCGCAGCAACACCCGCACACGCACCGTAGCTGTACACACACTGCAGGGCTCGATCTCGTGGTTCTACATACGCAAAATCACTATGTATATGTACATGTGGGTATATATGTGGAGTGTATGTATATATGTATTTTCTCATAATTTTCAGATTTAAGTCTTTGTTTAAATTTCGAATTTCAAGTTGTAAATTTTGGATTTTGGACAATGTCTGTGTGGGTATATATTGATAAATTTTGTAGCTTAGTTAAATGTTTGGTTAAGTTTGAATTATGAAGACAATTTTTCAGATTTCGAAAATGGAAGCATTAATTTGGTTAATTGATGTATTTTTAGTTTAATTCTTATATAATAACCGTAAATTCAGATTTTGGGAGTTATTTTCAGATTTTTATGCTAATTTCAATGGTAATGTGTATATATGTATGTATATATTGACTTTTGCGTGTGTAAGGAATCATGAATTACATAATTAGGTTAATTGAAATTTTTAGTTAATCTTCGAGTAATTCTGTAATTTTCAAATTTTTGAGGAAAGTAATATAAATGAGTTTTTTAACTTTCAGTTTTGGAAAAAACTTCTTGAATGGTTATAGTTGTTAGTAAGAATTTTGATAATTTTGGTTTGTGTTGAATATAAGGTGACATTGAGAGATGTGAATTTTGAACTTTTAGTTTTACATGGTTAGTTATAGATTTACCTTTAAATTTCAGTTGAAATTTTCGGATTTGGTAAAGGATTATGGAATTTGGGAATTTAGTTAACTTAATTGTGATTTTAGTGTGAACGTAGGTAATAATTATAATTCCTAAATTTTGGGAAAATTGTAAAGGCGGGTACATTTTTCAAACTTTGGTTTTGATTTAAGTACCTTAATGGTTAAGCTTAAAATGTGGTGTCGAATGGTTTAAATCTTTGCTTTCGAGTATTGTATGGAAGTATTTAATATATGTTAATACCTTGTCTGGAATAAATGATCACAAGGATGAAAAAGGGAAAGAAGATGTATTGTTTTAACTTGTTTAATGTAATGTTAAAAGAATGATGAATATATTAATTTGAACTGAAAGTATATTTTACTAAATGAATAGATGCAATTAAGATTTTGGTACATTGACGACACGGGCAGTCGAGGCTCCTCCACTTGCAAATTCAGATAACGGTAAATGCTAAGGACGTCAGGTAAGTAAACTTCCCCTATTTTCGTAGAAGTTAAATGTAAATGTGAAACGTGAAACGTGTAAATGGCTGTTTGCAACTTACTTGCTTTGATGAATTTCATTTACTTTATGAAAGTATATGTATTAAGAAGAATGTTCAAGCATGCACATTATCATGTCATTGCATCATCAAGCATGCATTGGCATTGGCATCGAAATTGGAAAGTCAAATGATTTTAAATGAAGAATGTGGTAAGTTTAAGTTTTCTCAAAATGCATGTATCCCAAGTTTTAAGAAAGAATGAGTGTACTTCTATGCCATGAAAGGTGAGTGGGAAATGGGGCGCGGGAGATCGGCGTACCCGAATTAAACCGCTGTTGCGGTGGTGAATATTAAACCGCTTTGCGGTGACGATTGCTAAACCGCTTGGCGGTGACAAATATTAAACCGCTCTGCGGTGACGATTGCTAAACCGATTGACGGTTGCAAATATTAAACTGCTCTGCGGTGACGATTGCTAAACCGCTTGGCGGTGGCAAATATTAAACCACTCTGCGGTGACGATTGCTAAACCGGTTTACGGTGGCAAATATTAAACCGCTCTGCGGTGACGATTGCTAAACCGGTTGATGGTGGCAAATATTAAACCGCTCTGCGGTGACGATTGCTAAACCGGTTGACGGTGGCAAATATTAAACTGCTATGCGGTGGAAAAATGATAATCTGGTCCTAAATAAGGGATATTGCCCACTGCATCGTAATTGGCTAGAAGATACACTAATTAAGTTCACGATAGAAATGAAGTTAAAGTTTTTGGAAACGTCTAAGTGAAAGTCTTGAAACGAAAGTCTTGAAATGAAGTGAAAGTCTTGAAATGAAATGAAAGTCTTGAAATGAAGTGAAAGTTTTGAAATGAAATGAAAGATTTGAAATGAAAGTCTTGAAATGAAGTTAAAAGTTTTTAGAAATGTTTAAGTGGAAGTTTGGAAGGTATGAATGTCTTGAAAAGTAAAGTAAATGAGGGTAATTACTTTGAATGGTTTAAGGAATTTCATGTCATGAGCATGCATCACATGCATAAAGTTTACTTACTGAGCTTTAGCTCACCCCAATCCCTCCCCAACATTTCAGGTGATGAAAGTTAGGTGACCCGAGGAGAGCACACAGTAGCCGACTCATGCTATCCTCGCTTCAACCCTTTTAAAATAAAGTTAAATTAGAATTTATTTCAATTTCTCATTATTTATTCTTTAATTCACGTATTATTGAGGTTAAATTTCCTCTTATTTCATTTGCTAAAGTTTATTTACTTGGAATTATATTGTTGAGGAGTTTGGGACTTATTGTAATGGTTTGGATGATGTTTGGGATTGAATGAGTTGCGATGTGTATTTTAAAAATGGTTTTGATGTCCCTCTACAGGTTGGCTATGTCCAATTTACAGAGGAGACTCTGTCGAAATTTTTGTAAAATTTTTATAATAGTAAATGAAAAGTTTAAATGTTTTAAACGATTATTTCCGCATATAATGTGAATGGAAGTTAACATGCCTAGGTTTTAGATTTTAAACTTGGGGTGTTACATAACAGGACTGATTTTGAAACATTTAAAACTTGGGGAACCAAAGTAGCTGATTTTTTTAAAACTTTGGGGCTAAATAATAATTCTTGAAATATGACATATGTATTATACCAAAAATCAAACTTATAATTATAATAATAATAAAAACAAATCATCTCTCCCTCCCCTCATTATCGAGCCAGAGAAGAGGAGAGGTGCGAGTGTGAGGAGGAGGCGCGACTGGCGCGCAACCGGTCCTCAGCCGACGACTGGCCGACGAAACGTCGCCGTAGGTGGCGGCGAGAGGCGGTTCAGGAAGGAGGTTCGGGTTTGGGTTTTAGGTGCGAGGTTGGGTCCGAAACCGAGGCAAAAAATGAGGCTGTAGGTTGCGGTTTCCGACGATAATCCGGCTATAAAGGGTTCTACAGTTGAGGTAGGTAACTGGGTTCATCTATTATTGGGCTTTTGGTTTTGATTTTTGGCTTATTTGGTGAGGATTTGGAGGCGACATTGGAGGATGGCCGTTGATGGTGGCGATTTGGGAAAGGGGTGGTGTTGGGTGCAGGCGGTGGCGGTAGAGGTGATGATGATGATGATGATTGGTGTTGAAGATGGAGGTGAATTGGAGAAAGTTGTGGCCGTGTGCGATGGTGATGGTGGTTTGGGTTCTCGATTGAGGTGGTGTTGGCCGTGGAATGGAATCCGCAGGCGGTGGCTGAAAGGGTGGTTCTTGCAGGTTAAGGTGGTGACAGTATACTTGGTGCTGCAGGCGATTGGATGGTGGATTGATTGAATGCATTGGCTGTGGTTTATGGTGATTTGGTTGTGGATGGTTGGCGGCGGATGTGGTGGTTTTGGTGTTGAGGTTGAGGTCTTGGCTATGGCAGTGGCAGTAGTGATTTGTAAAGACCCTGGCTCCCTCGCTGGGGCCTTCTCCGAGTCGTACTCATGGTCTTTCCACTCCCCCCTTGGTCGTCCTGGTCCTCAAGGGTCTAATGGTAGTAGGGATTTAAGAATCTTTGTACTTAATCCCTAGGTACGAGGTTCGATCCCTGCGGAAGGCAAAAATCCACTTCTTGAAAACGAGGCTGACAGCCCTTGAGGACCAGGACGACCAAGGGGGGAGTGGAAAGACCATGAGTACGACTCGGAGAAGGCCCCAGCGAGGGAGCCTTGGTCGTTACAACAAAATTCTCATTTAACAGCTATAGAGAATGATTAATATTAATAAAAAATCATAATAGCTTTTATAGAAAGTATAAGTTTAATTTTGTCAAGAATTATGTTTGGAGAGAATGAGATGAGACTTGGGAGTGAGAGATGAAAAGACTAAGAGTTGAAATGTAAGGCTTGGTTTTGAAATTATATATTTGGGCATCAGTTCATTTAGAACACTTTTAATTCGATTGAATTTTTTTAATTGAACTTATTAATCAAGTGCAGGTCTTCGTCGGGTTCGGGGATTCCCCCACCCATTTTCATCCCTAGGGAGAGACGTGCTAGGGCTCAACTAAGCCCAATTTTTTCTTGATTGATTGAGACTTTTTAGGTAGGTTGAGACTGCTTGAGCTCGTCTTGATCTTTAGATGGAATTGTACTCAAATGAGATCAGATTGCTATTACATTTTTAACAACATGGAAATGAAATTAATCATATATTATATTTAATCACTTATATTGATCATGCATAAGTCTCAGGTACTAAATGAGAAGGAAAGAAATTACTAAATGAGTTTTTGTGTGTGTGTGTGTGTGTGTGTGAGAGAGAGAGAGAGAGAGAGAGAGAGAGAGAGAGAGAGCTTAATGTCAAATAATGGTTATTTTAGAAGATATTTAGTTTGCAATAGCTATTGAGAAGCAAATTACTTACCGTTCATGAAACCAACATCTGGTAAGCTAGCTGCTGGTGCTCCACTTCTTCGGGCAGCCTCTTATTTGAATTGGAACATCGATCTCTTATTTGGGTTGTATCCAGATCTCGAGATAACAGATCTAGCCCTCAGTTTTGAAAATTAATACTGTATATATACCTTAATGCAGATAAAATGAAATAAAAGATAGTAAAAACTCAACCAATGTAGTACATTTCCATATGGAGTGTCAACGAATAACATTGGGCAGCAATGATTGGTCGAGTGCCAGAATTCTCATAAGCCAGCCAATAATCACTTACCATGATATAAGGCGACTCACGGCCTCATTAAAGCATAATTTCCCTCTAAAAGAGTTGTTGATCCCAAGTGAGTTTTGACATCGACCATGATTTATCATAACATTTGAGATGAGTCGAGCTTGTCTCAACTGAGATTGAGCATAATTATCCTCAGACCAAGTTCAACCTAATTAGTATCAACTTCGTTTGAACGTAATTTCCGCAGGAGGCCGAGTTGAGCCCAAATCCCAACCTCGACAGAGAATTTTCAGCTTGTGGAGTCAAGCTAAAGTAAGTCTCGAGTTAGTTTAAAACACGTGTTTGTAAGTCTAAAAGGTCAAGTTTTTAATGAGAGATCACATTCCAGTATAAACCTAAAGCATAGTCAAGTTGAAGTAAGTCTCCGTGATGTTCAAGCAAGGCTATAATAAGTAGTCAAGTGTCAACTCTCGACTGAGGATAATTCTTCCTAAGTAAGAATTGAGCTTAAACAAGTCTTGATTTCTGTTTGAGAATAATCCCTCCATGGACTTGACAAGCTTAAGGAGTCTCGACCTTGTTTGAGCATATTAATCTCAAGGGTCAACTCAAGCCCAAGCAAGTCTCCATCATACTGGAGCTTCTTCAAGGGCCAAATCTAGTCCAAGTGACTCTCAGATTTATCCTTAGCAATAAATATGAAGATCGTTTAAATTAGGATTTTCGGACTCCTAGCCAAATCTAACTATTATTCACACTTAACCATTTATTTGATCATGCATTTACCAATGTGAATTACAAAATGCTTCGGTAATGAAAAAAATTTCTATGATAAAGATAAAGCTAAAAATAAAAAACAAGTTAAAATGATCATACCATGGACAAACCTGGACGTAGGTGCGAAGAGAAATCCTTCATGTTCGACGATTTTTTTTCCTTTTTTTTTGTGTGTGTGTGTGTAATTTCTTCTTCCTGTAGAACTCTAAAGAAGTTCTTGAATAAGTAAAGTTCCCAGACTTTTTAAGTAAGTTTACTCTCTAGCAATAATATTCACATAATACGTGAAATGATAAGAGATTACATACCTAATCATTCAAGTGAGTTCCACATTTTGTAGTTCTAACACCCATTGCACGAAACCTTTAAGCAACACTAGCATATAGACTCATCCATTCCTTAATTTTGAAGTAATTTGCAAGAAGGTTAGTATCATATCAGCACATATAAAAGTATCAAAACAGATGTATATCACAAAAATGGAAGACAATCGTCCAACATATTTGATTGAGACCCAATTAATAAACAAAAGACTAATGAGCAAAAATTAAAGGGGGGTGGAAGGTGATGATGATTATGACCAGAAATTGTGACAACCCGAATTCTTGGCCATTCGAGTGACACTAAATAAAGATTCAAATCATATAATCGAGATTTAAATAGCAATTATAATAAAAATTTATTATAACTGAATAAATAGAGTGCGACTTTAAAATTTCATAATTTGATTGCGGAATTAAAATAGTGAATATTATTTTTGCATAAAAACAAAACATAGAAATTTGAAAGTTTTTTCAATCCCATAATCTCATCAATCTTAGCCTTTTGCCAACTCCATGTTGACCACCTCGAAACATCAATTTTCTGAAAGGAAGAAATATCGTGGAATGAGATTTATAAAACCTCAATAAGCATGCCAAAAATAATTATCACGTATAACATAAGAATCATAATCAACATAGGGAGACACAAGAATTTTACCGAACATAAGTGGTAAGAATTCTTATGTGTAGCGCTACTATACTCCGGTCCCCTTAGCATAGTCATAAACATATCATATCATATCATGTGGGACCCATAACAATTTCTTGAAATTGATTTCATAGTATGATCCAAAACATAGAAAACATACTTACTGAAAATAATGTAGAAAAAACGAAGTGAAGATACGTAAATCCTCCTAGGATTCTCTTCTAATAGTTTTACGTGTGCGTATATATAAATTGAAAATGGTGTGCATATTCATTTGGGAGAAGTGTCTTATATAGGACATGATAGTGGTCATGCATTAATAGGGATTAGCCATGATGGGGGTAGACTATTTAATTCTAGAATTGAAAGGGGGTCAATTTGCCTTGGAATTAGTGTAGGAATTGAAGATTCCTACTCTTGCATGAATAACCTATATACATACTTCCATACTTGTCTACCTTCCATATAAACCTACCCTATGATGGTCAGGAAGGAATTATTGTCTTAAAGGGCAAAAGCATAAATCGAGGAATTTGACCAAGCATTTATTTACAAGAAAAAAAAATGTGCCATATTTTCAAATATATAGAAAATTGCAGGAAGGTCCCTAAGTTGAAATTATACTCAATTTAGTCCCCAAAATTTCAATTCTAAGAATATAGTCCCCAACATTGGGAGTGGGTGTAACAATCTACCCTCCTAAAATAAATTTCGTCCTCGAAATTTACCTTAGAACCCATCGAAGAGTTGTGGATACTTGCTTCGCATTTCAACCTCTCGTTCCCACGTGGCCTCTTCAACAGAGTGATTTTGCCATTGTACTTTTACTAGCGGGATTACCTTGTTTTTGAGAGCTTGATATGTCTTTTCGACGATTCTTATTGGTACTTCTTCATAGCTTAAACCTCGCTGTAATTCAATAGATTGGTGGTTGATGACATGGCTTGGGTCTGGGACGTACTTCCTAAGCATTGACACATGAAATACGTCATGTACAGCTGAGAGTTCTGGAGGTAATGTCAATTGATAAGCAACATTTCCAATACGTTGCAAAATTTCGAACGGGCCAATAAATCTTGGTCGTAATTTACCCTTCTTGCCAAATCGTAGCACTCCTTTCATCGGTGCTACTTTTAGGAACACTTTATCGCTAACTAAAAATTCCAAACCTTTTCTCTTTTTGTCTACATAACTCTTTTGTCTATCTTGGGAAATTTTCATGCTGGTGCGAATTTTCTCAACTACATGCACTGTCTGCTCAATAATCTCTAGTCCCAAAATCTTTTTTTTACCAATTTCATCCCAATGAACTGGTGATCTACACTTCCCCCCATACAAGGCCTCATATGGCACCATGCCAATTGAAGTGTGATAACTGTTATTGTATGAGAACTCAACTAAAGGTAGATGCTTCTCCCATTGTCCACCAAACTCAAGGATACATGTTCAAAGCATATTCTCTAGTGTCTGGATTGTTCGCTCAGATTGACCATCCGTTTGAGGGTGGAAAGCCGTGCTAAACTTTAGCTTAGTTCCCATAGCTTTGTGTAAACTTTTCCAAAAGTTTGATGTGAACATTGAATCTCTATCAGATACTATAGAAATGGATACACCATGTAACCTTACTATTTCATTCACATAAAGTTGCGCAAATTGATCCATAGTGAACGTCATTCGAACTGGCAGGAAATGAGAGGATTTGGTGAGTCGATCTACAATGACCCAAATTGCATCATTGCCTTTCGCTGATCTTGGAAAACCAATCACAAAGTCCATCGTTTTGTGCTCCCACTTCCATTCTGGAACTTCTAATGGTTCAAGTAACCCTGATGGTCGTTGGTGTTCAGCTTTAACTTGCTGACACACTAAACACTTTCTGATGTATTCAGTTATATCCCTCTTCATACCTTCCCACCAAAATACTGCCTTCAAGTCCTTATACATCTTTGTGCCCCCAGGGTGTGCTAAATAAGGAGATGAGTGAGCCTCTTCTAGAATCTCTCTTTTTAGTTCCTCAAAATTAGGTACACATAGGTGTCCTTGGTAGTATAATGCTTTATCTTCCAAAATAGTGAAATCCCTCCATTTATCTGAGTTAATCTCAAACTTGATATGCTCAAAGGATTGATCACCCTTTTGATGGTCCTTAACTCTGTCACGAAGTGTGGGTCGGATTGACATAGCTGCTACTCGAGCGACCACACCTAGCTGAGTGGTGACAACTTCAAGATTTAATTTCTTAAATTCTTTCCATAATGGTTCTTGCGTTGTCAACATGGCTAACTGACTTGTAACTTTACGACTTAAGGCATCAGCCACTACATTTGCTTTACTAGGGTGATAATGAATTTCACGATCATAGTCTTTAACTAACTCTAGCCATCTTCTTTGCCTCATGTTTAACTCTTTTTGAGTGAAGATATATTTAAGGCTTTTATGGTCCGTATAAATATCACACTTGCCTCCATAAAGGTAGTGTCACCATATCTTTAGTGCATGGACCACAGTGGCAAGTTCTAGATCATCCGTGGGTAGTTCTTTTCACGTATCTTTAATTGTCTTGATGCACAGGAGACCACTTTACCGTGTTACATTAAGACACATCCCAGACCTTGCTTTGAAGCATCACTATAAATCACAAAACCATCTGACCCAGTGCGTATGGTTAGTACTGGTGCATTCACCAACTTCTGTTTTAACTTTTAGAAACTTAGCTCACAATCCTCTGTCCAGTCAAACGTCGCATTCTTGCGCGTTAGTTGTGTAAGAGGTCGGGATATTTTGGAGAATCCCTCAATGAACCTCCGATAGTATCCTGCTAAACCCAAGAAACTACGAATTTCTCCTACATTGGTTGGTCTTGGCCAATTCAACACTGCCTCTACTTTACTAGGATCCACCTCTATCCCTCGTGTCGTGACAACATGTCCAAGGAATGCTACTCGTTCTAGCCAAACTCACACTTTTTGAATTTGGCGTAGAGTTTCTCCTTCTGCAAAATCCCTAAAACGATCTTTAAGTGATCCTCATGATCTTCTTTACTTCTTGAATAGATCAGGATATCGTTGATGAACACAATAACAAACTGATCTAGGTAATCATGGAAGACGTGGTTCATTAAATCCATAAAGACCCCAGGAGCGTTAGTTAGCCCAAAAGGCATAACCAAGAACTCATAGTGTCCATACTGAGTTCTAAATGCTATCTTGGAGACATCACTAGCTTTGACTCTCAACTGATGGTAACCAGACCTTAAGTCAATCTTGGAAAATACCGTTACACCTAGAAGCTGATCAAGTAAATCTTCAATCCTGGGAAGGGGATACTTATTCTTGATAGTGATCCGATTCAATTCTCTGTAATCGATGCACATTCTCATCGATCCATCCTTTTTCTTAACAAGACACTGGCGCTCCCATGGTGATGCACTAGGCCGGATGAAACCCATTTCCAATAGTCCTTCTATCTGCGCCTTCAGTTCTTGTAATTCTTTAGGCGCCATTCTATACAGGGCTTTGGAGATTGGTGCTGAGCCAGGAATGAGGTCAATTGTGAATTCTACCTCTCGTTCTGGAAGTATGCCAGGTAATTCCTCAGGGAAGACTTCCGGATATTCACACACAACTTTAACATTGCTAATTGTTGGTCCTTTGTTCTCGTCCTTACTTATTACAGACATCATAAAACTCGTCGTGTCTTCTAATGATAAGGCTTTTCGTGCTTTCAATGCATAAACGACGCGGGATAAAGGTCCACATCCAGCTACAGATAGTTGAAATTCTTCTTCCCCTGGTCTTTGAAAAATTACTTCTTTCTCAAAGCAACGAATTAATGTGTGGTTTTTAGATAGCCAGTCCATTCAAAGAATTACATCGAATTCGTTTATATCTAGTAAATATAGCTCCATCTCCAGTGATCTACCATCAATATCTACTTTAGCCACTCTAGTTATAAAATCAGTATTCAAAACATCTCTATTGGGCATCGTCACTTCTAAAGGGAATTGTGTATGTTCAACCATAACATTCAGTTTACTTACAAATTTAGGGGATATAAATGAGTGAGTAGCACCCGAATCAATTAATACATATGCTTGTAAGTTGGATATGAGGACTTTACCTGCTAGGAAGTTTTGATTCTAATCCTCATCTTGTCCTCCCAATACATAAACCCTAGCCCGTCCTCCGGGTGCATTGCCTTGTTTATTCTGATTATTTCTCTGTTGATTGTTTCCATGCGGTCTCTGCTGATTGCTACCCTGTGGTTTTTGCTGGTTGTTTCCTGGCTGACCATACTTAGGACAATTTTGAGCCATGTGTCCTTGTTCTCCACACTGAAAACATGAATTCGTCCCCATAAGACAAGTTCCCTGATGATGCTTCTGGCATTTTCACAGCGTGGGTAGATCTTGTTGCTACCTTATGTCAAATCTCCTCTTCCTCTCTTGGAAAAATTCTGTTTTCCTTTGCCCTTGTTATCCATCCACTTTCGCTTCTCTGGCTGTTTTTTATCCACCCACTTTTGCTTTTCTGGCTGTTCACCATGCTGCTTATCTTCTCCGCTAGTGCGATTTTTGAAATCTGCCAGTTGTGCCCTTGCCAACACATCATGGTAACATTCAAGCTGGAGCACAATAACAGTCTGTTTCAAGTCATCCCTCAAACCTTGCTCGAAACGTCTTGCCTTTTTCTCTTCCGTATCCACAAATTCAAGAGCATAATGAGCCAACTCATCAAACTTCTGCTCGTATTCGATCAAGGACATCGATCCCTAAGTCAAAGTGAGAAATTCAGCTTCCTTCCGATTTCGGATGTTCGTGGGGTAGTATTTTTTTCAAAAATACCTCCTTGAATTCATCCCACATCCAAACATGACCAGGAAACCTCGATCTAGCAGTGGTCTCCCACTAACGCCTAGCACCTTTACGTAGCATAAAGGTTGCACGGATCACCCTTCTAGGGTTCGGGTAGTCAATGAGTTCGAAAATCCTCTCCATTCCTACTAGCCAGTCCTCGCTTCCAAGGGATCCGTACTGCCATAGAAGATAGGGGTTGTTGTTTCCTGAATCGCTCAACAACAACGATAGTTGTCCTAGTGTCGGGTACAACTTCTTGTTGTTGCTTTGGTTGAGGAGGCATCGGAGAAGGTGGTGGCATTGGTGTTGGCTGTTGAGTAGGTGTTGGTGGTGGTGCAGTAGTTTGCACAAAAGTTCGCATCATAGGGAGAAATTGCTGAGCAAATTGTGGGTCAACTGCAATAGGCTGTGGTTGAATAGGTTGTGGGGGCTCTTAGGTTTGGTTATTGCTGTTGTTAGTCCTTCTACGTCTTGATGGTGCCATAGCCTTAATTAAATCATGGTGACTATTTACAAAGAAGTCAACTTGAAAGCAAGAACTTAAAGAAATAGCATGTATTATTCATAAATGTTCGTAAGTTAACATAAATAATGGACCACCAGGCATACCCAGTGTCCAAACATAATAAAACCTAATGAGCTTCATAATTTAAACATAAAAAAAACTAGTAGTCAACTAATAGTTCCCATCAGCACCCTCATGTTGATTTCCCTCGGGGTTTGGCCTTGGGTCAATTGCGGAATACGACGCTGGGCTGTACTCCTCACTCGGTTCATCTTCAACATATAGTCCCTCGTAATTAACTTCAGGTATTAGTAGGACATTGCTTGGATTTTGTTCGTTGCCTGGCGCCCTATTGATGTCATAAAGGTCTTCACGATTTACCCTCCACCTTTCCCTCATGCATCGTAGTAACATCTCTAGGGAGGTTTGGTAGTCGAATATCTCTTCAATTCTTTTGATGAATTTCCTTCAATAAGGAGTGAGAGTTCGATCAAGGTGATATACAATTTCGTCTCGATGAAATTGGTATCCATTTTCCCTTGCCCCTCGGTAAATCTTTTCCATGGCATCCAAGTGTTGTGGCAAACCATGGTTTGGATTTCTCTTGTAATTTCTATGTAACCAAGTAAAATGGCTACGCCTCTCAGTTCGGGTTGTTTGGCATTGTCCACTCACCATCTAGCAAAAAAAAAAAAAAATAGGGAGCATAATTACTTTTCTTTCAAAAAGATGCTTTTTCAAAAATATATAGTTACATTAGAATAATTATAAATTTTGAGGAGTAAAATTTTTTTTTCAGAATTTGAAACTTGAAGAGTGGTGCAAATAATTATCCACAGTTTTTCCTTACTTTTATGCAAAGGTAGTGATAAAGGGATAAATTATTGAACCGCTAGTTGGAACTTGAAGAGGAAGTAAGCTTGAAGATGAAGTACTAATAACCATCCACAGTTTTTCCTTTGTTTTTACACAAAGGTAGTGATAAAGGGATGAATTATCGTACGGATTAAGAGGATGTAAGCTTGAAGAGGAAGTACTAATAATCATCCACAGTTTTTTCCTTCTTTTTACACGAAGGTAGTAATAAAGGGATGAATTATCGTACGAATTAAGAGGATGTTGTAAGCTTGAAGGGGAAGTACTAATAATCATCCACAGTTTTACCCTTGTTTTTACACAAAAGTAGTGATAAAGGGATGAATTATCGTACAGATTCATTAAATCAATTTTGTTTATTATTCTTTACCTTTTTTTTTTTTTAGTTACCAACCAACTTAATATCTAATTTGGTCAATCTTTCTAAGCTTAATATGTACTAAAATTCCTATATGTATCTTCTATGTCTCAAGATTCTACATTGAAAATAATAAATCTAAAATTGAGGTTTCTATCAATTTATACTACAAATCATATATAACATGTAGAGTCTCAATGTACAAAATTTTCATATTTAACATGTCTCAATAAAATCGTAAATGACTAGTAAAGCATATGACATACCTGGTTCGAGGAGTCAAGACGTGGAAGGTGGTGTAGCGGATTGATGAGTCAAAAATTTTCATAATTAAATAATGGTCTATTTCTTAGAAAATATTCATCAACCATTGTGGATCATTACATGAGACTGGCTCAATTGATGCACTAACAATACATACAGTAATTTACTTAGCCCAATTAAAAATTTCATACATGATTGAGCCTAGTTACCAAATAAAACAATTTGGGTATTCAAAATAAAATTTGCATAAGTTATTAGATCAAAATCTGATTCATAACAATTTTTTTTTTAAAACAGTGACGCATTCACGTGAACGGTGTTTTCGAGGACTATTCACTGATGTGAACAGTAACCAGCATTGCTGTCGTGAACAGTCACGTTACTGTTAACGACAGTGAACTGTTCATGATATTATTATTTTTTAAAGATGTAAAACATGAAGAAAATTAATTACTTCTGCAATTAAAAATAGATTAATTGCAATAATGTTTCTTGTAAAAAAATATTTTGAAATGATTTAAAGAGTCTACATGAAAGCATACCTTTGCTCTGATACCAACTGTGATGACCCGAATGCCATTCAAGTGACACTAAATAAAGATTCAAATCATATAATCGAGATTTAAATAGCAATTATAATAAAAATTTATTATAACTGAATAAATAGGTGCGACTTTAAAATTTCATAATTTGATTGCGGAATTAAAATAGTGAACATTATTTCTGCAAAAAAACAAAACATAGAAATTTGAAAGTTTTTTCAATCCCATAATCTCATCAATCTTAGCCTCTTTTGCCACCACCATGTTGACCGCCTCGAAACATCAATTTTCTGAAAGGAAGAAATATCGTGGAATGAGATTTATAAAACCTCAGTAAGCATGCCAAAAATAATTATCACGTATAACATAATAATCATAATCAACATAGGGAGACACAAGAATTTTACCGAACATAAGTGGTAAGAATTCTTATGTGTAGCGCTACTAAACTCCGGTCCCCTTAGCATAGTCATAAACATATCATATCATATCATATCATGTGGGACCCATAACAATTTCTTGAAATTGATTTCATAGTATGATCCAAAACATAGAAAACATATTTACCGAAAAGAATGTAGAAAAGACGAAGTGAATATACGTAAATCCTCCTCGGATTCTCTTCCAATAGTTTTACATGTGCATGTATATAAATTGACAATGGTGTGCGTATTCATCTGGGAGAAGTGTCTTATATAGGACATGATAGTGGTCATGCATTAATAGGGATTAGCCATGATGGGGGTAGACTATTTAATTCTAGCATTGAAAGGGGGTCAATTTGCCTTGAAATTAGTGTAGGAATTGAAGATTCCTACTCTTGCATGAATAACCTATATACATACTTCCATATATGTCTACCTTCCATATAAGCCTACCCTATGATGGTCAACAAGGAATTATTGTCTTAAAGGGCAAAAGCATAAATCAAGGAATTGGACCAAGCATTTATTTACAAGAAAAAAAATGTGTGCCATATTTTCAAATATATAGAAAATTGCAGGAAGGTCCCTAAGTTGAAATTATACTTAATTTAGTCCCCAAAATTTCAATTCTAAGAAAATAGTCCCCAACATTGGGAGTGGGTGTAACAGAAATAGGCTCTAATGAATTAACTCACAGTATGACCGGAATCTGCCAAGATAAATGAATTCGATTGATGCCATACCCACCGCAAAAAAAGAGGAATGTAGCATTACCCGAACTTGCATTAGCCCTTCATTCGAAAGTAATAGTACATAGTAGAACACTACAACCCGAGGGTTCGCATCATAGCTCGCGGAATAACGCTTGGAAAGTTCCGAATTCAGGTTGGAACGGACAAGAACACTACAACCCGAGCCTCACGACGTAAGAACCATGGGTATATTAAACCCAAGACCCGTTACGATGCGAAAACAAGAACCGTAATGGTTTGAACGCCACAAAGGATGCCCACGCCTTTGATAAGTTCGATTTGTTGAACGCCACAAATATCCCACAATATTTGATAAGTTCGAAGTTTGTTCAATTCCAGAAAAATGTTGAGAAAACACTCAATATATTTTTCATTCATCAAAATCTTACTTTTACATTCATCAAAATCTTACTTTTACATTCAATGGAAAAACATATAAATAGGCAAAATAAACCATAGTCACTAACTGACTCTGAATAGAATTCTAATTAGGTTAAAATAGCTAAAATAATTAAAATAACCAAAATTGGAAAAAGAATTAAAAACCAATAAAGGAAATACAAATCAACTGAAATACTAAAAATCTAGAAAATCTGATTCGCGCCGCTTACGGCCGTAAAAGTCGGACTTACGGCCGTAAGTCCTTCTCTGATCAAAATGTCTCAATATTAGTTACGGCCGTGAAATTCCATGGATTAGTTACAGCCGTAAACGCTGTTCTGCCCAAATTGTGCGCTGATAATGTTACGGTCGTAATTATGGAAGTTACGGCCGTAAAAGCCCTTCTGCCTTGATTTCTGATCCTTTGACGTGAATTGAATCTTGACTCGAGCCCAACATGAAACTTGTTCATTTTTCTATGTAGAATATTGTTGAATTGCCCGTATCTTGATTTCTCATTTTTGACGCCTTTTCCGAATCACATCACTAAACCAACCAATATCACACTGAAGCTTGCCAACAGATCCATTCAGGTACCATATGGGATAGTGGAGAATGTGATAATTAAGGTTGAAATTTTTTTCTTCCTAGTCGACTTTATGATCCTAAACATGGAAGAGGACACTCAAATGCCCCTCATTCTTGGAAGGCCATTCCTAACTATTGGAAGAGCCTTAATCGACATTGAAAAGGGAGAAATCATTTTTAGAGTCGAGAATGAACAAGTCAGCTTCAGCATCAAACCAAGACAGGATCTCGAATATCTAAAGGAAAGTTGCTTCAAGGTGGAAGGAGTAATTCAGAAACCAGAAGAAAATTTGAAGCAAGGAATAAAGTTAGACAACACTTCGAAGAAAAATGAAGGGAAGATGGAGGTGAAGAAGAAAGGAAATAACTTGAAGAATGAGGAAAAACTAAATTTTGCTCAGTTCCCAAACAATGGAGTCATCAAGGTGCAAAACAAGGTTGAAAAGTGCAAAGCAGGAAATTGCTAAGTGTGCAGGGATTCAAGAGGATCTTTCAAGCCTCCATGATTTCGATGTGCAAAAGTCAGGCTTAAGACTTAAAACATAGCGCTTGTTGGGAGGCAACCCAACCTTTCTTCCCTTTTATTTATTACGCTTTCATAATTTATTTATTTGCTGAATTTTAAATAAATGCATGATAGGTAACTTGTTTGAGGGTTTTACATGTTTGCATGTTAAAACTCTATTGCTTGTTGCACTATTTTTGCATATTTAGGTATGTTTTTAATTTTGCATATTTTTGTTAAACTAGGCTTTTAATTGTCATCCCACACATTAAACACACTAGTTTAGATCATGAAGTTAATGCTTGGAAAATCATTGCATACATCATGATGTGATTCTAGGGTTAAAAACGAGGTAGAAGCTCAAAAATAGGAAAAATTTCAAAGCTGCCGGACAACTGAGCGATCGCTCAGTACAACTCTTAAGCGATCGCGATAATAAGTTTTTAATTAAAATGAGCTTCAGGTTTTGACCACGCGATTGCTGGAATTCCTACCACGCGATCACGTGGTTGAACTGGGACCAGTTTCGGCAGTTTAAAAGCCTTTTACTTGATTTTCTCAATCTCAAACATTACAAACTCGTTTTCTCTCCCCAAATCACTACAAACATGATTTTCATTTATTTGTGTATGCCATTAACACTTCTTTGCATCAAATTCATCGCTTCGTTCACTTCAAAATCAAACAAACGGTATGAAATTCTTCACTTAAATCAATGTATACTCAAAATTTTGAAATTTTCTTTGAGTTCTGAGATTTTGAAATTGTGAATGGTGAAGAATGGATTTAGGTTAGATGCTGGAGAATGTGATTTGTGATTTAATAGGTAAAATTTTTGGGTCAATAAATGTTCCAAATTGATGCACTTTCTTTGATTTTTGTAATGCACATTAAGTGTTTGATAAAATGCTCCAATGAGATTTTTGTTCAAATTTGAGAGATTCTTTCTAGCATTTATCTTCATGACATGGTTATTATTGAGTATGTATGTTTAGTTCATGAATTAGTACACTACATTGCATGAAGATCATGAAAACCAACATTGCATCAAGGCAGCCCCATTGTAGGCCACTTCAGGCCATTGCACCAAAAAATGAGTTCACGTCACCCACTTCTCCATAATTTTTCATGACCCTATTGAACTCCAAATGACCTAAATTTTTAATACGTTGTAGACCATGCTATGAACTTTAACATATCAAAAGATGTCTCGGAAAAAATTGTGTTTTTCTAGGTGATGTCAAGACTTGAACATGTGTGGTCTACCATTGTTGAAAATTCAAAATTTTTGCTTTAACTTTAGTTTGGGGGTGTGGTACTAAACGTCCATTATTTCTTATTGATGTTTATGACATCTAATGCTAATTATCTCTTATTTGCAGGGGCAACGCCAATCAAAACACCCCAACCCAATTTGAACAATACAAACAAAAGGTCGATTCATCCAATACAGTGCAACAGGAAGTTTCAAAGAAATACATCCTCTACACTTGGGAAGTTCTTGTTCTCTTTTCTTTGTCTTGTTTTACGTTGTTGAATCTATTTGACAAACATTGAGGACAATGTTCATTTCAAGTTTGGGGGTGAAAATTCATTGCATTCTTCATTCATTTTATATTCATTCGATTCTATAGAGACAAAAAAAAAAAATTAAAAAAAAAATTAAATTTTTTTTTTTTTTTGAAAACTTTGTTGACATGTTTATTGCCAGGATATAATATGAATCAATTGTGCTTGGACTTGAAAATTGGACAACATAAAAGCATGAACTTATTTTGAACTAGTTATGTTTTGTTAAATTCATATTCATTGCGCACATAACCAGTGTTGGATAATTGCTTGTGTAAGGGATTTTGTTTAATACATGTAGAGCAAAGTTTATGCAATTTGAACTTAGGAATGACTTGAAAATCCCTGAACTTAGATCGTTAGACATCCCATCCTTAAGGGACCGTTCGGCTACCAATTAAAATGCCAAATTAATACACTAAAAGACAAAAAAGACAACAAATTTAATTTACACAATTTTTCATATCACTTTTTAACCATCCATATTTTCTCTCTCCAATTACACAATTTTCCAAACCAAATTTTATCCCCACATCTTACCTAGAAAACACAAATAAATCAACAAAATAATTTAAATTCCTTACCCTTAGCCGCCGAACACAGCCTAAATTAGAACCAAACATGCTAAAAGACAAGTTTGGGTGTAAAATGGTTGGAATATGTATGTATTGATGGGTTGGAGGTCTGTGGTTCTTGATTTTGCACTTTAGTCATTGCAGTTTGGTCAACTGGTATAAACCATTTCCAGCATAAAAACGGAAAAATGTTGAAAGTCTTATTCCGCTCTTCAAATGCCTTTTTAACTTGAGTAAGTAAGTCCGAGGGGTCTTTCAAACCTTGTGCCCTAAAGCTAACTGGCTTGGGAGTCATCGACCTAAAGCTTGCTACAGGGGTCAATTGGAAAGCAAGTACGGAGAGTGGACTTACACATAAGATATTATAACATCTTTAACTTTTCTGTTTAAGCCTTTATGGCTCGGGCAAGTACGTCTGAGGGGTTCTTTGAACCTAGTACCCTAAAGCCAACTGGTTTGGGAGTTGCCAATCTGAAAGCCTGCTACAAGGGTCATATAGAAAGCAAGTATGAAAAGTTCTGCACAAAGATGGTAAAAGACAGGGACAATTAAAAGAAAAAGTCGTCCATCAAAAGAAAAAGTGTATATATATAAATGCATGGTATAAGCTTAGTTGACTGAGCTGTGGTGACTGATGGTGTAGAATTGGGGTCTGCTTTCTTTTGATTTGTTATGCATGCATATTTCTGATTTTGACTACCCTGAGTGGAAAAAACAAAGAATATTTTTAGAACTCACATAGATAAAAACCTGGGATGTGAGAGAAAAGCAGAAAGTGGTGATCATCCATGAGCGTTGAAAGGAATTTTATTAGAAATCATAAATTGACCGCATGAGATTCGGGCTTGAATATGCATAATGAGCCACACAATGTTGAGTATATCTTTTGCATAAGTATGCATTTAACATTGGCTATTCACACACACATTTAAAAATCTGGCATGGTAAAACTAGAAATTATTTCGCATGATTGTTCATAACTCTTGCTGAAGTGTAAGGGGATTTGGATTATGGAGGTTTTGGTAAACATGTTGACACAACAAAAATATTTGCTCTTTCATTTCTTTGATTTTGTAGTTTATTTTTCATTGTCCGAGGACGAACAATAATTCTAGTTTGGGGGTATTAATATTACATAGTTTCATTCCTACTTTTAGAAAAATACCAAATTTTAGGAGAGAAAAAGTAATTTTTTTTATTAATGTTGTAATTAATTATGAGAATATTAAATTTAGGGACGTGGAGAGAGAAATGTAATTAATAATTAATTTAATTCATTATTGTAACTTTAATTTTAGGAATGTGGTTAACTTTTAAATAAACTAATATAATTATTGAAGTTATAATTAATCGAAAGTTGTTATATAATCTTATAGATATAAATCATATTTTGAAATTACAGTATCAGTAATATTATTGTATTTATTGGCTACAATATATATAACGACGATGTAATATTACAATCCCTGTATTAACATCTTAATTTGTGAAATTGAAGTAATTACTAAGTATTAAGGAAGTGGTAATAACATATATCTCAATAGTATCAGGCATATTACACATCATATAACTTAGGGCATTTATAAATTTCAGTTGGCATAAATCATGATATCCCGTGGGATGAGGTTACAATACACGAATTGTAATGATCGACAATGAAACATTACACGACATATTCATGTGGTGAAACTGGTAAGTGACATATATTTTCATTGATATAAACCATTATAATATATAATTATCATATGAGAGAGAAGTTATTAAAGCCCCAAAAAAGTGTCCTGAAAATTTTTTATCGCACGTAAAGCGCACTTCAGTTTTTTTTTTTTTAAATGTTAAAGTACGTGTAAAGTTTAAATTTGTAAGTAGGAATTGAAAAAACATTTTTTAACAACAACTTCCGTTTAAGCTTGAAAAACTCAACTCTCTAGTTCCATACTTCGTCATGTTTCACGTTTTTTAAAACACTAATTACAAGTATTGTAATATTCGTTAAAATTATATTTCTCCAATTATAAGATACACATGTTATTTGACGTGACAGTAAATATGAAGGGACTATGCTTGATTAAAGGAAGTGTAATCTTTATCACACGTATTATAATATTTATTAAATATGTCATATGAATATTACGCTTAATGTAATAATTGTACAAGTATTGTAATCGTTATTACATTTATCGTAATCTTCATTACATCTAAACTACTTTAAAAAGTATGGATGTGGAAAAATCTTTCACTTTCCGATTTTGCCCTAGCTTTTTTTCATTTATACCACCTACACCATTCTCGCCAATAAATACCCGCTGATCGTCCACTCTAGAACTGCACTGGAGGGACAGTGTATGATGAAGAACGAGACGCGACGACAGACCCCTCACCTGACGTCGGCCAAGCAAAAGCGACTAAGCTTTTTGCCACTGCACAACCAAGCACCGACCGATCAGTGTACTCCGGCGTACGGCGTAAATGAGATGCAGCGGAGAAAGTTTTCCATTCCCGTTGTTGAATGGCGGTACGATTTCTTCCTTATATTTTTTCCACATTAAAAACAGGAAAAACGTAAATAATAGTAGCATAAAATCTACTAAGAACAGTTGACAATTGTGATTCTTTACCAAGGGTATCTCATTTTGGGCCGTGATTAAAAAAGAGGACATGTTATAGGATTAATTTTATTCTAGATAACTTGTGCACCTCCTCTATACTGACTGACAATAATTTGAAATACAAATGCCTCACTGATTTCTCTTTATGATCAACGGGTCTTTTGGAGCTGTTCTGTGATATTTTAAAGTTTTCATTTTATTCTTCAGGCTATTTGCAATTAGAAAATGGAAGAACGCAGAGGTCCTTTTTTTGGTTTTGGTAAGTAGATACCTGCAAAATATTTTTAAATTTGTTTTTCAATACAAAATATTGATTCTTAATTGAGTTGTGATTTACTTGATGCAGTTACCATTCAAAAGTTAGGTTTGTGTTTTTATTTTTATGCATTTCATTTATTTACTGTCACCTACAAATTATGCCTTTAATTTATGGGTATTTTTTGTAAAGATTTTCAATGCTTTCAGTTCTTGCTTCTTTATTATCTATGATGGGTTTCTGAATCCATCAACCGACCTTTGGATACTGAGATCACTCATCTGAATAAATCGTATTTTCAAAACATTAGTATATTTGTAAATCTGTAAATGTCCTTCTCAAGTTAAAGGACGGTGAAATTTATTCACTTTATGCTACAAGTTAATCGATTAAAAGGTTTGCCAAGGTTTAAGAACATTTACAGATATAAGACACCGTGCATGTATCTATTAATATTATGATGTTTACATGAGTTGTAGGAATGTTCTCTGATGATGGTTCATCAAATCCAAGTGATGCCGCTTTACCCATAATCCAGGTAAGCTCTCATCTCCAATCTGATAATATATTGTTAGCTACAAAAAATTATTTCTCGAGGTAAATTTTAGTGAGATATAGTAGAGGTATTATATTATCTCCTGTTATAGCATGACTATATAAAATGCTATACCCGTCGAACACTTGGCACCACATATAAATGTTAACAATAAGTAGTAGTTATTCTCTGTGTAAACCATTTCGTTATTTTGGGTGCATTTGGCCATAGAGTTTCCACTTATGTTTGGATACATTGTCTTTTATGGGAGAAAACTGTTTTTCTTTTGGATCCTTAAGTATGAATTTCTTTTGGCCATAAAGTGTCCTCTTGTGCTGGGATACATTGTCTTTTATGGGGGAAAATTGTTTTCCCTGATTTAATGCTGCAATGCTGTTTTACCGTTGGAAACTAGAAAGAACATTTTCCAATTGATTCTAGCCTGTAGAAATTGAATGCTATTTCTGTAAATCTCATTTGACAATTTATGTGTTTTGATTGGCAGACAACGAAGAAGCCATATTTACTGGCAACTTTATGTTCACAAGAAAATTTAATTCATAGTGAATTTTCTGTCCCATGCAACAATAGAAGAAATTATTTTGTAGTAACTCTTTTTTTAGTGCTTCTTTAGATCTCTCTTAGAAAAATAGATAAATTTCTTATTTGGAGGTTGATAATATTGGTAGCATGCCACATTTACGTTACTGTAGATAGGGAAATATTTAGTTGCTTCTAGAGTAGCAATTTAGATATTTGATCAAATGGATAAAACCCAAGGAAGTGGAGGAAGTGAGTAGAATGGATTTGTTGACTTCACTTTATTGGTTATAATCATGTAAGGGAGATTTATTACATTAATTAATTTATTGTTAAGAATTTCATTGTTATAATATAATTCCACATTATTATACTATTTCATTTATTTGGTATTAAATTAACTTACCATCACATTTTACAATGTTGTAATAAAATTTCATATTATTATTCTCACATTATTACACTTTTTATTTATTTTTACTATTTATTTTTCAGTAAAAATGTGTTATGCCTATGTGTTATTTTTCTTTATTGTTTATGTTATGATTTTTTTTTTCCTTTTTTTCATAATTGAAGAATAATGGCTATTCTTTGTAAATTTTGGTACTTTTTATTTAGAAATATATTCTTTAGATTCTATACTTTTTATTAGTTCTAATATTTATTGCGTCAAAAATAGGCATTGCCCACTAACTATTTAAGCATGGTTACAGGTGGCCGGATGGAGAGAAAATGACGTGATTATTGGTAGTGGTCACGTAGTTAGTGGTATACGTTGGTCAGGTTTGAATTGATTCCATGGTTTTGAACTTATTCGTGTTTCAAATGATTATATCCAATTTATATTGAATCATGTTATCTTCTGTTTGCTGTATATACTTGCATTTTGAGTGTAATATCCTCCATTTTGTAATTATACATATTTACTAAAAACTTCATCTTGATGGAGTGAGTCATCAAATATGCATTTTATACTAAAACCGTATGATTGACCATTAAGACTTGAGATATATGAATGTTTATCACTTATAAATTATGGGAATTACATGGTGGTTTAAGCTCATGGGAAATTGTACGTCACACTTTCACGTGGAATTTCAATGCAAACAACAAAGGTATTGGTAAAAGTAGAAAATAAAAATAAAAAAAATATTGTATACAAAGAAGTTTTATTGTAATTTTAATGTTACGTTTTAGTTCAATAAAACATTACATATATTGTTCAAAAATTATTTATTACTATAAAATAAATTGCACATATTAATCATCTTTCACATGAGATCGAAGTGCAATTTACAAAATAAAGTTATTATAATCAAAACATTACATTTCTGTTTATTCGATATTATCACATTATGTACATAAATTATATATATATTTTTCATATATAACATTTCAACAATTTAAATTATTTCTATTATTACGACTATGCATCATATCACGCTATACATATGACGTGCAACGCACGTGCTTATCACTAGTATTTAAAAAGAATGGATGAAGGAGAATCTTTTGAATACCTATTTTATCCCTATATATTTAGCTATATACCCAATATACCATTACCCCTATTTAATAACATTAAATAATTTATTATATTAATTACTTTATTGTTAAGAATTACATTTTTATATTATAATTTCATATTATTATACTATTTTATTTATTTGATATTAAATTAATTTACTATCAACATTTTATAATAAAATATCATATTATTACACTTTTTATATTATTTAGTATTAAAAAAGAAGAAAAACTGCTCTCTCATTTAATAAATATTATTAGAATATAATATATTAGTACCGTTTGGTAATACTGTTTGAATTATAAATTGGTTTATTTATGATTTTGAGGTAAAAAGTAATGGTTGAAAATTGGAGAGAGAAAATGTGTGTGGTTAAAAAGTGGTTTGAAAAATTGTGTAATTTATAAACTGATTTATAAACCAAATAAACTACTTTACCGAACACTAGCATAAAATACTACATCCAGAATTTTAAAAATTGAATAGCACTTTCTTGTAAAATTTCAATATAAAAAAATGTTATTATAATCAAAACATTACATTTCGATTTATTTAAAATTTTCACATTATATACATAATTTCATAAAAAATAAATAAAAAATAATAAAAAAATCATTTTAACATGACTTTTTTTACAATTTGGATTTAGATTTTTTCTTGTAATAATATTTAATACCTCAATTACTTTTAAAAATAGTATTAGTACTTCAAAAACATTACGCATCTCAGTCATTCTATACATAAGTCGTGTAACGCACGTGCTTATTACTAGTGTGATCTAAAAAAAGGAAATAGTGAGAGATATGAGTGAGGAGTAAGAGATTTAAGATTTATTCGAATTGACAGGTGTGAGAAAAATACTTATAGATTTTTAGTGAGAGTTGAGAGAGAGAGAAAGGAGATGAGAGAGAATGTACATTTAATCTTAATTACACGTTTTATAAGATCACAATTTTTTAACTACCTTACTAACTTTTATTAAAATTTACTAAAAATTTGATTTTTAGTTATATCAATTAAAGACTGTAGTGTTGACTATAATTAATCATTTGCTCTTTGTTTGTTAAAAGTTTTGTATTGAAAAGGTGATTCGAAAAATTGCGTTGTTAAAAATATATTTAATTTTAATTTTAATTATTTAATTATTTTTTCTTTTACCAAACATATAGAGCATGTTTGATAAATGTGTTTGATAAAGGTAAGTCAAAGTAAAGATGACAAAACTGTTCGTCGGCTCGGTTATTCAAAACACGAGCTACGAGCGACTCGGCTTGTCCAACGCACGAGCCCAAACACGAGCCAAACAAGCAAACCGTGAAACGAGCTGAGCTCGGCTCGGCTCGTTTTTGCACGAGTGGCTCGTCAAACACGAGCCACGAGCTCATGTATTTTTGAAGAAAAATGTCAAAAAAAAAATAAAAAATTATATACTTGGCTCATGGGCCAGGCTATGCTCGGCTCTCGAGACGCGAGCTTGTGAATCAAGTCGAGCTTGGTCCTGAACCAAACGAGCCGAGCGACTGGTTGATACGCCAGCCACGAGCTCGGCTCGTACGAGCCGCGAGCCGAACAGTGCCAACTCACAATTTATTTTTCACTATTTTTAAGAAACGTCATTCAAAATTGACATGTTCACAAATTCATCGTCAAATCTGCCAGCATTTACCTGATCGTCGAACACTTTTTTGTGTTTTTTCATTTCGAAATCTTTATTAACCATTGATTGACAGCAGTAGATCCCCAGTGTAAGATCTGATTTCTTCGAATTGTAAGGATGCCTGTAGCAGCTTCTGCTATTTACTTCCTCAATCTTCGTGGTGATGTTCTCATCAATCGCCTGTATCGTGATGATGTCGGGTCAGTATCCTTTATCCTTTATTTTTCGCTTTATATATGCATGATATATATAACATGTGAATTTATCGAGTATATTGTTAATTTTTTTTATATTTGGGGAACTGCCCTTTTCTTCATTTGAAAAAGTAATTGAGGAAGATGGAGAAAATAGGTGGGAATCAAAGCTAATCGATCGAAGTTTTTGTTTGGCAGTGAAAGTTGGATGGAAAGAAATTCCAATTTCCATTTTTTTTTTTTTTTTTTTGATTTCAAATGTAAACCTCTAATTTCACGTAAAAAGGACAAATGAGGTAACAAAATATAGAGTTTTATGCTTTCTGAAGTTAAAGAACCAGAGATGTGAGTACCTGTTGTAGATTCGTAAATCGTAATATGATTTAGTCTGGTGAAAGGTAAAACTCTGTTATTACTTATAGGAGAAAAAATCATTTTTGGGATAAAATTGAAGTTTTCTAGAAGCTATAGATTTAACAATGTATAATTAATAATATTATAATTGGAGTTCTTCCAATTCCATTTCCTCTATAGTAGTTTTTCCAATTTTAATAAACCATCAGTTTGTGATGTGATGAATGACGTATTACTCATACTTCACTGAAATATGGTAATACACATGCTTGGTTTGAGGTGCCCAAATGCAAGAATTATTAGTCTTATTAATCTGTCGACTTATTTGGTGAAGTTTTGCAAACTAAAGAAGAGATCCTTAAGGGCGAAGATGAGAAAATTCCTGTTTGTTTTTCATTTATATTTTTATCAAAAGTTATAGAAGGAAGGCTTTAAAAACTATCCAACAGTTGGTCTCTTGTTTGGAGCTTGTAAATTTTAAAATTGGAAGCTGATTACTCTTTTGTTAGTTATGGGGATTGTATTTCTGTCTTTTCCTTAAACAGTTCGATGTGATGGTTCTCATTTACAAACACTTATCGAACTTTCATTTTACTTTTACACTTTCGACCCTAGGGAAAAGAAGCTGGCGAGCACTGAGCAGTAAATTATCCCATTTGTCTTCATCTTTCTTTACAAAACTTTCATATACGTTTTCACAAGTTCTCTTTTCCCTACATTTATATTCATCCGAATGCACTGTCAATATGCCTAACTCAATTAAAATTTCTCTAGTGAACCTTGTTGCTAGTTTCATTAGTTTCAAGAATTTTACTCGATCAAGTTTCCGAGAGATGTTAGAAGTTTTTCTAGAGTTTGCTTCTGTTTGTTTAATGTCTAGCACTTGTCAGTCTATTTCTGCCCCCCCCAGGTTGATATCAAATTATCCTTTCTGATGGTAGTGATTTTTTAAGAATCTTTGTACTTAATCCCTAGGTAAAAGGTTCAAAACCCATGAAAGGCAAGAATCCGCTTCCTAGAAACGAGGTTGGTAGCCCCTGAGGATCAGGACGATCGGGGGGGGGGGGGGGAGTGAAAAAGACCATGAGTACGACACGGAGAAGACCCAGCGAGGGAGCCGGGTCGTTACAAAATGTCTTTAAAGCTGTATTTTTCTTGAGGGGAAGGGAAGAGAAAATTTAGAACTTTAACTTTTAGAAACTTAAAATGTGATGCAATTGCTGAAAATTTCTTCCTTTCTGCTCCAATTGTTTAAAATTTTAATTTTCTTTTGTCTTCTCTTTTCTCAAAACTAAAGGGAGATGGTTTCATGAAAATATTCTTGAACTGCGTTGATTGTCTCATTTACTTGCTTTTATTTTACTAAATTTTCTATGACGTAAAGCTTTGTAGTCTTACTGTTTGTTTCACAAAACTATTCAGAGGCAATATGGTGGATGCTTTCCGAACACATATAATGCAAACAAAAGAACTCGGCATTTGTCCTGTGCGGCAGATTGGGGGCTGCTCTTTCTTTTACATGAGAATCAGCAATGTCTACATCGTCATTGTTGTCAGCAGCAATGCTAATGTTTCTTGTGCATTCAAGTTTGTTGTTGAGGTATACTTAATGCTGAAGTATATAATTTAGTTTGATCCATCTCTTCTTCCTTTAACTTGTTTTCCACACCAAGGCTTTGACCTGCACCAACTTCAAATCTTTACCTATGAGCTCATTTTCAATGTGAACAGTGCCTGTTTCTTTAAATCAGGTGCTTTTTTGGATTTAGTGTATATTGCGCTTATTATATAAAAAACAAATCTCTTATTTTATTTGATCCCTATCAACCTTTATTTATTTATTTTTTGCAGGCAGTTGCATTATTTAAATCTTATTTTGGTGGTGCTTTTGATGAAGATGCTATCCGTAATAATTTCGTTTTGATATATGAACTCTTGGATGGTATGCCACTTTGAGAGTATTTACTAGATCCTTTTTAAGGATACCAAACTTCTTCTTTTGTGTTATATCACTCTGCAAGATGAGGGTTGTTTAGTAGCTATAAGGATCACATTTTCTGAAACATAATTTACCTGTCTTCTTAGCTGTTTTTGACAGTCTTCCTTCCTGAAGTTTAATCTATATTTTAGCATCATTTGGCACAAAATGCTCAAATCAATTTGTGCATGGTAGATCTATTTGCTGCGATCATATGTACACTTTAGTGAAAGTATAATTCTTCAAGAACAAGGATATTTTACTTATTAAGGCTTTGTTCGGTAACACTGTAACGATTATAAATTGGTTTATTTATGTTTTTGAGGTAAAATGCATGGTTAAAAATTTGAGAGAGAGAATGTGTGTGGTTGAAAAGTGGTTTGGGAATTTGTGTTTATAAATTGGTTTATAAATTGTAGTGATTGCATTAAAGAACAAAGGCTAAGTCACTCAAAAGTTCTTGCAGAGATGGTTGCACCAGTATGATGATTTCTCCAATCCTTGTATAAGAGTCTAATCGTTGGATTTGAATTGCAGAAATAATGGATTTTGGTTACCCTCAAAACCTTTCACCTGAAATCTTGAAGCTTTACATAACTCAGGAAGGTGTACGCTCACCATTTTCATCCAAGGTATATGTTTGAGACGACTCTCCATTTTTATATAAATAATCATGGAAATAAAAATTTGAATTGATTTTAAGTAAATTAATTTTGAATTTCATATGGAGGACTATTGATTGATATTATACTCCTTATGATGGATATTGCAATCTGTCAATCTAAATTACTCTCTTATTTTAGGCAAAATTTCTATAAAGAGTACATTATTTAATATGGGTATTATAATCCTAAACTACTCATTTTAGGCATAGTTAGAAAGCCTATATTAATTTATTTTCTTAGAATTACTATTAGCCTATAAGGTTAGAAAATTTTCCTTTTACATACAAATTTGACTAATATTTTTGAACAAATCAGGCATTGAATATTGTATTTACAACCATTGAAAATTTGAAACTTCACTTAATAGGTCTCTAGCTAGATTCTCTCCCATTTCCTCTACAATTCTTCTCCCGTCTTTTTTTTTTTCCCTTTCTGTTTTGTTCCACTGTGGTCCATCAGCTACCCTGACTTCTTTTGCTTTACCAACAAAAAACAGCCTGCAGACAAACCAGTTCAAAATGCAACTTTGCAAGTAACTGGCGCTGTTGGCTGGCGCAGGGAAGGTCTTGTCTATAGGAAGAATGAGGTAGCCTCTCCCCCCAATACAATAACCTTCGCATGTTACAAGTATTTCAGTTTATACTGGATTATGTTATATTTATTTCTTGACAGGTTTTTCTTGATATCGTCGAAAGTGTTAATCTTCTTATGTCTTCTAAAGGTAAACATTTTGTTTACAAATAATTTTAGTTGATGCATATACTCGTGTTTTCTCCTTTTAAATTTGACAATTACTCTCGTTTCCTTGTTTCGATTTGACAATTTTAGGTAGTGTTCTACGTTGTGATGTAACTGGGAAGGTTCTCATGAAATGCTTCCTTTCTGGAATGCCCGACTTGAAGTTGGGCTTGAATGATAAAATTGGACTGGAGAAAGAGTCGCAGATTAAATCCCGTCCTACTAAAAGGTAGCTCTTAAATCATCTGTTAAATCCAATAAATTACCTAACTTACAAAATGGTTGGTTGTGAAGGTCAAATTTAATGATATGACATGCTATGTTGCTTTGACTCCATTTTTAAAGAATTACCTGTGTTGGACACTCAGATACTTTTCAGATTCTTTAAATTAAAAAATAGATACTTTATACCATTTGAATCAAAAGATGATCATTTATACCCCCAAGAAAAACATCCATAATTACCAATACATAATTTTTTAAAGTGATTTGAAGTTTATATTGATGAACCAACGTAAAAAAATTGTGCCCTTTTTGTAACAAGCCCGGACTTTCTCCAATCTTACCCTTTGTGGTGCAGGGGCTATTTTATACGTCATTAGCTTACGTACTGTCCACTTTGGGATAGTCTAAGCTCGGTACCAGGATTCACCTTGGGTCTCTCTTAAGGGGAGGTCATGTGTTCGAATCTTGGGAACGCGTGAGCTCTCCCAAAGTAGACAATACATGAGCTAATGATGCACAGAATAATTCTTGAGCCACAAAGGGTAAGATTTGAGAAAGTTTGTGGTCGTTACACTTTTAACTGTGTCCCAATATCTTAGATTTTTGAAAAAAAAGATCCGACTCCCAGATATATATGGACACTCATTCCCGAGTCCGAGCAACATAGATGACATGTATTGACAGAATGTATTATTCAGATTGTTTTATTGAATTAGAAGAAAATAGTTATGCAGAAATGGTCACTATATTTTACTCCGTCAATTGTAAAGCTCTAACGAGTGTAATCATGCAAGTACTAAAGATGGTGAAATGTATGCTAAAATGCTCACGTTTTCGAAGTTTTGTCACTCTCTTGTAGGACTTTGCTATTGTGCTACTGTAAATCTAGGGATGACAATGGGTCGGGTTTGTCAAACCCATACCTACCCACTAGAGATTTATAACCTTCATACCCTACCTATATACCCATTTAAGAATGGCGGGTCGGAGGCGGGTATACTTCTATACCCATTACCAATTATTTATTTTTTTATTATTTTTTTGAGGGCTGTAAATACGTTATAGGTTAGAGGTGCTCGGATTAACTTGAATCAATTAAATGTTGGGTTTCACTTGAATTTGGCTTAAAAAGCTTGTTCTCGCGGAAACTAAGCAAGCAAATTTAAATAATTTTTTAGACGTTCACAATGTCAATAGTTTAAACATATTAAGGTTTAAACGTTAAGAATGTTAATAGATATTTGGGTTTTATATTTTTTTTTACACAATTACTTTTTAATTTTTTAAGGAAATTAATTGGTACGCGGGTTGAGTATGAGTATTGTAGTAAAACCAACACTTGACCCATACCAATGTTGGACTTTAAAATTTACCTCCATACCCGACCCACAAACCTATTTAGTTGGGTAATCCCCGCCCATTTATGTCGGGTCTTCAACGGCTATCGGGTCCGTGAGCATTATTGCCATCCCTATGTACATCAACCTATCAGTATATCTAGATGATTTACATTTTATATTACTATCATTATTATGTCAATCAAGTTCCTTTTACTTTATTTTTTCCGCAGCTTGCAAATCTATGTTAATCATCTTTGGGATGTGTGAAGTAAACTTCTCAAGTACATATTGAACAATTGTCATTTGTTTTTGAAAATATGCGCCCTCTCCTTAGATTTGGTGCGCATTTTTTTTTTTAAATACTATATTCTTGCCATTAATGATATTTATAAATGTGGATGAATTTTATGCTTCCTAAGGATGTTTAGATGATTTCAAGTGGGCCATATGATGTTTTTTTGTACATTTGAAATACTTGCTTTTGTATTTCTAGACCATTTAAAAATTTAGGAGTAATGTTTCTGTCACTAAACCGATCATTAAGTTAACAATGACTGTTAACTTGTTATATTTTCTAATACTTTAACTTACTCGCATGTTATCACCTGCATTAGATTTAGCTAGCTTTATGTTCTTCGTCAGATTGCTTTTAGTTATGTTTTATGATCGCTTGGTTAAATCCACCTCCTCTCTATTTTTTATCTCCTTAAGGGAAGTAATCGCTTGGTATAATCCAAGTTATCACTTGGTGTCTTTTCAACTCTTTTCATCCTAGTCCTTTGATTTTAATTAGAGGCCCCCCGCCTTCTTATTAAGTGCAATTAAGTCCTTAAACTTTTGATTCTCTTAATTGAGCCCTTGATTGATTTTCACTCCTAGATCTCCACTTTCATTTTTTGCAATAGATTCCCTAATACTTCCAATCAATTACGATTCAATCCATAATCCTTCTAATTTCTCCAATTCAGGTCCAAAACTTAAATAAGGGGAATTAAAACCAAATTAAGTAGGAAATCAATGAGACAACAAAATAAAAGCTTAGCCTCCGTTTGGTAACACTGTTTGATTTATAAACTTGTTTATTTATGATTTTGAGGTAAAAAATAATGGTTGAAAATTGGAGAGAGAAAATGTGTGTGGTTAAAAAGTAGTTTGAAAAAATTGTGTTTTTTATAAACATGTTAATAAACAAAAAAGATTTTTTTTACCAAAAGGATACTTAATTTTATAGCTCGAAGAGCATAAACTCACTTATCAAACACCCCAAAACTAGAAACTTTGTTCATCCTCAAACAAAGCAATCTAAAGTATAGCTCTAAAACTAAGCTAGACAAAACACAAATAAACTACTCAATGTTGAATTGCTTATGTATGCCTTGGGTTTGAATATAAATACGATTTAGAAAATTTCAAACTCCATAAAAAATTATTTGTACTTAATTAATGCTTGACTCTCAATGTGTGTGATTAGCCAACATTAAGCTTACTCTGATATTAGAAAATATAAAAACATAATGTTATTCTTAAATTCATAATCCCGATCCCCTTGTGGGAAATTTTTCCTCACATCTCTCATGCAAGATCACTCATGTTTTTCTCTCCAATTCCGAAGTATTTCTGGTACACGTAGGTTTCTAGTAATAGCTTTAATGCAATTTCCAAAACAAAGTGACAAGAATTAGATACATGTATATCTAGGAGAACAATGATAAACAGTTCCTAAAGTCACACCACCATTTTTCAAAGTTCTAGCCTTAAAGTCTTTACCTAACACCTCCGTTTTTCTTTCATCTTATGTGCAAGACTCCTCCCCTTAAACTTTTTAAGAGACCTTGTCGCTAGTTTTGGGCTGATAACTCCCAAGTTAGGGGACCATAGGGTACCCATGTTTTGAGATATCCTTACAGGGTTAATTGATCGGGTCACCAAGGTTACGAAGAGAAGTATAAGATGTTATTTCTTTGATATGGGATTGACTATTATTAATGGTCAGTGTTGGTCTAGAATTGTTAACTCAAACTCCTTCAACCAAATGTGATATTTTGGAACTTCAGACCATCAAACTCTTATGCACACGTTCACTGACCTTTCCATCCCCAACCGTTTAGTTTGTTCACTATATTAGAGGTTAGGGTTACTATATTAAAGACTAGGGAATAACAATTCAACCTTAGGTCAACTACATCAATAATTACCAAGTAACAGCGTAAGTCAAAGTGTGTCTTGTATTCCAACCAATGTTTTAAAAGGCGGAACTAAGCCTCAAGGCGCTTTGAGGCGTAAGCCTCACTACAAACCTAAAAATTAGTCATAAAATAATAATAAAAATACTATGAAAATTCAGATTTCAATAATAGATAGCACAATATTTCACCAAAAAGAGCTAGTTGAGCAATCTTACTAAATAGTCACGCAAAAATATTATATGTCTACTATATAGACTATCAAAAAGATCACCGTGTAGTAAACTAGTAACATCACATCAAACAAAAAACTAATAAGATATATAGATAGTGTAAAAAGCTGTGCTAATATCTTGATCATCTCCATATTCACTACTAGGACTAGTGGGATCTTCCGAGGAGTCGTTGTAACGATCCAGGTCCCACTTAACGGGATATTCCGGCAGTTAGATGACGCCATACGGTAGCCGGCCAAAAATTTGAAATTTTGAAATTTACATTTTGGTCTCTAAATTATGGATATTCTTACACTTAAGTCCTTAAGGTTTTAATATCTTATAGTAATGTCCAAACTAGTGAACGAGGTGTCACAGTCGTCATCATATCTAATTGCTCTATCATCTTCTTCATCTTCACTGTCTATTTCTATCCATTCCTCCTCTTCATCCGCTAAGATATTCTTCCCCTTTATCTGTAAATTCAAGAAATAAGATAAGATTATATTTATTTTTATTTTATTTTATAAACAAAGATAAAGTTAAATTATGTTAATAAGAATACCACTTTGTGAAACAACGCGCTTTCTTTTTATGGGAACCTCGCGTGCGAGTAGAAGTAGAACTCTCTATTCCTTGTGTACTATTACTACCAACATCAATAACCCACTCATCATCTGACATCTCTTATGTCAACAAGTAAAGGATCCTCTTCCTCTTTGAGCGACTGCAAAGCCTTTTGTTGTACATGATATAAACCAATTTCTCTAGTCTGTATTCCTTCTTTTTGTATGCACTTGATTGAATGTACTCCAATTGCGTTCGCAAGCAGAAGATGAACAAGTGAGACTTAAAACTCTAATTGCAAAACGACTAAGTTCTGGAGTACCAACGCTAAATTGCGTCCACCATGCAACTAATGCCCAAAAAAAAAAAAAAAAAAAAAAAAAAAAAAATTAAAATAGTTTGTGACTAAGTGTGTAGATAAATATACATTAATCATTTGTTCACATGATTAAGCTATAATTCGTACCTGGGGACCGTTTGGTGAATTAAGATTTTGCCTCATCAAGACCAAATAATTTCTTTTTCCTAACAAAGTCATCAATTTGGAGATTTGCAACATCCCTTTCTTTCACATCAGGAATGAGTTTAGCCATGCAATTGTATAATCCCGTCATGACTTCACAATGCCTAGAAAAATTCTTTGCATGTTGACAATGTGGATTCAGATAATAGCCAGTAGCATGTAGATCTCTATGCAGCTGAAACTCCCACTTCTCATCAATGATATCCCAAATCTCCTTGTAGAAGGCCTCCTTGTCAGCCAAATTTTTTGCAATTTGTTCTTTTGCATTATCCATTTCCCCGTAGATAAATCCCATTGCTGGGATCTGCTTAGAATTAACAAGTCTCAAAACACTAACAAAGGGATTCATAATTTTCAAAGCATAAGCAACACTAGCCCAAAAATTGTTATTCTTCAATATGATTTTCCTCATTTCTTTCCCTTCATATTTACTTGCTCACGTTGAATTTAACCATTCTTCAGAAGTAAACACGACCTGCAAAGGTCGCTTCAACTCATAAATTCTTTGCAAAGTTAGGTACGCTGTAGCAAACTTAGTAGCACCCAGTCGAATTAACTTCTTCGCAATTTTTCTCATCAAAGTCAAAACCCAAACATGATTATAGATAAAGTTACTCACTTTCTTTGCCTTCAATAGTGCATGCTTATGTTGGAGCAATTCGCTTAACTTTTCAAGCATCAAATCAATAAAATGTGCTGCACATGGAGTCCAATACAAACACTTTCTTTTTTTCATCAACATCCTTCCAGCTGCTTTGTAGTTGTTGGCATTATCCGTCACAACTTGCACAACATTTTCTTCTCCAATTTCTTCAACAATGTCATCCAACATTTTGAACATGAGATTTGCATCCTTAATTGCATCAAATGCATCAACAGATTTCAAAACATGCTTTCGTTGGGATTATTCACTAAAAAATTTATAAAGCTTCTATTTCACAAATCAGACCATCCATCGGATAATATAGAAACCCTAGTTGTTTTCTACATTGATTTTATATCTTGAACTATCTTTTCAATCATGTTCTCTTCCTTAAGAATTCAAGTTCGGAGCTCATACATTGAAGGAGGTGTAAAACCCCTACCATAAAAACTAATTGCCCGACAAACGTTCTTGAAAGAGGGAGATTCTATGACGTGGAAAGGTAATGGATTTTCGAAAAAGAAGCGACCAATGTCCATACAAACATTGTTACACAACTCCTTCAATTTAGCTCCACTCATCTTTGGAGTCTCTTCATCACCATCGGCAATATTTGTGACAAATCTATCTATTGGGCCTCTAATACCTCTCATAGAGTCATCGTCAACAACATTCTTAGTATGGTGGTAAGAATCACCTTCAATCATGTCCTCAAGTTGTTGTTGAGCAAGATTTTTCTTTAACTTCCCGGCATTCATATATTATTCAATTTCCTTTTTAACATCTTCAGAAACTCCAGGACACAAGGCTACATTCTTGTGAGTACCCATTAAATGCTCTTTCATCCGCATGATCCCTCCCGTTATGATTTTCTTACAAAATATAAATTCAATGTAGACATATGCTCTTTTCTCTCCCGTTTTTCAACTTCTTTACTATATTTCCAAGCTGGATCTTTTCTATTGTCCTTTCCCATTTTATGATCTATAAAATAAAAAATGAATATTAAATTTTAAATGTCCAAAACTAATAATATTTACTGTTAACTATTGTAATAAGTAACAAGTAACAATCAAAGATAAATGATACTAGAAGAAGAAGAAAAAAAAAACAAACTGACTGTGTCCAAAAAGTTGGATTCTTTTTTGCAGTGTCCCTATATCCTAAGTTTTAGAAAAAAGGATCTGACATTTAGATCTGTACCCGATATCCGTACCCGAGTCCAAACATAATAGTTGGTAGGGATGACAAAAAAATCGGCGGATCCGAGGGGGCCTGATTTCATTAAAGGTGCCTCGCTTCCAATAATCGGGTCTGTGCAATTAATTTTTCCCCTATTTAAAAAGAAAAAAGAAAATAAGTAAAAAATATAAACGATGCAACCAAGGCTCTGTTTGTTAAAAGTTTTGTGTTTAAAAACATTTTTTATGTTTTTAAGATAAAATATGTGGTTGAAATATGAAGAGAAAAAATGTGTGTAGTTAAAAGTGATTTGAGAAATTTTGTTGTTTAAAAACATGTTTTTAAACCATTTGTCAAACAGAGGCCAAATCAAAAGTCAATTTGCAATTGAATCCTTAATGCTTCCAATCGATTAAAATCCTTCCAATTTCTCCAATTTAGGTCTAAAACTTAAATAAAGGGAATTTACACCAAATTAAGTAAGAAATTAACAAGACAACAAAACGAAAGTTTAGTTTTATAGCCCGAATAAGTGCACGTAAAGCACTTATCAGTTTACTTGTTAGTGATGTGCAGTTTTCAAAGTTTATCAAGAGTGAATTGCCTGGTAATATCTCAAAGGCAGTAAGCTGTTACATAACTGATTTGTGAGGGCAATAAAACGACATCTAGACAACGATGAAATATAACATTAACGTTATTTGTCATTTTAATATATTTTGATAGAAGTCGATGAAATGGGGGGATTGAAAAGCTTTGGGTCCTATGAAAATGTGTGGGTAAAAATTGATTTGAGAAAAAAATGAGTTTTATTAAAAATTGGGGGGCCAAACAGAGGCCTAATAAACGATGTCTAGGCAGCAATCAGTATATCTTTCATGTTGTTCACCTTTTTTGGTGATTGCCACAACTATGCATCAACTGATCAGTATCTAAATGATATACTTTTTAGATAGCTTACATTAAAGTTGAGTAAGTTTTTTAATTTTGCCTTTTCTGTTTATTCTTCCTGAGTAGTTTGAGAGTCTGCATGATTGATTCCAAACTTTTTCTTAACAAATTTATTTTTATTTGTGTTGCTTGTGCAGTGGAAAAACAATCGAGCTTGATGATGTTACTTTCCACCAGTGTGTAAATCTGACAAGATTCAACTCAGAGAAGACTGTTAGTTTTGTACCTCCTGATGGTGAATTTGAGTTAATGAAGTAAGATGATGTTTCTAATCTTTCTTTTATTATGTGATTAACAATCAGGTAAATGCAGAAGTAAAGCAGTGCATATATATAGATATTTTTTTTCTTTCTGACATACACCTACATAGACAAACTTGCTGTACAAACACCTTGTGAATTACATTACATTAATTTCATATGGCAGTCCATTAAAGATATTTACCCAGATTTTACTTCCCATACCAAAAACTGTATATCGTTGTCATGCCAAATTGTAGTTGTAGCATCTCTCATCAATTTTGCTGCTGTAAGGGTGGTAGAGTATTTTTTTTCCCTCAGTTGAGCCTTGATGATCAGGAAGAATGAGAACGAGAATGTATAACATAGTTTATGGTCTTGTGGATAGTAAGAAAGATGTAGTTTCATTACCAGTTCATTGATGGTCTTTGTAGCAATTTGGTACCTGTAGCTTTTATTTGGATGTTTCTTAAAATGGTCATTTATGAATGTATTTTTGTTAATTCTCTAATCTTTTGTTTCGGAATATCTTTATGGTGATGACTTTAGCTTATATATCAGAATCTGCATTTGCGTACGAGTAAACTGATTATTTATTGTTATTTCTATGTAATTCTTAAAAGATGTTACTTATTTTATATTACATGATGGATTGAAAATTTATTTCAGCTTATATTTATGCATTGCATAATGACACTGCTGTATTTATCTCTCTGTAGGCCTCTTTGTGTTTGAATTGCCATATATACGTATCATCTTTTTGTATACCATTTTATACAAGTGCTCCTCTTACAATCATAAATACCATTGTCATAGGTATCGTATCACGGAGGGAGTAAATCTTCCATTTCGGGTACTACCAACTATCAAGGAATTGGGAAGGACTCGCATGGAAGTGAATGTTAAGGTTAGTCTTCTTACTTTGATCTGTTTATTATTTTCTGTGATTTACCATGTGTTTAACAGAGTCATGCTTCATCAGGTGAAGAGTGTTTTCGGGGCAAAAATGTTTGCGCTTGGAGTGGTTGTTAAGGTTCCGGTACCAAAACATACAGCAAAAACAAGTTTTCAGGTGACATCTGGCCGAGCAAAATATAATCCAGCTATTGACTGTTTGGTCTGGAAGTAAGTAATTTGAATAATGTTTATTTGTGCGACTGCTTCATCTGAACATGGTCAACTTGTATTTCAGACCTGTGTAATTTCATTATATCCTTAGAAATTTGTACTTGCAATGCTTTTCCGTCTGATTAAGCAGATGCAGGAAGTGTATCTGTGGTCAAAGATTTCTCATAAACTGATTATTTTCTCATGTGACCAAGTGTCTTTAGGTGCCTTGTTTGATATGTCTTGCTCTCAACACATTTCACATTTGTGTCACCAAATGGATAAATTTCAAGACAATATGCTTAGGTACAATAATGATTTTTTTTTTTAATCAGCAAGAATGATATACTGTTCTGGATATTAAAGCAGTATGAAACAGTTTTAAAACACTGTTCAATACAACAAAAAAACCAAGCCTTTCCCCAATAAATTTGGAATTGGCCACATAGTTCCTTTCCTGATGACTCTTCGGTTCATTGGTAGATCTAGAGGAAGGATTAAAGCAACACATGGAAGAAATAGTTAAATATTAACAGCACAAGTATGAATGGATGGAAAAAATACTTCGAATTCAATCTCTTCATAGGCTTTAACAACCTACTAAACAGAGTTTTAGTTGCACCAATATGCTAAGTTTAAATTAAAAAAAATAATCTTATCTAATTTAGGATAACCATGAGGTTTTCCTTATTTAGGATCTACAACATGAGATCTGTGCTATACTTATGCTGGTTCAAATATGTTCTACACACTGAGCTTTCTAACTGAAGTCTCGAATTTTAGCATCTTTAGTCATTTAGTGAATATGTCAGCCAGCTACTCAGCCACTTATGGATGGTGGCGAAGGCATGGAAATGCTACCTCATTCCAGCTCATTTATGATAAAATGTCCTATCAATTTCCATGTGATTTAATCCTATGTTGGACAAGGTTATGAGTAACACTATTGGCAACTTTATTATCACAAGGTACTTTCAAAGAACCTATAATAGTAACTTTCTATTCCTTTAGGAGTTTTTCCATCCACATAAGCTCACAAATCCCATCGGCCGTGGTCCTAAAATTTGCTTTGGCAGAAATTTCAACAACTGTTTTTCTTCTTAATGTCACCAAGTTACATACAATAAAAGCACAAATTCATGTTGTACCTAGGGGTGGGCATTGGTCTGGTTGGGTCGGGTTGGACCCCAACCCAAACCCAACCTGACTTAGTCGATTTCGTTAAAAATAAACCCAACCCAACCCAATACCCTATTTAAACCCAACCCAACCAAGTCTCGGTCGGGTTGGGTTGGGTTCGCGGTTTGGGCTTTGGCCCAAATTGAAAAAAAATTGCAAATCATCCATTTTTATTTAAGAGTCCAATTAAATAAGTTGACGTCAAATTAAAAAAAAGGAGAAGTAATGAAAACACTCATTTTCATTACAAATGTTGGGCTTGGGTTTTTGAAATCTTATCTTATCTTATCTTATTACTATATTAAAGGAGAATAGTATCAACAATTTTTCCCTCCAAAAATTTCTCCCTCAAAAAGGTCACATCACAAATGAAAAAATAATAGAAACTTTGAAAATGAAAAATGAATATAACAACAACAACAACAACAATAATAATAATAATAATAACTACTTTGTAAAACTATTTCAAGAAAACATGTTATTGAAAAATTGTGATATAAAATAATTTGAGAAAATGTGTTGTTTAAAACATGTTTAATTTTAAAAAGTAATGTAAAGAACTAATTTGAAAAGCGTTACTGGGGAAATGTATTGTTGAAAAATGTATTTTTTTTTACTCCTTAATGATGATATTATAACCTATTTGAAAAAATAAATATTAAATTGTTTTAGGATTATAAAATTATTATTATAAAATGTGTTGAAAATTATTTAGCTAATTCGAAAATGTTTTAGTCTAAATAACTTAGAATATTCCTTATTTTTGGGTTCATAAGTTTTTCGCTTAGATTATTAGACTATTTTTTTTTTATTATTAATGGTAATATAGTTTGAAAAAATGTGTTGTTTAAAACATGTTTAATTTAAAAAAGTAATGTAAAGAACTAATTTGAAAGTGTTATTGGGGAAATGCATTGTTGAAAAGTTTATTTTTTACTCCTTAATAATGATATTGTAACCAATTTAAAAAAAAAAAATTATTAAATTTTTTTAGGAATATAAAATTATATTATAAAATGTGCTGAAAATTATTTAGCTAAGTCGAAAATGTTTTAGTCTAAATAATTTAGGAATATTCCTTATTTTTTGGTTCATGAGTATTCCACTTAGATTATTAGACTATTTTTTTTATTATTAACGGTAATATTGAAGAATCCAATTAATATTTATAGCAATCATTATTAAAATTATAATTTAATTAAACATTTTATTTATTTGTTCTTAATATTATAAATTATACGTGTAGCCGTTAGTATCAAAATTATATTTTGATTATTATTATTGTTATCTTTAATATCAGAAATCATATTTTCTGAATTATATATATCATAAATCGTATTAAAATTATGTTTTGATTATTATTATTGTTATTTGTATTTTTTTTTATTATAATTACCATCATTAATTTGTTGATATCAACTTTTTGCTATCAATGCAAAAATTAAATGTTTCAAATTCGATAACATTTTGTAATAAAATGTTATTTGTCTTTTGTTTTTTTTTGATATTATTTTATAATCAATATAAATTTTTATCGAAATCATTTCCATTGATAGAAATCTCGTGCATCGCACGGGAGAAAATCTAGTTTAAATAAATGGGAATTTATTTTATTTTATTTTTTTTGTCGGGTTGGGTCGGGTCACAGACCCAACCCACAACCCGACAAATTTTTTTTTAATATAACCCGAATCCAACCCATTTTCGATAAAAAACCGACCCAAACCGATCGGGTTGAGTCGGGTCGGTCGATTTGGGCGGTTTCGGTTGAATAATGCCCACCCCTAGTTGTACCTGTTTTAAATAGATCCTGTCCATTCATCTGCTAGACTTCAGTATTCATTTCTTATTTTTTAAATAGTAAAAATTTTCATGCACTTTCTTTTTACTGTCTCAAAAATCCGCTTGTAACCACAAGATGTTCTTTACAGAGGAATTCATAAACTAGCTCACAACACAAAGGCTAAATCAGGTCGTATGAGAGACAAGTAGATTAATTTCCCAATTTCGATACTGCCCTTCATCCCTTGTGGTTCCTTAAGGTATATCTCCGTGGCTTGTGATTAGGAACATTGGGACCGTAAAATGGTTTACAGCCTACAATTCCAGTTTATTTAGGAGATTCAACATGTACTTCATTTGAGAAACAAGCTTTCTGATTTTGATCTTGTTCCATGCTTAAGAAATACCTAAGCTGATCGAGGTCCTTAATCTCTAACTCCTTACCCAAAATTTTCTTAAAAATTCCATTTCTACTAGATTATCCTTGATTAGTAACATCATATACTCCAAATCCCAGTGGCAAACAAGCTCTCCATGTTTGGAAAAACATTCTACCCATCAGTTGATTCACAGGCCAGTTAAAGGATGCTGCTTGTGTAGGTAGGACCTGTATTGTGCCGATCTTAGCCTCTGGTGGCAAATCTCTTGGTAGTTGATTCCATAAAATTGCATGAGGTTCTTAGCAACCAATCTTGTTTTAACCTTTCAATACACCTATAGCAACCAATCTTATTTTATACCTGTCAATAGATCCACCCACCTTGTACTTAACTGTGAAGAGCTACTTGCAACGACTGGATTTTCCTCTTCGGTGGATTCTCTAGTTCAGACATGCCATTCTTCTAAAGTGCCCGTGTTTCTTCTGTAAATGCCCCTTCCATTCTGACACCAGAGGAAAATCTTGTATGGTTTTTGAATCTTTTAGGCAGACTAACTAGTAGTGAAGTGAAGGCTTTAAATGAAGTGTAGCATATTTTGGAGAGTAGAAAATCTGATTTTTTTCATTCACTTGAACTAGTGTATACAAGAATATTACAACAATTACCAACCTAGTCCCTAACAACTATTAGGTACTATATAGGTACAATAATAGAATAAGTATATACATTTCAACACTCCCCCTCAAGTTGGTGCATAGATATCACACATGCCCAACTTTGATATCGATGTATAGAATAAACCACTAGCCACTCCATGTGTCATAATATCAGCTAGTTGATTTGCACTCTTAACATATGGAATCTCTATATTCTTGGAGTCGAGGTTGTCTTTGATGAAATTTCTGTCCAGCTCAACATGTTTCGTTCGATCATGTTGTACAGGATTGTTTTCTATCTCAATAGCTGCAGTGTTGTCACAAAAAAGTAACATAGGCTTGCTCGGACCAAAGCCAAGTTCACTCAGAAGGATTTTCAACCACGTAAGCTCGGTAGTTGCATGATGCAAAGCGCGATATTCTGCCTCTGCACTAGACAATGAAACCACATTTTGTTTCCTGCTTCTCCAAGTAACAAGATTTCCTCCAACAAATGAAACATATCCCGACGTAGATTTTCTATCCAATCTAGATCCAGCGAAATCTGAATCTGTGTAGCTCACAATGTCTAGATGCTCCCTTTTAGAATACAAAATGCCCTTACCTGGAGAAGACTTTAAATATGCCAAAATAATATTAATTGCAATCATGTGCTGATCACTTGGGTTATGCATGAACCGACTCACAACACTTACTGCATATGACAAATCAGGTCTTGTGTGAGTAAAATAGATCAATTTTCCTACCAATCGCTGATATCTCTCTTTGTTTGTAGGAATCTGATCAGGGTAAATAGATAAACCATGGTTCACCTCAATAGGTGTATCTACAGGTGCACAAGCCGACATACCAGTTTCTGCTAAAAGATCAAGGACATATTTACGTTGGGAAAGAACAAACCCTTGCTTGGATCTTGATACCTCAATGCCCAAGAAGTACTTTAGGGCACCCAAGTCTTTCATTTCAAACTCTTTCGTAAGATGAATCTGAAGTTTTTCAATTTCACTGGAGTTACTGCCAGTAACAATCATGTCATCCACATACACAATAAGTAAGGTAATATCGCGACCATCCCTTTTATAAAATAGGGTATGATCAGCTAAAGCCTGTTTAAAACCATATTTCTTCATTGAGCAACTCAACCTTCCAAACCACGCCCTTGGTGATTGTTTTAGTCCATATAGAGCCTTCTTCAACTTACATACCTTATCCCCTGGAGGAGTGAAACCTGGTGGTGGATCCATATACACTTCTATTAAATCACCATGAAGAAATGCATTTTTTACATCAAATTGCCTCAATGGCCAGTCCTGATTCACCGCCAGTGATAATATGACTCTAACTGTGTTCATCTTAGCTACCGGAGCAAAAGTCTCTTGATAATCAATTCCATAAGTCTGTGAGTAACCTTTAGCAACCAGTCTTGCTTTATACCTGTCCACCGTCCCGTCTGACTTGTATTTTAATGAGTACACCCATTTACACCCAACAGGTCTTTTTCCCGACGGCAAAGAGACCATCTCCCAAGTAGAGTTCTTTTGGAGAGCATTCATTTCTTCTACCATAGCAGATTTCCACTTAGGGTGATCAAGAGCTTCCTGAAAATGATTAGGAATAGACACAAAAGACAATTGAAGGGCAAATGCCATGTTGGTATTAGATAAACGATGATAAGAAATATAGTCAGAGATAGGAAATATAGCATTGGAAGAAGATGTTGAGAAACCCAACCTATCAGGTGGATTATGGTTTCGAAGGGGATATCTCCTAATCGGGGTGTCAACATTGTCTAAAGCTACAGGGTTGGAGTTAGAAGCAGGGATATTAATAGGAATAGAAATGGGAGAGTTAGAAGGTGGAATATGTACCTCATTTTCAATCATAGAAGAGTCCGATGGCACAGTAGTATCATCTGAAGAACTATCAAAGTCTGAAGAAGGCCCAATAGTGCCTTCAGTAACCGGTGTTGGAGTACAAGGAGTATCTAGATTTCTCCTGGTGTAGCACTTTTGGAACAACCTAGGTGATCTGTTACTCTCGACTTCAGACTCCCCCTTACCATTAGAAATCCACACTTTCTTTTCTTCTAACCATATTTGTTCTTCTTCTTTACTACAAATCTCCACCTGAAGAGGAACTAGTGACACATCATCAGAGAAAAAAGACTCATACACAAAATTAAACGTCCATAGATATATAATATTTCCCAGTAGGAGGATAAAAACATTTGAAACCTTTTTGGGAACTGGAATAACCAAGAAAAACATATTTCAAGGCACGAGGGTCAAGTTTGTCTCTGAGATGGGAATGTACATGGACATAACACACACAACCAAAAATTTTAGGACAAATATTCAAGACAGAAGGAATAGAGTGAAACCTTGACAACATCCTTAGAGGAGTTAGGAAGTCAATTATGCGAGAAGGCATACGGTTAATAAGATAGACAGCAGTTGACACAGCTTCAGCCCAAAAACGTTTTGGAACCCGCATAGTAAAGCATAATACTCGAGCTACCTCAAGGATGTGCCGATTTTTTCGCTCTGCTATGCCATTTTGTTGGGGTGTGTAAGCACAAGTTGTTTGGTGGAGAATGCCGTGAGTTGCGAAAAAGTTAGCAAGGGTTTGGTTTACAAACTCACGGTCGTTGTCAGAATGGAAAACCTTAACCTGAGAATGGAATTGTGTCTCAACCATTTTTGAGAATTTAGGAATGACATGCATGACATCGCTCTTAGATTTTAGAAAGTATACCCAACACTCTAGTACAGTCATCAATAAAAGAAACAAAATATTTTTGACCTGAGACAGACGGAGTAGAGAAAGGGCCCCAAACATCGGTGTGAAAACAAGCAAAAGGGACATGACTTCTATTTTGACTAATTTTAAAAGGTACACGATGATTTTTAGCAAAAATACATTGTTCACATCGCATGCTAGAGATAGGAATATTCTGAAATAATTTTGGAAACAAGTGCTCTAAATAAGAAAATGATGGATGTCCTAATCTACAATGCCACAAAAGGATCCTGTCTCTAGGAAAAGATCTACTAACTACTTGAAGACCAGCACCAGTCTCTGTTTGCAATTTACTTTCCTCCAAATAATACAGTCCTCCCCTTTCTATACCAGTGCCAATCGTCTTCTTCGTTTGATTGTCCTGGAAGATACAATGAGAAGGGAAAAAAGTGACAGAACAATCAAGATATTTTGTAATTTGACTAATATATAACAGATTGGTGGAGAATGTAGGTGCAAGTAAGACAGACGATAAAGATAACGTAGGTGAAAATGAAACATTTCCAGCCCCGGTAATTTGGACAGGAGTTCCATTAGTCACCTGAACAGATTTAACATGTGAAGTAGTTAGAGAGTCAAGTGTAGAATGATTGCAAGTAAAATGGTCAGTAGCTTCAGAATCGATAACCCAATAGTTAGATATTGTAGAAGTTGATGCTAAACCAAAAGAATCTTCCCCAGGAGACAATCGAGCAACATGTGAGGCAACAGAGGTATGAATAGAACCATCCATTTTCCAACTCTAAAAAGACAATATAATGCAAGCTAATCCACAGATTTTACAAATCACAAGCAACCGCCGCAATATAATCCTCACGAATTCTAAGATGGAGCTAGCAAGTAATGATAACTAATGGAAATTAAGCAATTCAAACTGGTCCTGATTCACAAGTGGCCTGTTGCAAAAGCCATATCTACCATGTACATGAATGAGTAGCATTGACGGGAAAACCTCTAACAAAGATGGATGAAGTCAAGTAGTGAAGTCACTGCTGCTGACCTGATCGAGCTGGGTCGGTTGAAGCATCTGGAACAAAAACAAAAAAGCCTGAAGTTCGAAATCACGAGCTACAGTAATTAGGGTTCCGGCGTCGGCGTCGGAATGCTCTCGAAATGGCCGAGTCAGTGACGGAATAGCTGGAAAAGTCAGAATGTGGCCTGAATCGCGAGCAGATCTCGCAATCTGAGTCGCGAGCCTTTCCGGTGGTCGGTCGGCGTCGGAGTTGCGTGGGTCAACGGCGGCAGGGATGAATTTCACTGGTAAGTATTGATTGAGTAATTTTTGGAAGCTAGGGTTTTTTTGTTTTTTTTTGTTTTTCTCTCACGCTCTGATACCATGTAGCATATTTTGGAGAGTAGAAAATTTGATTTTTTTCATTCACTTGAACTAGTATATACAAGAATATTACAACAATTACCAACCTAGTCCCTAACAACTATTAGGTACTATATAGGTACAATAATAGAATAAGTATATACATTTCAACATGAAGGAATAATTTATTGTAAGAATTGAGACTTGTAATATGACGCAAAGTACATGACTTAATACCTTTCTTTTGGCAATGGAAATATTAGACTTAATTTATTTTGATTAGAATCAAGTTGAAAGAAAGTACAATAAGAAATACCTGCATATGACCCATGATTACTTCAGAATCTTGGATACGCAAAGAGAGATGTTGAGACTCCTCTTTTCGTTTTCAGATTATTACTTGAGCGCTAAATAGTGCACCTCCGTGAAAATGACTATTTTGTAGTGGTATCACGATCATTCTGGCTGCGTTACAAGTTTCATGTCAGTGAGTCTGTTCGTTACAAAGATTTTTGGGTAGAATTAGACAGGTGAAGGAAAATCCAAGAAAGAGTCTTCACGAAAATTATCTTCACTGCCATTTTCCCCTGGAAACGAATTTGAAATATCTGGGTTAAATTTCAAAAACAGCGACATGCTTCCTTGTCCTGAGTATTGTACTTGGAAGCTGTATATTGGGAATTCTGCCCGAGGTGCCGAGCACTCCAAGGATTCTACTCACCATATTTAGTTGCTCTCTCAAGGTGCTCAGTATTCCTAGGATTCACATTGTATTCTACTGCGATAGAAAGCCTTGACACTAGTGGAAAAGAAAAAAGCTGTGCAGATTCCGATTCCGGTGATTGCATGTCCATTGGACGATTTTATTATTTTTATTTTTGATGTATTGCATAGAATAAAAAATTTTCAAAGTTTTTGAAAGAAAACAGGAGAGAGATTAAAAATGAGGGAGATGATTGCTATCTTGGGGTTTGATTCATAGAAATCAATCAATTTCATCTTTGCTTGCTTCTCCCTCCTTCCACGGCATTGGTAGCTTTCTTTTTATTTATCGTGGGTATAGATAAACTAAAGCGCCAATATTTAATATTATTTGCTGAGCAATTAAAGGTTCTCAGATTTCTCAATATTGTTTTTGTTAAATGAGGAATATTTTAAGAAGGAAAACAGAAGCCCATTTTTGAGAAGGGAAATATTAAAATAGGAATTTTTTTTTTTTTTTTTGCCCCCTCTTTTACAATCTCATAAGACCTCTATAAGAAAATTTCCTTGCACATAATAGCACTGCAGACCTTATAATTTAGCATCTGTTTAGTAAAAGCTTTTTTGTTTATAAACAAAGATGGTGATGTTTTAAAGGTAAAATATGTGGTTGAAAAATGGTTTGAGAAAATATGTGGTTAAAACTTAAAAGTGGTTTGGAGAAATTGGTTGTCCATAAACTTGCTTATAAACAAGTTACCAACAAGAGGCTTAGAAGTATGTCCTACATATATTCTCTTTCATTTCCTGTTTAGCTTAATTTTGGGTATATTGTGTTCTTTACAGGATAAGAAAATTTCCTGGACAAACCGAGCAAACATTGAGTGCTGAAGTAGAGTTGATTTCAACAATAACGGAAAAAAAGTCTTGGACTCGGCCACCAATTCAAATGGAATTTCAGGTGACATAGCTTTTGATTTATTACATTATAATGTTTCGACTAAACATCACCAACTATTGTGAGAAAAAAATTACATAGTTATTTATTTTTGCATATTTTTTGTGTACAAAAGAGAGAGAATTTGGGATGAAGGTTGGATTATTGGCGAGTTATTTCAGGTCTTGGGGGGGGGGGGGGGGGGGGAATTCTGTGTTGGAAAGTGGGTAGCTTGATCTGTTGATTGTCTACCATAATCCTGAAAACGGAAAGGGTAGTTCCCATTTGATATTTGTCCTTCAAAATTTTGTGTGGGGTTGGGGGTTATCTTTTTCATTAACTCTCATTTAGCTACAGGAAACTTGTAAACACGATTCTAACTAGCAATAATAAGTAGGGGTGGACGTGGTTCAGTTTGGTTCTGGTTCCAAAAGAACCAAACCAAACCATAAACCGATGTTTTTTTATTAATGGAACCAATTGGTTTTTTTAGAGATATGAAACCAAACCGGAACCAAACCGCTCAGTTCTGGTTTGGTCTGGTTTGGTTCTAGGACCATTACTTTAATTTTAAATAATAAATGCAAATTAAAACATGTTTATATCCGCTTCTTCATTAGAATCCATCTACATCATTACTAAATAGAAAATGAAATTTTTAGTTAACAAAACAAAAATTTAGAAAAAGTAACATGTTATTATGAGTCAAAGAATAAGAAACTTTCCTGAAGGAAGCTTGTCGACTCGTTAAAACTTAGAGAATCAAACGTAAATGTTGTTTAGACTTACAGTTATGGGTTACGATGAAGTTCCGAGTCTCATTCTACTGTGGCACCGTGTGAGTTGGGGATGGAACTTGCAATTTGAGTTTGGGTTAACTCTTGAGAATTGATGAATTGGGCCAAGATTTATATATACATAAATTTAAAAAAATAAACATTAATGCCGTCGATGGTGACTAAGGAGTACAACGATTGCTGTGTTATAGGAGTGCAAGTAAAGCAGTGTGAATGCGTGTCTATAATTGAAAAGAAGAAAAATGAATTAGAATTAGAATTTAGATTTATAATTTAAAATATTTTTCTAATAGGAAATGAGATAAAATGTATGGCAAATAACATTTTTGTACATTTCACATTTATAATTTCATATTTAAATTTTTTAGTGAGATGAATATCTACTAATTTGTAAAAAAATATATATTTATAAAAATTGAGTTTGGTTCTTGGTTCTGGTTCTGGAAAGAGAACCGGAACCAGAACCGAAACCAAATGGTTCTTGATTCTAAGAATCAAACAATTATTTTTTTTATGTAAAACCGAACCAAACCGCTTGGTTTGGTTTGGTTCTGGTTTGGTCTGATCTGGTTCGGTTATTTTGTCCACCCCTAATAATAAGCCTTGAGGTTTTGTAAAAGAATGTTACATCAAAAAGCAAAAAATTGAAACCGAAAGCACAGGTATTGTTTTTGGCCCCTGTGGTTTATTTTTAACGTCAAGAGATTAATTGGATATAAATAAACCATTATAGAATATAAATAAATCAGGTTCTGTGTTTGTAAATCATACAAGAAAATAAAACTTAAAACGAGGAACAGAATCCTCCCTTCCCCATCACTGCATGCAGAAAAAGGAAGAAAATATCCTATATTTTCCTGGGAAATAAATTGTTACAACAGCGTTTGATGGTGTGCCAACACCAAACATTATAGAAGGTATTGGATAATGGACTTCATAAGCCTTATTAATCGGTAATTTGGTACTAGTTAATCTCTTGATTTTTGTACTGTTTATTGGCGATTCTGTTTCTGTTATATTGTAGTGATACTTCATACTTCTATATTCATAGAACAGTAAAGGGATCGTATATTAACTCAAATATTATGGCACGTACGAAGTAAATCTTTTTCTTCTTTCCCCATTTTGCTTTTCCATCTCACAGCAATCAAACTTTTGCGGCAGGTTCCCATGTTTACAGCATCTGGTTTACGTGTTCGTTTCCTCAAGGTATACTACTTGCACACTGTTTTCTGTTATGTATTTTAAGATTTCAACTTCATTCATCTTCTGACTGGCAGGTATGGGAAAGGAGTGGGTACAACACTGTCGAGTGGGTTCGTTATATAACAAAAGCTGGTTCGTATGAGATTCGATGCTAGGAAAATTGTTTAAGCAGTGAGATGTCTTTTATTTGGAGGTGGAGGGAGAACCTATTGTTGCCAGATGATTACATTTCTCCTCTAACTTGGTACAGCCTCTCTTTCTACATCTTGTATCAATTGTGGTGTGTTTGGAATTGTGAAATTTGATTTGAGATTTTGTGCTGTAAAGGCCGGTCAATATTTGAGTGGAAGGGATGTTAATTTTTTATATTATATATATATTTACCACAATCTACATTTTTATTTTGAGTTAAAATGTGTAACTTGCCCAAACTTGGAATATGGACTTGTTCACATGAACCCAAACGAGAAAGCTTTATTTACTAAGGCAAAATATCATGCTTGCCTGTTTATCCATATTGTAACAGGTCATCCTACTACTATGAATTTGATTTGATTCCCCCCCCCCCCCCCCCCCCTCCTCAAATATTGGGTATGTGTACTCTGTGTTTATCGCACTGGGACCTTTACAGAAAATTAATTTGTAGCACCACTAACTATCATCAACTTTTCACTTTTGAAGAGGAAGGGTCTTTATTGACCTTTTCTGTCCAAATATGTGGAAGCACATTAGATTACGCAACCAGAAGAAGCACAATAATCAGGCTTACTGTAGGAAAGAATAATACAAAGATTAAAATAGTATCGCGAACAATGTTTTCGTCTTGAATTAAAATACTTCACTCTCTAATGTTCAACTAATATTTTATTTTACTTTTATTTATTTATTTATATATTTATTTAATTTAATTTAATTTAATTTTGGGAGGGGAATAAAATTCAAACTCTGAACAGTGTAGGGACACACTAACATCTCGATTACTTGGTACAAGAATCTCATGTTTCACAAAATAATTTGTGTCTAATGTTTTATTATATTTGACAATTTTTGAAAAGGTGATTGAAAAGTCGATGGCATCTATCCACCGTCGAAGGGTCTTCGGTAGAAAGCTAAAAGAGAAATTGGTGATAATAATTCCACTAATTTGGCAAACAGAATATTGGAGCAGCTTCTTCATTAACATGTTCGGAATCGGTAAATCTCAATTTCTGTTTCCAACCTTGTAAAATCTATGTAGACAACCTTTTTTAATACTCATTTTGTCTTGTGAAGATAGGTTTGCTCATATTTTCACATAGATTAAGAAAATATTAATTAATGTAGTTGAAAATATAATTTTTTCTTATATTTTACTAATATAACAACACATTAAATAACGTAATAAATATGATTATTTTATATTTATTAATAACAATGAATATTAAATAAGGATATATTAGAAAACTTAAAAATATGTTGACTTTCTATAAGGAAGGTGGTAATTTGGAACGGATAAATAAGGAATTTAAGCTTACTTTCACGGGATTCGTCTCTAGTGACCGTGGGATATGAGGCAAATGGCCGGCCCAAATTCTCATTTTATGTAAATAGTCTTTGATCAAGTTTTTTTCATTTTAAAAAATAGTAACAAAAATCAATTTTGTTGGTCCCTACTATAACCTTCAGTTAAAAAATAAATAAATAAATAAAGTTCCCATTTCAAAAACTCAATACCTGATCCTAATTTACCTTTTGAACTCTCCTCTCTGTCCAGTTGTTTTTCTCCCCCCCCCCCCCCCCCCCCCCCCGTCCAATCGGACCATATTTGCAATCTTCTTCAAGTGCTCCTTCTATTGATTTGTAGCAGAACTATTCATCATCTTCTCAAATGTTGACAAAATGCTAAGTTTTATGCATTTGATATTAGTAAGATATTACAAATTAATATTATTTTGAGTTGCTTTGATGTGTTTAAAATGTAATTATATAAGTTTTGCTTGTTCTGATATAAATTTTGTAGTGTAAACTTAATCCATTGCGAAAATCTTATTCTAGACAGCGAGTAACTGACCTAAGTGAAGTAGTTAACCGACTTTATAGTCTGTGAACCAATTGTTAACCTGCTTGCTTAATTCTTCAAATTCTTACTTATAAATGTTTTGTTATCTTACCATACTGATCAAATTGAGTAAATATTAATTGTTCAGTTATGTCGTAGGTTAACCTATCAAGTCGGTTAAGAGGTAGGTTAACCAACCATTTGACTAACTTGATCTGTTAAGAGGTAGGTTAACTGACCAATTAACCTACTAGTCCCGGTTCGCAAACCGCGATCTACCCGTTGAATGTGGTAACCTCTTTTCATTCATCTTGTAATTTATTTTCAATTATGTTTCTAGGCCAAACGTTGAGTGTTGGATGTTGTGATGAAACTTTAATTTATTGATTCTATATTTTGATTTTAGTTTAAATTGTGCTTTTTTATCTTATGCAAACTTCTGGCCAATTTTTGTATAACTGTGTGATGTTTTCTTATATCGTGAGAGTAGGAAATCGTCGACTTATTTAATTACCACAATGTTCGATAGGGGATAGAGATATATATCACCTATGCTTTGTGTTATCCTTCAAAAGTGTTCACAAAACTAAAATATTTTTTTAGTGTTCAATTCATCATAAAGATATAGTTGAATTACATTTTAGAAAAATGTTTTTAATGCATTCTGGAGAGAGGACTTAAATAACATTAGGAATACGGATTTTCAAAACCCCATGAATTGTAGTTAAACAATTAAGTCAAAATATAGAAGATATAGTTAAAGTGGATTCTCACCTTCCAACACCTGATTGCTTTTATTTATCTTAAATCAATTTTTCATTGTTTTCTTAGTTTAATTCGTAGTTCAAATTCAATCATACAATTCTCCATCAGATTTCTCGTTTCGGTTAAGGAATTCGACCTAAAATACAATTTATTCAATCCCTTGGGTACGATATCCGGATTTTGGTCCATTTTATTACTCGTGCGATCCGTACACTTACAATTTTACAACAGCGCTGCCCCATTTTGAAGCTTTAATTTGTGTTGCGACTTGGATGTTCTAGCTTTTTCCATATTTGGCTGAGGTGTATTCATACCGTGTCACATACAAAAGAGAAATAAACTATATTAGAATGCATAAATATCGTATAAGGACTGTCATAAATCAACCAACACCCCCAAACTAGGACTTAGGAAAATTCTAAATTTTTTGAAAAAGTACCACTGATGTTCTAGAAAAATGTTTTTAATGCATTCTCGAGAGAAGATAAGTCAAAATATAGATGATATAGTTAAAGTGGATTCTCAACTTCCAACACCCGATTGCTTTTATTTATCTTAAATCAATTTTTCATTGTTTTCTTAGTTTAATTCGTAGTTTAAATTCAATCATACAATTCTCCATTATATTTCTCGTTCCGGTTAAGGCATTCAACATAAAATACAATTTATTCAATCTCTTGGGTAGGATATCCGGACTTTTGGTCTATTTTATTACTCGTGCGATCCGTACACTTATAGTTTTACAACAGCAATGCTCCATTTTGAAGCTTTAATTTGTGTTGCAACCAGGAGGATTCGATATGTTTCTAGCTTTTTCCATGTTTGACCGAGGTGTATTCATACCGTGTTACATGCAAAAGAGAGATAAACAACATTAGAATGCATAAATATCGTATAAGAACTGAAATAAATCAACCACCACCCCCAAACTAGGACTTAGGAAAATTCTAAAATTTTTGAAAAAGTAGTCGACCACTGATGTTCACGCATTGACATCACCTTGAAAAATTGAAATTTTCCAAAGCAACATCTGGGCATATGAAAATATATAACCTTTTCTACAACATGTGGACCAATTAACGTAGTCGGTTAAGAGGTAGGTTAACTGACTAGATCACAGTTTGCCAACCGCCGTCTCTTTTGGCCCTGTTTGTCGCGGGTAGACCGCGGTTTGTAAATCGCGGCCTAGTTGATTAATTGGTTAGTTAACCCATCTCTTAATCGACCAAGTTGGTCAAATGGTCGATTAACCTACCTCTTAATCGACTTGGTAGATTAACCTACCACATAACTGAATAGTTAATATATACTCAATTTGATCAGTATGGTTAGATAACAGACCATTTATAAGTAAGAATTTGAAGCAAGCAGGTTAGCAGTTGGTTAACAGACTATCAAGTCGGTTAACCTACTTCGCTTAGGTAGGTTAACCGACCTTAATCGACTATAACCTACGATGAGGTCGATTAACCTACCAGTGTGCGTAAAATCAGATTTCCCGCTGTCTAGAATAAGATTTTCGCAATGGATTAAGTTTAAACTACAAAATTCATCATAGAACATGCAAAACTCATATAATTACATTTTAAATACATCAAGGCAACTCAAAATAATATTAATTTTAGAATATCTTACTAATATCAAATGCATAAAACTTAGGGTTTTGTCAACATTGAGAAGATGGAGAAGATGATAAATAATTCTACTACAAATCAATAGAAGGAGCACCTAGAGAAGATTACAGCTACTAAAAATGAGTTTATTATAATAACTGAGGATTTTGAAGGAAGAATTTTGAGAGATTTAGCCTAAAGTAGCCTTTGATTTTTCTTGAGGATTTTTAGTCTTTTTAATTTGTTAGGTAAGTTTGAAAATTTTACAAGATAATAAGGATAATTTAGTCTTTGTATAAGGATGGAGACCCTTTGAACTTATCAAACAAAAAAAATGTCTTGTTTGACTTAAGAGCCTTTGACTGTAGCCCTTTCAGTAAATCCCCCTTAGTGACCACTTAAAATCAGTTATTGGATGTTACAACTTTCATCTTCTACGAAAATAGTGAGTTCTGTAACATCAGTTCTATTTTAATGTTCTTGATTGTCATTGGAACTAATGCCCCTCTGTTGATGTGGCATGGGCACGTCAGCTGATAGGGAAAAAAGGATTTAGGTGTTGTAATAACAAGATAATACAATCAATGTTAAGCTCTCATATCATATTTTATCACGTTATTTTCGAATTATTAAATTGTCAACTGTAGTAAATATTATAGTCTTTTAAAATGAACTTAACAATGTTTTTCATCTTTTAGAGATTTTTCCTACGTTTGATTAACTTTGTGGGCCCAAATGAAGTTGTAAAATAATATCTTGATATCAGTATGAAGTTCTCACATACTACTTTATCACATATTCTTGAATTACAAAATCGTAAGCTGTATCCGTTTGAAATGACCCCTTAACAATATATTTTTTTCATGATTACCACTTTCGTCTCATTTTCGACATTGATATTATGATCTTGCTATTAAGACTTTATTTGGACACACAAAATTAACAAATGAGTGAAGAAAAAAAAAGATGAAGATGATGTGTGAATAATGAATGGGGTGGGGTTATTGACCGGAAAAGGAGGGGGGAACGTGCACATGCCATATCAGCAGATAGGCATTAGTTCCAATGTTCGTCACGGGCATTGGAACGGGCATTGGAATGGAACTAAGTGTAACATATATTAGATGTTGTAACATCAATCTAATGAAATCCTAATTTTACATATTGTTACAAAATACTATAATATGAGATGAGATTTGATTGTAAAATTTTACTAAAATGTATTTGACTATTGTAAACTACTGTGAAATTAATTTAAGTGTTACGACCATAAATTTAATAAGATCCTGAATATTATACTTGTACAAAATATAACAAGTATTTTGCAAAAAAATCTAGAATATTTTGAGATGATTATATCGAATGTTACAATACGGAAATAGGATTACAGCATAGGGTATATAGCAGCAAACGTCCTCGAGATTTCACATGGTCTTAAAATATAGTAAAAAATAATGACTCATACGATCAAAAGAAAGAAAATAGAAGGAAGATGAAGTGAGTGTCTTAAAGACAAAATCCCTTAAGACAGATTTTGATCCCGCACTGATGCCAACAGGATTATCGAACTTTTGTCTTCTAAGATAGAACACTTCTTTCAAAGTCGGTACTGTACCATACCAACCACAGCGAATGAAAAAAGCGTTCATCCTAGATTCTCTTCCTCAATCAAATCTCTATGCTAGTTGAACCAATATGTTGACAGTATACTTCTCGAATGGAATAAACCCGAACTAAACTTGCTCTGATGAAATTTGATTACAGTACAAAAAAAAAAAAAAAACACTAGAATTTTTAAAGAGATGATATATTTAGTGTAACGACCCGGTTTATACTAGTCAAAAAAGTCAAGAAATTATTTAGTCAAAGTCAATTGTCAAGTTAAATAAGGACTAAAGTTGAACAAATGATATTTCATGGGGTTTATTTTGTTATTGCATATACTTGAAGACTAGAGATAATATAATAAGGAATTTAAGGACTAAATCTTATATTATGTGCAAGTTTGGGGACTTGACTTGTTATTACACTTATAAATTGCCAATTAAATAAACATTAGAGGCTCATTTTCTCTTCAAAAATTCTGTGGCCAGAGAGAGAAAGTTCAAGAACGAGTAAGCCAAGAAAAAAGAAGAAAAGTCAAGGTTGCCTTGATAGTGGGTCCAATATCTAGTTGACACCTACTATCGGCACACATCACGTTCTGAGTCTAGTAAGGTGATTCGGGACGGGTCGTGACAAATGGTATCAGAGCATGGTTAAGTTGGGAGAGGTAAAATATGAAGGGAAGGAGCTTGGAAATAATTGGATATGCAATTTTGATTCTTTGGGATGTTCAAAGGGGAGATATGATAAATTTAAGAATATAATCATTTTGTGATCATATTAGAATCCGTGAGACTAAATATTTGAGGTCATGTGGTATGCCAACGATTATGTAACCAGATGAGAATGTTATAAGTATACATTTGATTGTGTAATGATATATTTGGGTTTCGAAACGAATTAGTTGTTCTATGACCATTTATGGGGTTTTTGCATGTATTTGGAGGAAATGTCTTGTATACATCTTGGGTTATGTTGTATATATATTTTCAAGGATAAATATTGGTTAATTTTTGGATATATGCCTAGATGGTGACAATTACAAGAGAGAAACATGATTGAATAAAGAGGATAAATGATTCTAGTATCATTGGAATTTTATGAAAAATGATTTTATATGGTATATGGTGGATAATATGTGTTATAGATTTGGTTATTTATATGATGCATGATTATTTGGGGAAAATGCCAGCTATTATTGGTGGGAGATGTTGAATATATTTTATAGTGGAATAAGATAGGCATTCACTAAGATTGAGAATTTGGAGAACAGGTTGTTTGTTCTTAATAGTGCTAAGTTATGGAAAGAAACTTAAGAATAAACTTCGCAGAAGTATTCACACATCTTTCCAGTAGAACATTAATTGATGACTGGATGTGGTGAAGGACAAAGTATAATTTGTATTCAAATGTCCTGATTATCATTAAGTGAATTTGATTATCGCACATGTACGGTACACTCCAAAGGAATGAAGGTACATTACTATGGAATTTTATTAAGATTTCCTAGTTATTAGAAGGGTTGATTGATGTATATTAAGCATTTATTTTTACGTTATATTTGGTACTAGAATATCATGATAGGAGATTGTTTGAATAGAATTGAAGATTTATTTGAAGTTGAGATTTTAGTATATATGAAATCTTATGGTATGTTGATGTATGATAGTTCGTGTGACAAATATGATGACTATTATTTTATGATATTAAGAAATGATATGATTAAATATTGAGGTCATACGATATGGTAATAGAAGGTTAAGTAATAGTATGATTGTTCTATAGAAAAATAGTGTGATGATATACTTCAGTTATGGAGTTAATTAATCTTCTCTTGATCATTTGACGGGTTATTGTGAAATATGCATTATGATTGAGAAGCTCCATTTCTAGTTATAAGATAAGAGGAAATTATTTGAAATTTTTGGGTGATGCAGTTCTGGTTATTTATTGTCAGTAATACTTTAGATATGAGTAAAGTATTTTATTCTTATTAAGATTTATTTTCCATGAGATATGCATAAAGTGAAGTTTTGGGAGAACATTGAAAGTTGCATTTTTGAACTTTAAATTGGGAAGTATTGAGTTTTTCTTAAATTTGGTAAACTAGAAAATTGAGAATGACATATCTGATCCTTATGATGATATTTAAAGCTTGGGTTTTAATGTTATGAATGAGATAGCAATGAACTTATTTGGTGATCAAAGAATGTAATCACTAATGATAAGGCTTAGTAAGGAGGTATCGGGTTTAAACCATGTCCTAAGTTCGTTAGCATTGTTAAAGAAGTCCAACTTAAAATAGTTGATAAGAGTTTGATTTTAAGGATCGAGGCAAGATAGGAAAGATTGAGATCTATGTCCATTGAAAGGATCTTGGAGAAATTATTTAATGAAAAGGTAATATGGTTAAGAGGGTCATATATGTGTTTGATACATTCATGTTTGATACATTCATATGCTCATAGCTTAATCAAGTGAATTTCGAGGACGAAATTATTTTAAGGTAGTAAGATTGTAACGACCCGGTTTATACTAGTCAAAAAAGTCAAGAAATTATTTACTCAAAGTCAATTGTCAAGTTAAATAAGGACTAAAGTTGAACAAATGATATTTCATGGGGTTTATTTTGTTATTGCATATACTTGAAGACTAGAGATAATATAATAAGGAATTTAAGGACTAAATCTTATATTATGTGCAAGTTTGGGGACTTGACTTGTTATTACACTTATAAATTTCCAATTAAATAGACATTAGAGGCTCATTTTCTCTTCAAAAATTCTGTGGCCAGAGAGAGAAAGTCCAAGAACGAGTAAGCCAAGAAAAAAGAAGAAAAGTCAAGGTTGCCTTGATAGTGGGTCCAATATCTAGCTGACACCTATTATCGGCACACGTCACGTTCTGAGTCTAGTAGGGTGATTCGGGACGGGTCGTGACATTTAGAAAGCAATTTAAACTTGAATTGATTTGGTGTAGAAAATATGGAATCAGGTACCATGGTGGACTAACTAGCAAGGATCCTTTTACATATTTGGGATGGACCAATAACTAGGTTAAGAGATGAAGAAGAAAATTATGCACATGCTTGTTAAAGCTACGTGGGTCAATAATTGAAGTGCAAAAGCAAGACACAAACATTCAAGATGGACACGAAATGGAAAAAATAAGTGCATTTGATATAGGTTAAAGATGGAGTGGAGGAGGCCCTAAATTTAGTGAGTATTGGGAAAGCATGCATGGCTTAATGTTGCTTGTGATGCAACAACCTATTTTTCACCACTCCTGAAGTGAGTGTTGGGCAAGCATGGCTGAATGATGCTCGTGATACAACAACCTATTTTACACAACCCGAGAGTCAGAGTGACATGCATGCGCACGCACCAAGGAGTACCATGGTTTTCGGGACAACTTTCAGAACTTAATTTTTCAGTTTATAAAACTCTATTAGCTTATGTTTATGTATAGTTATTTTACGCATTTTTAGAGTTTAACTGATGTTACCTGTACCCGGCTTTCATAATGTAAACATTAATTAACTCTGATTATGTGAGATTACTATGAAAGTTAGGATTCACTTTTCTATTTGTTCTTTATTGAACTCACTCTAGATACGTCTGGTTTTGCAACACTTGTCTCATGGGAAAGTTGGTGAGCACGCGTATGGAGTGTGCCTGAAAGTAGGGACGAAGTTTGCGAGAGGCTGTGATTAACGAGAGAGCAAGTTTCTCCATATCTGGGTAGCGTGTCTTGGCATCCAGCATGGCTTTGCTCACATAATATACTAGGAACTGATTCCCATCCTCCTCTCTGACCAACACCGAGCTAACAACCTCTTTGGATACAGTCAAATACAGGTAGAGAGGCTCTCCAGCCTTTGGCTTCGATAGCAATGGGGGCCGTCCCAAAGATGCTTTCAGGTTGGCAAAAGCCTGCTCACATTCCGGTGTCCATTGAAATCGCTTTCCCCCTTTAGGATCTTGAAAAATGGCAAGCATTTGTCAGTGGATTTGGAGACGAATAGATTCAAGGCCGCAATTCTCCCCGTTAAGCTTTGCACTTCTTTTGGATTTCGAGGCGATTGCATGTTTAACAAAGCATTGATTTTGTCGGGATTAGCTTCGATTCCCCTCTTATTCACCATGAATCCAAGAAATTTTCCAGATGCTACCCCAAAAGCACACTTCCCTAGGTTGAACTTTATTCGATATTTCCTCAAAACATCGAAGGCCTTTGACAAATGGCGGATATGATCCGCGACGACCATGCTTTTGACCAGCATGTCATCAACATATACCTCCATGGTGTTTCCTAATTGTTTTGAAAACATGCAGTTTAAAGCCTCTGATAGGTAGCTCCCGCATTTTTCAAGCCGAATGGCATAGCTTTGTAGCAATAAAGTCCTCTATCTGTAATAAATGAAGTATGCTCCTCGTCCGATTCACACATGGAGATTTGATTGTACCCGGAGTAGGCATCCATGAAGCTTAGCAGCTCATGTACCGTCGTGGAGTTGACCAACTGATCGATCCGAGGCAGTGGAAAGCTGTCTTTGGGACATGCCTGGTTCAAGTTTGAAAAATCAATACAAACCATCAGTTTCCCATCCTGTTTTGGTACCAAAACAGGATTCGATATCCACTTCGGATAGCGGGACTCTCTGATGAAGCCATTTTTCAATAGCTTTGTGACCTCGTCTTTCAAGGCCTCATACTTGTCAGAACTCATGGGCCTTCTCTTTTTCCTATGCCCAGGGCTTCGGGGATCCAGCTGGAGTCTGTGGCAGGCCTCTTTAGGATCGATCCCAACCATGTCACCATGCTTCCATGCGAATACATCGAGGTTTTCAAGTAAGAAGCTCTTCAATTGACCCTTGTATTCGATTGGTGAGTCCAATCCGATCTGCAATTCCTTGATTGGATCAAGTGGGTCTACGCCGAAGCATTCTAGCATTTCGGCCGGGGTGGAACAATTGTCACCTGCGATTCTTGGGTCTAGATCTGCCAAATCCTCTTCCAGTGTCATCGTAACATCCTTATTTTCAGAAGGCCCTTCACCCAATCTTTCAGGGTCTGGACCAGCCTCGGCCATGGTTACATCACTGATCATGTTCAAGCTTCGATCTTGAAGTTTTCGAATTGCATTTGTGTAACAGGCCCGCTATTCAGTTTGGCTCCCCCTGACAGTTGCAACGCCATGCTCCGTGGGAAACTTCATGCAAATGTATTTTGTATGCGTCACAGCCCCCAAGTCAATGAGACCTGGCCTCCCAATTGAGCCATGATAGGAGGAGATTTTGTCCACAACCAAGAATTCCATGGGGATTCTGGAAAGAGTTGGTCTTGCCCTACTTCAGTCATAAGGGTTATAGACCCCCTGGGGGTTATGCTGTCCCCAGTGAATCCATATATTGGGTCCGGGACTGGGATGAATGGAGTGCTGATCCCCATTTTATCGAAAGTTACCTCGTAAATTACATTTACTGAGGCACCATCATTCGTGATAACCCATTCCGGCTACCACTACCCTGATAACCAACGCATCATTGTATGGGAAGTGTACTCCAATGGCATCGTCTTGGGTAAATGTAATAGATTCTGTCCGAGGCATCCCAACAGGGTGCGAATGGATATGGTAATTCACGTTGGCGGGCTGCTTGGCCTCTCTGATATACCTTTTTTGGTCAGCTAACATGTGGATTTCTCTGCAATCTTCTGTTGCGTGACCGTAGTACCTGTGGCAGGCGCAGTAAGCCCCAATCATGGGCTGTTTCCCACTTCGGCCACTTTACATCCTTCCTTTAGCCGTGGGAGGGTTCTGAGAAGGGGTGTTGGAGTGCAAGTGGGGGATAGCTTCTGTGATTTCTGCTACAAAGCTAGACCCCGTCCCTGAAAATGGACGCGGCGCTCCACCTCAGTTATTACCGATCCTATCCTTGTTTCCTCCTTTCTTGAGGTTTGCTTCATTAAAATACCCAAGATTGTATCGTCCTTGGGGGTGGTTGTCCTTGGCCCTAGCCATTTCTTCTGATACAATCTCCTCCTTCATCAGGTCTACGAGGGCATTATAATCCCTTGGTTTCCTGCTTCGGACATCCCTCCAGAACATGCTCGTCATATATAGCCCCCTTTTCAAAGCGGAAAATATCTCTGCCTCAGTGATATCAATTAATTGAATATGTTATCCCTCGATTTTGTAAATTAAAAATAATATTAGTGGTGGTATGAGTAAATCTCAAATATTAACGCTATTTTATACACAATTCTTACTGCATCCCGTGCATCGCACGAGCCGTATTATTATATAAATGAGTGAGTGGTGACAACACTATTCATTTTTAGTAGTCCTTTTTTTTTTTTTTTTTTGATCTTCATTTTCTTCCTTTGATTAATTTTGAGGATTCAAATAAAATATGTAATAGCAATATCTTAATATCGATGTGAAAGTTTTCGCACAACATTTTACTACATTATTATTTTCGAATTATTAAACTATAGAGAAAATTATAGACGTTTAAAATGATCCATTATATATATATAAGAGCGAAAAGAATGGACTGTTCATGTTCGCCCCATTTTTGTCGTTTAGTGTTACATTTTCTTTTGGCTTCTTTTCCTTCATTTGGTTAATTTTGAGGTTCAAATAAAGTCGTAATAGCAATATTTTAATATCTATGTAAAGCTTTCACACAATACTTTATATTATCTATGTAAAGCTTTTCACACAATACTTTATTACATTACATTATTTTCAAATCATTAAACTGTAGCAAAAATTTTAGCTATTTAAAATGATCTATTAACAATGTATTTAATCTTTTATTAATTTTTTTTATTTTGTTTAACTGGTTTTGTGGGCTCAAATAAAGTCGTAATAGCAAGATCCTTATATTAATACATTAAGCACTCACATTTGTACTTTATCACATTATTTAGAATTACAAAACCGTTAAGTGTAACAAAAATTATGACCGTTCAAAATGATCCCTTAACATTCTGTTATTTTTTTCTTCCTTTCCTTCTTTTGGTTAATTTTGAGCGCTCAAATAAAATGTAGCAAAAATTATGGCCATTCAAAATAATTCCTTAACAATATGTTATTTTTTTTCCTTCCTTTCCTTCGTTTAGTTAATTTTGAGTGCTCAAATAAAATTATAATAGCAATATCTTAATATCAAAGTGAAGCTTTCGTACAATACTTTACTACATTATTTTCGAATTACTAAACCATAGCAAAAATTATAGTCATTTAAAATGATTTATTACCTAACTTCTTGTATTAAATAATAATGTGTAAATGACTATTTTGCCCCTATTAAATTCCTAGATTATAATATTTGATACATAATTGAAAGGAATAAAATTCTCCTCTTCATTCTTCACATCTCGATTCTCTCTAGTTTTTGATAGTTTCACAAAAATATGCTTGTAAGTAATGAAAAAAAATAGTAGAGTCATGAGAGAAAAAGGATAGAGAACCTATAGAGAAAGTAAAAGACAAAACTGATTTTTTGTGTGAAAGAAAGTGAGATCAAGATAGGTGTTGCTAACGACAAGTGTATGGATTGCACAAGTAATAAAGTTGACTTTTTAGTTGGAATATCAATCCTACAAGAATTGAGTAAATTGTATTCTAGATTAAATCCCTTAACCGGAACATGAAACTCGTTTGAGAATGTTGAACATTAATCTAAACTAAGAATCAAACTAAGAAAGCGATAAAGATTTGATTTTTATAAAATAAATTAAAACAAGCATGTTAGAATTCAAGATCCACTTTAACTCTATCATCTATATCTTGACTTAATTTTTTAACTAAGAGTTATTGGGTTTTGAAAATCCGTATTCCTAATGTTATTTAAGTCCTCTCTCCAAGATGCATTAAAAATGTCACCCGTTCATCTTCGTGCTCTTGTATCTTCAATCTTGCTTTTGGCTTCGCGTGGATCCTTCGAGAATTGAACAACGCAGTTTGACATGAAATATCATGAGTTGGGAACCCAAAAAACGTGCAAGACATTAGGTATATATAGGTTCTTACGAAACAAGTCAAAGGGATGAAAAATATGTTGAAATTCAAGTAAAAAGCCCAGTTGCCGGCCTAGTTGGAAAGCTCTCGGTCGAGCAGTAAAGATTCACATGGTTGCACGGTGTAATATTTTCGGCTCTATTTATTTCACTTGACTTCGTGCATCTGCTAAATTAAGTCTCATGTGGCCGCGCGGTACACCGGGTAATGTGCAATTTCAGCTTTTGAATTCATGTAAGTTGGTCCTTGCCTTTTATTTGCACTTTTCGTCCTTCATCTTCCAATTTGGTCCGTACACTTCTGATTTCTTCTCTTTCTTCCTTGTTCTCCTCAATTAGCTCCTTGCACTTCTTCATGTCTACTATTCACTCAAAATAGTGTGTACCGTAAGTGCACAGGTCGCGTACAAGTAATAAAGTTGACTTTTTGAGTCCGGATTGTCGATCCCACGAGGAATGTTTGCTTTAAATTATACAACTTTAATTAATTTAATTCTAACAAAAAAGAGAAACACACAATTAAAAGTTGGTTTCGGAAAATTCTAAATTAAAGAAACTAATTTGAAACCAAATTAAAACAAGGAAAATGAAAGATAAAATTGTTGGGATTCATGATTTCACTTAGCTCTTGCTTAAGTAATTTCTCAACACATGCAAATTAATAAATTACTCATTTACAATGTTAGACCAAATTTTCAAAGTTTAGCTAATTGCCTCTTTGGAGTGAAATTAACCATAATCAATTGGTTTAACCTACTATATCTTTATGTCGATTAAGGACCAATCAATTGCATTAACTATTTGTGAAAATAACTCAATGGATCATTTAGGGTTTAAGGTATATCTCTATCTTTAACAAGAACCTAGAGCATTTGTTATTTGGTCTAAAATGCATTATCTCTCGATTATCATACACTTCACAAAACATATATTTGGTGATCAATCAAACACATTGAATAATCTCAATAACAAACACAGATGAAATAAGCACAACATTAATAAACAAACATTAAAATTACTTAAACTAAGTTAAGGTACATCAATCATCCCAACATAAAACAACTAGCCCATTATATAAATATTCCACAAAAGATAAGGTTTATGAAAATACATTAAAAAATATAGAAATTAAGGATAAAAATACAAGAAAAATGAAATACAACACTTCCCTTGATTTTTGCTCCAAGAATCTTTGAACTTTGTTTTGTATTTCCACTTTACTTCTTGCTTCTTTGATTCAATGGGTGCTAGCAACTTGAAAATTAAAACAAACTACAAACTAAATCAAAAACAAAGAAAAGAAAAGAAAAAAAAAAAAGAAGAAAATGGGGAAAAGAGGCTAGGGTTTGAGAGTGAAAATTGGGATCCTTTATAAAGAGAGAAGTGGGGGTATAGATACCTCCAAAAATCTGACCTAAAAAGGTCCAAAAACGCGTCCACAATTGAGCCAAACACGCTCTTAGACAAAAATAATAAAATCAGAAATTAAAATCCGGTTGGCAAAATTATGACCATGCGATCGCGTGGCTGAATGCCTCGCGATCGCGTGGTTAGGCTGAAAACTCTTGGGTTGATTTTTTGCCTGATTTCGCGAACGCGACCTGGTCGAGACACGCGACCCCGTGGTTCACCTGCCAGCTTCGTCCTTCCATGATTTGCAATTGGGTCCTCCAACTTCTGGTCTTCTTCAATTTAGTCATTGAATTTTGACTTTTATTACAACTATGCCCCTAAAATATTTGCATCTTTAGTCCTCCAACTTTCTGAGATGTTGCAATTGAGTCCCAAACTTTTGATTTCTTTCAATTAGGTCATTGAACATCAAAATTGCTCATTTTTTTCGCTCAATTGCTCTCCAATCTTATCAATTTTTTTCCAATTGAGGTTGTACCAAATTGTACAAGATAAACACAATTTATAAGTAGAAATTCGCTCAATTTGTCAATTAAATTGTCGATTTAAAAGCAAAATAAGTGTGTAAAACACACTTATCACACCCCCAAACTTGGGCTTTTGCTTGTCTCGAGCAAAATTATCTACTAGTGCAATCAAGTAACGTGAAATATAGATCAACAATGTTAGATAACTTACAAATTTCTCATGAGTGTAAAATTGTATAATCAATTCAAAATTATGATTCCAAACAATGCTACCAAAAAGAAGTTTAGCTTATCCGATGTTCGATTGGTGTGTGTGTGCAAAGTCACTTTCAATTGTCAATTAAGTTTCGAGAATATTGATGAGTAAAAAGATTTCAAGTCAGAACAAACCCACCATTAGTGGTTAATTCTTTTTCTTTCCCATTCGTGACATTCATCCCCCAATAAATATTTTTCTTTCCTCTCCCGGGATACAGTTCTAGAGGGTACTCTCAAATCACTATTTTCTTTTTCCACTCTAGTTTGGGTGCGTTTTACCTGCAATTTCGACAATCTAGAAATGCACTGACTCTCCACTATATGAGTACTTCGACATTCAAGCTTATACTAAGCAATTCAAACCCACTATTAATCTAAAAGCCCTTATGCAAGTACAAATGCATGATTTCTAAAAACTAAAGTGATGAATGATTGCGCCTTCCCCACTCCCTTAAGCTTTCTAATTGACCCATGTAGCGAGCTTTAGGTCGGAAACTCCCCGATTATTTTAAGACCAAAGGGTACCAGGTTTCAAAATACCCCTACGAACTTAATAACTCGAGTCAAAAAGGCTACGAAGTGAGGTAGACTTATTAAGCAAATGTAATAATGAAGTACTTTTTTTTTTTTTTTTTTTTCAAGTGTATGTGTGAGTACCCTACGGGCTTAATTACTCGAGTAAAAAAGGCTTCGATATAGGGCAATGCAATGCAAAAATTAAAATGGGCTTAGAACTTTAGCATACGGTCATTACTTAGCTTATACTTGACGAAATACACTACACACAAAATTTATTTCCAACATGCATGGAATCACCACACGTCTAGATCGTCTCCTTCACCGGGTCGACCACCCCCAAACTTGTCTTACAATATGATCAAGAGATTTAGAGTTTTAGGAAATATTGGATAGGTTGATAAAAATCAAAATACAAGCTCACAACCTAGTTCTTCTACTCCGTTAACCTCTTCACCCTTCAACAATTCCTAAACTTCACCAACAATCGATTAGGACTATTGTGCTCAAGAAAAATATGATCTTGCATGGATAAACATTTTATAAAAATAAAATCAAGTAGCATATTGGTTATAAATCATGAATCAATAACAATTTAAAACATCTATGTAGTCCTGGCCGGCAAGGCTATCTAACATGTCGAAACACAATAAGCATTCACCCCCAAACTTGAAATGCACATTGTTCTCAATGTGTAAAATAAAATCAAAGTAAGAGGAAAGAAGTTACTAGACATCCCAAGAAGTGGTAGAGGCACTCATAAGTAGTCTTGGGAATGTGAAAATCTCATTAGAAGCACCACCAATCTACCCCCAAACTTGTGTTGAAGCCTCCAATCAATTGAACACAAATTTCTCCAATGAGGCATTTCATCGAACACCTTGTGAGCATCCTATGAAAATACAAGAAAAGAGTAGATATTAAGTGGTGAATGACCCAAAAATTAAAATTACATTCAACATCTCAATTCTAACTCATAAATCCAATATAATTTGCCCATCCACATCAATATTAAATCACACTTGAAGATAAAATACAATATGCACCAAGTGATTTAAAAAATGAGTTTTAAGCAAATTTTGACTTTGAAAGTTTGATATGAGTACATGCTAGAATTAAATGAGAATGCGTTGGAGCTATTTCACAATACCCAACTTGAGGGAAATAAATGTAGAAGATAGAGACTTGGCCTAGCCAACTTATTTGCAAGAAAGTAAATAAAATGCAAGAAAGTAAATAATATGCAAAAAATAAAAGTAAGGCAAGTAAAGGATAGAGAATGGGTTGCCTCCCATTAAGCGCTTATTTTAAAGTCATTAGCTCGACTCTTCGCATAAGCACTTCATGGCACTCTAAATATAGCTTTTGATGCCTTCCCCATTTTGCTTCTTTTGGCTTTGCCCCACTCTTCATTGATTAGAAATACTTGCACCTTGCCCCTTCCAATGTCATGGGACTTGCCTATTCTATCCAATTGAAACTCAACAATATAGACTTGCTCCTCCTCAAGTGGCTTAATCACAAATTCTATTATTGGACAATCAATGAAGTTGAGAGAATTTGATTTGATCTCTTCCTCATTAATTGCCACTTCTCCAAGTGATTCTTTTGTGATTAAATTATCATTCTCTTCAAGCTCATCTCCATTAGTTGATGTCTCCTTAGATTGAATGACCGATCCAAAATTTGAATCAATGGGTAATGACAAGTTTTTCCTATTAATTCCCAAGAGTGGATTATACCCCCACATTCGAAATTCTTCCCAATACATGGCATCCCCAATAAGCATATCATCTTTATCCAAATTGGTAAGCTCATTGTAATACTTTGCAAGTACTTTCTCATTCAATAGTGGAGGACCATCTCCCACAAGAGTGATGTCCTCATTCCAATCATCCGGTACACAATCTCCCAAGAGCATGTAACTCACATCCGAAGTGTCACTTGCTTGTTTTTGACATTTCAAATATTGTCTAAACTTAATAAGTTTCGACGTAATCAATTATTCCCCGAAAACAAACATTGTCCATTACAATGCATCTTGTAACAAATTTCACAACTTGAATATTCTTCAAGTATGTAATCATCACCCATGTTGAGATTGTTCAATGCAATTGCTTTCCTATTTTGCCAATGTTAAGATCAAATATGCATAGAAAGAAAATCAAACACAAGAAAGATTAGAATAGTGGTGGTTAACAAAAGGTAACAAAATAAAACATAAAAGAAAAATAATTACAAGTTGTTAAAACTAAAACTGACTAAAGTAATAATCAAAGTAAAAACATTATCCGGCAGCGGCGCCAAAAACTTGTTCGCTCAAAATAGTGTGTAACCCAAGCGCACGGGTCGCGTACAAGTAATAAAGTTGACTTTTTGAGTCCGGATTGTCGATCCCACGAGGAATATTTACTTTAGATTATACAACTTTAATTAATTTAATTCTAACAACAAAGAGAAACACACAATTAAAATTTGGTTTTGGAAAATTCTAAATTAAAGAAACTAATTTGAAACCAAATTAAAACAAGGAAAATGAAAGATAAAATTCTTGGGATTCATGATTTCACTTAGCTCTTGCTTAAGTAATTTCTCAACACATGCAAATTAATAAATTACTCATTTACAATGTTAAACCCGATTTTCCAAGTTTAGCTAATTACCTCTCTCGAGTGAAATTAACCCTAATCAATTGGTTTAACCTACTATATCTTTATGTCGATTAAGGCCAAATAAATAGCATTAACTATTTGTGAAAATAACTCAATGGATAATTTAGGGTTTAAGGTATATCTCTATCCTTAACAAGAACCTAGAGCATTTGTTATTTGGTCTAAAATGCATAATATCTCTCGATTATCATACACTTTACAAAACATATATTTGGTGATCAATCAAACACATTGAATAATCTCAATAACAAACACACATGAAATAAGCTTAACATTAATAAACAAACATTAAAATTACTTAAACTAAGTTAATGTACATCAATCATCCCAACATAAAAAAAACTAGCCCATTATATAAATATTCCACAAAAGATAAGGTTTATGAAAATATATCAAAAAATATAGAAATTAAAGATAAAAATACAAGAAAAATGAAATACAACACTTCCCTTGATTTTTGCTCCAAGAATCTTTGAACTTTGTTTTGTATTTCCACTTTACTTCTTACTTCTTTGATTCAATGGGTGCTAGCAACTTGAAAATTAAACCAAACTACAAACTAAATCAAAAACAAAGAAAAGAAAAGAAAAAAAAAAAAAAGAAGAAAAGGGGGAAAAGTGGCTAGGGTTTGAGAGTGAAAATTGGGATCCTTTGTAAAGAGAGAAGTGGGGGTATAAATACCTCCAAAAATCTGACCTAAAAAGGTCCAAAAACGCGTCCACAATTGAGCCAAACACGCCCTTAGACAAAAATAATAAAATCAGAAATTAAAATCCGGTTGGCAAAATTATGACCATGCGATCGCGTGGCTGAATGCCTCGCGATCGCGTGGTTAGGCTGAAAACTCTCGAGTTGATTTTTTGCCTGATTTCGAGAACGTGACCTGGTCGAGACACTCGATCGCGTGGTTCACGTGGCAGCTCCGTCCTTCCATGATTTGCAATGGGTCCTCCAACTTCTGGTCTTCTTCAATTTAGTTCTCGAATTTTGATTTTATTACAACTATGCCCCTGAAATATTTGCATCTTTAGTCCTCCAACTTTCTGAGATGTTGCAATTGAGTCCCCGAACTTTTGATTTCTTTCAATTAGGTCCTTGAACATCAAAATTGCTCCTTTTTCGCTCAATTGCTCTCCATTCTTGTCCATTTTCTTTCCAATTGAGGTTGTACCAAATTGTACAAGATAAACACAATTTATAAGTAGAAATTCGCTCAATTTGTCAATTAAATTGTCGATTTAAAAGCAAAATAAGTGTGTAAAACACACTTATCATCTACATTTTAACTCCAATAATCATCTAATCCTATAGTGTTTGCTTTATTTGTATTATTTTCTCTACTTTGAGTTGCTTTTCTAAAATTATAAACAAATAAGAACCATATGAGTAGCGAATATTCTCAAACGAATATATGAAATTCTACTTTTGGCACTTAAATGAGAGTATAAAATACACTTATCAACATCCCGAACTGTAACTTTTGTTCGTCATTGAACAAAAAAAAAAAAAAAAAAAAAAACTAAACTACAAGGCAAAAATGCAAAATAACAAAAAATTCTGATTTTTGTAAATTTGTTTACCATGTGCCTCAATAATCCAGATCAACATCACATTTTAGTATAGAACTTTGAACAACACTAAAAATATTTTTTCTTATCCAATGCTCGACTTTTATGTGTATATGTGAATAGCCAAAATCAATTGTAAACTTATGCAAAAATAACTTACCATTGTATGGTTTTTTATGCAAAAGTAATCCCAAATCCCATATGGTCAAACTATGATTTCCTAATGATTTTCCTTTCATCACTTATGAATGATCATTTTTTGCTTTTCTCTCATATTCCCAAAGTTTTCTTCTGTTTTGGTTTCTAAAAATATATAATGCATAATTTTTTACATAATATAGTCAGAATTAGATACATGCATGAACAATAAATCATTGGTAAGTAGTTCTCAAATCTCACGCCTCCAAATTTCAAAATTTCAATCAACAAAACTTATATCATGCACTTTATTTTTGTTCTTATATGTGGACAACTTTTTCTTTTATTGTCCTCGTCTCTTACCATCTTTGTGCAATACTTTCTCTTAGGGTAATTGGTGCATTTAGTCCTTACCTTTCACATAAGTTGCAGAATGCGTCCCTACCTTTGTTTTTGGGCAAAAGAACCCTTACCTTTTCACTTTCTTGCTAAAATCATCCCTTTCATCAGCTTCTGTCAAATTCAGCCGTTAGCCCATATAATTAAGACTCACTTTCATTTAGTGTTGAGGGCAATTTCAAAATTCAATAAAAATATACCTTAAATTTCAACAAAAAACGCACCCTTATGAGAATTAAAATTGACAATTCCCTAAAAAGAAACACACAAACACTCAAGAACTGGTATCCTCCTTCGGACATTTCGTCCGATTCTGATGCATTTCCCTGCAGAACACTCCTTTCTCGTTGGCGATTTAACGGTATTATCTTTCAATTTCAAGTGTTATACACGTCCATTGCATGGGTAAGTAAGATTGCTTCACGACAGTGGGTTTTTTGTGTATTATGCAAGTATGATTTTCACCAAAAATGGGTTTTTTGTGAAACTGCAGGTTATAAGTCTCGCACCTTATGATTCTTCCAAGATTCATAGGATTTCACGAATAGCCTCCTGTCCACGGTAATACCCATTTCATATATTTTGTATATCTTTGAAGAGTTCAAACATAGTTAAAGAATTCGAACATGCTTGCCAATTTCATGTATTTTGTTTAAATTTGAAGAATTTGAACATACTGTGTCTTCATGGGTTATGATTTCTGAAGGTTGCAACTTCATAATGTTTGTTTCCCATTTTTGTATATTGCAGCCCATGACTCTGAATACTTCACACTGGTTCTACATCATCAATGCATATTCTTGGACAAGCCAAACAATGTCAGTTATGAGCATGAAGTGGTACTGATTGTGGACTACGTTCAACCTTCATTATTTACAAGAAGGGTGACTGGTAAATTAATTCATGCATGCAATCCTCAAGGTAAATTGCATTTTTATTATAGGAAACAAAATAAAATGAGTTGATGAAAAGTTGGAGTGATGAGGATGTAAAGGCCATGTTGATGGATAGAAGTACACATAGGGTATTACACATATGTGGTGGAATCAGTTGTGTCACAGGCATTAACAATTGATCCATTTGACGAGTTCTATATCCCTAGGTTTGATGAGGAGAACTCTGACTTTGACAATATGATAATGTATTGTACGAAGGACAAGAAAATATTTGGATACATTTGGAGGAAAATCTTGCATTCGACATAAGAATTGGTGATGGGGTTGGAAATGTTGAGATGGGGACTAAAAACATTGAAGAAATTGTGGGTAGCGAAGAAGTTAAGGGTCTTGTGAGTCAAACTATGAGATGGAAGATGATCATGTAGACCCTAATAGGGTTAATGAAAGAGTGAATGTTTATTTTGGATTTGGAGGGTTGGTGGGGCAAGAGGTGAGAGATTCCGACACTGAATACGAATACTCAGAAGAGCTACGGAGTTTGGATAGTGAATAGGAGGATGAAGCATCTTCGAGAAACAGAGGAAGGTCTCATACTTTTAATCCCACGATTGAGATGGAGGAGCCAACTTTTAGAGAAGGTAAATAAATGGTTGCTCATTTCTTTAGCTTATATTGCAACAACTAAAACTGATGTGCTTATAATTGGTTCATTGTAGGGCTAATATTCGAGTCCAAGACTATATTGAAGGCTTCCATTAATTACTCAGTATTCAGTAAAACATAATCGGGCTATCGAATACAAGAAGGATAATGCAGTTAGATTGAGGGCAGTATGTCACAAGACATGTAGTTGGGTGTTGTATGCTACAAAAGAGGGGGGCACAAACCTAGTTTTGTGATTAAAACATATAGAGGAGAACATACTTGCCCTATGGTTTATACCAGTAGGAGGGTGAGAGTCACATTTCTGGCTGAGAAGTACGAGCCTGATTGGTTGGCTGAACCGAATATGTCAGTGAGTGCCTTTATAAACAAGGTGAAAATGGACAATTTGGGTGATATTTCGGTTTGGACGGTGTACAGAACTAAGGCGAAGGCAATGTAGAAGATTATGGGAACTATTGTGGAACATTACAAACTTCTATGGAATTACTGTGACGAGTTGAAGAGGACAAATCCAAGCATAACTACTCAACTGGAGGGCATGTAGGTGAATTCAAGAGACTTTACACATGCTTAGGAGCTTTGAAGGACGGATTTTGTGGTGGTTGTCGGAGAGTGATTGGACTTGATGGGTGTTTCCTAAAGACAGAGCTCAAGGGTTAGTTATTGATTGCAGTTGGGGTAGATGGCAACAATGGTATATATCATGAGTTACCACCACCTCGAGCAACTAGATCATGAGTTACCATCACCACCTCCATCAAACTAGATCACGAGTTACCAATGTGCATAATATTTTTGGACTTTTGATGCCATTAAAAATAGCTGAAGTCTTCTTTTTTGTAGTTGTATGAAGTTTTCTTTTGCTCATATGGTGATGTAATTCATTTTTGCAATGACTTCTTGTAATGACAATATTATCTTTTGGTAATGGTTATTTACTACATCAGTTGCTTTCTTTACAGATTTGTATGGTTGAATTGGATGTGATTTTCTGTTTAAACATCAAATTTGCCATTGTATATGCACAGGTGGAATTATTCTAAAGCAGGAAACTGCTGTTTTTTCCCACTTGAAGGGGGATATTTTGTGCAAAAATTGTAAAAGATAGGGATGATTTTGGAAAAAACAAATAAATGGTAGGGATGCATTTAGCACTGATTAATGAAAGTCTGGGTTGTGTACGGCAATAACATTTATAAGGCAGGGATGTATATTGCAATGATCATGAAAGGTAGGGATGATTCTCACGAACCAAAAATTCGAGGCAGGAAAGTTTATCATCATCTTCTTCATGAAGTCACTAGAAACAGTTCCATATCCATTACTAACAAAATACTGGAATTAAAGCAAATCTTACATGAATCACATCTCATGGACACTATCCATATACTCAAGCTGTCTACAAAATTCCAATTTCCAACATACCCACAATAAAAAGCAAAAATCCAATTTTTTGCTCTCTTTATCTACATCTCCATGTAAAATTCATAAAAATATATCTTCACTTTCATTCCTATAGGTAGGCAGCATTATCTCCTGTGATTTCAACTCGGATGGAAGAAATGGGATTGACGCCAAAATTGGTTAACGGTATTGAGTTCTGCCATAAGGGTGCTTTTTTGTTGAAATGTAAGGTAGATTTTTATTGAATTCCGAAATTTTCCTCAACACTAAATGAAAGTGAGTCTTAATTATATGGGATATCGGTTGAATTTGACAGAAGCTGACGACATGGATGATTTTGGCAAGAAAGTGGGGGAGGTAAGGGTGCATTTTCCAAAAAAACAAAGGTAGGGACACATTCTGCAACGTATGTGATTAAATGTGCCAATTACCCTTTCTCTTATTGATAAGTGATTGATTAGCACTTGTTTGGTTCATTCGTTGTCTTATTTTGTTATTGGTTTGATCCTATTTAAGTATTGTTTAATGCTGAAAATTTCAAGTTGTCTAAATTTAATATTTAAACGAACAGACCATCACAGATTAATATGCTATTTTTCAATACTGTTATCAGTTAGATGAATCTGTCTATCGCAGTTTTTTCAGAATAGCAAAGTATAAACAGACGTATGTGAAGTCTTGTTATAAATTGAATGAAACTGACTTTCAGAAATTTATCTAAACAGAAAATGTGAAGTTCTGTTTTAGTGCAGATCCAGATGAATCTTGGTGACCCAGATTCGTCTGGATATTAATTCGTGAACAAATTAACTAAATCATGTAGAATTGTAAAGCAGACAAGAACACAATAATTTGAGCTTAATGTGGAAAAAACCCTAACAGGGAAACCCACGGCCCACATCCTATGGACAAAAACCAATCACTATATAAGAAAAGAGTTTATAAAGATCAATCTAAACTACAGGATAAATCTACGCATAGACTTATCAAACATCCAAGAAATAGATCACTCCCTGATCCTTCTATGGCATGTAATATGAGCTGGCGTCCCACCACTTTTCAGTAGCAGCTTTCTTTGAATCTGCAACAATCTTCAGCAACACGAACTCCCTTTCGATCTCGATCAAAACCTCCCGTTTGATCTTCAGGCTGAAGGACTTTTCTTCTCTCAGTGATTGATAATCTCCTCCCGGAGAACCGAAGTTACAATGAAGTAGAAGCCGTGTATATTTTGTACTACAAGAAAATTGGCTTCCAAACTTCTTAAGTCACAAATATGAAGAAGCCGTATATTTTTAGTACACCACAAAATTATTGGCTTCAATGACTTAACAATGTAGAAGGCGTGTATATTTTTGTTTCACACGAAATTCTTGAATTCTACACTTCTCAAGGAAAACCATCCTTGTTTCCCTTATTTATATGCAATTGGATTGCTTGGCCGTCAAGAATCCTTGTCGCATTCAATCTTGACTTCCTGCAAGATAATCAAGAATAAGATAATTAGAAATAATGGTAAGATAATCATAAATCTTTCCATAAGCGAAGATAAGGTAAGAAATGCTCTATTGGTTATGGAATAAAAGATCTTACCATATGAAGTGATAAACTTGATTACCAAGGATCAAGATACTTGGCTATATCAAGTAAGAGATCTTACCATTTTGATTATGCTCGGCCATTAAGAGATTTTCGGCCAATCACAATATTCCTTGATTGATATTTCTTGATGTAATCTTACCATAAGAGATCATCTTAGATACCAAGAATCTAATCATCAAGATATTTGGCCTAATCACAAGTTATACTCGACCAATGATAAATTTGGACATCAAGGAATAAATCATTAAGATACTCGGTATCAAGATTTTAGGCCAATCAATATATTCTTAAATCTTGAATCCTTATCAAGAGTGATAAGTGATAGAATTCTAGCCCAAGAATATAATTATCACAATATTTCTTGATCATTATCATAGAAGATAAGCAACAAATATTATCTCAAAATATAGGAGATAAAGACAATATTACGTCCAAGAAATATTTAAGTAATTTAATTAAACTTAATAAATTACTAATTAAAAATATTTAGTAATAAATTAAATTTATCAAATTAAAAACCTGTAGAAAAATAGAAAATGCCAATAAACATAACTTAAAATAAGTTAACAATCTCCCCCTTTGGCTTTTTCTATTTTTCCAAAACCCAATCATCTTTTCATAAACATAGAAAGAAGTAACATGCAATTCTTAAGCTCCCCCTATCAAAATTCTCCCCCTCAAGTCATGCATCACAATAAGCTCACTTCAACAAATTCATGCATGATGTAACGAGAGAAAAGATAAGCACATAAAGGAGCATTCAAATAAACCGAAAGTTACTTCAACATTCAATCAATCAGAATAGATGAGAAAAAACACTACTCTCCCTTTTTGGAAGAAATAGGGGAAGCAATCCACGTCTTGTGACCTGCCAATGTAAGCACAAGTAGACAAAAATTAGGCAAAATTCAGTTACAGACCATAAAACTTGGAAATAAAGGTTGAGGTTTAGAAAACTCTAAAATACAAAAAATGCTCCCCCTTACTGCAACACTAAGAAATTTAATGCAGTAGGATATCTAAGTCTCTCTCCAATGACCCCTCAAACATAGAATTCATGAAAACATGCAAAATAATTTTTACTTCCAGTTGCTCAATTCTGCCATCCTGGCCAGTCGATTCAGGTTGGTCAAATCCATCTATAGGTCTCTAGACACCAAGATATATGGTTTTTGAGAATCAGCATAGGCACCAGTCGACCAAAACTTAAAAATGAAAAGTGTAAGCGTACCTTTGGTAGTCTGCATAAGGCTGCTAACAAATGATGAATAATCATACCGGATCATCCTGGTGTAGTATATTCATCTACCCTTGTACTCAGTTTCTTTTTCTTTATGATTACTGTGTTATTCACCTTTTTCTGTTCTTTCTGTCGGGCCTAGAAGTCTCATCTTCTTCATATTCTACAACATCATCCTTGTTTTCAGGCCCTTCTCTCTCTCATCAGATTCATTCTCGCTTCCAGATTCAAATTCCTCTGTTTCATCTAGTTATTCTTTTGAAGAACCTCCAAGCAACTGATCCAGCGTGTCTTCAAGTCTTTTGACACAAACCCTGAGATCAGATACCTCTGCCTTTAACCAAACAATCTCTGCTTCTAGCTGGCCAATTCTGGCATCCTGGCTAGATGAATCCTGTTTACCAGCAGTATCACCCTAAACCTGTTTCCTATGAGAGGTCTGCACCTCTAGTGTTTTCCTGCATCTGACCTAGTTTAACACTTTGTCGAGGACCACTGTCCGACACTCGGCCAACAATTGATTCCTCTACTTTCTGTTCTTCAGTCTCTGACTCTGAATCACCAGATTCATCTGATGTACCTGAGTCCGGATCAGATCCATCTACGTCTTCTACCAATTCATTTTTCAGATTTACCTTCTTTCACATATTTATCATGTTTGGCATCTCCCCCTTTGTTTCAGTTTGTTTGCTCGAAATTTCTCCGACACCAATCAATTCACTTCGAATATCTAAGGGAGAAAAGTGACTGGATGGAAGATTATCAAACATAGGTGTCGAATTTTCACCCATAACTCGTGGCTTGGTGGTAGAGCTGCCTTGGCTTGGTTCTGGAATGAGTAAGAACAGCTAGTGTGGAGGCAGTGAAGGAGATTTGAGGAGAGATTTTTGAGGAATTTGAGTACAAGTAGAATTCATAAGATTTTTTATTCCATTCCTTGTAGAGAAAGATATCTCCTGAGAATCCTAGTTTATGCCAATTTCCTTTCCTTCAAAAATGGGATAAGTATGGAAACAGAATCATTCAAGAATTAGGTAACAAATAAATTACCAAAATTGGCCCCATAATCAACTGACTTGCTCTGCAAGATTTGCACATATTAGCCCAGATATACTGCCTCAAAAAATAAAGATTTATAGAATAAAATCTTAGGTACGTGAATAAGGAAAAATCTAAATGCTTCTGGATACCTGAGACATGTCTGAGCACTGTTGGCATCTGTTGAGTCAGATACATCTGGCAGTATACAATCCATCACGTACATAAATAAGTTGATTAATGTGTGTGTGTGATCCGAGCAACCCTTAGTCATCCACATACTGTCAAAAATCATATGATTGCCCTGACTTCTTGATTTGTCACCGTAGTGCACAATAAGACTGATCAATATCTATAAAAAGTATATTTTCTCAAATCCGTCTTGCAAACTTTTTCAATTTTATGGCAATGTCTTTTGGAGGTGGAAACGACTTCACACAATCCCCAGAAGTTATCTTACTAGGTTTTCCCCTTTCTTACATAATATTTCCACATTTACCTCAATTCATTATATTTTTGAAGCTAAAGGGTATGAACTTGGCTTGGATAGGCAGTCTTCTTTTCCACTGGCCCTGCCCTTGGATAATAAGAATATGCGTGCAATGCAATAAGCAAGACTCAGATCATAGGTCTACACATAGAATATGAAATCTCATCCAGTAACAAACACATGACTTAGACAGCAGTGGCTTGTTCTTTGGATTGTCCAGATTTGAGTGCTAGTTAGATTCATCCAGAGACATGTTGACTGCCTTCAACCAGACCTATCTGTCTCGTTATCAACCTCAAGCACTCAGATATATCTGCAAGCAAAAACATGATCTACTTAGTATAAGAATAGGATAAATTAACCTAAATGCATGCAACACAAAAAAGAAAAAAATGAGTTGTTTTTTTAAATATGCATGTTCCTATTCAGAAGGAGGTGATACTCCAATTTGTTTCATAAGGTTTTCAAATTTGACAGTATCGAGGGCCTTAGTGAACAAACCTGTCAACTGTAGATCAGTCTGTATGTGCTCCAGATTGATAATCTTTTATTCCACCAATTCTCTGATGAAGTGGTGTTTGATGTCAATGTGTTTTGTTCTAGAGTGCTGGACAGGATTTTTTGTGATGTTGATAGCACTGGTGTTATCACAGTACATAGTGGCTTGTTCTGTAGATGTTCCATAATCTTCCAACATTTGTTTCATCCAAAGGAGTTGTGTACAGCAACTACCGACTGCAATATACTCTGCTTAGCCATGCCAACAAGTTGTTTCCAATGTAAAAACAGCCTCTAGATGTACTCTTTTGCAAGAAGGGCAGTGGTGTCTCTAGTAAACCAGATTTCATAATTCAATGTATCACTTACATATCTGATGATTCTTTTCACAGCAACATGAGATTCCTTGGGTTTGGCCTCATATCTTGCACATACTCCTACACTGAAGGATATGTCTGGCCTACTGGCAGTAAGGTACAGAAGACTTTCAATCATGCTTCTGTAGAGGGATGGATCTACATCCTTACCACTGTCATCCTTTGAAAGATTCAATGTAGTTGTCATGGGAGTTCTCATGACCTTTGCATCTTTAAGTCCAAATTTCTTCACCAGAATTTTAGCATATTTTGCTTGAGAGATGAATATGCCAAATTCATCCTGCTGTACCTGCAAACCAAGGAAAAATGTTAGTTCACCGACCAGACTCATTTCAAATTCTTTTTTCATTGTATTTATAAATTCATCAATTTTTGACTTAGATGTAGACCCAAATACAATGTCATCAACATATATTTGAGCTACAGTTAGTCCAGGATTTAGATGCTTAATAAAAAGAGTTTTATCAGTTCCTTCTCTTTTGTATCCTTTGCTTAGCAAGAATGATGTGAGCCTTTCATACCAAGCTCTAGGGGCTTGTTTCAATCCATATAAGGCCTTTTTGAGTCTAAAGACATAGTTCAGGTGTGATGAATCTGTGAACCCTTAGGGCTGCTCCACATAAGCTTCCTCATTGAGTACACCATTTAGGAACGCACTTTTGACATCCATCTGGTATAGTCTGAAATTGATGTAGTAGGACATAGCTAGCAACAGCCTGATGGATTCCAGTCTGCCTTTGTTTCTAACTACATTTCCTTGTTCATCTTACTTTTTTTTGAAGATCCATTTAGTCCTAATTTCATTTCCTTCTTTTAGATGTGGTACTAGCTTCCAGACATTATTTCTTTCAACCTGGTTGAGTTCCTCCTGCATAGCATGTACCCAGTTTTCATCTGTCAAAGCTTCCTTGACATTTTTTGGTTCAATTTGGGACATGTGGCAGATGTTTCCCATATCGGCAGCAAATTTTCTTCTACATCTCTTTTAGACAGATCAGTGAGAATGTTGTCAAGTGGATGGGCTTTTTGAATTCTAGCAGATGGTTTGTTCAACACTTTTGGTTCTACAGCATCAGGTGTATTTGGGTAGTCAGGTGCTTCTGGAAAGGCATATGTATCTGCACAACCAGATTCATCTGTGCCAAATTCTTCAGTATAATTTTGACTTTCTGCTAGGTGTGGTTTCTCTCCAATTTCAGCTTGCTGTTTTGGTTGAATCTCCAACTGATCAGCCTCTACTTCCTGTTTGTTAGCCTTTTCATTACTTAATTTCTGAAAAAGATTAGCAAAATTTTCAAAGGCATTAGATTTATCAGGAATAAGCATAACCCTGGTAGAAATCTTCACCACATATGCAGATGTATCTCTTACCACTAATACCCATCAGATCCATGTGAGTAAGTTTAAGAATACGAGAGGCATTGAGAGATATACCTAGCCTTTGTTGACTTTTGATTTGCTTACCCTTTTGAAAATCATTACAGATTCCATATGGAATATTCTTGATATTGGGTAGGCCTCTCACAACTTGCATCTTAGCTGGCTTTGTGAGATCATGGTAGTTCAGATGTCCTGACTGGTTTTGCCATAATTCCTCGATTTTGGCCCTTACAGAATTGAAAGTTATGTGACTTTCAAGTGTGAAGCATTTGTCCTTGGATCTAATTCCCTTAAACAGGACATTTTCCAACGGATTTGAGTTCCTGTCATAGCTCAATACCTTGTAATAATCTTTAGAAAATTGGACAAACAGGTTATCACCACATAATTGACCTACACTAATCAGATTAGCCTTAAGCCCAACAACATACAAGACATTGGTTAATGTAGGTAGTCTTTTAATATTGATGATACCAGATCCATCTATCTTACCTTTTTGACCATCACCAAAGGTAACAACACCTGTCTCACCTTTTTCAAAGCATGACAACAAAGAGAGATCACCTGTCATGTGTCTGGAACATCCACTATCAAAATACCAGGTGTTAGGAATCAAAGCACTGGAAGATAATTGAACTACATAAGTGTTAATTCTAATTTTTTTTTTCTTGCCTAGAAACAAGTCTTCTTTTGTATGAGTTGATTAATTTCAAGTACTCATAACACTAAATACATCATGACCAGATTTAGCACAGAAATTACAGAATACCTGGAAGACAGATGTATCCTGCCGACTCTGACGAGGTTGAAATTTTTTGTCGACCTGACGGACAGGCTCATCTTGCTTGTACATATTCGGTTGAAATTGTCTTCTTGTATAGTTCCTAGCTAGATGTGAGTTTTGAGTTCCAGTAGGATTGAATTGATGATGATAGGAGGTAGATGCATCCGTGTAGTTTCTACTTTGCTCCTTGTATTTGTATCCAGATTCTCTTACAAAGTTCATTTTATTGTCATGATTTTTAATTTTACCTTCATATCCAAGACCTGTTTTCAAGCTAACAGGTCTGCTACTGTTCAGGATTTCATCAAGCTCATTTTGTTTGACATCTGGGAATGCAGATGCGTCCAGATGTCTTTCCCTGCTGTGTTCAGAAAAGGCCTACAGCAGTTGGATCTTTTCTTCTGCATCTTGAAGTTCCTTTCTCAAGTGTTCAGTGTTTGGTCCAGATTCATCTGAGTTAGTTCCTACATAAGAAGAGTTTCCAGAATCAGTTCCAGATGAGTGTAAAGCAGTAAAGGTAGTTACCCGTTTTTCAGAATTGCAGTTGTCCGAATCTAATCCAGATTTATCTGTGTTTCCATCACTCCATGTATCATTCATAACCTTCCTTCCTTTGGTCTTCTTTTGAGTATTAGGACAATCTGCTACAATGTGTCCATATCCTTCACATTCTCTGCATTGAATATGATTTTTAAGCTTTCCTTCAAATGAATTAGCATTGTTTCTAGGATAGAAATTGTTTTTCTTCCTTTATTTTTGTTGATTTTGATTCTGGCCTTGAAGGTTGCTTCATCTTTCTTTCTGTTCGTGTTTGAGGAATTTCTTAAATTTCCTGGTGAGAAGTGTGAAGCTTTCATCCT